>CM051562.1:26786128-27986128 GCA_028022735.1 Gypaetus barbatus | reverse complement strand
TGTTGGTAGTATATTTTGCAATTTGGGGCTTCCTGGAGTTAGTAAAACAAATAAGAACAACATCTGGTTCGACTGTTCTGGGAGTTACTTTTTGGGCTAGGAAAGAAAGCATTAAGGATGAACATATGACAACATCGGTTGAGTAAATAATTTTTCTTGTTTTATGGGTTTGAGATAAATTTTTACTTGCATTGAATAGGCTTCTCCATTTCTGCAAATGTTCCTTCTTAATTAAAGAAAATCAGTTTTATCAAATTGTGTCTAACTAATTTCTTCAGAAAAGCTCTCTTTAAAGGTGTAATTCATTTCTTATTAAAGTCAACAGCATTTTTACATGTGGCTTTTTTTAAGGTGTCACTCAATTTAGCCTCTATCAAAGTACTGTAACTGAATTCAAGTGCTACCAATTTGTGCCAAAAGCAAATTTGGCTCTAGGTGTCTTATTCATTAGTTTTCCTGACATTCCTGTAACTTGTTTTATATTAGACTTATGTAATTCACCATTTACCTGTAGATGTTTCTGTGCTTTAACAAGTAAGGTTTGCAGTACAAGTAAATGAAAATAATCTCTTATAAATAGGCGGCTTACAGCTGCTATCAAGAAGACAAGCTGCTTTGCTTCTGTTTCTTAAGCAAAGAATAGGAAAAAGGCTGATTGTTTGGAAAAACATCCATTAACTTTGTTCATAAAGGACTAAAAAATGAAAAAATATTAAAATAATTAAAATAAAAACCTAAATGTGTTGGAATACAAGAAGCTTCACTGAATCTCTGTGGAGGTCTAAACACCAGGAGAAAACAAAGCAGATAATGTTAAACTTCAAAACTTAGTTGTAAAGCTTAGGATAGGATTAGGTGTGTTGCTGGTAACAAGGAAATTAAAATTTACTTGAAGAAATAAAAAGGTAAAAATGTGAGAACCCAGGGGAGATTTTAAGGGTTAAAGAGACTCACATTAGAGCTTATGACAAACAATGTAGTCATACATGAATACAATGTGTAGCAATTAGTTGTGTGAATGTCATATTAATTATTTAAATTGAAAAGGGGAATGATTTATTTTGATGTACATATTTCCTGCTTGGCCTGCAAGTCATGAAAACTTTAGAATTAGAAAGCTTAAGGCTACTTCCCTCATACTATCATGATAGTTTTGCATTCTCCCTTTTTTAGTGAACAGGAAAACATCAGTTCATCTGGGAATGAGTACCTTGGTGCTTATGGAAGGCAATGCTGCTGAACCTCTTGCTGAACCACAGTAACTTCTCCGGCATTCAGAGGCTGAGGCTGCTCCATCTTTTTTGTTACTGACGCATACGTAGTGTTATGCCCAGTTAACAACAGAGCACTACAGCTTTCATTGTAGCCCAGCTTAAAGCCACAGGGAACTCTGGGAAGAAGTTTTACAGTTTTTTGTCTGAAAAAAGCTGAGGTGCAGCTGTCCACTTGCTGCCTTTAGTACACAACTACTTGTCTTGGAAAGAATCTTTCTTGTGGAGAAGTTAGCAAGCAGCAGTTGGAAATATGCTGCTTATCATGTAACAGCCTTAAGGTAAGATTCCAAAAAAAGGCAGAAGACACCAGACACTGAAAGGAATAAAAATTGACAGAAGTAAGGAAATCTGCTGAATTCTGCAGCTTCATTCTTTTCAGTGATGATTGATAAAATATCATCACTATTTTAGTATTATATTCCTTTATTAACTTGAGTCTGAATTTGTTAAATTCTGGGACATGCTGCTACAAGTATGGTCCTTTGTGAGGCTGAAAAGAGAGTGTGAGTACATTTTTGCAGTATTTATTTATAGCACATTCCATGTAATTTGCTGTGAAGATAGTTGAGTACGGGGATTGTGAAAGCAAGAATGAAAGAAAAAGAGTGAAGAAAACTCAGAATAAGAAGTGGAGAGGAAAGAACATGAGAAAGAATCAGAAGAATCTAACCTTTTCTGGGTGAATTCTAATATATTTAGAATTACTTTTTGCAGAAAAACAAAAACTATGTTAGCCTGGCTTAGCAAAAATCAAGTGGTTTTTTTGTTTGTTTGTTTGTTTGTTTTTTCTCCCCCTAGAACATATTACACTTAGGTAATAAACTATGTGCAGTATTAATGATCTAGTAAAGACCACTATCATGATATGAAACTCTCTGATACTTTTTTACATCTTTCTTGCCAAAGATATTTAGTTTTATTGCCTAAGTGCTCATCAAGGTCACCAGCGTTAGAACTGTATTTACATTTTCCAGCAGTCAAACTCATCCTTTAGCTTAACCATATAATTCTTGCAATGGGCATTTTATTCACTCTAAATATTCTTTTAAGTATCATCTATCTTATTCAGAGAAGAACTGGAGATATTTGGAAAAAAACCCTTATTCTCTAATAAAACAGATGCCAGATAAGACTGAGACAGAACCAGGGAATACAGCAGTATGTTTGCTACAGCTGTCCATCCCTTAGCACATTTTGTATGGACCTTAGTATCAGCGGTAGGTGACTGCATTCACACATGATTACATAAGAATATAATATCTTTTTCAGTTTTTACATTGGGGGTTGTTTTCCTGCTAAACTAAAGGAATAACTTAACTCTGTTTCTGGTGAGAATTTTGGATTGTGGCTTGGAAATATAATGTATTAAGATGAAGGGAGTTAAATTCATTTTTATGCCATACAATCACATTTGGAGATTAAGGGCATTACACTGGAGTGACATCAAGTCCTTTTCTCATCATGCACAATCACATTAGGCAATATTATTCACAAAGGAATCAAATTCTATCTTAAAATTGGATACTCATTTTACTTCCTTATTCCAGTGAGAAGTCTGTTCCTCAAGTACGCTGCTCTGATGTCTGCAAACTTTCATCTAATATCTAGACTAATTTTATTAATACTCATGTTATATCCATTTGTTCCTTTGCCAACATTATCTTTTAGTTTATGTAGTCTGGCAAGATCTATTAAGAAAGAATAATGAATCTGCAGTATCTGAATCTTTCTTTCCTCTTCTTGAATCAATAAATAGTGTAGCCTGTTTTATATTTACCTGTCATGTAATTCTTCTGCCCCTATCTTCTGCATGAGCAATTTATTACAATTTTTTACTGTTGAACCCGTGAATTCTTCTGCTGATTCTTAAAGAATTATGATCTGGAGTTACATCTAGCCCTTTGAGTTTAAATGCACTAGTGTCTTGCAGTTCTGCTCACCTTGTGGAGCTACTTATTATTTCTCATTAGAAGCATTGCCTTTGTCTTAGTGTTGAACATCACAGTCATTATTGAAAATGAAACAAAATATTAATTTAGCTTACTTAGGTTTTGAATATCCTTACTGAAGGAATGCTTTTTTTTTTCCCCTCTCTTTTTTTCCCCCTTCTTCATTCTTCTTATGGTTTAAGATCAGCTAAAAGATTAACTCTGCTAAGGCTTTAGTTTTATTTCTGGTAAATCTCCCTTTAACCCAAAAGTTGAATTTTAACTTTCTTTCTTTCATGACTAGTCCTTTCACTTCTCTTACATGAGAAGCTTCTCTTACACTGTTTATTCTAAACATCTTCTGTGAGGTGTTAATTTCTATAGCTGAACCATTCCACATAAATTTTCCCCTTAGTTTGTATTATATTTTCCAGTCAGAATTTTGAACTCCTCTATATTCAAGTCCAGCTAACTTAATTCATTATTTTCACTAGTTAGCTCCTTAATTTGTTAAAACAAATCCCTTTGAAATAAAAACCATAAATTACAGTTGGTTTTGTTTGGTTTTTTGTTTGCAATTGATCTAGCTGTTTAATTTCAATTAAATCAATTCAAGGTCATTTGGACTAAAGTTGTTTTCTACCACCAGCCATTCATGACTATCTGAAGAAGAAAAAATTTACTATTATGTATCTAAGAAATTGGTAGCAACCCATTAATTTTTAATTCCAGGTTAAAAAGATAATTATGTCTTTTTACTTTAGAGGATATTCAACAAATAAATCTGTCAGATTTTGTAACCAAGATTACCTGATCTTTACTGTAATAAGTAACATTTGCTTTGTAAGCAATATGATCTCTCCCATAACAAAATAATTCTAATTGTCCTTGATTATGTTACATATATTTCTTCTTAATTCCACATCTGATGCATAGGTGTGTAGATAACTCCCACCTCTACACAGCAGACTGTTTATCACATTCTTTCCTGAAATCTTTTCACCTAAATAAATTACACTAATTTTAAATTTATCTATGTTATACTTTCTTGTTTTTTAAAGTCTAACACATTACCATACACGAACACAGTATTAATATTAATGATGTGATAATATGGTGTTGTGTTACCTAAACACCTGCTCTGAACATTGTGCAAAATTTTATTTCTGCTCTGAACTTAGACGTGTGCTATTGTTTAAACATATTTTTAGATTAATAATAATATTGTAGTGTTCCCAGTTTCATAAGACTCAATATAAACAGTGATTCTGATCTGGTTGATCTTTCAATACCTATGGATTTCAAGGGAAATATACTTTCTGTCAAAGTAAGATCATTTCTGCCTCTTTTACCAGTATAAAAATGAGTTGATTCCCAAGCAGAAAACATCCTGCAATTGTCATGGATATTTCCTGCCTCTAAATTGTACTTTTCTACTTCTTCCTTTTGATTACTTTCTAAATTGACTATTGTTTTTTATCACATAAATAAGATGACACTGGCATGTGAAGAAAGAAAAATACAGATGGTATTGTAATTAATTGCTTTTTTTATTGACGTTTGTATGTGTACACATGTAAGTGTGTACACATATATACACTACAGGAAAGACAGGTGCTGGAGCATGTCCAGAGAAGGGCAACCAAGTTGGTGAGGGGCCTGGAGCACAAGTCTTATGAGGAGCAGCTGAGGGAGCTGGGGCTCTTTAGTCTAGAGAAGAGGAGGCTGAGGGGAGACCTCATAGCTCTCTACAACTACCTGAAGGGGGGCTGTAGTGAGGTGAGTGCTGGTCTCTTCTGTCAGGTGGCTGGAGATAGGACGAGAGGAAATGGCCTCAAGTTGAGGCAAGGGAGATTTAGGTCGGATATCAGGAAAAATTTCTTTACTGAGAGGGTTGTCACACATTGGAATAGGCTGCCCAGGGAAGTGGTTGAGTCACCATCCCTGGAGGTTTTCAAAAAGCGCATAGACGGGGTACTCTGTCACATGGTTTAGTGGGCATGGATCATGGTTGGACTTGATGATCTTGAAGGTCTTTTCCAACCTAAATGATTCTATGATTCTATGGTTCTAAGTTGCAAAATACATTGCTCTCAAATTGTGAGCAACTATTGCGAAGTTCTTAGATGACATCTATAAATTTTAGAATTTAGGGTTTCTTTCTCTGGTTGCCTCTTCTTTAGTCAGACTCTGAAGTTTTCTATTGTACAATATACTCATGATTAGAAGAAGTAAGCGCCTGGTGCAGCAGAACATTCATTCATAGGCTTGAAACATATGAGTGAAACTACTAAAATCAGCGTGAATGCACAGAGGTTTAAAATTAAGAACAAATTAAGGTGTCTTGCAGAACTGGGCTATGCAGTCTGTAGAAATACTATATGATTTTTAACTTAATTAAAGAAAATACTCTGTTGTCTTTTTCAGTTCAGAGGCACTGAAAATAGAAACTGAACATGCATACATGTACAAGTGAATAGCTTCAGGGTCCAAAATATTTATTTTTCTAAACTGAGGGGTTTCAAAAAGTCTCTGTAATCCAGTACGGGCTAGATAACCATACCTAACACTTATGTTTTGTATTTCTGAAAGAAAGTCACTTGGAACAAAAAATTCCACTGTGTCTTAATAATTCTCCTGTCAGAGTGTGAGATGAAATACATTGGTCTTCAGAATTCTGTTTTACTCTATATGTTTTGTATATAAAGTGATAGAAGGAAATGGCATAGATTTCAATAACTTTAAAACCCAATCTTCCACTGTCTGAACAAACTGTCAGGCTGACAGGCATTGAATAAGCATGTTTACTTGTGATTTTACACAGGAAAAGGTATCATTTTAAAGGAAAATGAGGATACATGAGTCATGACAAGGATTATTACTGTTCAAACACTGTCATAGGAATGGTTCATCAAGCGGGCAAGTTATTTTCTGCCTTCTAGATTGAAGAAAGGATGTGATTTTCTATTACGAAT
Organism: Gypaetus barbatus; assembly: GCA_028022735.1. Lineage (NCBI taxonomy): Eukaryota > Metazoa > Chordata > Aves > Accipitriformes > Accipitridae > Gypaetus > Gypaetus barbatus. Next base: position 27,979,951 of record CM051562.1, on the reverse strand, counting down.
AGCAAAGACTACATCATACTTAGAGAAGTGTCACTGCCAAGAAATCAATCAAGACATTTAGACTAATCTTACTATTTTGAAGTAAGTATATATACAGGTTGTTTTCTTGCATGACAAAAAGACACTCCCTGCTTCATAACACAGTGTCCAATGGTAGAATTAACGATTTCAGAATTACAGTGCTGTACTCTTTCCCTTGTCATATAGATGGCACTTTCTTGCTATACGATGTAGTAAAGTGCATGAACCACACTGTCACTGTGTACTAGTACAATGAAATTAGCACATGCAGCCAAGGGTTACCATGGCTGTTTTTTTTTTTTTTCTCTAGGCTGATTACATATTACCCCAAACTTATAAAAGATATTTGAGCTCTTAATTGTACTGGCAACAACTAGATTATAATTAAGTTGTGGTATGTTTCTATGCCTTCTGAGATTTAGTTTAAAAGTAAAAGTATAACCAAAGCTTTCTGTAGAAACTCATGCAAAAGGGCATCTTCTCTGTGTTTGGAAGATCTAGACACAAAAGTAATAAAATAATTTTTTTACATTTTTCTTTTCATTTAATCATCATCTTTTGGAAGAATCTGAGGACTGCTTTAAAAAAGTATTCTAGTTCCTACATTTCAGGTACACTATTGCCAAAATTGAATCTAAGCCCTGTGTTAAGACATTAGATTTTTACAGGAGATAGTAAGGTGTCTGGAAGATATCTCAAAGAAGCATGCCAAAGTAGTTGGCAAGTAAGACCCAGCAATAAAAAAACATCACATATAGTGTCATTGTATAAATTCTTTCCCCTTAAATGTTTCACTTAAGATTTTAGAAAAGTCTTGTGTACCTCTCCTAATCCTTAAGGCATTTTGGTCAAAGGACTATCATAGTTCTTTTATCTTAAAATGTAGCTGTAAGAGGTACATAGTTAGGTTGGGGGGAGGGGGTGGTGTTTGTTTGTTTGGTTTTTGTTTTGTTTTTAAAAGTAAGACCCAAATTGTTAGAATACTTTTTGTTTTCCTCTTTTGTTGTATTATTTTTTTCCTCCTGATTGATAGAAAATCAAAATCTAAACCCATAAAACCTTAATGTTTGAACACAACTTGGTTATTTGTAAACTGAAAGAAATTACCAAAAATGTTCCTTTTTAATTTCTTACTTAAATGTATTTTTTTTTCTCTAAATAATAAGTCATTAACTTTTTCTCACAGAGAGATTGCAATCAGTTAGGTAACTGTTATGTCAGATTGTGAATTCATAAAGTTATATCTTCACAAACTTGAAAACATAAATTAGGTAGGATACTATAACAGCAGATCTGCTAGACTCATTTTCATGTATTCTTTTACTGGAGGCATAGGAAAAAAATATGCTAGATATTTTCTCCAAAGGATGTAGGGTGGACGTATATTTTTACATTTTCCAGGTGCTCACTGGCTGGCTGTAGATGGCTCACAGATGGTTGGTAGCTCTCTGAAACAAAATGTCTTCCCAGTACTCCATTCTACGTGTTTTCACTTTGTACTGTGCCTGCTGTGCGGTACAGTCAACAGGTACATGTCAGTCTTTGGAATGCTGTCCTGCCCCAGAGTATAGCATGTGTGTGTGTGCATGCACGCACATAGACATACACACACCTTTTGACATCTAAAAGAATTATAGCCTTAGCCTCAGCCATGTTAGCAGTAGTATCTAACATTTCTGTCTGTAAATGAAGGCTAAGGCAGAATTCTTATAGATCACTGACTCATATAGTTGTACTCTTAGGCTACTTTTGTGTGTGAATTTAGCATTATGATAAACTAAAGTGGATAATAAAGAAAACAGTTTGCTGCACAGAGAGGATGAAATTGAATCCATAAGTTCAAAATTAATCCACAAGTTCAAACACTTGTGTTAGTTCTCACCTAAGCATTTTAAAGGAAACAAAGAGCACATTTTTTTAGGAATATTTTTTAATTATAGAAGAAAGCACGAAAGAAGAAAAAAACCTCCACTAATATTTCTGGAAGCTTTACTGAAACACCATAATTAAAGTATGGTTTCTTTTTTTAAAATGAAACATTATTTGCATTAGTCACAACAGTGTGCTCTGCCTTATCATTCTGTAAAATAAATGTGTAAATATAAAGAAACAGCCAGTTTATTAATATTAGCAAACACTGGGCATGGACAACTTTAAAAAACATCTTTACACAAATCCATATTACAATATATAGGTATGCTATTTAGTTTGACCCAGTTAAGCATTATTTTAAGAATTATAAGTCTTACAAATTTCAATGAACTTCTTTTGTTTCTAGCAATTTATCTTGTTGAAAGGAAGAGTCTGCCTACAAAAGATGAATGTAAATTATCAAAAGTTATACTTCTGCAACACAAAGTACTCAATATTCTTCTGTATGTTTCTGTATCCAGCATAAATTACATTATGTTTGGTGGATGATATAATAAAGACAGCTAACCTGAACTTTTTGCTCTTACATTTTTTTTTCCTGTAATTTTGATCTAAAATATTTGAAATAAATGGTGATTTTTGAAATAAGAAGAGCTAAGAACTTTTCCTAAATAAAACTTAGATGGATTACTAGGTAATCTAAATTTTACTTCCAACTATGATTAGGTTAAAAAAAAAGTTATAAACTTGGGAAAGGACTCTTCAGGGTCCTTTCAGGGTTCTACAGTCCCAGTATTCTGGAACTTTGCTAAGACTTACAGAAACCTATAGGCCTAATCTGTCTGCAGAAACACTGCTATGCAGTAGCAACATCCAATCAGTTCTCAAAGCCAAATTTGCAAGAGTCTATTCACTGGTTTCATTCTGAGACTTCCTTCAAGCTCATTCTGGAGTAGATCCAACTAGTATGTTCTGTAGCTGAGCTTTGAGGATACCATGAGTTTCAGACCATCTCCCTGGGGCATCTGCTGCATGAATGGGCCTGGAGATTCTGTTTCTGGCTTACTGGTTTACTATGGTGTTATAGGTGGCCAGTCCTGGGCAAGACGTACAGATGAGAGTCCTTCCCAGAAAACTGGTGACATTCACTGTGGCATTGACAGAGGGAATTTGTAGATGTACTGGGGGGAGCAAATGTCAAGAAATTATGCCTTCCACCTCTGCCATGGTTTCAGCCAAGCCGGTAACAAAGCACCACACAACCGCTCTCTCACTTCCCCCACTGGCCATGGTGGGATGAGGAGAAAATATAAAGGCAGGCTCATGGGTAGAGACAAGGACTGGGAGGGATCACTCACCACTTATAGTCATGGGCAGAAGACAGGCTAAACTTGGGGAAGAAACAAAATCAATTTAATTTACTACAAATCAAAACAAAACAAGGATATTAAGAAGTAAAACCAAACCTTAAAACACCTTCCCCCCACCCCTCCCTCCTTCCCGCCTCAACTCCACTCCCTGTTCTCTCTACCTCCTCCCCACAGCAGCGCAGGGGAACAGGGGATGGGGGTTGGGGTCAGCTCGGCACACCTGCTGCTCCTTCCTCCTCGGGGAGAGGAGGACTCCTCACTCTTTCCCTGCTCCAGTGTGGGGTCCCTCCCATGGGAAACAGTCTTTCATGAACGTCTCCTGAGTCCTTTCCACGGGCTGCAGCTCCTCACAAACTTCCCTGGCACGGGTCCTTTCCGCGGGCCGATCTTCAGTCACAGACAACTCCAGTGCGGGCTTTCGCATGGAGTCATGGCCATCTTCGGGGGCATCTGCTCGCCCGCTTACCTCCATGAGCTGCAGGGGGACAGCCTGCCATCTCACCACAGGCTGCAGGGGCATCAACCTCCTCTGGTGCCCCTCCTCCCCCTCCTTCTTCACTGACCTTGGTATCTGCAGAGGTGTTCCTCTCACATTCCAATCCCACTACTCACTACTGGTTCCCCTTCTTAAATCTGTTCTCCCATATGCACTATCACTGTCACTGATTGGGTTGGCCTTGCCCAGAGGTGGGTCTGACTTGGAGCTGGGGAAGTTTCTGGCAGCTTCTCACAGCAGCCACCCCTGCAGCCCCCTCCCCCACTACCAAAAAAACCTCACCACACAAGCCCGTAACAACCTCTAATTCATTGCTTCTTCCTCCCATTTCTGTGCTTGCTTTCTCTACTCTTCAAATCCTTCTCTAAGTTATCTCTTAGTATATGTGAGAGACTGAAAGAGTTAATATCTCAAACACTGTGGTGGGGCAAGTTCCACTTAACGACTAACTCTGCCTAGCAAGGTACCACAGGTGAAAAGAAGTGGATCAGCACCCATCAGCAACAGGAGGGGGAGGGTGTGCTGGAGGGTGCACAGGCCCATGTTCTGATGTGCTGTTCTGATGTGCTGAGCAGGACAGCTCACCATGCAGGGAAAGGGAAGTTACTCCCCAAATGACCCCCAAGCCCAAACGCTCACAAACCGCTCATGGCAACTAATTAGCCTAATGCCCACCCGAAGGAGGGGCAAGGGTGATAAAACGACACAAACTGAAGCCCTGGGCACGCAAGCCCACCAGAACCGGACCCCTTGGCTGTCTGAACCAACGCTGGACCCAGGACTGGTGAAATCTTTCTTCTCTCTCTCTCTCTCTGTTTCTTGTTTCTCTTTTTCTTTTTCCTTTTCCGTGATCCCTATATCTCATCCCTTTAGACATAAACCGTTGACCAAGTCTGGGGCTAGGAGTAGATCCAGCCGCCCCTGGGCTCCTCCCTGAGAGGCAGTCTTATAGGCAAGGGGGTCCACTCTGAACCTTGTGACTTAATGGGAGGGCTTTCCTTATTGTCTTCCCTGAACTGATTCCCAAATAAGCAAGGCCTGTAGTATATGTTTGGTGATGCATGGTTAGCACATGTTACACAGTTTACTGACATAGTTTCATGCCAATTCTTGTTGTGAGCAAATAAAAATTGAGTTTTGTGAGTTAAAGGATCCCTGGTGTCATTTTCCCTTAATTCTGACCTGGGAAGCAGCAAACCTGAGTCATCATCCTGAGAAACTGGGACGTGACAGTATATAACTTTACATTTGGCTATATCAGACTGCATTTTGCCTGAATGAACCCAAGTCATAAGCATACATCTTCATGAGAGAAATTCATTAAAATCGTGGACACCATTTATGAGGCCCAGGTACACCTGAAGCTCTGGTACTCTACATGTATGGTAAAAACATGAATTTCTGATAACTATTCATGATCAATTCATTAAATACGCTACTTTTAATTCAGTGTACACACATGCACATACACATCACCATACATATATATGCATATGCAAATATATATACATATAAGTATTTTACATATAATTATTCATCCATGTATTCCTTTTACTCTTATGATTAAAAACTGTGTGGTTTTTCCCAAGCAAGACATTAAGTGGTAGTGATAACATATTTCCATACATTCTGTATGGTGTGTCTAAATATTTTGATGGTTTTAATATTTTATACCAGCCGTGCAAACTGGTTTGCTGCTAGATGACTGTAAAAGTGAGCTTTGGTAAATAATTATTAGAAATCTTATACTAACACTATGATTAAAACAATAGACAAAAGTATAGCCAAGCAATTAACTGGCAGAGGTAGTTACTCATAAGTTTTGCAGTTCTTTGTTCTTATGACTAGGTGTTCCTGTACGCTGGATGACGACAATGTTGAAACTGGCCACATGGGATTGAAACTGTGTTAAGCTTGAAGATCAAAGAACAAGGACATGAACAAAGACTTCAAAGACAGCCAACAGAATCTCAAATGGTTGGTTGTTGTAAAAGCAGCCCTTTGACTGAAATGAATTCTTTGAATTGCGCATGATTGGATGTAGGCAGTACTATGATAATCAGTTACAATATTTTTTATGTATAAGTATACTAATCTGATTAATACGTAATAGTTATTCTATATAACCTGTTTGTGCTGAAGCTGTGGTATGCACGCTAGGTGGAATTATCCCCCGTGTATCCAGTGCTGAAATAAAGAATGCCTGCTTTCTAAAACTCCAAAACGAGTCTTAGATAGTTTCTTCGACTGGCTTTTTGATATCAGTAATAATAAGTCTGTGGAATCATTCATTCGTTCATTCATTTATTCTTTCAATATTCATTAATAGATGTTAAGATGCCTAAACCAGATCGCAAAACTGAAATACTGAGGTGAAATGGTGTTGATACCTTCAAGATCACCCACCAGACCTCCATATGGCTGAAAAAGTAGGTGCATCCCCTTCATCAGACAAAATATTTGTGAAATTTATGAGTTACTTAGAGTTTTACAGTACTGTAGATCCCTGCCCTTGACTGAACTAAGTTCTTTACATTTTTGTGTAATTATATTTCTGATAATTTTTTTTATCTAGTAACAAATCTCATTAATCCATGGCTATATAATAATTAATTTCTTGTTACACCCTTCAGTCTTGTTAAAAAAACCCCACAATACAAGAACAAAATAATTTAAAAAAAAGAAAAATGTGCCATAAATCTAACTGGCTATAAATTTACCTGGCTTGTTCTCCAAAGCTTCTGAAGAATTTGCCATCTTGCCCCATCTAGCATGATTTTACTTGCAATTTAACTAAAGCAATTGTACAGATCAGGTTCAATTCTCTGCCCCCTGCCCCCCAGACTTTCTGATGATTATGTTGTTCTGGAATTTGGGCTACATATTCATGTGACCCCACACTACTCCACTCTTGGCTTCTGAAAGACTTTTAAAATGTACCATAGACTTGTTATTTTCAATATATTTTGGTACTTCATGTGATCATCCCATCTTAATTCTCTACTCTATTGCTGACCTTCTTGCAGCTCTTTCAGTCTGTTCCTTCTTAAAAGGTGTATTGTCCAGCATTATCCTTCTTCTACTTTTTCCCCTTTCAAATCTTCCTCTGTTGTGATCTAATGAGTACGCTTTATCTCAGAGATTAACATAACAAGCACACAAGCTTTAATTGTTCCTCTGACTTTGTTAACTCTCACAGTTTGCTGCAGCTCTATAAAACTGTTCAGTATAATGAAGGTCAAACCAATGGCTAAGAGGGATCACATTCCCATAAGTCATGGAATGTATCACTGTGATTTAGTTTAGCTGCTGTTAACAAAAAAAAGGTATTGATTAGGAAAGTTGCTGATATAGTTCTGATCTCTGTGTTTGTCAGCTTTTAACCCAATTTATGTGTCTGATCGTTCCTATTGAATTCTAAAGTACCAGCTATGAAAAATCAAAATTTATTTTGTTTAAAAAAATGTTGCTATATAGTAAGTGTCAGTTAGGAAATAAGTTTTAATTTCCCTTTGTGGCTAATTAACTGTTAATATCTCAGCTCTCTTTATGTATATAACTAATGCTTCTAATATTTTTTTTTTTTTGAAATTGGATCTGCAGTTGATACTATGGGCTGTGAAGATATTTTCACCTTAGTTATCAATTATTATTCTTGCCTTTCACAGACAGCTTTAACAAAATCTATTGCTTGCCACATTATGCTCATGAGAATTCAATATGCAAATTGTTGAAGGAAGAAAAGATATTGGAAGTATTTCAGCTCTTCAGATTTTAAGGTTTTTTTCTGATTAAAGAAAACTAACCAACTTAAATTGTACAGATTTAACACAGTTGGCAAGCTCGGTAAATATAACCAAGGGTTAAAATCAAAGATATGAAAAGGATTTATCTTTCTCATTTCTTCATACTACAGTCAGAAACCTTATGTCTTGGTTAAGCAAATAAACAAAGGATTTCTTCATAGTGGTTTAAGCTTAGTACATCCTAGTGGCATATATGTGTCTTTGGTTAGAAGTCCTAGAAACAAGAATGTCATTAATAAAGAAAACAAGAATTTGGTACTGTTTTATTTGATTATTTTGCATTGCATTGTATGCTTTTCCTAAATTGGGTTTATTAAAGCAGATTCTTTTTCATAACCAACTCTAAAGACCATTTCAAAACTGCTGTGTTGCCATTACATTAGGACAGAAAAAATCCATAGAGATAGGAACCATTTTCAGATTCGGGGTTAAGACATTTATCTTACATGTATATAAGTCTCCTATCTCCATGGATACCAAAATCTCCTGCTAAGACCAGAATTTATCTGTGAAGAGCAACAGCATGGTCTAATTGCTGGTATCTTTATCTTCACTGAATAGTCCCTTCCGCCGAAGTAATTGCCTTGCCAATAGTGAGTTTGCTTGTGTAATAAATTGTTTCTCCATATGGAAGAAAGGTATTAGAATATTGCTGAATCTAACTAAACACTTTGTCCATCAGAAATTGCAGAGGAACTTAGACAAGTATGATGTTAACATTGAAATGGGAATCTGGCAAGAATGCTAAAATCTAGTACTGATTTTATAGTGAATTCCAGAACATCTTGATGGTTAAATGTGTCCTTGAATACTGTATATTTTGTATGGGCACTTATTTACACATTAATGAGTTTCTTTTCAAAGAGGGCAACTGTGTACAAGCTATCTAAGGTATACCAGTCATGTAAAAAAGGTGATTTGTACATGTACTTGCAACATTGTCATACGTGAAGATGGAGACAAATAAATACATGGTGAAGAAAGCTGTGGATTTTTTTCTGATTTTGCTTTAACCTGACTCTATCAAGTTCCTTTTGATAGACAGACCTCTAGAATCACAAAATCTATAAATTATCAATGTACAGCAAATTATATAGCACATAACAGGTAAAATTCACTTTCTTAATGAAGTTCGCCAATATTTTCCTTGACTGGGAATTTTTCAAGACCATTCATCAGCTTTAATGTCTGGACTTTTGATGAAAAGGCTGAGATTATAGTGGAAATTTCATGGAAATTAATGGAAAATCCTGCTCATTCTTCATGTAATAATCTGCCGACTCATTCCTTCAAATTCTGCCCTTAACTTGTGTAGTAAGTGCTTCTCATAATTTTCCTGACATAGGAGGGATTCTAAGACAACAAATTAATAAGTACAATTAGTATTTCAGCATACTCAGACATATCTATTATTCCTTTTAGTTCTTTTTAGTTTTTAAGCAGAAGTCAACAAAGAGAAAGAAAAAATAGAAGTTTCAAAAAAAAAAAAAAAAAAGGTGCTTTAGTTTATTTTATTGTACCAGGATGGTAAATTACACACTTTTAGTAGAAACTTGATATCAAATATGGTAATACACACAAAATCTGTACTGCTCTAGAATGAAAGATATTCATATCAACGAGTGTCACTGGATAATGACAAGCTTAGCTCTTGCATGGAATTTGTCCCACATTGCATTGTTTTATCAGGTTTTGAATAATCTTATATAAAAATGCATGTAACCCACCAGCTTCTTTACGGCAAGACTTCTACATAAGCTGAAGTATGACGTTTATTCCACTAAGTATTGTGTATAAGTGCTACCAATTCAACTGGGCCAAAACCTACTTGATTCAGAATACAGTGCAGAAAAGAACCAACGTGTTTTTCTAATTCTGTCTACTTGAATTAATTCATCTTCCTTTGGGAAACCTATTGTTACAAAAAATGAAGCAACACAAATCTGGACATACTTTATTTCTGGATATCTCTAGAATACCAGGAGACTGAGTGTTTAGGAAGCAGTTTGCTTTCAGCTTCTCCAATGGGTGGATGATTATACATTTTAGGTTTTGTTGCTACAAAGATCATACAGATGTAATAGGAAGATACAGTTTGAAAGATTAAGGTTGAAGTTAGAAGTGTAGTTTCTGAAAACCTTTACTGATTCTGCATTTATATTCTTTAATTAAAGGATGCTGGAAATTGAGGTCAGGTTTCTGGCCACTGTCATGTCATTACCCCATACAAGTGCTTCATTCTTCATAGGTTTCCCTGCAAATAACTGAAAGCAAATAACAGGCAAAAATCTAGCAGAAAAAGCAAACAAACAAGCAAAACCACCAAATAATCACCTTTGTAAACCATAAAGGAGCAGTAAACAGCAGGAATACATGTGTTTTCCCTTTGCAGTTAACCTTTAAAATTTTTAAATTAATAGTACCAAAATCCTATGGATTTTGCTTAGCTGCTACAAGGGATGATTTCTTACACAAATAAATGTAGTAATTTTCATATTCATTCTCTGTAATAAAAATAAAACTTTCACGCATTTAAAATAAAATAGTAAAAAGTGAGAAGTCATGCACCCTATAGTGTATTTTGCAGAGTATAGTGTAGACATTAGTATTACATAACTCCCTTATTTTAGGTTTCTCAAAGTCATTTACTGACAGAGTACATATAGTTCTGAATCCAAGTTTAGGAATTAATCACTGCTTAGCTGAAGCTGTGATCTCCTTTTATAAATCTTGCCAGAATATATTCCCATATCCACTGTAAAACGCCTGGAGATTCAGGAAAAAAAGGGCTGGGTCAACATTGCATTTCTTACCCATTTGTTAATCATGTAGTCTAATCATATCTGTGCCTATTTCTTGGTGCTTTATTTGACCTTTATTCTCAGGACTGTAGGGAAAAGCTGACCGTAAATAAAGCTGAATAGAACCATTAAATTGGAAAAAAAATAATAAAAATATAAGACAGGCACCACATCGTGACAATGCTTTTGTAGATACTAGAGTGTTCAGAAAATTCCAACACTGTTTAAAACACAGATATATTTTACTGCAAATTTTAAAAATTAGGAAGGCATTTACTTTACACTTATAGAAATCAATAGTCTTGTTTTCTGACAAAAAAATTAATATCTTAAAATCAATTATAAAATGGCAATTTAAACATGGCACATTAAGTAAAAAAAAGAGAAGGTAAACAGAGTATTCATACATGTTTTATCTATATGGTACATTGCTTCAGCAGCACCTACCTTTGTGAAGCCTAAATTTGTAAAACGGCTTTCCATTGTTGAATATATATATATATGTAAGACTATAAAAACATCTTTTAAACTAAATATTTTGAAATTCCAATTTGTATCTTTATTCTTGAAATATTCCATAGACACATAGCCAAAAATAATCCTGGACTAAATTAGTTTTTCATAGAAAACAAAGTTTGCTCTCTTTCTGTCTTCTCTTTCTTCTCTCCTTTCAAAGTTAGGGACAAACTGTATGCCCATAGTCTAGAAGAGTTTTAAAAGCCCCTCTGATACCGTTCACCTACAGAAATAGTGATCAGCAATTAACTTCATAATTGAGTTCCCATTTTCCATCACTCATCACTGGGAATACTGAGACCTGCTACAAGAAGCAGACAGGACAGTTCAGCAGGTCCCTTAGCTATTTTTCTTTGGGAGAGTGACATTTATTTTTTGCAGACACATGACTGCAGTCAGAACCATATAGAGAAGGTTGACTTCCTTGATGGTACCTTAAATCAACATAATCTGTTCTATATTTGTTAAAAAATACTGTTTGATATGATATGAGTGAAAATAATTCCAGATAACACTGAGATATTTTTATATCAATATATAAAATAGAATACATTTCAGAATTGCTGTCAGGTTAATTTTAAAAAGAAATTATGCACAAATATGCAACACAAATTTATGTCATTAACTTACATTGTTACTGTAAGCAATAAATTAAACACAAGCTGTGACTCTTGTAAATTTTGTTCACAGCTCAATACTGGCATCTACAATGTGTCAGGTTTCCTGTTTCATAAAAAATATTTCATGACAGATACAGTTCTTCTGCCTTTTATATAATCTGCTGTAAAATAAAACTTCTGGCTCTGGTAGGAAAAGCTGATGTAGCAAAAATGTCTGCACAGGTTGAAAAGACAAGGCAAGTTATTACTATCTCACACCACAATCCATACCAAGTGATATAAGTATGAAGGATTTGGATAATATTTTAAAGTTAGTATTTTCATCCCAGTTTAAATCCATTTCAACCAGCATTTTGTCAGGAGACTGAGCTGGAGAAGAATCCCTTAGGCCATCATGTCTCCTTGCCTTCAGAGCAATTGAAGAATACAGCCTTTTCCAGAAACAAATACAGCCTTTCTTAAAATGTGGATCAGATATCCATAGAAGTTGTCTAATGCTTTTGAAGACCAGATCAGATCAGATTAGATCTCTGATATTTTTCAGACTGTAATCACAGATCCTCACTGTACTGATGGTTCCCAGGCTAAATTTATTAATGCTTAGATCATATTGTGTTTTTCATTTGCTATCATTGTCCTTAATTAAATAATATGGCATTAATAGTACTGTATATAATTAGATTGTTCCTTTCTCAAATCTGTGTTGTATTTTATTCTTTTTCCCCCATTCATCTCATGTTTCATTTTACTTCCACGTCTCTGATCATTTATTCCTTCAAAATATCATTTAGTGCTTTTCTTAAATGTCGGAGCTTGCTTGTATTTTCTAGTTCTTGAATGTACTAATACAGGTGCTTAAATCTATTGAATTATTCAATTACAAAGTCCAGTACAATGTTGGGACCTTTGCTGAAGGCTCTGTTGTAATTCTGTGTCTCTGAATCTGAGGGCAGTATATAAAAAAATGATGTTTATGAAGTCTTTCACTGACATGCATCCCAGCTCTCTGAATCCTTAACTCAGGAAATCAAAGGAAGTCTCCTCAGTGTTGTCATTCAGACCAAGTGTTGTCAAATGCTCGTTTGTGTACATTTTGCCATAATGCTAGAAAGATCTGACGATCTGATTTTCCTCCATTTATTAAGAGTTTCTTACACTTGTTGCCTATGCTTCTTTCGAACACAATCTATTAGCAGAGATTTTACTCTAATTTGAAAGTCTAGTGAGATTTTTGAGTGAACAAGTATGAGAAAGAGTGGCAGGACTGTATTTTCTCAGGATATAATAAACAGCATAAAGCATACTGGAGAATAACTCCTCACCTCCAGGTTGCAAGCAATGATTGCACAAAATAGTTGTGTTCTCTGACCAAGATGAATTTACTTTGATAGAATGGCAATGATTCATTTGCTTTCTGTCATACGAATATTCTCTTATGAGGTCTCAAGCTGTAAATCTTGGGAAATTTTGGAGGAGTTTATTCTAAAAATCCATGGAATGATACTTGCCTGTAATGGAAATAAATATTTAAATGAAAGGTTGTGTCCCTGCTTCCTCACCCTCTCTCAAATATAAAGACACAGAGGAGAGAGGAAGGTGAAATGCAGGGGAAAATGTTACTGGATTATTCCCACATGATGTAAGATTTCTCGGGAAGCATGTAGACGGAGCACATTGGAGCAGTTCTATAGCTAACATAGGAAATTAGAGCAGTAAGGTTCAGAGACCAGGCTATACACCAATGACTTATTATTGGCCCCTTTATATTTTCTGCATGGACACCTCTACCACACCATATGAATTTTATTATAAAAGGTTTTAGCTGAAGTTCAGTGGTCGTTCTTAGTTAAAATGTTCTGTTTGGCAACCTTCTGATTTATTATTTCTTATATATGCAGTCATTAATTAAAAAACAATAATAAAACAACATTTTGAAAATCTTCTTGATCTGTTTTTACAACTTCCAGGCAATGAAGTTAGTGCTGCAGCAGCACTAGATCCCTCTTGTGCAAAGGCCACCAGGGTATGGAACAGCTGTACCCTTCAGCTGGGAGTGGGTTCGTGTCTATGTACAGGGAAATGAAAGAAGATGAAGGATTTACATTTTACTTTTCTTGTCTTTTTCTTTTTTTTTTTTTTTTTTTTTTCTGATTTTAGTTTTCAAAATGCAGACAACCTGCAAATGGTTGTATTTGCCTTTTGGAAATAAATACATTCATAAAGTAACATTTCAGCTTCCAAAAATCCCTCTGGTCAGGCAGGTTTATGCCCTTAATTTCCAAATATAGTGAAAATAAAGAATGGAAGTTCCACTGCCCAAAAAGACACAAAGGAAACAACTAGAAATCAGTCTTAAAGGATTTATCTCATGTTCGTACAAACGTGACATGAACCACAGCTGTGGCTGCAGAATCCCTCAAGCACACTTTCAAGTCCTCAATCAAATGAGCAAGAACTTGAAGGCCATTGCTGGTTCCCTTCTGTTTTTCAAGTGTGCATTCAGACTTGCATAGGGGTTTCTTACATTCTTCACCATGCACATCTAGTTGTATAATAGCTTTTTTGCAACCTTGGACTGTTCTCAGTGCCCCAGCCACCTACATTGAGCAATAAGGGGACAAAATTGAAGAAGCTTTTTAGCTTTTATAGCTTATTGATTTTTATATTTTCAGATGTATTAGAGCAATTTTTCAAACGTATCCGTCTTGCCTTGATATCTTGAGTGTAGAGAGAGGATTTCACATTTATTAGCTTTGCTTTGCTGAAAAAAAATACAGCAGCAGAAGTACTTCTGTGTTATCTCAGGGATATAAATGGTTTTGGTATTAAAAAAAAAAAATCAATTCTCAGAATAAAATTCAAAGCTCGTGTGCAAGTGTTACATAAAAAGCAGACAACAAGGAATACACTTTCCCAAGTAGGTAACAGAGATGGTTTTAAAAAGTACAGTCCTGAATTGCAGTTGAACTCAGTGATGCTCAATACTTTCCAAATAGGAAAGTTCTTTCTTAATGGAGAGCATATAATACGGTAAATACTTTTTTTATTATCTCTGATCAACCGTGACAGCATTAGAAAAGGAATGCAGGAGAAAAGTCTTCTTCAACGGGAGTACTGTTTTCTCAGATCAGAGGCAATAAAGTAATGTATGAGCACTTTCATTGTAAGAATTTTTATTTCATTTGGTGATTTGAATTTTTAAACACTATAAACAGGAAATTCTTCCCTGCAACAAAAGTGTACAGCAACTGGCCCAAGCAGTGAAAGGAATCCATCTATCCTATTGTTTACCATATCAAGAGTATGGTATTTGTTTCTCCCATAGTATTCATATCAAATGATAATTGTGACTACATCCATTCAATTGTAATGCTCTATGTTACCTCGTTTTGATATCAATTACACGACTTTGATCACCTCCTAACTGCTTCATAATGTAATGTTTCTGACTCTGTACTTCTTTGTAGGTTTTTTCCCCTGAAACTAAGAATGTACGCTTCAAATTATTTAAATAGTTCACACATTAAGGCTATATAAACTCTTTTGCATAAATGCTCCTTGAGTGTTGTCCTGGTTTCAGCTGGGATAGAGTTAATTGTCTTCCTAGTAGCTGGTACAGTGCTATGTTTTGAATTCAGTATGAGAAGAATGTTGATAACACACTGATGTTTTCAGTTGTTGCTAAATAGTGTTTAGTCTAAATTCAAGGACTTTTCAGCTTCTCAAGCCCAGCCAGTGAGAAAGCTGGAGGGGCACAAGAAGCTGGCACAGGACACAGCCAGGACAGCTGACCCAAAGTGGCCAACGGGGTATTCCATACCATGGGACGCCACATAAACTGGGGGGAGTGTGTGGGGGGGGTTATCGCCGCTTGGGGACTAACGGGGTGTCGATCGGCGGGTGGTGAGCAATTGCACTGCGCGTCATTTGTACATTCCAATCCTTTTATCATTACTGTTGTCATTTTATTAGTGTTATCATTGTCATTATTAGTTTCTTCTTTTCTGTTCTATTAAACCGTTCTTATCTCAACCCACGAATTTTACTTCTTTTCCTGATTTTCTCCCCCATCCCACTGGGTGGGGGGGGAGTGGGTGAGTGGCTGCGTGGTGCTTAGTTGCTGGCTGGGGTTAAACCACGACAAGTGTTTCAAAATGCTAACATTGTTGGAGTTACTTGTTGTCCACTGTTGGATAATATATTACTCTGGGATCATCACAAGTCAAGACAGTATTATAGTCCCTCTTCAAAGTTTTCCAATGTAATAATTTTTTTTTTTCCGCATTACAAAAACCAAAAATCTATTATGTGAGAAGCATTTAAGGAGGAGCAGGAAAACAAATCTGTAATTTCTCTATGAAAATACTTAGTTGTGCAGTATGTAATTTATCCCTGAAAAACAATGATGCAAATATACTTCTGGGACTGATGTGGCACTCTGACAATGTTTTTCTGTCTAGGCAAATAAAATTGATACAGAATACTTTTTAAAAGTCTAGAATAAATGAAACAAACTATTTTAAAATGAAATTATGACAGAGGAGAAAGTAGGGGTTTTTATATTATTCTATTGTTAGGTCTTTTCCTGATTAGCTTGCAACTGAGGCATGTAGAAGGTTCCATTTATGGATGCCCATGTAGTAAATCTATATTAGTGAGCCTCATTTCAAAAAGCACCTTATTTTCTCCTGTGCTTTGATGTTTCTGCTATCTGACTGGAAGTATTTATGATTGAACTTCTAAGTAACACTTCCTGAGTAATTACGCAAACAGGCAAATACTGTCTATATGCACAATTACACCAAATACAACTCTCCAGTGGGACTATGATCTATGATATACAAAAGTAAAATGTAAATATAGCCTAAAATTTAAAATATTTTCACGCTTTCTACCAGAGATTATAAAATATTTTGGAAGTGGATTCATGGCAAGGTCATATTGCACCCTCTGAAGAAATGGTTTTAAAGCAGGTAAGCTTTTTCATCTTTTCTGATTCTCATTGGAAGCAAGTCACACCTCCATTGCTTAGTTAGGTTTCTTGCTTTCTATAAAAATCTACAGAAAGAATTAAGTTCCTGAGTATGCAACAGAAATTATTTGTATATTGAGCAGGGCCAGCCTGAAATAGACAATATAAAATGTTGCAAAAGAATGTGTCTTATAACCAGTGTCTCTCTAAAATTAAGATATTTCTGTGCATTCTTAGTTCTGAACAATTAGCTGCTAGCCTTTCTTGGCGGGGGGGGGAAACAACAGAGCAACAGACTTCTCTGCTCTTTCCAAAGCAGAGACAAGGAAAAGCTAAAATTACTTTTTATACTTAACAGCACGATGTTGACATCACTTCTTTGGGTTCTAGGGCAGTTAGGTTCAATTCAAATCTTTTACTTTCCAAGGGAATACTTTCTTTCTAGGAAGTCTGAACTCTTTTTTTTTTTTTTTTTTTCCTAATTCCCTGGAAATATTTAATGCGTTTGTGGTTTAGAATGACAGTGAAGAAGAGAGGAGTATTGGCACCTTTACATGAAGCAGTGAGTGAGTAAGGCCATAAAGAGGTTCTATCTAGCAATGAAGATTTCTCTCTGAAGCATCCCTGGAACAATATTAAAAAAAAAAAACCAAACAAAAAAACCCCCCAAAAACCCCAGTGCTTCTTTAAACCTATAGTTCCAAACATGGGCAGAATTTTGTGTTTATTTTTTGGAAAGAATGGAAAAAGAAATAGATATGTGCATAAAACTTTGATATTTATTAGGGCTAGAAGGAGGAGAGTACCCTTTACTTCTCATTCTGGTCTCTAGCTATGACCCAGCACTACTGTATTTACCCCATTTACTTACATTAGGAGACAGAACCACAGAACCTTCTGGCTAACATCTTCTTTGCCTTCCAAAACTGCATAAAGCATGAAAACATTGTGTGTTCATTCCAAAATTGAACTTCAGTGAATTAAAATCTCACTGGAATGAGATTTACCTCTGTGGTGGTTTGACCCTGGCTGGGCGCCAGGTGCCCACCAAAGCCATACTATCACTTCCCCTCTTTAGCTGGACGGGGGGGAGAAAATATAACAAAAAGCTCGTGGGTCAAGATAAGGACAGTTTAATAAAGTGAAAGCAAAGGGCGCGTGCGAAAGCAAAGAAAAACAAATGATGTTATTCTCTACTTCCCATCAGCAGGCGATGTCTAGCCACTTCCTGGGAAGCAGGGCTACAGTACGCATAGAGCTTGTTCCAGAAGACAAAAATGCCCCCCTTCCGTCTTCTTTTACTTAGCTTTTATATCTGAGCTGACATCATATGGCATGGAATATCTGTTTGGTTAGTTTAGGTCAGCTGTCCTGGCTATGTTCCCTCCAAAGATCTTGCTCAGCCCCAGCCTGCTGTTGAGATGGGGCAAAAATGTTGGAGAGACAGCCTTGATGCAGTGCCAGCACTGCTCAGCAGTAGTCAAAACACTGGTGTGTTATCAACACCTTTCTAGCTACCAATGCAGAGCACAGCACTACGAGGGCTGCTGTGGGGAGAATTAACTCCATCTCAGCCAGACCCAATAGAACTTCTCAGTTTCCCTTACAGCAGAAGGGTTATGTACTTGCTGTTCACTGACTTTGCATACTTAGCAAATGCTGATAAGATTGATATTGGTCTTAACCTCATTTTCTTTATTTCTTAACAAGTTGTACTGCTTACCTATATTTTACTTGCATATTATTTAGATACTATTCAGTTCTTACATGTGTAGCTTGACACCCAAGTATCTAAAAGATACTCAGAATTTTTTTCTGAACTGTGTTAAGAGATGGAAGTAGTGCAGATGTGAGAAGGCTTTGTTAGCAAGTCAATAGAAGGATGTGTATCTGTGTTATAATATCCTAGTTTGAAGGTCTGTTCTTTATTGCTAGCTTGATTGTTTTAGCTATACAGAATTCAAACATACTAACTCTTTATTTATACACAAATGTACCCTTTACTATCTTTTCTGTATAGAGGCTATACTGTATTCTTATTTAATGGTCAAATAACATGTTTCAGAGGGAGCAATAAACCAGCTGTGATATTTTTTTTACCGTATTTCTCTCTCCTTCTTTTTTATTTATTTCTTTTATAAGAAAATGGGCAAGCAAAAGAAGAAACTTTGGGGCATAGTATTTTCATTACTCTGCAATAAACAAGCTACTACAGGATATCTCCTGAGCAAAGGATTTTCTGTATGCTAGGTGAAGACGTAAATTGTATATAAAGCAGTTTACTTCATATATGGAGTAAATGATGTCAGAAAGAAAGAGAAATTAATTTAACTTCTGGTAGCCTTGTGGTCCACCAGTAAGAACTGGACTGAAATTCAGTATACTTTCTTTTACTCTTTCTGGATCCAATTTATTATCTCACTTCAGATAAGTCATTCCACTTCTCTATATCTGCTTTGCTTCCCACTTTTTGTTTATTTACACTGCCAATTCTGTGGAGCAGAGATGGACTCTACTTAATGCACCAGAGCACATATTTGCTCTCTTTCTAACTAAGTTTACATTAATAATAAGTTGTATTTTCAAAGAAAGGATCTTTAAGAAAAGGTATCTTAATAAGTCTAAAACTTAAAAAAATTGAGTTTGATCAACATTTTTTTCTTTTTTTTTTATATCAAGCCACAGTATAAAATTATTATTGACTCTCTTAGCATCTTAGGTTACTTACAGCCCATCTTTTTCTAATATTATTTTAACTTAAATAATGTAATTCCATAACAACCACATAATATCTCAGGTTTATAGACATGTATATATACATATATATACACCTCAGGTTTGAATACATATGTATATAACATGAGGTTTTCTGACCAACAAGTTTTTTCCTGATCTGCTGATTTTCACCAAGATAACAGAGAAAACAAACTTTAAGAATGAATGAGTTCTTGAGAGTGTAGCAGGAACCCCTTCAGCCACCAATCACTAAAGCACATTCAGTCTGTCAGGCAACACAACTGAGTAAATTGATGATCTAACTTGATGGTTGAGCTAGAATCCTTTTTTTATGCATCAAATCATGAAGTCAGGTAAAGTTATCAATTTATGTTTACTTATTGCTTACATGGAATAAAGAAGCTCTCATGCTGAAAAAAGATTGGGAAGGTAGTCAGTATATCAGCCTATAATGAAAATAATTAAAGATTCTCAAACCTGAGGAAATGAAAATATTCATTTCAGGTTGGGATTTTAAAAGATAAATTTAAAGTTAATGGACATAACTGGAGAGAAATATCAAAAAAAATTTCATCAAGTGTTTTTGCCTACTCCTGAAATTAAAACTTTTAGGTACAGATTTGGCCCAAATTTTCTAATGTATCATCTCTGAGTCTAGTCAATATAGGAATTACTCTATTAAAATGTTTGGAACATTTCACTTCTCCTCCTAACTGAACATATGACAGCAAACAGAAAAAAAAGTAGAGAGAGTTAACATCATCAAGAAAAATAGTTTCTGATTTAAAATAATTCTGATTGTGTGATCAATTTAACTATTCAGGTAACAGGTATTCTAACCTGTTCATTAATTCATCTAGTGTTTTTACTACCATTAGCATTTTCATTAAACTACCAGAATTCATGCATAAAGAGGTAGAATGCATGTAAAAGCACTGGACTTGAAAACTGAGAAAATGAAAAGGAACAATACAATCCTTGGATATAATAAGCTTATGTCATAATTGCAGTGATTTTAATTTTGGATGTTAATGAAACATTAAGACACAGACCCCCCCCCAGACACTTAGAAAGCCATAAGACAGAGAAGTAAAATTCATCAAAAAATTGAAAAGGCAGAAATGAGATAATGTTCTATTTATTTATTTATTTTTTCATTCATTCATTTATTGTCTTTACTGAAACTTCTACCAGGAAGCTTTAGGAAGTCAGTTGTAGGAAATTGCTTGCAAAAGGTTGATTTTTTTTTCCTCCTGAAGTATTCCATTTTCTGTATGGAATCCTTCACCTTATAATAAAATCCACCAGCTTTTACAGTTACTAGGAAGGTTTATTCTCCAGGATGGTAAAGCTAGCAGATGGTAACCAGTAGGGATAACAGAAAAATAATTCATTTCCTCTGCCTTGATGCTGAACCAGAATTGTTAGTCACATTATTGAATCACGTTAAGTCCAGAAAAAATGGCAAATGACCAAAATATATTTGCAAGTCAAGTTTCTCTTTAAGGAACCAAGACTGACCTCTAAGTCTCTAAGATTAATCATCAGCTAAGATATAATTCTATAAAACATTTGTGTAGACCAATATACCCTAAAGATGATTTTCTTGTTGTTACCAAGTGAGGTGTAATTGAAGGTTCAATTCACTTCATTAATTCCTTACATTTTTCTACTCCTATGTGGGTGTAAAATAAATTTTTCTAGCTCTTTGTTCCACTTTCACTTCATTTACATCTGCATTAATTGTTTGGTGCATCATTAGAAACTCATAGTGTAACTGATGGCCTGAGAAAATAGTTGAACTCTGCAAAATATAAGGAGTTGTGGAATGCTGGAAAAAAACAGTACTTCTAGCTTTCATTCTAAGTATTCTTAGAAGTAAATCTGGGCAACTGGATCTTCAGTTACTACCTATAACACATATTTTTCATCTTTTAACATCTCATAAGTTTTGGTGGCATTACATCCAGACCAGGCACTCTGTAGAAGATGGAAAAGTTTATTTTTTTTCAGCTTAACACATTCCCTTTGATATTTCTGAAAAACTATGCTTGTGATACAGCAAGTGGGAATAAATAGTACTTATTGGTTTGGCAGAGAAATGAATTTTTTAAATCTTGAAACTATTTAGAAATATTCATTTGCCTAACTGACCTATGATACTATCTGATCATAGCAGAGATATCTTTGTCTTTCCCTCCATTTCTTTTTAAACTAATTGTTGTTACACAAATTGCTCGAAGAGAAATTAAAGACAACTGCTCTAGACAGACTATTCAATGAAGCTCTAAACAATAAGTTGCGTTAGCTTGTCCATCTCAGGTGTCTCAATATAAGCCCCACTTAAATATGCATTGATTGGCTCCATAAATACAAAAGCGCTGTTAGGTAATACATAAATACCCTCATTGGAGGAGGACATATTTATAGAAAAAAATTGTTATAGTTATTTTCCGAAAGTAACATTTTAAAAAAAGGGGGGGAGGGAAGGAACAGATTTTGAACTTTAAATCTACATATCATTCTCATGATCACTTAATTATTTTAGGTTCTCAGATACGACGCATTTTCTTTATTATTTCTCAGGAAGCACTTAGTACCAAAACCCCAAATTTCCACATATAATATAGAGCAAATTAATTTCTACCTAATACTGCTGTTACATTTCCATAACTAATAATAAAATTGTTGAAAATAAACAATTGTTGGAAAAAAGGGCTAGATAAATCTATTAGGTTTTTTGTTTGTTTGGTATGTATTTAAAAAACACATATAGTCCTGGATCAGGATCTTTATGTGTAGGCTCTGTCAATGTTAAGCTTCTGCATCGAGACAGGGGAACAGATCAGAAAAAGTCCATTCCCATATCAGTTGTTGAAGCTTGCATTAGACAAGGACAGGATTGTCCAAGCCACTTATTTTCTTCCTCTCAAAACACAGGAACTTACCCTTCACTACTGTCTCCTTATTCTGCTTAATGTTACATCTCATGTCGACCTTGTAGAGTAAACAGCATACAACTTTACCGTTAGCATTACAAGTCTGATGACTCCCATAAATAGACCTCTGCTGCTTTCAGTGATCCCCAGAAGTTAAATTTCTGTTGATTCTCTTGCTGTAATACTGCACATTTAGTAATATTACCTCCAACCAGAGAGCCAGTAAAAGGAAAGAGGGAAGCCAGATTCCAGTTTAGGGACCTTGTCCCGATCCAATGTTGGGGAAGGTTTCGATATGATCCCAAGAGCGAGATTAAGACACACATGAGGTCAAATGCCATATACCCGGAAGAGTTTTTATTATCAAAAGTATCAAAGGTAGAAAATAGTAGTGATAGGATAGAATGGAAGAAAAGGCAGAAATCAAGCAAGCAGTTGGGATAGAGTTGCAAGGACTGTCACCACCATGGATCCAGCGGCGTCCCGTTGTTCCTCAGCCTTCAATTCTTCGGTGATGGGTGCACACCACGGCTTGTCTCCATGGTCTTTTATAGGGCATATTTCGATGAGGTATGCACATATGTATTGTTCATGCACTGTTCACACGTTGCAGGTTTCATCTATCACACGTCCTTTATGTGACCAAATCTTATCTCAAAGACTACAGTTTCCGTGAGAATGGTAGCCTCCACATTCTTACATCCTTGTCGACTTCAGCCCATTTCCTCTTATGGACGGGGGAATGTCCTGCTTAGACAGGCCATCTCAGAAACAAAGGGCTTGAGATAAGCAGTCCACAATTCTTAAGACGAATGGCTTGAGAAGTCTCTCACACCTGACAATCTTTGAGACAAACAGCTCAAGATAACAATTCAGTCTCTCACAGACCTAATCTAAATCTAAATTAAAAAAAAGTCTAATAAATCTAAAAAAATGGCATAATTAATGTCACAGAGTAATTGTTCGCTCTCTGCTGGACTTTGTATATTTCATAGCTAACCTATGAAGTAGATTACATACAGAGCTAATGCTCTGGGTCAGTACGTAATTTAACATTTTGTGCTACTAGTCTTAAGCAGACCTTAAACCCTTCAAATTAGTGCATGAGGGTTTTTTCTATGAAAAAGTAGACTTGGATTTTATGCAAGTAATATATTAACATCAGTTCTTACTTATACTTGTGTGCCTTTGCAATGGCAAAGTTAATGTTCTCTTAATGTTTATGAAGCAGTAAGACTTGCTGATGAGTCACTGATACACCTTGCAATTCCAAGTCTTTCTTCCTTTACTAGAGACAAATGTTTGGAGTACTATGTGACAACTCAAACACATTTTAAATCTATTTCTTCTCAATGGCTTGAAATAAGTGTAATTAACTTTTTCTAAGATACTTTGAGGCTACTTATCAGATCTCTGCCCACTGAATAGTGGAAAGTAGAGCTCCTGGAGGTGTGGGGAGAGATGGTGTCTGGCTCTACAAGCCAGGAACTGCAGTCAGTTCCTTCATAATCTACTCAGCAAGAAATCCTAGTTTCTATGATGCTTTCTTTTCCCATGGCTCCCACCTTTCTCAGTCTAAACTCTTGCCTGCTTGCAGGCCAGTCTCTGTGCTCCTTTCTATCTGCCCTTTTCATACACAAACTTGCCAAGGATGACATGAGGGTAAAACCTAGACAAAGTTTAATCTCCCTATGGAGTCTTTTATTGCACTATCTTAATTTTCTCTGTGCCTTCTGCAGTTTTCCTTGCTGCTCATACAGCTCCAGGGTTATCCTGGATGCCTTGATCCTACAGACAAAAATTGTGATGCAGTGCTGTGAAAGTCAATGCCAAGACAGAGGAAATGGGTAAAGGGACTAATAACAGAGCTAAAGCTCCTCCCTGTGAAACTAAAAGCTTCCTAAACTACATGAGCCAAATGTAGGGGATGGGGGTGGGGGAAGAAAGGACAGGTGTTGCTAACCACTTGTCCTGTTAGGGTTAAGTTTGTTAATACTTTTCTCCCCTACATTTGTTCTCTGTGTCAGCCATGTCTAGTTTCAGTGAACTTACGTGCCCTACCTATATTTAATCTCCTTACTTATAGAAAACACTAATAATGTGACTTGTGTGAAGACTATTGTCTTAGCCTTTATCCTTTGTCTTTGTATTAAGTGCTATCTCAAACCAGCTGTTCTCAACTAGTTCAAATTTAATAATAAACTAACATTGATTCCAATATTAGCAAAACCTTCCAACAAATAAATGACTACTGTTTTTTGGGCGGTGGCCTCAGCAAGATGATATTTAAAGTTAGGTGGTTTTTTAAAAGGAATATTATTTCTCAGTGATACACAATTAAACATACTAATGTGGGTACCTGGAACACCTGGATATTGTGAATGCTGTCTAGAAAATAAGAATGTTCAGTGCAGATGAACTGCAATAAAACAAGACTACTGAAAATGTTATAAAAGAAGAATATGTATTGAGTCTCCACAATACTTTGCCAATTAATTAAAGAATTCCATTATCTTAATTTATAGAATTCCTCATGAGAAATAAAAAAAAAATATTGACACTTCCGTCCAAACTCAAGAACAACTTAGTTCAAATATTGTTAAAACTGTGGTATGAGAACTATAACGCACATTTCCATGTTGCATTGTGGTAGCCAGAACTATTTATTTCATAGTAAACTAAAAGTTGAAGATAGTATCTCTCTCCTTCCTAAAACATTATCTCTGAACAAGACAAGTGTCTTCTGTTCTACTACAGAGTTTTATCTTTTCCTTTACATAAAAAAGCTGCATATGAATTCCACTTTATTCAGTAAGGCCAGATAGAAACCTATGAAGTAGTTTTACTTGAGGAACCATTTGAAGCTCAGTTCTCTTGATTACCTTAATAAACAGACATCTTTGAATAACAAACAAGAACGAAAACAGAGAAGTTTTAATTCTTTCAATTATTCTATTTATGTAAGTTTGTTTTAGTAATCTTTTCATATGAAACATAGAAGCTCACAGAAAACACACCTTCATTTGTAAATAATACTCCTGAACAAGAGAGAAGGTCAGTGATTTCTTTGGACTGCTAAGTGCTAAAAAAAGAATACTGTAAATTTCTTGAGCAAACAAGTCCTTCTGCACTTTATACCCATGCATGTGATCCTGTGTGAGATTAGAGTTCCTTTCAAGCTTCACAGAGAATTATGATTTTTAAGGTCTGTAAGGCTGTCCAAACAACTTACTCTGAATTTAATATTTTTCTTACTTTATACCTGAAGAGGCAGTTAAAATGACTCCAACCCATCAGTCACTATTAAATATTGCCCCTTTGAGCTAGGATACAAGAGAGTAGAAAGAGAGTAAGGTCTGATGTGTACCAGCTGGAGACAGTCAGAAATTTCTATTGAAATATCATGGAATATATAAACATATACAATTGAGTGGAAAAAAGAAAATAAAATTACATATTACATTTGATTTTTTTTTAAATTTTCTCACAATGTCTTTTGAAATCTCATATATTAGAAGAGTACCAAAGCTTTAGCATTTACTTGAGTTTTTATTTAAGATATTGTTAAAATATCAGACTTTCCCACATAGGGGAAATTTCAGGTTTCAGTATATTGTGGTAGAATTTATTAATTGTTCTTTAATAAGACACTGCACTATCTTAAAATATAACTTTCATATCACTAAACATGTAAATAGAGATACTAACATACAACTTTTACACCACAAAAAATAACCTTATATTTAAGGAAATGAAGAAAAACGGTGATACTCCTCAACAACTGTTTGAAGAGTTATAATCACTGAATGTTTACAATGGAAAGGTCGGTGCTTATGGCACAGTGAATTTGAATGGTGGCACCCCAAACAACAGCCTATTTAATTAATGTACCTACTTATGTAGCTGCAAAATAGGACCTTTACTTGTACTTCAGCAGATTTCTTCTTTAGTAGAAGTGGTTACTCTAGCAGAAGAAATGGCCAGGATGTGATAAAGTTAGCTGTGTTTATGCTTGGATAGCATTACCTGACTGCTGACCAAGAGCTGCGACTTTTGAGTTTTCCTCTCAATTATGATTTAGCCTAATACATAATTACAAGTATAACATCTCTTTCCATTACTGAGCTGAACCATTTCTACTATGTGATTGAAATGAATCACTCTTACTATTTGGGTGCCTACATATATTGTATCTATTCATATTTGTACAAAAGGGCTACAATTATTACTGAAAGTTAGTATGTTATATAGGGATTGATAAGAAGTTTGTACAGGCAATAATGTCTACAGTGGAGGTTCCATCACCACAGACTACCTTAATATTTGGGTATTATGGGTAGCCATCTGTAACATATAAACCGGTATAACCCACTAACTAAGCATCACACAGCCGCTCACTTGCTCCCCCAGCCTGCAGTGGGATGGGGGAGAAAATCAGGAAAAGAAGTAAAACTCGTGGGTTGAGATAAGAATGGTGTAATAGAACAGAAAAGAAGAAACTAATAATGATAATGATAACACTAATAAAATGACCACAGTAATAAGAAAAGGATTGGAATGTACAAATGATGCGCAGTGCAATTGCTCACCACCCACCGATCGACACCCAGTTAGTTCCCGAGCAGACATTTCCCCCGCCCCCACTCCCCCCAGTTTATATACTAGATGTGATGTCACATGGTATGGAATACCCCATTGGCCACTTTGGGTCAGCTGCCCTGGCTGTGTCCTGTGCCAGCTTCTTGTGTCCCTCCAGCTTTCTCACTGGCTGGGCTTGAGAAGCTGAAAAGTCCTTGACTTTAGACTAAACACTACTTAGCAACAACTGAAAACATCAGTGTTATCAACATTCTTTTCATACTGAACTCAAAACATAACACTGTACCAGCTACTAGGAAGACAATTAACTCTATCCCAGCTGAAACCAGGACAATCATCTACCAAGCTTTTTAACTTCACCGGCAGCAACAGTCCTAGTCAAAAAGAGGCATACAAGATGTTAACCATCATTGCAGTATGCCAGGAATAATGCAGAAAAATTGTTTGGTGTTCTGTACAGATAGCAATGAAACCATTTGACTAACTTTTTTTGTAGAAATTGTAGTTGGTTTAGAAGAGACAGTATTATCCTGATTAATTATAGCAAAGTCTATACTATAAAATGTCATGTATAATAGACATTACTGCCCACAAAATAACATCAACTTGAAATAGCTTGTTGCAGAAATAGAATCCTTTAAAATGTGAACTTCATTCCTATGAAAAAAAGTCATATTCCAGCAAAATTATATATCATCATAAGTCAACATAAAAGGAGTTTAAATGTTGGTTCATAAATCAGCCTTCTCCTAAAATAGGTCAGCAGGTAGGACAAATAAGAATGATTCACAGATATCTGTATCAAACTATACAGGGTATTTGACTGATTAATATATAGTAAAGTTAGTTATTAGATATGCAGAAACAGTGGCTGTTCCCTGCAGTCTTCTCTGAAGTACAAAGTCAGAAAAAAATACACATCTATAAAACTATAAAATAGGCACTGTATTCAAAATGGACAGTGGTTGTGTGAAAATAATGAGAAGATAGGTGATCAATTATATGATGATAACTAAAACTTTTTATTAAAAATTTTCCTTTAAAATTTTCATTTCATAAGGACCCTCTAGATTTCTTATTGTTAAAAAGGCCAAAACGGCTTTGAGGTGATGACTGAAAAATGTACATTCCTGTTAATGTAAGTATGACCCTTACTAAGACAGAAGCCTAAATAAGCTTACAGAACATATTTTAAGATACTCATAAAACTATTCCATTTAGGGGGTTATGTACAGACTGCAGGCACACCAGGTGTCTCACCACCCATTGCAATCTTTGTTCAGTTACCTCGGCACTGGTATCTAGTGCTACTTGGGTTGCAACAGCCTGCCTGGCTACTTCAAAAGGGCACAGGTTTTCTGTAGGTCTTCTCTCACACCTCCATCCCCAACGCTGTTGACATTTCACATATACCGTCTTTGAAAATACTCAAATGAATTAGCAAAAGTGATTAAGTGAACACTGGTATGACAAAGCTGCACTGGGATAAAGGTATTTGTATAGTTTACTCAGACTCAAGTAATCTAGAGCTTTAAGGCTAAAAATAAGAATTTTGTACTATTCCCAAAAGGAAACAAAAGCTTCCAGAGCTGTCATGTTACTAGCACATGAAAAAAACCCCACACATCCTGAATCAGTAGAAACACTCGAAGTTTTCCTGTGAATAGCTGTTACAATGGTCCCATTATAGGTGTGCATTCAAAAGGCATTAAAAAATATGTACAGATTAACATTTCCCAAAGCCTAAGAAAGCTCTTACTGCCAATTTACACATGGGGTTTTAAAAAAGGTTAACTACCGAAATAATACCAACATGGTTGGACAGGTGTGTCTCTAATACCTAGCCAGAGCACTTCACAGCTTGGTTTTGGCCCACATGTTCTGTTTCTTCTGCTCTTATAAACCAAGACTTAACAGAAAGGGTCTCTGCTGTGTCATAAAGTCTCATGCTATCAAGCTGAGAGATTGCTGTGGTATATGTGTAGGAGATAGGAAGTACTTAAAGGTCCTATGGGTAAGACATAATCAGGGAATTTCCTTTAGAAGAGCTGCTTTATAAGGCCATTAAGGTTAGGTACAAGTGAGTTGCAACAAAACAAATGAACAAACAAAAAATGTCAAGTGCAAAAGAGAACAGTTAAAAGCTATGCAGAAGTTAGAATGAATAGGGGTATATACAATATTCAATCCCGAATTTCAAGCAATAAGTAGTAGTAAAACGAAAGTCAGCAAGTATGCTTTTATCTGACAATAACCAATAATGAACTTAGGGTATTTTAAGTTTTGGTTAACTCAGAAAAAGAAAACCAAGTAAGAAATTGTGTTACAGTCATGATGAAAGAACTGAAGATAAATGGAGAATTTTTTAAGTTGGTATACAAGCCAGTAGGGTACCAAAAAGTCATACAGATACTAAAAGAACAGCTGCAGCGAGGGGAACATAAATAGGTAAAATGCAATCTTACAATGGCAGTTCACACTAAGGATACATGTAAACTAAATATATAGGAGAACAAAAACTGTAGAAAGATAATATTTGTGATACCATTAGGGAGTAGGACAGTAGGACCTTAGAACAAGAGCTTTCAGAGGTGGACAAATCATAGGCTAGTAAAACTCTTTAATTTTAATTCAGGACATTTTTGAGAGCTTTCCTTTACCCTAGATAACATCCTTAAACATGTTCTCAAATTTTTGGTCCCTGATTCCTGATCCTCTTTTATGGATCTGCTTCCAGGAAATACTTCATCCTGAAATAGGTCCTGAAGAGAGTGAGAGCACACAGGTATGTCTCAAAACTGTCATTCCATTTATAGATATCACTTGCAAATACCTCATATTTTTATAGAGTCTAAGATAATAAAGTTTAAATATATTCCTCTCTGTTGATCTAGAGGGAAAAAAAAAACTATGCTGAAAAACTTCAAGCAAATTTGTGATAATTCAAATGTTAGGGAAATGTAAAGTGGAAGAAAAGATAATGCAACGGAATTATGAGAACAAGGTTAGGAATATCACCACTGTTGCTGTCTCAGAAGACAAGGAGTGCAAAGATCCTATGGTAACATGGGTGTAAGAGACTGTGTTAGACTGTGTTTGCCTCGACATTGCTGCTGCACCACTATCACTTCTTGACCACAACATTCTGTCCCTGAAGAAACCACCATACCCACCTGAAAACAGCAATGTCCCTGGCAGTGCCTACCAAGCTGCGCTTGCGTGCGAGCCGGGTGGAGAAGGAACCACCATGGACACCCGAGCATGCATGCCTGGAGGGACACGGACAGCATGTACTTCGCAGAAATAGGCAGACTCTTCGAAAAATCACGGGAACTGGGACAATAAAAGGCCTGCATCACTCTCTTGCTTTCTCTTTCTTCTGGACTCTTCTTCACAGAGACTGAACCAACAGAACGTCGCTGGATTCGTGGTGGTGGTAGCTAATCTTGCTAAATCTCTTCCGTTTGCTTGCTTAGGTAGTCTGACTTTCTCTTCCTTCTTCTCTCTGTCCTATTGCTGTTACCCCTTGTCATGCAAATAAAGCTTGCAAGGTTGTACAGCATCTGACCTCGTTTGTGTCTTAATCTCACTCTCAGGATCATTTCGAAACCTCCCCCGACATT
This sequence comes from Gypaetus barbatus, assembly GCA_028022735.1. NCBI lineage: Eukaryota > Metazoa > Chordata > Aves > Accipitriformes > Accipitridae > Gypaetus > Gypaetus barbatus. The sequence goes on along the minus strand of CM051562.1, from coordinate 27,949,580 downwards.
GGATCGGGACATATGGGAACACATATGCCAATTCTAGCTACTTGAGCCCTAATTCAACATGCATTAAACAAACAAACAAACAAAACCCACAAACCCCCAAACACCTACAGGAACCAATTTCTTTCTGGCTTGGGCAGGAAGGGAAAGAGTAAGACAGAATAAAGGGTCTCGAAGTATTCTTTTCAAATGCACAACCTCTCAAATTCTCTAAGTCTTTTCAAGATACACTCCCCACTTGCAGGTCAAATGGAGCTACATCTGGCTGGCAACCAGTGACCAGTGGTGCTCCTCAGGGTTCAATTCTAGGGCCAGTTCTATTCAATATACTTACCAACGATCTGGATGTAGGAGTTAAACACACCATTAGCAAGTTTGCTGATGATACCAAACTGGGAGGTGCTGTTGAACCTCCTGAGGGACATGAGGCCTTGCAGAGGGATCCAGATTGATTGAAGCATCAGGCAATCATCAATGGCATGAAATTTAACAAGTCCAAATGCTGGATTCTCCACCTGGGACAAGTATAAATTGGGAGAGAGAGTGGCTGGACCTTCGGGGTGCTGGTTGACAGCAGGCTTATTATGAGTCAGCAGTGTGCCCTGGCAGCCACGAGGGCAAACCTCTGCATCCTGGGGTGCATCAAACACAGCATAAGCCATCAAAAGAGGTGATTATCCTGCTGTATTCAGTGTTGGTGCTGCCTGATCTGGAGTACTGTGTGCCGTTCTGGGTCCCACAATTTAAGAAGGTTGTTAAGGTCCTTGAGTGCGTCCAGAGGAGGACAACAAATCTGGTGGAAGGGCTGGAAGGCCTGTCCTGTGAGGAGTGGCTGAGGACTTTGAGTTTGTCTAGTTTGCAGAAAAGGAGGCTGAGGGGCAAACCCATTGCTCTCTACAGCTTCCTGAGGAAGGGAAGTGGAGAGGGAGGTGCTGAGCTCTTCTCCCTGGGATCCAGTGATCGGACACCTGGAAATGGTTCAAAGCTGCACCAGGGGAGGTTCAGACTTGGCATTATGAAGCATTTCTGTACCAAGAGAGTGGTCAAACACTGGAACAGGCTTCCTAGAGAGGTGGTCGATGCCCAAGAGGCATTTAGACAATGCTCTTACTAATATGCTTTAACTTTTGGTCAGCCTTGAATTGGTCAGGCAGTTGGACTAGATGATGATTATAGGTCCCTTCCAAATGAACTGTTCTACTCTATTCCATTCTATTCTATTCTATTCACCATTCCAAGTTGTTTGCTTTTCTCAGTGATAGTATGATTTTTATGGAAGCTTTTCTTCTAGTGTGTTTAGAAAACAGCTAGCTGATCCATTCTGTCTGTCCCTCTTGACAAGATTGATTCATTCTGTCTTGTGTAAAAGTTAAAAAAAAAAAAAAAAAAAAGAGGTTTTTAGGATTTTCTTTGGCTTCCTTTGTTCATATTTCTGAGCTCCACATTTGTCTTCATTTCTGGGTGTTATTTCTTGTCTTTAGTTCCACATTCTTATCTGGCACCTCTCTCTTGTGACATTTAGTGTCCTGATCCAATGTCAGGGAAGGTTTCGATATGATCCCAAGAGCGAGATTAAGACACAAACGAGGTCAAATGCCATATACCCAAAAGAGTTTTTATTATCAAAAGTATCAAAAGTAGAAAATAGTAGTGATAGGATAGAATGGAAGAAAAGGCAGAAATCAAGCAAGCAGTTGGGATAGAGTTGCAAGGACTGTCACCACCATGGATCCAGCGGCATCTTGTTGTTCCTCAGTCTTCAATTCTTCGGTGATGGGTGCACACCACAGCTTGTCTCCACGTTCTTTTATAGGGCATAGTTCAATGATGCATGCACATACGTACCGTTCATGCACTGTTCACGCACTGCAGGTTTTGTCTATCACACGACCTTCGCGTGATCAACACCAGAAACCAGTATCTTATCTCAAAGACTACAGTTTCCATGAGAATGTTAGCCTCCACATTCTTGCATGCTTGTTGGCTTCAGCCCATTTCCTCTCCTGAATGCCTCAGTGGCCTAGTAATTGTCCTTATGGACGGAGGAATGTCCTGCTTAGACAGGTCATCTCATAGACGAAGGGCTCGAGATAAGCAGTCCACAATTTTTGAGTTGAATGGCTTGAGATGACAGTCCAGTCCCTCACACCTAACAATCTTTGAGACAAACAGCTCAAGACAACAATTCAGTCTCTCACATTTAGTCTCCATAATTTTGTACCCTTTCTTTTTCCCCCCATTAATAAATGTAGAACTTATTGCAGGAACATTTTAAGCACAATACAGTCATCTAGAAACATAAAAAAATATCTAAAAGTCAGTTCTTTGAAGCTATTGTTTAATATTTGAAATTCCTCTTCAAGTAAAACTTGGTTCTCAACACCATTCACATCAGTATTTTATGTGAAGAGTCATCCACCATTCAGTGTACTCTTGCCTTGCACTTCCCTACCTCCTGTATTGCCTTGCACCTTCTGTTCTGTATTCTTGTAAGTCTATGTCAAGGGATATGATGACAACTGATCATCTCAAACACATGCTTTTCCTACTCTATTATTAATTATTATTAATTCAATTTCAGGAGGATGGAGCCTTGCAGAATTATGACATCAACTCACTGGAATTCCTAGGTGGGGCTACTTCCCTGTACAGCCTGCACATTCTTTAAAGGATTGGTAAGAATTATTTTGCAATACCTCCTATACCCTGAAATATGTCTTCAGTTTACTTGTGAGGCTTGGTTATTCATATTGTCTGCTGAAAGAACAACTTCCGCGTTTTCTCACAGTTACTAGACACTTTAAAAAGTCACTCGTTAACTTTGTTAGCTGTGCTATTTATGAAACAATAGATTTTAAAACTGGCAGTAAACACTATGTGACAAAGTAACTTTTTTTCTGGGTACTATTAAATCTAAAATACCTGTAATAAATAAAATATACAGATTAGTGGTGGAAAAATGCTACCTACTTGTCATGGTTTCAGCCCAGCCGGTAACAAAGGACCACACAGCCACTCACTGACTCCTCCCACCCCCCTCCGGTGGGATGGGGAGGAGAATCAGAGGGGAGAAAAGAAAAAAAAACCAAACCATGGAACCTCAAAGGTTGAGATAAGGACAATTTACTACGACAACACAAAAAGAGAAGTTACAACAACAACGGTACTAATAAAAGAATATAGAAAATGAGTGATGCACAGTGCTACTTCTCACCACCCAGAAGCTGACACTCCACCACTTCCCCCACTGAAAGCCGAGTGTTCCCCCCGAGCCCACTCCCCATTTATATACTGAGCATGATGTCACATGGTATGGAATAGCTCCTTGGCTAGTTCAGGTCAGCTGTCCCGGCTGTGCCTCCCCCCCACCAGGTTCCTGTAAAAATTAACTCTATCCCAGCTGAATCCAGGATACTACCTTTCCCAGGATTGAGAATTTTATTCTACTGATATTTTAATGCAAAATCCTAAAAGAAACCAAGAAACAACACAAAATTCTCTTGCTCTTAAGCAAATTAGTTGAATGTAAAAATGCAATCACATTCTTCTTTAATATATTCATTTATGCAACTGAACTTAAAGAGGTTTCAGCCTTCCAAACTCTCTATTTTCTCCAAACAGCTCCATAGGTGGTGTTTAGGACCTAGTCTTTTGGATGTTTGATTCTTGTACAGCTGAAGAGGATTGTACCCACCTCTTAACTGCCTGTTCTAATCACCAAGTTTGATTGTTTTGTTTTTAAAAAGGCACCATGTCAGTTCACCAATTCATACAGTTTGTATGGCACTAGTTCTGCCACTGTGTGCAAGTTGTACCGTAAGATGTTTGCTGGAGTGAGTACCTTGGGTAAACTGAAAACAAACCTCTACTCAAAAGCATGATATTGAACTATTCATGCTAGTTAGACTGAAATGGTTCTGAGCATGTATAAATGGACATTGCTTGGTACTTGGAGTACTCAACGTTCAGACAGTTTGCTCTTGCAGTGGAGTTACTGCTACGGCGAACAGGAGTTATTTCTTATTAAAGGAAAACAAATATAGCTACAACAAATAAATTTACACTTGGCAGCTCTATTCTACTAAGTCATACTTTAAGGATCAACAAATTTTCCTTAATTTAGTCCTAAGCCTTTTACACTCTAGTTAGAGACATATCAAACAAAACTAAAATTACTAACATATTGCAAATTTTACCTTCTGTACCTCATCAAATTATGAGCATGTATTGTGGATTACCATATGAAACAGTACACACAGTATTACTGTGACATTGTCCAGAAATGTCCAATCACTTATCTATTTATTTATTATTAATATTTAGAAAAATAGAAATAGAATTCAAAGCCTCTCCCCAAGAAATTAGCTGTCAGAGTTCATAGCTGAGGGCAAGGCCTTGGATCATTAATTAACAGTTAAGTCTTTGTTAGCATTCATTGATTTGTTGCCTATTATTGTATTGAAATTGAAAGTCTTTGAATTGTTATTCACCATATACCTTATTGCTACAACTCAAGGAGTAAAGTGATATATGACCAGTTTGACCTCTATATTACCTCATAAAGGGAAACTATGAGAGATTTCTTATATTTTTGGTCTTAGAAAAAAGGTGAACAGAATCACTGGCTGTCACTTTGAGGTTTTTATTTTGATATGATATATAAGCCAATATCTCTTTTTTTATCACTATATTACAATTATTTCCATTTCACTGTCATTCCATGGAACAAGAAATTAGGAGTACTGAAAGGCATCATCGAGTGTAATCCTGTCTTAACTGGGCTTGGAAAAAAATCTGGAGAATAACCATGCAAAGTTGAATAAAATGGTCTCTTGATCACGACTATTGAGATTTCTCACTGCTGATGATAGTATTAGTTATTCAGTTGCACATGTCCTTGTCACCAGTAAGAAGGCTTATTCTATTGCATAAAAAGAAACTTTTCCCAAGCCACAAACCTGGAGAAGTAAGACCTTGTCAACCAGTCACTTAAATATATCACGAAAGTGGCACGGTTATAACTTACTACTGTGAATCTTTTGGTATGAAAAAATTTATCTTACTCTCCTCCTTTTTGATAGCAGAACTTTGTGTGTCTGACTCATAATTTCTACTAGCTTAACACTAAGCTATAACTGCAGTGATGCTTTGTAATACATAAAGAGGAGGAAATGAAATTTTCGTTCAGAAATAGTATAAGCAAGTCAAGCCCTGCTAAATTAAATGTAGTTTTCCAGTTAATACTGGAGTTTAGTGCTACACCACCATGTTACAGAGAAGTAACTATAATCACGCACTTTTTTATGGCATGCCATTCTATAAATATCAGAAGAAACTCTTGGAAACTTTATTTAACTGGTCAATAATCATTAGCCTGGTATATTGACCTCTGGCTGCTTAAATTTGTCTGAATAATAGTTCTAGAACATTCTTAGAATTTCTTCTCTAATAATTTGGGTTTGAAAGCACAACATATGTTGCAGCCCTGTAGCAAAGTAAGAAGAAACAAAGTGTGAATTTAGTTCAGGTTTGCAGCTGGGTGATTCATAGAGAACATTTGCTGTCCAGGTGAATCTCTGAGTGGTGTGAAAAAAGAACCATTCTGTCAGGAAGGAAACATCTCTGAAGAAATCTTGATAAATATATAGTTACCCCATTTCCTACAACTGGACGAAAACTGAAAGGTCTAGTCCAAGTCGTTGCTTGGATTTCCTCATAATATACCTTTAGCCCTAATCCTAAACCTTGTCTATCCCTATCCTTAAACCTAATCTTCTGAGAAGGTTAGGGGAAACTCTATATGAACTAGAGCTTTTTTTGCATTCTGTGAAGAAGTGTTCTGCATGAGAGTGAAGACATTTAACATTCACCATCCAGATGATGGCAGTGAAAGTTGTTAACACTCATTGAATACACATCTTACAAAATAAACTAAACATATTCTAGAATCACCTCACCCCCAATAAATCTGTATTTCTGGTTCATTTTCAAAGCATACTTTGCTATATTCTCAAAGCACTTAATTTCTAAAGTATTTATCTTTCAGAGATCTGTGAACCAAGGGAATGCTACTAACCTAGTTTTAGAGATAGGAATTGAAGTATAATGAATCTGTGACTGAGATCATCTTGCATGTCTCTCCTATAAGAGCACACTAATCTGAGTTGCCAAGTTTTGTGCTGTTATCATAGCCATTGAATAATTTTTGTCCTATACCAAGAGCAGGACATCCAGAATACTATCACTGTTTCTTCATTTGAAAACTATTGTAAAGCCTCAATTTCTACTGTTAATCAATACAATTAGATTTTAAGAAATGAATAACGGGTAACAACATAGTTTTCTGTAGGGAAAATAACAGATAAGAGGGAAAGCATACAATATTGCATAGAATTTTTTTTCAGTGTGTTTTTGCCTTTGTTTTTTTGTTTACGTACCTTACGGAAGGGATATTGCCTGACCTGGATGAGCTGAGCTAATGGAAAACAGAAGATCAGGGCTGTTTTCTACACATCCAAAGGTAAGAAGTAAAGCACACTCAGTGACATTTATTATAACAGAAAGCACAAATCTGCATTTCCATCCTAATAGGGCACTCTTCCAAGCCCAGTGAGCTGAAACACATACAAGACATGTTTACATCATGATGTGGTGTATTATAAACAATGAATTCTTGTTTGTGCTTTCAAGGAGTGAAGGGGCTTAATCAGAAATACCAGGCTCTGCTTACTGAACAATAAAAGAAAGCACACTTTACTAAACTATCTTACCTTTAGGGTACAATCTATTACACCTGCTATCTGTTTTCTTCAGCTACAAATGTGATTTGAGAAATAGCAGAATATTCTCTCTATTTCAGGATGAATTTCTTTGCTTGGTATGGAGCAAAATGCATGGCAGAAAACCATAGAAATGGTGTTTGTGTATAGGCAGCTTATGCAATTGGCCTTGCATAATGCGCGCTCAACTGAAGCTGAAGATTCACTTGCATTGACCAATACTGTTTATTTTTCAGTAAAGTGGTATGAAATAACCTTAGTGTGCTGGTGAACAAACTCTACTGTGTCACCTCAGTCATTCTTAATATTGACGAGTGGACTCATTAATTTCAGGAAAAGACATCACTAACATAACATAACTGTGAAAGCAGAATTCAAATAAGTTGACAGGACTCAGTCTGTAATATTTCCATTAAGTTATATGTCTGTTTGTACTACATTCATTCTGCTGTTAGACTAAATATAAATACAAACAAGCTATAGTAAAAAAATCAGTCCTTCAAGGAGTGAGTATTATCATCTTCAACTTTTTGTAGGCCTGTTCATGGGCAGTTATTAACACAAGTTATCTTACTGAATCTAGTTACATTTTAATTACTATTAATTGGTATGGTCAGATAGAAAAGAAACTGATCTTTGATCTTAAGAATTCTTGTAGGAGCAGATCTCAGAGTTGTATTTGATAATGGTGTAAATTCTTTAAGCACAGATTTTCCTTTAGCCAAAAAAAAAAAAAAAGAAAGAGAGACATTTTTACACATCATGTGAAATTACCCAAGATTTTTTGTAAATTATATTTATTTACATAGAACAATTTAATTCACTAGGCCTATTTCTACAAGAAAAATTAATACACAGAGAGACTATATGGCTTATAACTATCACAGTAAATCACAGTTATATGATATCTAGAACGGAAAAGTTATGATGGTACTTAAACTGGGTGGGTGGAGAGTGAGTGAGCAGCTGCATGGTGCTTAGTTGCCAGCTGTGGTTAAATCATGACACCCCCCAGTAAGATGGGGGTGAGAATCAGGGAAAAAAACCTTGTGGGCTGAGATAAGAACAGTTTAATAGAACAGAAAGGAAGAAAACAATAATGATCATAATAACAGCAATAAAATTACAATAATAATAATAAAATAATTGGAATATACAAAACAAGTGATGCAGAATGCAATTATGCACCACTCGCTGACCAATGCCCAGTTATTCCCAAACAGTGATCCACCCCCAAGCCATCCCCACCCAGTTTATAAACTAGACATGATGTCACATGCTATGGAATACCCCATTGGCCAGTTTGGGTCAGCTGTCTTGGCTGTGTCCCCTCCCAATTTGTTGTGCCCCTCCAGCCTTCTTGCTGGCTGGGCATGAGAAGCTGAAAAATCCTTGACTTAGACTAAACACTACTTAGCAACAACAGAAAACATCAGTGTGTTATCAACATTCTTCTCATACTGAACCCAAAACATAACACTATACCAGCTACTAGAAAGAAAACTAACCCTATCCCAGCTGAAACCAGTATGGGGGGGAAGTAAGTGAGCAGCTCCATGGTGCTTAGTTACCAGCTGGGGTTAAATCACAACAGTCCATTTTGACGCCCAACGTGGAGCACCAAGGGTTGAGATAATGACAGACCTGACCAGAGCGTGTTAAAAAGAGTTTCTTACAAGCATTCATTATATTAGTTTAATAGCTGCTGGTCACAATGTCAATTTATGAGCTCTTAGAGTTGTGGCACTCATATTTAGAGTTATGTTATGTATCACCTCACTTGCTGTATGTAGTCCTTGTGCTGCCGACTACCATCCATGGGAGGTGGATTAACGTTTTCGCTTTCATGTAGTGTGTAATACTGGCTTATGGTATGAAAAAATGATCGGTCATGGGACTAATCCAGTATTTGCACTCAGCATTGTTGTCACCTTTAGGACTTTAGGAGCCATCTGTGGGAAAGTATTAATAATTACACCCTTTATCTTTCCTCCTCAGAGAGCCAATCTATGGGTGAGACACCGTTCTTCCCCTTTCCCTTCTCCTCCAGTCTAGTTACAATGGTATTTGAGAATTCTGATAAATTTGAATACCCTTGGGATGTTGAAACCAACATGGTCTTATTGCTAGGAACTAGACTGTTCCTGAATGTGCTTCAGGTCTTGTCTAGAGTTAAACAACTATTTAAGATCACCCAGAGATCTGCCCCAAGGCTGGATAATTATAAGAAGTGGCAGGGTGTGTGGGGTAGTATGGGCAAATGCGTAGGGCAGTGGGCACCTCCAGTGTTTTGGAACTTCACCCTTGAACAAGCGCAGAATCCTGAAAAAGTAGTAGAACATTTGGAAAAAGTATGCTGTCACCCCAACGATTCCAGGAAGACACAAATTACTACGATGCACTGGGGCCTGGCCCACGCCTATCGAGCCCTGTTCAACACTATTCAGTACCCTCAAGGGGAAAAGAAAGTCTCTGGATCTAACAAGAAGGCCACAGCACTGTGGCAACTTCAATGCCCGTGACAGGCACTGTGGCTACTCAAACCGCAGTGACAGGCGCTGCAGTTGAACCAGAGAACCAACCTGTACCACTATAACTTGCCCTCATACAAAAGAATAAATATATAAAAAATCAGTTCATTTAGTGAAGGATGATGAACCAGGGTCGTCACGGGAACAGGTGGAAGAGGCAGAACCAGAGGCAATCACCTGATCCCTATCCCTGAGTAAGCTGCAGGATATGCGGAAAGATTTCAGTCACCATATAGGTGAGCATATTATCACCTGGCTTCTCTGATGCCGGGACAATGGGGCTAATAGCTTGGAATTAGAAGGTAGGGAAGCCAAGCAGCTGGGATCGCTTGCCAGGGAAGGTGACATTGACAAGGCAACTGGAAAAGGGACACAAGCCATCAGTCTCTGGAGGTGACTCCTGTGAAGTGTGAAGGAAAGGTACCCCTTTAAGGAAGATGTTATATGTCAATCAGGCAAGTGGACCACCATGGAAAGAGGTATCCAATATCTGAGGGAATTAGCGTGCTAGAGATGATTCATTATGACCCGGATAATGCACAATTACCCAAAGATCCAGATGAAGTCCAATGCACAAGACCCATGTGGCAGAAGTTTGTACAGAGCGCACCATCGTCATATGCCAACTCACTGGCAATACTGACCTGGAAAGACGAAGAGGCACTGGTGGTGGAAGAAATGACTTACCAACTTCGGCAATATGAAGAAAATCTCTCTTCCTCCCTACAAGCCTGCATTTCAGCTGTGGACAAGCTGTCCTGGGATTTCCAGCAATTCAAAGAGGATATGTCCTACTCCCCACCTGTACTCTCAGCTGTTAGGAGTGAGCGTTCCTCTGCCCGAGAGACAGAATATAAAAGGTACACACCATGAGGTGCCCTATGGTTTTACCTATGTGATCACGGAGGGGACATGAGGAAATGGGATAGAAAATCTACCTCGGTCCTAAATGCACGGGTACGTGAGTTGCAAGGAAAAACCACCACAGAAGGGGATTCTACCAGGAAAAATGCCACTCCAGTTTCCAAACAGCGTAGAAGGGCTGATCTTATTTCTGATCCTCTTGAAGGGAATTCTGAGCCAATTTTACGAGAAGTGAATACTGGATACTCTGACCAGAATTAGAGGGACCCTGCCTCCAGCCAGGTGGAGGAAAGGGACAACCGAGTCTACTGGAGCGTGTGGATTCGATGGCCTGGCACATCAGACCCACAGGAGTACAAGGCTCTAGTAGACACCGGTGCACAGTGTAGTTTAATGCCATCAAGTTATAAAGGGGCAGAACCCACCTGTATTTCTGGTGTGACAGGGGGATCCCAACAGATAACTCTGTTGGAGGCTGAAGTAAGCCTAACTGGGAATGAATGGCAGAAACACCCCATTGTGACTGGCCCAGAGGCTCCGTGCATCCTTGGCATAGATTATCTCAGGAGAGGGTATTTTAAGGACCCAAAGGGGTATCGATGAGCTTTTGGTATAGCTGCCTTGGAGATGGAGGAAATTGAACAGCTGTCTAGCCTGCTGGGTCTCTCTCAAGACCCTTTGGTTGTGGGGTTGTTGAAGGTTGAAGAACAACAGGTGCCAGTTGCTACCACGACGGTGCACTGGCGGCAATATCACACCAACTGACTCCCTGATTCCCATCCACAAGTTGATTCGTTAATTGGAGAGCCAAGGAGTGATCAGCAAGACTTGCTGACCCTTTAATAGTCCCATATGGCCAGTGCGAAAGTCTAATGGGGAGTGGAGACTAACAGTTGACTATCGTGGCCTGAATGAAGTTATACCACCGCTGAGTGCTGCCATGCTGGATATGCTAGAATTTCAATATGAACTAAAGGCAGCCAAGTGGTACACTACAACTGATATCGCTAATGCATTTTTTTCAATCCCTCTGGCAGCAGAGTGTCGTCCACAATTTGCCTTTACTTGGAGGGGTGTCCAGTACACCTGGAATCGATTGCCCCAGGGGTGGAAACACAGCGCCACCATTTGCAATGGACTAATCCAGACTGCACTGGGAAAAGGTGAAGCTCTGGAACCTGCAATATATTGATGATATCATTGTATGGGGAAACACAGCAGAAGAGGTCTTTGAGAAAGGGAAGAAAATAGTTCAAATCCTTCTGAAGTCTGGTTTTGCCATAAAAGAAAGTAAGGTCAAGGAACCTGCATAGGACATCCAGTTTTTAGGAATAAAATGGCAAGATGGACATTATCAGATCCCAAAGGATGTGATCAACAAAATAGCAGCTATGTCCCCACTGACCAAGAAAAAGGAAACACCGGCTTTCTCAGATGTTGTGGGTTTTTGGAGAATGCATATTTGAAATTACAGTCTGATTGTAAGCCCTCTTTACCAAGTTACCCGGAAGAAGAATGATTTTAAATGGGGCCCTGAACAACAACAAGCCTTTGAACAAATTAAACGGGAGATTATTCATGCAGTAGCTCTCCATCTAGTCCGGGCAGGACAAGGTGTTAAAAATATGCTCTGCACCACAGTCGGGGAGAATGGCCCTACCTGGTGTCTCTGGCAGAAAGCATCGGGGAGATCTGTGGCCAACCCCTGGGGTTTTGGAGTCAGGGACAGCAAGGATCTGAGGCTTACTATACTCCAACTGAAAAAGAGATATTGGCAGCATATGAAGGAGTTTCAGCTGCCTTGGAAGTGGTTGGTACTGAAACACAGCTCCTCTTGGCACCCCGACTGCTGGTGCTGGGCGGGATGTTCAAAGGGAGGGTCTCCTCTACACATCATGCAACTGATGCCACATGGAGTAAGTGGGTTGCATTGGTCACACAAGGGGCTTGCATAGGAAACCCCAGTTGCCCAGGAATTGTGGAAGTGATCATGGACTGGCCAGAAGGCAAAGATTTTGGAATGTTGCCAGAGAAGGAGGTGACATGTGCTGAAGAGGCCCCGCTATATAAGAACCTGTCAGAAAATGAGCGGCAATGTGCCCTGTTCACTGATGGGTCCTGTCACATTGTGGGAAAGCATCGGAGATGGAAGGCTGCTATATGGAGTCCTATACGACAAGTCACAGAAACCACTGAAGGAGAAGGTGAATCAAGTCAGTTTGTAGAAGTGAAAGCCATCCAGCTGGCTTTAGATATTGCTTAAACAGAAAAGTGGTCAGTGCTCAATGTCTATACTGACTCATGGATGGTGGCAAATGCCCTGTTGGGGTGGTTACAGCAATGGAAGCAGAGAGATTGGCAGCGCAGAGGTAAACCTATCTGGGCTGCTGCACTGTGGCAAGATATTGCTGTTCAGATAGAGAAGCTAGTGGTAAAAGTACGTCACGTAGATGCTCAGGTACCCAAGAGTCGGGCCACTGAAGAACATCAAAATAATGAACAGGTGGATCAGGCTGCCAAGACTGAAATATCTCAGGTGGATCTGGACTGGCAACATAGGGGTGAGCTATTTATGGCTTGGTGGGCCCATGATACCTCAGGCCATCAGGGAAGAGATGCAACATATAGATGGGCTCATGATTGAGGGGTGGACTTGACCATGGACACTATTGCACAGGTTAGCCATGAATGTGAAACCTGTGCTGCAATTAAGCAAGCCAAGCGGCTAAAAACCCTGTGGTATGGAGGGCGATGGCTGAAATATAAATATGGGGAGGCCTGGCAGATTGACTGTCTCACACTCCCACAAACTTGCCAAGACAAACACCATGTGTTTACAATGGTGGAAGCAACCACCAGATGGCTGCAAACATATCCCGTGCCCCATGCCACCACCCAGAACACTATCCTGGGCCTTGAAAAGCAGGTCTTGTGGTGACATGGCACCCCAGAGGGAATTGAGTCAGACAACGGGACTCATTTCCGAAACAACCTCATAGACACCTGGGCCAAAGAGCATGTCATTGAGTGGGTGTATCATATCCCCTATCATGCACCAGCCTCTGGGAAAATTGAACGATACAATGGACTGCTAAAGACTACACTGAGAGCAATGGTGGGTGGAACCTTCCAACATTGGGATACACATTTATCAAAAGCCACCTGGTTAGTCAACAGCAGAGGATCTGCCAATTGGCATGGCCCTGCCCAATCAGAACTTCTGCATACTGTAGAAGGGGATAAAGTCCCTGTAATGCACATAAAAAGTATGTTAGGGAAGACAGTCTGGGTTACTCCTGCCTCAGGCAAAGGCAACCCCATTCATGGGACTGTTTTTGCTTAAGGATGTGGGTGCACTCTGTGGGTGATGTGAAAAGACGGGGAAGTCCGATGTGTGCTTCAAGGGGATTTGATTTTAGGTGAGAATAGCCAGAATTTAACTGTATGATATTAGCTGCTGTCCCGATCCAATGTCAGGGAAGGTTTCAATATGATCCCAAGAGCGAGATTAAGGCACAAACGAGGTCAAATGCCATATACCCAAAAGAGCTTTTATTATCAAAAGTAGAAAACAGTAGCGATAGGATAGAATGGAAGAAAAAGCAGAAACCAAACAAGCAGTAGGGATAGGGTTGCAAGGATAGTCACCACTATGAATCCAGCGGCGTCCCGTTGGTCCTCAGTGTTCATTTCTTCAGTGATGAGTGCACACCATGGCTTGTCTCCACTGGTTTTTATAGGGCATAGTTTGATGATGCATGCATGTACGTACCATTCATGCACTGTTCACGCGCTGCAGGTTTTGTCTACCACACGACCTTCACGTGGTCAATACCAGAAACCAGTATCTTATCTCAAAGACTACAGTTTCCGTGAGAATAGTAGCCTCCACATTCTTCGTCAGCTCTGGCCTGTCTCCACCCCTGGATGCTTCAATGGCCTGGTAATCATCCTTTTGGACAGAGGAGTGCCCTGTTTAAACAAGCCATCTCTGTGATAAGTCACAGCAAACAATCCTTGAGATGAATGGCTCGAGATAACAATTCAGTCTCTCACAGTTGATATTTAACCCTGCCCCTGTATGTTATCATTACTGTAATTTTTATATGTTGTATCCATAGTATTACAGTAAGAATCACTTAATCAAGCAAGAATGAACTGTGATAAAACTGAACGAAGCATAGTAGTGATGGAACCAGAACTGACTTCAGCATGCAACAACCCAACTTTACACACCAGCCTCCTGCTGCATCCGATGTCACCTGCTCATCACACTGCACTGAAGCCCAATCCTGCTCTGCCAGCTGGGAGGGCTTCACACCATCCCTCCTGCCCAGAAAGACTAGTATGACAGATGGAGCCCAAAGCCGGAGGCTAAATGAACTCAATGAACATTTTATAGAAACAGCCCATAGACTAAGGGAATGGTATCTGAGTGTGTGTATACATATATACATCTCTCTCTCTCTCTCTCTCAAAGGATGGTAAAGGTGATGATGATTGATTCGGATGTTTTGGAAAGTATGGGACCTGAGCATGATGTAAATGGTATAGAATAAGGGGTGGATACTGTCCTGGTTTCAGCTCGGATAGAGTAAATTTTCTTCCTAGTAGCTGGTATAGTGCTATGTTTTGGGTTCATTATGAGAAGAATGTTAATAACACACTGATGTTTTCAGTTGTTGCTATGTAATGTTTAGATTAAGTCAAGGATTTTTCAGCTTCTGATGCCCAGCCAGCAAGAAGGCTGGAGCGGCACAAGAAGTTGGGAGGGGACACAGCCAGGACAGGTGACCCAAAATGGCCAACGGGGTATTCCATACCGTGTGACATCATGCCCAGTATATAAACTGGGGGGAGTTGGCCTGGTGTGCTCGCTGCTTGGGAACTAACTAGACATCAGTCGGTGAGTGGTGCGCAGTTGCATTCTGCATCACTTGTTTTGTATATTCCAATTCTTTTATTATTATTATTATCTTAGTATTGTTATTATCATCATTATTACTTTCTTCCTTTCTGTTCTATTAAACTTTTCTTATCTCAACCCACGAGGTTTACTTTTTTTTCCCTGATTCTCTCCCCCATCCCCCTGGGTGGGGGGCAGTGTGTGAGTGGCTGCATGTTGCTTAGTTACAGGCTGGGGTTAAATGACGACAATCAGGAAGACTTAAATCTAGTTTCTAAAGTCAAGGCTTCAGAAAGCTTCCCTCTTTTAATCAAAATCCTTCTTCTTTTAATACCTCCCATCCCACAGTCTCTGCAGAATGCATTCATATATTACAGGGCAGGCTCAGAGAAAAACATGACCATCATTGCTGTAATATCCTTATAGATGTTGAATGGTCTTATTGTCTTCGAAGTGCATGAAACCCAGAGAACCCTACATCCTAAAACCATGCTGAATATAGTCTGTGCAAGTTCATGTCAGGCCTTGAGCTTCTGAATAACAATAGCCATACTTAACTTTATTAATCTTAGCCAAATCCACTGAGTTTACACGCATTCCTAATAAGCTAAATGTTAAAGTATGTTCAGAATTTTTTTTTTTTTCCATGCATGAAACACTAGATGATTAAGAAGATTTAAGCAATTAAAGCTCAGATTTTATTCCAGTCTTGGTTAGGTCATTCTCACTAAGACTGAGATCATTCAGTGTTTCAAGAGATGAGCTGTGAAGCTACTATATAATTCAATTGGTCAAATCTTTTAAAAGTGCATATATGGTAAATGAAGGTGATTTTTCAATGGAAGGTTCTTTTTCTAGTAAGGAGATATGTTTTTTATGAAACAAAAAGCATATTCAGTGCACCTTTTCAAGTGAAGCCTATAATTGTAGCTACAGTAAACAGCTATTTTAAACATTAATGTACTTTGCACATACTTGATCAGCAGACAATACTACTGGTTTAGCATTTGGAATACAAATAGAAAAGATTGTTTCAGCAATATTAAAATGTTCAGGAAAAGCAAACCCAAAACTTTTAGTCTGAAATTTAATCAGTTCAGGCACAAAATATTATTCCTCAATTGTCATCACTGATTACTGATTATAAATACAAGTTTTTGGGTTGATACTGTTATTCTAATGTCCCAATATCTTGGAATAAATGGAAATCTAAATTGATTTTAATGATCCAAGCATTTTTCTTTCACCAAAATATTTCAACTCCATTTTTATATATTTTGCTGTCTCTGTTGTACTCAAGATAAGGAAGAATAATTTTACTGCGCAATATTGTCAAGCTAGTACTTATCCATCTCCTTTCCATATTCTGCATCTATGTAAGAAACAGACAATGCTTTACAAAGTTAAAATTACCCTTCTCTCTTATTTATTTTCAGTTGTGTTATTATTTTCTATGTGGGGATTAAAGTGTAAAAGCACATGCAATACCTCACACTATCAGAGAGGCCAGCTACATTCATACATTTTGTAAATGGTTTTCTGGTTCTTCTGTTATTTGGCAACAGCATTCTGAACATCAGTTCTCATTTCAGGCTTGTTCAGGTATGCAATATAATGCATATTTATATTTCATAAGGAATATTTTCTGCTCTTGGCAATAGTATTAAGTAAACTACTGAAAGATATGTAGAGTAAACAGTTCCCATTTTGCAAAGGGGTTTGAGTTTTCTACATCTGGCTTCATGTCAGGTAAGATCAAAACAGAAAGTTTTAAATGCTCCGAGATGGAAAATTCGGGACAAATTCTTGCATTGTTAGAAGCTATTATTTTATTTTATTTTCTCCCAGGAAAATAAAATAGTTTCATTATAGCTATTTTCATTTGTTTATCTTTATACAAATTAAAATATGACTTTTTAGAAAAGAAAGTCAAACATTAACTTAAGTCTTTCATTCTGAAAACAGTGAAACAGGATGTCAAGGCCATTATCAGAAGTTTTCAGTCCAGGCTGATTTACACTGAATAAAAATATATGACTTATTTCTAACCTAACTCATCTTCCCCTTGATTTGTTATGATTTTTTTCTGGCAAACTAGGAGGCCATCTGCTACCTGACTTTTGTACTTTAATAACTGTGAATCTTCAGTTGAATAAATTAAAACTTTTTCATTTTATACTAAAGCTATTTTAGAAACAATGGAACCTCAAGTTTTTCTTTACTGTTCTACATTTATTTGGAAAAAAAAACCCCAAACCCCAAAAATAAAGACCCCACCCACAGCCTTAAGAAATCAGAGATCTCCTTTTCCACTTCAACACTTTTGAGTTTAAGGTATCTGACCCTGCTAGTATAGGTAAAAAATAGGAAATTTATTTTTTATCTTTTTTGTGTACATTGAAAAATCAAAGCACATTTTCTTACAATTAGTTCTGTCACAGTTAAGACACTTTCTTACTCCCTATTTCTTTTATTTGGTGCTGTCTTGAACATTTACTAGCTATCTATTTTGCTGTTGACACATATTCCTTCCATCTTAACAGAATATTAAATAAATATTTATACTAATTCTTTTTCAGAATTGTATCATTTAAGTATGTAATAAACCATTTTGAAAACATTTTTATCATCATTTGAAGTTTCATTCTATTAGCATTTGTATGTTTGCTTTAAACTCTGGAAAATTAGGCCAAAATGACTGCTGCATTCAAATCAAAAGCGTTTTTTTTGTTTGCACGACTAATGGAATAGTCTCCTCAGCAAGGTGAGCCTTCACTTTCAGTTCATTGATCTGTTATCTTTCATTTTCTGCCAAAGCTGATGTAAAATTATGCTCTGTATTTTCTGTTAGAAAGAAAATGTTTATAATTTCTACAAACTCCAAGGGCGTTTTATTGTTTTGTACAGAAATTTTATATTGGCTGCTTTTTCATACAAGTAAATAGGCAGGTTTTTAAGGAATTGATCACTATATTCCATATTTGATTAGTCAATGCGTAACAAGTTCTCAGCTGTGTCTCATCTACCAATTTATTAGCCACAAGAATGACTGAAATGTGTTCCATGGTTCATAATGCTAAATTGTCATTCCACACTGAGAGATGCTTACTGTCCCTTTCGGCCTTCTATCTCGCATTTATAAGCTGTACAATATGAATGCTATTGTAAAGATACTTAAACTTTAAATAAGGTGCTATCTGCTTCATTTGATTTGCGCCAACCTTTATTATCTCTCAGATACTAGAGATGATACAAGATTTGTTTTCAGACAATATTGTGGGAGGAAAATGTAGAACATTTACGATGTAATTGATATTTTTGCAGCTATCTTGAAGTGCCATCCATAGGGAGCAGAAGAATTCATGAAATGGAAGAGACATAAAAACATAGCATTATGAGCAACAAATATGATAAGTGCTAGATAGCTCCTGACTCATTTGCAAGGGAAGTAGATCTGTCTGTATGTTTTTAAATATTTTGAGCAATTCAGAATCTATTTGCAGATAAAGACAAATACATAGGATTACATTTATTAAAGAAAAGTCACTGAAAATCTCTTTCCTACCCTAATGGTAAATGTCATGTATATTTTGCTAAGTATCACCAGAAAACACTACAGAAAAGAGGAAGGAACACTAAATACAAGCAAGATCATCTGCTTTGTGATGTGAGATAAAAGTTAAGCTGAAAGGCTTGTCATTTTGGGAACAAAATAGAGTGGTTGTAAAGACAAGATTTATGTCTGCAGTTTGCTGTCAAATATAACTCTTGACAGCAGGCTGTTCTGTTACTAATAGTCAAACTGATGGTTTTGTTTTATAGGTGATCATTGTGAAAATTCATTATTAAAATGGTCTTTCAGGTATAATTCTTCTTATTCTGTACAAGCAGAATTCCATCCAAAAATTTGTCAAAAAAAGAATAAATCTGCTTTTAGAGGAGCATAAAATCTAACCTCCCACCCAATCTCATATGAAGCATTTGGGAATGTTTCTGAAATATGCTGCTTTTTAGTTCAATATTTCCTTTGTTCATTTTTGGCTTTCTGGACTTGTTAAATTAAGTGGTATTGCAAGAGAATTATTGTTAATGAATTTATAATGACTTCATTATTTTTTTCAACCTATCCTTTCCCAAAATTAAGGTATTTTTATCTGAAAGATTTGTAGTATTGCCAATACAGTTGTGTACTTTGAATACCATGAAGAGTAATTCAATATTTAGCTACATTTTTTTTTCCTTTATGTTCATTTTTCTCAGTGCTGGGGCAATTTGCAGACTGTCTGAATTTAAAATGGACAATGAATCTTAGAAAGTTATGGTATGCAATACCCACACAAAATGTAGTTTTAATCAATGAAGCGCATTGTATCATGGCTTTATGACCAAATCATTTAGCGTACAGGGTATGATCAAAGGCAGAAGAAAGTATAGATTTCTGTCATCTTTGTTTCTGTTAGACTGTAATTTGATATAGCGACCTTCCTGCTGCTACCACATCACTAACAAAAAAACTTTAAATTTTAAAAAGTAAAACAAAACAAAACAAAGCAAAACCTTACCTCTTTAAATTTTAAATAGCTTCACATACAGGATGTAGTACTGTTACATTTTGTGATGTCACATGTTTTTCTCTATCAAACTAACATGGATTATAGTATCAAATCTTTATAAAATACATATGTACACAAACGCCATATATATATCTAGATTCTTAAATGAATTTTTATTAATTATGTAGTTCATTGAACAAAGAGTAAGCCAGTTTGTAAATATTTCACTTGAACTATAAATAAAAATGTATTATAACTTACAGAAGTAGATTTCAGATTTTGCGATTGTGAGTGCCTTTGGATGGACTGATTTTTTCAAGCCAGTACATTGCTGGTGTGAGAGATATATTTTCAGATACTGGGGATAGTCATACTTTTTATAATATATTTTTTAAAAATTGAAGTATTATTATTTGGGGCCATGGTACGGAAGTGAAAGTGAAATAATAATTAAAACTTCAATATCACTATTACGGCATTTATCTAAAAGAGAAAATCGTCATCATTTAGGTCATCTGACCAAATGGGGTGGAATCACCAGTAATTCTATATTCGTTCCTGAAGAATACATATTCAGGTGACTCCTGAGAACCCAAACCCAGTCATAAGATAGTCATAAGACAACCAGTTTTGTTCAGTCTACTGGTTACCTATGCAACACAGAAATAAAAGTTATGAAGCTGAAAACAAAAGAATTGTGTTCCATCCTTTTCAGTAGATAAAATATAGGCCATTCTACTAATTTATCCTACACTGTAATCTGTACTATGAGAAATCTCAGAGCACAGCTTAACAGGTAACTTTTTTGGAGTATTATGTCTATGTTTAATTATGGTACATTATTATTGTTAAGAAAGTACTGAATACTGAGTTAAGTTCAAAGCTGTATGTACAAAGCTGGTATTTTCAACTTGTTAAAAATGAAATCACTTAAAGCAAGACTGATTAGGGAGAGGAAAACTAGACTCAGGAAGTGAATAAATTCGTTTGATTTTGATAACCAAACTGACTTTGCTGTCATATGAAACTGGAATGCAACAACAGCTATTTAAAATTTTCAGCCTTTCTGAAGTAATTCACTAATTCAAATCAGTCTACTTTTTGTACTCGGAACACAAAGGCATTATTTTACACATCTTAGCTTGGTTTTCAGTAGCCATGTTTTGAGAATATCATGTATTAATGATGCCACACTTTGTTTCTTCATTTGCAAGTATTTAGTTGCAGTTTATCTTTGACTAAGGATGTGATCTGGATTCTCTAACTTCCAAAGATATCAGATAAACTTGGAAATCACTAAGCTTCTGTTTTCACTGTGGAGAAGCTGATATTTGTCAAGGAACTACTGAGTTTTCTTGTAACGTACCATATTTTCAGTACTTATCAAAGAAACGGGGAGGCAAGAGATTCTTAACAGTAGTAAAACCATTCACCAGGACAATGGCAATATGGAGCGACCCAGAAAAATTGAAAAACTCAGTCATTTTTCTAGATTCTCTGTAAGGAAGTTGTCAGCTTCAGCAACACCAGTTTGATTAAAATCAAATTAGATTTGAACAGAAGATAAAAACTGATGCCACTGGACTATTTCTTTTCCTCAGGGATTACTGGCATATAGTAACTCCTAAACACTGGAGATCCAGTAGGTCATTAGGAATGTACCCAACTGGACTGAGCTACTGAGCTGACTTCACACCCCAAGGGTCTCTGTGCACCACACACCTCTGTCCTACAAAAGTGATGCTGAGGCATTTTGTCTGACTAGCTGAGACGCCAGATGCTTTTGTGCTAATACTGGTTCTGGAAACAGTATACTCATGTTTTCAGGCTTTTACATACTTCTGCCTCATCTCTGCAGAGGTTAACCACCAGGCTAGATAATCTTTCACAGCTAACTTAGAATTAAATGCCTGTATTACCATAGCAGATGAGAATCTGGGCTACAAATTAGCTATACGGAAAAATAAAAATAATTTTAAAAATCCATAAATTAATTGATTTCTTTCAAATTTATTCAATTTGAGAGCAGAACATACTCGGGCATTGGTCAGCAGGTGGTGAGCAATTGCATTGTGCATTACTTGTCTTCTCTTGTGGTTTGTTTTTTGGTTTCTTTTGTTATATTCATTTTCATTACTTTTTATTATTATTATTTTTTTATTATTATTACTTTTTATTAGTAGTATTAGTATTTTATTTTATTTTACTTCAGTTTTTAAGTTGTTCTAATCTCAATCCATGTTTTACTTTTTTTTTTTATTCTCCTCCCCATGCAGCTGAGATGGGGGAGGAGTGAGCAAGCAGCTGTATGGTGCTTAGTTGCTGGCTGGGCTTAAACAATGACAAAATGGTACATAACTGTAGACATGCAAAACTGACAATCTTATAAAAGTTGATACTTTTGTCACGCACTGGAACAGGCTGCCCAGGGAAGTGGTTGAGTCAACATCCCTACAGGTATTTAAAAGACGTGTAGATGTGGCGCTTAGGGACGCGGTTTAGTGGTGGACTTGGCAGTGTTAGGTTTACAGCTGGACTTGATGATCTTAAGGGTCTTCTCCAACCTAAATGATTCTATGAATCTATGAAACATATCAAATAACCTCTTGTGACAGCTGAAGAAACCAATTCTGTTGACTACATCTGAACTTTGCACTGTTTGCAAGCTTATCAGCCTTCAAGTAAAATAACTAGAATGAATAATTATGAATAAAATGCCAGTGGGGAGGGAATAATAGCTCTACCTTTATTAGCGATCACTCTTTTCTCTAATTTAAGTCTGAGAACATTTGAGAAGGTCTAAAAAAGTTATGGGAAATATGCATTCCTTATCAGCTGCTCTTCATGACTTAAGTAGATGTGCAGCTGTCTGCAGATCAAAACATCAGTGACAGCAATGAATTCCTCTGTAATAACAACCCTCCATCTCTTCCAATATTCTTCCGATAGAGTTTACAATATTTGTAAGCATTTAGACTGTTGTAAAAGAGATATTATTATTGGTACATAAAGAAGGTTGTAAATGGAATCATGGAGAGAAAGGATGAATAAGCCCTTTCCTGAAAGGCAGGAGAAGGAATACAAATAGAGACTTTGGCCTCACAGAAGCAGTAAAACCAACTGTAGGGAATTCTTAAAATAACGGATGATGGAAAGCTAGCACAAAATGTAAAATGCGCTATACTCCCAAGTTCCTGAGTTCAGCATTAAGACACCTAAATAACACCTGTACTTTGACCACGTTAAAGTACAGAAAAAAGAAGAATAGAAGTGGTTAATAAAAAGTTTTGTTGTTTTTTTTTTTTTTTTTTTTTTTTTATATCTCTGGTACCTACATATGTCTTAATTTAAAACCCACAGAACACAGTTCTAGTGTTAACTTGAATTAGGTGTAAGTGAACCTGAAGTTTAATAGATCAGAGTAACTGTTGTAAAAGGAGGCTAACATTCTGAAATTGCTAAATGTTTGAAAGAATGAGAGCTATCCTATTCTTTTTAATCAACCACTTGAGAATATCACAATTAGGAAACTTCAGTAAGGATGTGTATCTTCTGTGATGATGACAGTGCATTACACCTGCAAATTCAGTAAAGTTACCTCTCCAGATATCAGCAGAAAACTTGGTGCATAGCATGTCAGTGCTGTTGTCTTCACAAAACAACTGCATTCATTAACAATTTTGAAACCTGTCAATAGTGTAATAATGTTCCATAAATACTAGGAAAGTGTCCTATGGGAAATCCTCAGAGAGATGGGAACCCCTGAATGGCAGTCTAGCACTGAGAATTTTAATGCTCAGAGTAGTATTACAAAGGTGAAAAATTCACTTATACATGCTTGTTCAGCAAACACTAGCAAAACTTTTGATTTTGGTGACTTTTCATATGTACTGCAACATCTGAAATTTGTCAACAGACAGAAAATGAAGATTTCCTGCATCAAGATCTGAGGACCTATAAAGCAACCCTGAATTCTTCCTAAACTTATCTGGAGATAAACTTCCAACTGTTGGATGCTGACTATGACTTCAAATTAAAGAATTGCAATATTGGGCAACCTACTTACAGGCTATGATCATATCAAATTCTTTTACTCCAATAACAGTAAGAGAGACAGAGATTTAAAATCTATAGTAATCAGTAAATCGTTATTAATAATGCATGTTATAGTGCACATGGCAATGTGATTGACTTTTTTCTCCAGATAAATCAGATTGAGCAAGAGGGGTTTACAACTGAATACAAATAATCTTTCCATATACCTTTGAAAGAAGTATAAATCAAAAACCAAAGGAAAATAAGTATGTCATCTGTGTTGAGAAAAGTTTCTTAACAACAAAAAGGAAGTTAGTAAGGAGAGTTTAAAATTAGATGGAGTGTTCTCCCATTTTCAGTGGTCCTTCAATCACAGAAGCATCAGCAATCTTAATTCTTATTATTCAATAAGACAAGATCCAAGGAATCCAAGTAAGAGACTTATAACACATGCTATCAGCCTCAAACTGCAGCTCTTTAACACGAAGTGTCACACAGAAGTCTTAGAAACACGTGATAGCTCTGAAGGATATGCTAAGGAATTTCTGGTCAGAGATAAGGATAATCAGTAGATTGAGTTAGTTTCCAAACAGCACTTAAAAACCAGAAAGCTTGTTAATAAAATAGTGGTAGAAATTACTATAAGCATCAGCTTTAAGTATTAAGAGTCTATTAACCAATCTCACTGCATTAAAAGACATAGTTGTAGAAAGTACTATCAGATAATATCTTTAAGAACAGCACTAAAGGAGAGCACAACAAAATCTTTTCATGTTCAAACATAGGTACATTGAAGGCCTTCCAGATTATACAAAAACAAAAAAAAATCTCCTGATCTCTTATCTGTTGTTTATTCTGGTACTTTCTGGAAAGGAAAAAGAATCAATAAATAATCTTCTCAAATAACATATAAATATTTATACGATATAGTTTTACAATAAGATTTAAAACTAAAACAAAATAAACAAAAAAACCCCACAACGCCACCAAACCCTAAAAACCCAATAGTTCTAAAATCGGAAGAAGAATTTCTCTTTTTAATTGTTCCTAAATGTCAGGAATCCATAAATTATCATCTATACATTAATTCTACTAGCAGAGTTCTGATATATTTTCTAATAAAAATAGTAGAAAATATTTATTTCATTCAACAGAAACATAGCTTTTTCTATAGAAAAGTTTTCTTTTCAGAGAGCACCAGGTATAGCAGTTTCACAATTTGAGTACCATGAGTTTTTGAACTAAGCATGATGCAGAAAAAATTCCTAATGATAGCTTTGAGAGCTGTTTGGAGTCCTGCAGGACCAAATGATTTCTTATTTCTGAAACTACCTTGGACTTTGAAGTTGCCTTCCAGTTTCCGTTTTGCACTTCACATTTACATTATCTATATTTTTCACCAGGATAAGGGCATCTGCCTTACTGGTGGAGAACTCTGATATATGATTTAGAATCATAGAATCATAGAATCATAGAATCATTTAGGTTGGAAGAGACCTTCAAGATCATCGAGTCCAACCATCATCCATGCCCACTAAACCATGTTACAGAGTACCCCATCTATGCGCTTTTTGAAAACCTCCAGGGATGGTGACACAGCCAGTTCCCTGGGCAGCCTATTCCAATGTGTGACAACCCTCTCAGTAAAGAAATTTTTCCTAGTATCTGACCTAAATCTCCCTTGCCTCAACTTGAGGCCATTTCCTCTCATCCTATCTCCAGCCACCCGACAGAAGAGACCAGCACCCACCTCACTACAGCCCCCCTTCAGGTAGTTGTAGAGAGCTATGAGGTCTCCCCTCAGCCTCCTCTTCTCTAGACTAAAGAGCCCCAGCTCCCTCGGCTGCTCCTCATAAGACTTGTGCTCCAGGCCCCTCACCAACTTGGTTGCCCTTCTCTGGACACGCTCCAGCACCTCAATGTCTTTCCTGTAGTGAGGGGACCAAAACTGAACACAGTACTCGAGGTGCAGCCTCACCAGTGACCAGTACAGGGGAAAAATCACCTCCCTGCTCCTGCTGGCCACACTATTTCTGGTACAGGCTAGGATGCCATTGGCCTTCTTGGCCACCTGGGCACACTGCTGGCTGGGTGTCAACCAGCACCCACAGGTCCTTCTCTGACAGGCAGCTTTCCAGCCACTCTTCCCCAAGCCTGTGACACTGCATGGGGTTGTTGTAACCAAAGCAGAGGAACCTGGCACTTGGCCTTGTTGAACCTCATACAACTGGCCTCGGCCCATCGATCCAGCCTGTCCATATCCCTCTGCAGAGCCTCCCTACCCTCAAGCAGATCCACCCTGCCTCCCAGCTTGGCGTCATCTGCAAACTTGCTGAGGGTGCACTCAATCCCCTCATCCAAATTGTCAATAAAGATATTAAACAGAACCGGGTCCAACACCAAGCCCTGGGGAACACCACTTGTGACCTGCTGTCAACTGGATTTAACCCCATTCACCACAACCCTCTGGGCTTGTCCATCCAGCCATTTTTTCACCCAGTGATTTGCAGTCATATATGATTGTCTTCTCACAAATTTATTTAAACTCAGGTTTTCTCTTACTCAGTGCTAGAGCTACTTTGCTCCTCTCAGTCATGCAAAGTACAAAGAAGCAACAATTTATCTCCTTTAATCCCTCTGTCACATCTGCACCTGTGGTAAGAAGAACAACCTGATTATCTGCAACTGAAATGAGCAAAAGAGAACAAATAGCTTCTTAAACATGCAGCAAGAGGAGCTGGATGGATCATGGGGTTCAAAAACAACCATTCATTTCCTGTAAGCTCCTGAGGACATCCAGGCTTGTGCTATTCTAAGCATGACACATTGATAAAGCAGAATTTAACCTTATAAGGCTTATGAATATGTTATGCTTTATCTATAGATAAATCCATTGAAGTTCAGAGCTACCTTGCACAGAGTGTGAAGAAAACTATCGAAGGCATAGTCCTGAAGGCACTTCATTTGTAAAATTTTTTCTGATTTCTGTAGAATGCTGGAAATCAAACTACATCATTCATGCTATCACCTCTCCTGTTGTCTACTTTACAGCTGTCTTACCAAGAAGTTGGAAGAGTTTTGTGCAAACAGCATCCTTAAATCTACAATTATAATGTAAACAAATCCTCATGAGAAGCAAGAGCTTGTGTAAAGGAATAAATCCAATTTTTTTCAAAGACACAAAATGCTTTTAATGTGGAAAACTGAGAATGAATGATCTTGCTTTACTTCAATCTACAATACAAAAAGCAAAAAATTCCAACTGGAAATATACTGAAGGATTGAGATGCATGTGAGTAAATATGCCTATACAATACATTTATGCAGTGGCCTATGATTTCAGAGAGCTCATGGCTGCACTTTTTCAGATCTAATTATGTAAGTGAAAATACTCTAAAGCATAGACATCTCTGAAGAACCTAAATTGCCTAAAACCAGAACAAAACAGAACAGAGAAAGAAGTAAAACTGAGAGAGAACTTTCATGGTCCTAACTACCCTTAGCATTGAACTGTTATGTGGAAGAAGATAGCCATGAGAAAGTGCTGTAGTTACCAGTTTTCTGCTGTGTAATGGACAGTGAAAATTCACAATTCACCATTAATACATACATAGTGCATCTAACACAAAACCACAGAGGTTCACTTTTTCTATGACATGCTGTTGCACCAAGAAAGACACTGTATTTGTTATTTTCACTTCAAGTGAAATGCTTTTTTCTTTTTAGGAAGAAGAGCTTACTTCAAGATACGACTAATCAAAATCAAATCCAGAACGTTTCACTCTGGACCATGGGAATAAAAGGCAGGAAGCTTTTTGTTTAGGTTTTTCTCTTGTTTAGGAAAACCTGTAACAATTAAAAAGACTTAACCACATTGCTGATTGTCCTGGGTTCAGCTGGGATAGAGTTAATTTTTACAGGAACCTGGTGGGGGGGAGGCACAGCCGGGACAGCTGACCTGAACTAGCCAAGGAGCTATTCCATACCATGTGACATCATGCTCAGTATATAAATGGGGAGTGGGCTCGGGGGGAACACTTGGCTTTCAGTGGGGGAAGTGGTGGAGTGTCAGGTTCTGGGTGGTGAGCAGTAGCACTGTGCATCACTCATTTTCTATATTCTTTTATTAGTACCGTTGTTGTTGTAACTTCTCTTTTTGTGTTGTCCTAGTAAACTGTCCTTATCTCAACCTTTGAGGTTCCATGGTTTGTTTGTTTTTTTTTTCTTTTCTCCCCTCTGATTCTCCTCCCCATCCCACCGGAGGGGGGTGGGAGGAGTCAGTGAGTGGCTGTGTGGTCCTTTGTTACCGGCTGGGCTGAAACCACAACACTGATGTACAACAAAGCTGCTGTACTAAATTTTTACAAATATCAGTATATCTAACATAACGTTGATCCTGAATTGTTTCATGATATGTGTTGGAGGCTTCATAAAATTATCATAGAGTTTTCATAAACTTCATAAAGGTTTGTTAAGTTATCCCATTACAGTAGATGTTATGATTTAATTTCCTGGAGAATTTGTGCTCCAGTTCACTTCTCTTCATTTTTTCTTACATTTATTTGCTTTTCCTCCTTCCAGTCCTATCTGTTGATCACACTGTAGCATCACCCTAAGAAAAGTATTTCTTCACAGAGTTCTACCTCAATGCCAGCTGGGATTTCATTTACACTGAAACACTTAAATCTGTGAAAAGAATTCACAGAGATTTTTGCAATGCTAATTTAAATTTCAAAATGAACACTCAGCACTGACACAGCTCTTCATCTTTCATCTTCATTTTTGGGGTATCATACTGAAAATTACATTTGCAAATGTAAACCTACTGTAATCCTTCTTCTACTATGAAAGAAAGAGGTAAGTGGATGAATATATAAATTCATCTGTATACAGTCATGCTCTCATACTGAATCACTACTATTACACTGTCAATCTAAATTAGGGCACCTGAGATTAAAGTTAGGTGATTTTGCTTGCACTTTCTCAGAGCATTAGAAAAGGCAGATGCAGAATTATTAGCATACAGAACTAATTCTGTTCTCTCAAAATATCCATGAAGGTAGAAAAGCCATATTTAAATAACACGAAAGAACAGAAAAGACAGACTGTGCCTTTTGCTAAAGATGTGAAAAATGTAATTTTCACAATGATGGTGACAGAATAACAATTTAGATGTTTAGACTTCTTTCCTTTTTTTTTTTTTTTTTTTTTTTTTGTACCCAGGACAACATGAATGAGTAGTTTTTCCTATAAAGTTAACATATTTATACTCTCAAGAAAAAAATTAAAATAATATTTGAGCCTTTAGTGCTCATGAACTTTGTTGTATGTAAATCAAACCTAAGTGGTGAACTGGCAAACAAAAAGATAAACTGGTAAAAAAAAAAAAAAAAGTTACAAAATTATTGATTTCCCATTCATTCATAAATTTTGCTATTAGAATCACCAGTCCAATTACTCATTCATGGGCAAATTAATCTATCTGCCCACTGACAAACTGAGAGGGGCATTCTTAGGCCTATCGCTCAACTACGTATTGGCATGGGATGCTTTTCAACTAAAAAATATTTAGTGCACTTTTGTGCAATTTCCCATCCATTTCAATGGAAGCAGTTTTAATAAACAACTACCTTCCCTGTGTAATATACCACAAAAGCCATGAGCAACTGTAGTAATAATAATATGACAGGATATAGTGTAAATATATGATATTGTTACTGTTATGAGATCTCACACAACTTCCAGTGTAACATATACTAAGCCTTTAAAAGATTCAGTCCAGAAATTTCAGTTTGGAAAGACATCTGAACTAGGATTAGAAGAAAATTCTGCACCCTATAAAGGCCACTTCAGCCCCTGGAATAGCATTAGACACAACTTAGATGGGTTTGGAAGCTTTCTAATTAAAGATTTCCTGGAGCAAGTGCCACCTTTTCCATTTTTGTGTGCTGATACACCCTTATTTCTACAATCTAACTTTCTCATCTTCCTTTCTAAAGCTTGCAAGCTCACTCTGCATCAACATTTTACTGTATGATCACTGAAAGAATGCAAAATTTCAGCTTTTCATTACCAGGCTTGAGAACAGGCTTCTGATAATTAATTAATTAACAGAATGGTTATATAATTAATTAAATGAATGCTTAAATAACTACATTCATCTGAGGATTGTCCTGAAAAGTATTTGTTTATTACTGTGAGATAATTAAGTAAGATTGAGGAGATTGTCATTAAAATTAGGGAAGTTACTAGCCAGAATATGACAGCAGAGCACATCCTCTGGAGAGTAGAGATCAGCTGCAAGCAATACATAGTATCACTGCATGAAAAGAAAGTAAGTTTGTTTTTAAGTAATATTTTCTGAACTTTAATGGTTAAAACCTCCAGCCAGCTGGAAAAAACTCTCCAGGCAGCTTTTCTTAGAGGAAAAAGGCCTCGATACTAAGTTGCTTACAATGTAATTAAGATAGAAGCAGTGAATGTAGCAAAACAGTAGCAAGGAATGGTAGATAGCTACACAAATTACCTGCTTACTAGAAGATGCAGAAAAGTATGTTGGAAAGTGAAGAGGATGCCTAGTAGGAAATTTTGATTTATGAAAAAAAGTACTTATTTGCCATGTAAGAAATAACGTGTTTAATGAAAGAAAAGGATACCTGATCTCACCATGTCACAGAAAAGAACTTTTTTTTTTTTTTTTGGGGGGGGGGGGGGTGGGCAGAGGGGAAGTATACATAGGAATAAAGGTTATTGGTTTTGCTCTGTGAGTGAAAAGGAGGCTACTGATGTTTTTGAAGAACTCTTCTAGGGAGAAAAAAAAAGGCATATAGGGAGGAGACTTTAGAGGACTAGGAGTCTAGGAACACCTGTGCTAACTGCTGAAAGTGAGACTGTGGACTTACTGGGAATAAGAAACATCAGGACAATATATATTTTCTTTAGAAAAATGACAATTGTAAGGTCACAGTGCCTGTATTAGAATGGTAACCATTTATGCATGATCAATAATTATCAATAATGTTATATGAAAGAGAAAATATACCCTTTCAGAATAAAATTACCTTTATTGTATGTTACTGATATATTTGACAAACTTGGTGCTTATGTCTTGCTTTGCAGATGTTGAATAGGCTGCCACAGTCATGATTTTACAAATGCTGTGGAATAATTTAAGAACTATAGTCAGAAAAATTCAGACTTGGTGAATAAA
Source organism: Gypaetus barbatus (assembly GCA_028022735.1). Lineage (NCBI taxonomy): Eukaryota > Metazoa > Chordata > Aves > Accipitriformes > Accipitridae > Gypaetus > Gypaetus barbatus. The sequence continues at coordinate 27,918,705 of CM051562.1, read as the reverse complement.
ATTATGTTAAAAAATCAGAGAAACAGTCGTATGTGCAAAACACATAGCAATATAGGCCATGGTATGTTTTTCTAGATTCTTGACCTCGTCTTCATAAAATTACTGATATATTTCTACTTCAACAGATTTCATTCAAAAAAATACAAGGGAAAAAAGATAACATGGATTTCATTTATAGTATCATATAATGGTAATTAACCAGACTAATCTAGCAAATATAACAGTATCCTAAATAGTGAATATTTATTTTAAAACTGATTAGTGTTAATAGTGTTACTAAATTATAATTATAACTTACTTCTTGTTACTATAGTATGTTATTTGAAAAATAAAAAGTTAAAATTTGCTTTAGATTATTTTCAATAAGATATTATTAATATTTCCACATTAATATTACTTAGTATAGATTAAAAAGATAATTTTCTATTTGAGCTCTTGGTCTGGCAAATATTTATTCTCTGGGTAATTTGAAATCAGTGGGGATTCTTATATGAATAAAGCTGCTTATATGCACAGGCATTTCTAGGATCAGAGTCATGCTACAAAAGCATGGTCCATGAACTCTTTACAGATATGGACTGGAACACAAACAAAGTCTTATAGCTGCAGCACATGCATTAATTATATCTTCTTAATTTTTTTGCACATATTTTTATATTGTAATAAATATCTATTTATAGGACAGTCTGTAATTACTTTGAATGAAGTATTCTTGTTCTTGCTTGAAAATCATGTAACTGTGGAGAATATGAAAGGTTGATTTGTTTCTTGTTCAAAAGTCAAAACTATATCTCATGAAGATTTTTATAATATGTAAATAATGTCTTAGATTGAAATAATCTGAAAATGAATATTAAAAAACTCTCAAACAGCTGTTTCTTGTTATATTCCTATTTTTCTGCATAAAAAGATCTCTTTATTAATTGATTATTTCAGGGAAAAAAACAAGCAAACAAACAAAAAACCAACTAAACCTCAGATTAGATCTATACCTCAGAAGATCAGCAGATCTTAATATCCCAAAGATAATGTGAATGAGTCATATCAGAAAATGGTAAATACATACCAATTTCAAAAAAGTGAAAAACATTAAACGTGGTACTTGAGTGAGGCATGACCTCATATAAACAGTGGCAGAATAAACAGTGTGGCAGAATCATTCATAAAACTGCTTTATCTCTAACGTGTGGAGAATTCTCTCCACTCAGTGTTTGCTAGTCCATGAATTCTTGCCTTTTGCATTTTTAACAGGCAGTGGACAATCTGTTCTAGACATACTGACATTCATTTTTCTCTACTGTGTCATTCTAGTCTCCTTCTTTCGGATGAGGAACTTATATAATTCAGGAGCAATCATAGCTCACTTTATAAAACAGGCTTTACACAAAAAGGCTTTACAATTGTTTGATCTTTATGGTAGAAAGAGAGAGTGATCTAAAAAGGGAAAGGAATAAATCTTTGTAGAACATAGTAGAACAAAAAGGCAGAAACTGTCAGATCATGGAAATTTGTGCTTCCACCTGGCTAGCCAGGACCCAGAGAAGACAAAGCATTGCAAAAATTTAAACTGCTGCTGCTGTAATTGCTTTAATAACAGTTTTTCTGATGTCCAACTGTTCCAAGAACAGAGATAAGTGGAGTATGAGCAGATAAGAGGAGTACAAACAGATAATGACAGGAAAAAAAAGAACAACAAAAACCAGAAGACATGCAATGAAGCAGGGAAATCTGGGAGGAAAGAAGAAAAAATTTATCAAGCAAGTATGGAATCCAGTTTTAAAAAAGCATCTCTGAAAGCATGTGTTATGGGTTTGTGTGGCATAGTTTTTCGGTAGCAGGGGAGGGGGCCGCAAGGGTGGCTCCTGTAAGAAGCTGCTAGAAGCTTCCCTGGCTCCAAGTCAGACCCGCCTCTGGCCCAGGCTGAGCCTATCAGTGACGGTGGTAACGCCTCTGGAAGAACAGATTTAAGAATGGGAACCGGTAGTGAGTGGGGGGATTGGAATGTGAGAGAAACACCTATGCAGATGCTGAGGTCAGTGAGTAAGCAGGGGGAGGAGGTGCACCAGCGGAGGGGATGCCCCTGCAGCCCATGGTGAGATGGCAGGCTGTCCCCCCTCAGCCCACGGAGGGGAGCGGGGGAGCAGAGACCCCCGAAGATGGCCGTGACTCCATTGGAAAGCCCGCGCTGGAGCTGTCTGTGACTGAAGATCAGCCCGCAGAAAGGACCCATGTCAGGGAATTTTGGAAAGAACTGCAGCCCGTGGAAAGCAGTTATGTTGAAGAAGTTCATGGAGGACTGTCTCCCATGGGAGGGACCCCACACTGGAGCAGGGGACGAGTGAGTTGTCCTGCCCCTGAAGAGGAAGGAGCGGCAGAGACAATGTGTGATGAACTGACCTCAACCCCCATTCCTCATGCCCCTGTGTCACTGTGGGGGAGGAGGTAGGGAAAATTGTGAGTGGGGTTGAGCCCAGGAAGGAGGGAGAGGTGGGGCAAAGTTTTTTTTTAAATTTGGTTTTACTTCTCATCCTGTTTTGATTTGATTTGTAGTAAATTAAATTGATTTTGTTTCTTCCCCAAGTTGAGCCTGTCTTTTGCACATGACCATAAGTGGTGAGTGATGCCTCCCAATCCTTATCTCCACCTACGAGCCTGCCTTTACATTTTCTCCTCATCCCACTGCGGCTGGGGGAGGGGAGTGAGCGAGCGGCTGCATGGTGTTTTGTTACCGGCTGGGCTGAAACCGCAACAGCACGCCAATGAATGGATTTTAAGTTTATAAGTAATTAATGTCATTTTGAAAATTGGAGGTAGATTCCAAAGTCAGTCAACCATAAACTTATATCACAAATATATGCCATATATGAAAGGATTCACAAATAAATTGATATTCCTAACTAACAAAAGTAATAAAGCTATCTTTATTTAGAAGTCTTTAGTGCAAGGGTTCCTCTGTATTCACTGAAACCATGGTATTTAGGCTATAAATCAAACTACTACATTAACTTATCACATGTAAGCTAATCTATATCTTGATAGGCATTTACCCATTTAAAAATCCAATTTACTTGTGTGCTTTACAGCTGCTACAGCTAACTGCATGTTTCCCAAGTAACAGCTGTGTGAATTTCTCTGTTGCATCTGCTGAACAGTAGAGCAACAAACTCTGAACTCAGGATTCAGCTCTGGTGATGGGGCCACCTTTCCTGCTCCTAATCTGTGCAGTGTGGCTGATTTTTAACAGTAATTTGGATACCTGGAGGACAAAAACCTGTAGTATTGCTTGAATCTCCACACCCCTTTTGTCTTCTTGGCACATGCTTTATGGTAGAAACTGTGAGGCTGTCCTCAAAAAGGAGACTAACAGCTGTCTTTTTTTTTTGTTGTCCATATCATTGATCTTCCCTAATATGGTAATTCTTAGTCTATTTTATCCTGTTCTGCAATCTACTCAGTTGTTGAAAAGCTAAAAGAGCAATGCAATTTTTAATCAGCTGGGGACTAGGTTGTTACTAGAAAGACAGTATCTCAATGTTTGGTTCACCTGAGTAAGTAACTCTTATTGCATGCTTTTATTTCATTATATAGTCAGAAAGTCATGCCATAGTGTCATGGTTTAACCTCAGCCAGCAACTAAGCACCATGCAGCTACTAACTCACTTCCTTCCCTCTGCCCCCCGCAGTGGGATGGGGGAGAGAATTGGAAGGAAAAAGGTAAAACTCGTGGGTTGAGATAAGAACAGTTTAATAGAACAGAAAGGAAGAAAATAATAACGATAATAATAATAATAAAATGACAATACTAATAAAAGGATTGAAATATACAAAACAAGTGATGCACAATGCAATTGGTCACCACTTGCCAACTGATGCCCAGTTAGTTCCCAAGCAGTGATCCCCCCAGGCCAACTCCCCCCAGTTTACATGCTAGACATGACATCACATGCTGTGGAATACCCCGTTGGCCATTTTGGGTCAGCTGCCCTTGCTGTGTCCCCTCCCAACTTCTTGTGCCGCTCCAGCCTTCTTGCTGGCTGGGCATCAGAAGCTGAAAAATCCTTGACTTAATCTAAACATTACATAGCAACAACTGAAAACATCAGTGTGTTATCAAATTTCCTCTCATACTGAACCCAAACCATAACACTATATCAGCTACTAGGAAGACAATTTACTCTATCCCAGCTGAAACCAGGACACATAGATATATCTTTACTGTATATAACTGGCATAATCTTTTATTTGTTTAATTGCATTCTTCTAAAAGACTTTCTGCCAGCCAAAATCACTCTGAGATAAAGGCACTATTCTAAGTATTGACTAAGCTACATTAGACAATATAGATATGTGTGTTTCTTTAGCTCTAATAAAATGGTTTATTCTATCACAACTCACATGCTTTCTATGTAAAAACCATAGTGCCAGAGTAATAAAAAGTGAAACATGACAGCGGCAAAAGAAAGCACTTACTTTTATATTGGTTGATGTTCCTTTGGTAATAAAACAGCTGGGCGCATCAGTAATTCTCTAATAATGGCACATTTGTGCAGCTAACATATATTCTCAACTCCTTAACCAAGTTAAATGCTGCTGCTCTTACAGTTGTGATCTTTAATGTGTGTGTGACATTTGTTGAGGTTTTTTAAAACCTAATGGTTAACCAGATGAGTAGTACGGGGAGCAAGATCCTTAGAAGAAGGTAATATAATTTCATCAACAGATTCTTGATTTTTTGTATTCCTTTATGAGAGAGATGAAGGAAACAGCTGCAAAGTAACAGATAAATTCATACATAATGCATTTGAATGAATATTGCTGATGCATATAAAGATAGGAAAGGATTGCTAGGAAATAGATCACTGTCTGAAGGACCAAGAAACCTATATTCAAAGCAATTCAAGACTGCTGCTGGCTGCAATTTGAAAGTCACTTTCCTTCTCTTCCCTTCAGTATCTCTTGTCACTTGGGAAAGCTTCCGCTGTGTAAGAAAAATTCATTTGAGACTCCCTAGAGTACTCCTCTCAACTTCCAAAAGGACATGGTTATGACAAGGTCTGGGTGAAATCTGCCAGTCCCATGCTGATACCTTAGATACACCAACATGTCTTAATGGCATCTGTGTTAAGACAACAGCACTGAGCCTCAGTTTTCTTTGAGAATCCTGTGTACTGCTACAGCAATATCTGTAATACATGACAAATGCCAGAACATATTCAACAGTCATTTTGTCAAGAGATAGTAAAAACCATAAGGACATGGAAAGGTTTTTAATAATTTAAAAGTGTTTTGTTCTGATTTGTGCAAAGTAGCTTCCTTTTACCTGCTAATAACATCGTACACTCTGAGACACATACCCAAAAGAAGGGGTATTAAGTCTCTTCTTTGCAGAAAATAAGTAACTTCCAGAAATCAAGGTTTTCTGCTCTAGTGGCTCGGCAGAAGAGAATAATCTGTGATTTTGTCTATGTGAAGGAGATTTTTGGCTTTTTTTCCTGTGATTAATTTGTTCCATGAAATAAAATCAGAAAAATTCTTTATCTAGACATTTTTTAAAGTCAGTGTTACTCAACATTTAGCAAGTAGTCTTATTTGAAAACTGTATTACTGTATTTATTTTTAAACAGTCATCCTGCCATGTGTGCCCTCACCAGGACCTTTTTATTTTAGTATTGCTCATTTTCCCTTAGAGCAGGGTTTCACTCACAAGCTGTTGGTCCTTTTATCAAACATAATCTGTCACCATTCTCTCACTATGTGTTTGGAACAAGCCTTTCCCCCTCCCCGCCTCCCCCCCCATATTGACTCTCCTGTATCCAAACCCATTGATGTCTTCATCCAAAGAATTGATCACAGAGGGAAACTGTTATATATCAATATGGACATGCGTCTTTTTTCTTGCCAGGTCATGTATGGGTCCTTTAAGGCTGGGAGAATCACAAAGCAAAGCTGAAAAGTTCTGCCAGTCTGAAGACTTACAAGGTGATGCTTCTGTTCTGGGAAAAGACACTGAAGCACATCTATTAATATTTTATATATCAACAGGATATTTTTAGCTGGGGACTTTTTAGAATTATTTTGAATGTATGTATTACTTTTTTTGCACAGCATTCTATGTGCATCAGAAAACCTTCAGAAAAAAAAAAAAACCCCACACAAAAATGGGCATTGCATTCTGACAGTGAACAAGGATGTATGCAACAATCCTTCCAAAAGCATTTGTAAATGCTTTCTTTGAAAAAGAAGCTCTGCCAGACAATCAGATCAGAGTTGCGTTTTCCTGTTCCATATCCCTGAGTCGTGATCTTAAATAAATACAGAATAAAAATAAAATTTTTCAATACAGAAACACTTGAAGATTATCTATTTCAGGGACAAGCATGATGCACTGCTGTATGGTACATCTCAAACTATTCTAAATGTAGTTCAGCAGCTGACTTACTTGATTTTACAAAATGCTGTCATTGGCTTTTTTCCACAGCTCTGTCACTTGACATTTGTCTACATAATCTGCCTATATTACTCTTTAATGTTACTAAGCATATAGGTTTCATTCCTTTTTATGCAAAGTCGTGTCTGCTTGCTTATTCACAATACTCTACTACCCTATATATTATATACTGCCTTGCTTGTTGGTATACAGTGTTGTATCTTGCCAGAACATCTGTCTAGAAGTCCAATAGCTATGATAATGTGAAACTTTAGTCCTCCTCTGTACCTAAGATAGGTGAATTTGTTTCTGTAGAGTATCTTAGAAAGAGTAAAATTATTGGGTGGAATTATTCATGTAAAAACTGATAGGAGCTGCAGTATTAGGCACTTTTATCTAAGATCTAGGAATAGCCATCTGTTTCGACTCCCTTTCTGCATTTAGTTATGAAATAAATTTTACTTATGTACTAAGCTTTGAGGTCCACAAGATGCTATACCGACATAAGATTTCTGGGGAGTAGGTTAAATAAAGAAGGCAATTTTTAAATATCATTTGTGGATATTGAAGGAGCTGTTTTCCTTTCTGTGTTGTAGTGATTTACAAAGTGGATGGGCTGGCACAGCAGGCAGGATTGATCTAAAATTTCCTTTAGTCTTGTATATAAAAAGGCAATCAAAATATAAAAAACACTGAAAAGAGCCTGGCTCCATCCTCTTTGCACCTTCCCTTCAGGTTTTTATATACATTGGTAGGTTCCCCCCCAGCCTTCTCTTCTCCAGACCGAACAGTCCCAACGCTCTCAGCTTTTCCTTGTAGAGACATGCTCCATCCCTTAATCATGTTCATGGAGCTTCATTGGACTCTCTGCAGCATGTCCATGTCTCCATATTCTTGAGGGTCCATCCCAAATCTAAATTTCAGCAACCGTTGAGTCCTTGAATAGCCTTTGGGGTTTTTCAGCCACAAGATCCTTTAGAAATGCCACAGATCCATCTCAAAGTCATGGTGCAGCTGAAATCAGCCTTCTTCTGTTTTCCAAAACAGAAGTGCAAATAAGCTTTCTATCTACCCCCTAGTTCAGACTGAATAGCCAACTGTGTGTGAACAATCAACTTTTGTTGGAAGATTACAGGTTGTTGGCAGTTATCGTAATGAAAAAAAAAAAAAAGGGGGATTGCTGTCATTCTCCTCCTTTTTGAAGAAAAAGTAAACCATGCAGGCTGGATTAGAGAGTTACATGTTTAGTAGAAGGAGATGTTTATTTGTGGCACAGTGATTATCAGATTCTGCTTCTTTTGGCTTATGGTTAAGGTGTCTGTCAGTCTGAGAGGTTTATACATGTTGCTGGTGAGAGAAGTGTCACAGATTGCAAGTGATCACACTGTCAGAATCTCTGTATCTGTTGAATTATGCACCAGTGTTTTATACATATAAAACAACTAACAGCAGCTCCAGGAGGGGCAGCAGGAACAGGAGAGTAAAGGAAAAGGACTCCATTTTTGTAGAGGATGTGAATGAATTACCTTCATTTAATTCTCAATACCCTAACTATAAGTAGCAGTAAAGCAATATGTATGTATGTAGTTCATCTACTTATTTACTGAAAGCAGCATTTCTTTATATATATATATATATGATATATACGCAGTATGTGTATACTGCGCTGTATATATGCAGAATAATTTGCCTTTTACTGTCTGGTTCAAATTAATGATTCCCTGAAAGTGTTATTGGGCTGATAATCCTTGTTAGAAATGAGTATGAAAACAATTTTGTTAAACCAGAAAAGTTGGTTTGGTTTGGTTTGGTTTGGTTTCCTTTTATGAGTCAGGATACCTATAGTCCTTTGAGAAGCCTTCGCAAAAAACAAGGAAATAAATAACATTAAAAACCCAACCAAACAAAAGTCTATTAACTCACTGAAGAGAATGTGATTTGGGCATGTGGAAACTTTAAATGACACTCAGATGAAAATATATTTGTTGATATAAACTGGAACTACCAAGAGAAGACAAAGAGTCCTGCTCCTGGAATAGTCTGGAGTTGATACAAAGTAAAAAGTCAAGGTTCCTTATCTAAAAAATGCAAGCTGGACTTTAACTATTGCTAATAAACACTTTGAATATATTAGGCAATGGCAAACTGGGTGTAGGGCTCTCCCAGAAATTTCAGTACTGTTGATATTTGTATGTTCCTCTGGGAATTTTTAGTTTTGACATCTTCTAGCAATACTAATAATCACTGAGAATAGTTATTGCCATCAGTGGCAAATTATCCTTATTTCACAAAGACTATGACTTCATCTGTGCGAGCATTGCTATGGAAATGTTGTATTTAAATACTACAAATGAATTTTGTATTTTTTCCATAGTTGACATTATATTAGCCTAACTATTGCAATTCAGTTGCCATAGTTTGTAAATGGTGATGCAATGTGTAAAGACAGTATATTAAGAGATTATACAGATTTAATTGATTATCTTGTCTGATTCTTCTGGAATTGTACACTGAGCTAAAATGATCATTCTTTTGTTTAACTTTGGAGACTAAATTAACATCTTTCAAAACTGATTAATTTTAGAAAATGAAAAATAAATATGTTAAGGTTGGATTAAGGTGTTGGGTTTTTTTTCATTCTGTAAAATAAAAAATTTCAGTGTAAGAACTCTTTAATGAAACATCAAAACTATTTGATCGTTGGAATTATTAAAGATCTTTTTTTTGCCAAGCACTTTGAAATTGACTTGCTAAGGAATTCAGAAAAGGGTTTGTAAAACACGTGTTTTATTTCTTGAATATCAGAACAAAGCTGGAATTCAGGCAAATCAAAAGAAGTACTACAATGTGGTCTTGTTAATTCTGTGAAAAGAAGCTCTTTCAGCCCCAATAAAGGATGAAATAGCTCAGCACAAAATGCCCACAGTCACAGCTCTTAGAGAGGGACATAATATATTCTAGGCTATGCCCCAATTTTAAAGGAGTAAATTAGTTATAGAACTGAATGCAGCTGAGCATGCAATAAGAACAAGAAATCTGACAAGAAACAGAGTTCCTCAATATGACAATACAGAAATATGCCCTCTTCATATGTTTAGCTTGTCTAACTATGTAGACAGACAGCATCCCACAACACTCCACAATAAGTGTATCTGAAGTTCTGAACAGAATATGATGAAGTGTTAAAAAAAAGGTAATGAGTTAATTTAGTGTTAGTTTTCCTCCTTCCCTAAATAAAAATACTGTTTATTAATCAAAAATTTTAGAGCACTGCTAACAAAAGGTTCAGTCTAAGACATTGCAATATTCTTCAAATTTTATTTAAGAAATAACAATGAAAAATTCAATGACCTGATTAAAAAGAAGTAAACATGAAAACCTGCTTAAGGGACAGATTGTTTTATTTAACTTTCTTCTCTTCTAGTATGAGTGGTTACTAATAGAAGAATGATAACCACTTTATTGCCTTCTACTGTCTTCTGATATACAACTATTTGCAAATCTTTTCTAACTTGTATCTATAGGTGTCACGTCCCAATTTCTCAGGATGATGACTCAGGTTTGCTGATTCCCAGGTCAGGATTAAGGTGAAACGACACCAGTGATCCTTTAGCTCACAAAACTCAATTTTTATTTGCTCATAACAAGAATTGGCATGCTCACCACAAAAATTGGTATGCTTACAACAAAAATTGGCATGAAACTATGTCAGTAAACTGTGTAACATGTGCTAACCATGCGTCACCAAACATATACTACAGGCCTTGCTTATTTGGGAATCAGTTCAGGGAAGACAATAAGGAAAGCCCTCCTGTTGAGTCACGAGGTTCAGAGCAGACCTCCTTGCTTTCTAGACTCTTTCTCAGAGAGGAGCCTAGGGGCTGCTGGATCTGCTTTTAGTCCCAGACTTTGTCAATGGTTTTATGTCTAAAGGGATAAGGTGTAGGGATTATGGAAAAGGAAAAGGGAAAGAGAGGGAGAGAGAGAGAAGAGAAAGATTTCACTGGTCCAGCATTGGTTCAGTCAGCCAAGGGGTCCAGTCAGCTGAGGGGTCCGGTTCCAGTGGGTTTGCACACCTGGGGCTTCAGTTTGTGTCCTTTTGTCATCCTTGCCCCTCCTTTGGGCAGGCATTAATCTAATTAGGTGTCATGAGCGGTTTGTGAGCATTTGGTCTTGGGGGTCATTTGGGGAGTAACTTCCTTTTCCCTGCATGGTGAGCTGTCCTGCTCAACGCATCAGAACAGCATGATGAGTTGCCCTGTTCAGCATATCAGAACAGCACATCAGAACAGGGATCTGTGCACCCTCCAGCACACCCTCCCCCTCCTGTTGCTGATGGGTGCTGATCCACTTCTTTTCACCTGTGGTACCTTGCTAGGCAGAGTTCCTTGTTATGCAGAGTTCATCCTTAAGCAGAACTTGCCCCACCACAATGTTTGAGACATTAACTCTTTCAGTCTCTCACAACAAGGTATGGAAAAGTTGTTCTACTTTAATGACGTGTCAATCTTTGATAAGGTGTTTACAACAGACAGATGGCTAAAGGGTAAAGGATGTAACAAGGCATCAGGTATTCACTTGAAGTTGCCAGGCTGTTAATCTTCCTTCACCAATTAAGTGTAGTATATGTTGCATATTTGGTAAGTTGTCAGCTTTTAATGGGACCGTTTCAATTTGCTTAGTAAAGTTTCCATTACTAATAGTTAAATGTTACTCAGATGCAAAAATCTGATAAAATACTGTTAAGTCATTGAGCTACATTTTGAACTCCCATCTGTCTACTAATCTAACAAAACCTAATAATCAAACAGCTCAATTTTAGCATATCTTATGCATCATCTGAAGTATATCACTCGATCTACTGCTGTTTGTGATAGAAATGTTGGTTAGTACTAAAATGCACTAGCTGAGGTGTGAGATAATTCGGAAAAGAAAATTTGCACAAACATACTTCAGGTTTGATTTGGTTACTGGAATTCTAATCTACATGTTAATAAGAGAAGGCTAAATAATAGCAAGTACTTCAGCTAAGGGAAATTTCATTTAAAGGAAAGAACACCCATCTAGGTGTTCTAGCTAAGTGTCCTAGCACTTACCAAGGCTGTGGATAGAAAAGGAGAAAAGCTGTAATTCTGGGCAATAGAGTAGTAAAATTGTTGTGATTCTATCATTTTAATGATTGAAAAGATAATAATAACTTTCAAGGTTTCAGTTTCCTAACTTCACAAATTAAGAAGTCTGATTTTTAATAATAAATAGTAAAAAGAACCCTGAAATAAATGTTTTAGGCTAAGTAAATGGGTTTTTTTGCTATTGATGAAGGAGGAAACCTTTACTTTGGGCTGATTTTTGTATCTTTATCTATTTAATTTTAAAAATGTGCACTTAATTTAATTAAATTTGGGCTGAAAGAGCAACTTTCTAGAAATACCAGAGAAAACCATCAGGACAAGTCATGACTTTAACTCTTTTCAGCCAAAGCATTTGTTAAAATTAAATCTTATTTATGCAGTTAAATTTGTGCACATCGGCAATGGTCATGCAGTTTTTGCACGGCAGTGTGAAAATTATTATGTTGAAAAAGAATCATCTATATTCTACCACAAGATTTCAGGTGCATGGTCCAACTTGTGTCACATGAAGATGTAGGCATATTTGTTCTTCCCTATCCTGTGATATGAGGAAAAGAAGCCTGATGTATCATGTCACCAATACTATGGTGTGCTATTTTAATGAATTATTCTACGTGAACTGTTCACAAATATACACACACTGATTTAGGAACAAAACGAAGGATGTTTTGTTCTATTGAAGTCATCATGTGAATCGCCATGTTAATAATAATGCAGTAGAAAGTCAAGGAGGCACTGGCAATCCAACTGACTCCCCAAAACGCTGCCACCACCTCTATTCACCACGTAAAATGAACACATAGCACCTTCCTTCACCTACAACTGCAATTTTTTAATGTTCAGTTATTTCCATAGTTACTCAGGTGCTACTCTTACATTTTCGTGTGAGTAAATCAGGGGACATTTGGGTTCACTGTAAATTTTTCTACAAGCATATCTAACCATTTAAATTCACCTTCTACAGTTCCCCTGGTGCTTTGACCTCTTAGCCTTCAGCTTTCTGCCTTGTTGCCATGAAGTTGACATATATGCTATTAGTATGCTCTTAACAGTGATTTTTCCTTTTTTTTTTTTTTTTTTTCAGAAAAGACTTGTACTTATGTTAAGAATCAGCAGTTTAAGAGTGTTCCTTGGCTTTTTGTTGTATGAAAATAAATGTTAGTTTGTCTACTTCAATTAAATATGCCAAATTCCCCACAACTACAAGAACAAGCCAAACAATTCAGATCATTTAATGAGTATCTTTTCATAGAATCATAGAATCATAGAATGGTTTGGGTTGGAAGGGACCTTTAAAGGTCATCTAGTCCAACCACCCTGCAACGAGCAGGGATATCTTCCACTAGATCATGTTGCTCAAAGCCCCATCCAACCTGACCTTGAATGTTTCCAGGGATGGGGCATCTACCACCTTTCTGGGCAACTTGTCCCAGTGTTTCACCACCCTCATCATAAAAAAATTCTTCCTTATATCTAGCCTGAATCCACCCTCTTTTAGTTTGAAAGCATTACCCCTTGTCCTATAGCTACAAGTCCTGTCAAAACATCTGTCCTCATCTTTCTTATAAGCCTCCTTTAAGTATTGAAAGGCCACAACAAGGTCTCCCTGGAGCCTTCTCTTCTCCAGGCTAAACAACCCCAACTCTCTCAGCCTGTCTTCATAGGAGAGGTGTTCCATCCCTCTGATCACTTTTATGACCGTTCTCTGGACATACTCCGGCAGGTTCATGTCTTTCTTGTACTGAGGACTCCAGAGCTGGATGCAGTACTCCAGGTGTGGTGTTATGAGAGCAGAGTAGAGGCAGAGAATCACCTCCCTTGACCTGCTGGCCACACTTCTTTTGATGAAGCCCAGAATACGGTTGGCTTTCTGGGTTGTGAGTATACATTGCCAGGTCATGTCCAGCTTTTCATCCACCAGTACCCCCAAGTCCTTCTCCACAAGGCTGCTTTCAATCCCTTCATCCCCCAGTCTGTGTTGGTACTGGGGGTTGCCCTCACCTAGGTGCAGGACCTTGCACTTGGCCTTGTTGAACCTCACGAGGTTCACACAGGCCCAATTCTCAACCTTGTCCAAGTCCCTCTGGATGGTGTCCTGTCCCTCAGGTGTGTCAACTGCATCACTCAGTTTGGTGTCATCTGCAAACTTGCTGAGGGTGCACTCGATCCCACTGTCTGTGTCATTGATGAAGATATTAAACAGTACTGGTCCCAGTACAGACCCCTGAAGGACACCACTCGTCAATGATCTCCATTTGTCCACTGAGCTATTGACCACTACTGTCTGGGTGTGACCATGCAACCAATTCCTCGTCCACCGAACAGCCCACCCATTAAATCCATATCTCTCTAATTTAGAGAGAAGGATGTTGTAGGAGACCATGTCAAAGGCCTTACAGAAGTCCAGATAGATGACATCTGTAGTTCTTCCTTTGTCCACTGATGTAGTCACTCCATCATAGAAGGCCACTAGGTTGGTCAGGCAAGACTTGCCCTTGGTGAAGCCATGCTGGCTGCCTCAAATCACCTCCTTGTCCTCCATGTGTCTTAGCATAGCTTCCAGGAGTATCTGTTTCATGATCTTCCCAGGCACAGTGGTGAGGCTGACAGGTCAGTAATTCCCAGGATACTCCTTTCTACCCTTTTTAAAAATAAGTGCAATGTTTGCACTCATTTTTAGGCAAAGAGATGTGTTACCTTTTCCACTGTAATGTGTACCTATTTTTCAAGTACCTGTAGCTTCTCTTTTGATGTTTATTGTTTCAAATATAGGGTTGTTAGCATTGCGCAGAATAAGAGAAAACATGCCAAACAATTTCTTTGGTTTTAGTACACTTTACATGGCTAGTCTACTTCTTTACTAAAAGATGCAAAAGAATTTTAAAAAAACTGTCTATAACAGTGTGAGAGAGAAAATTCTATAGTATTTAGTTTTTATTCATGCACATCCGAAATATGGAAAAACAAATAATGACAAATATCATTTCCTCGTTTTCAACATTTTATTTCTTCTAGCTCTAAAATATTTTCCAGTTTCATTTATGGTTTGTATTAATAGAGGACATTCAAGCATAATACAGAGTCCTCATGCAAAAGTATTACAAAGCATATGCCAAAACCCAGGGGTGGATGCTATAGCTCTTTATTAATAACTCAGGTTCAAACAGGTTCCTTCTAACAAAGCATTATTTTAAAAGCATGAAATTACAAAATCATAAAAAGTACTGGTGATTTCTTTGTATGTGCAACTGATTTGTGTTTGATGAACCAATTAATGTACTAATCTAAATCTCAAATCATCCCAGTATTGTTCTCTTGTCACCTGCTATGTATATATTATATGCAAATCTATACTATTTGCAATAGCATTACCTTACACTTCAAGCTGTGTACTCCTAACTGTAGTAGCTGAAATTACACCCTTTACACAGAAATCCACTGATTCATGTCAGAGTGAAATGATTCTACAAGCATTATGGTCACACTTCTACGTGACATGAAGTGGGTAGGAAATGAGACTTCATGTAAAACTTGCACTCCACAGTATTGTTTATTTCAGTTCCATTTATCATAACTTGAAAAAAAAGACAAAATAAATAACGGTCCCCTCTGTGAATCAAAAGATGGATCTGTGGGCCTAAGAGAGTCAGAAGATTATATTAAAAGCAAAAAGGAGCAGTGAGGGCAATTTAAAACTTTTTGATAATGTTGTCATAGATGTGCCTATATTCCTACTGGAAAATACAAGAATTACATGGAACCACCAGAAGTTGACACAATGAATTTTCTTTCCTGCATCCATATGCCCTAACTAGAGTAGTCATTCACAGTCTACTTTATCTTTCTTGTTTAGAATAAAGACAATAGAAAAACTGAAAGTTATATTTCCAGTACTGATTACTGCTATTAGTTCGAATGCTTTAAGACTGTCACAGACTATGTTGTTACTACTGTTACGGCCAATTTACAGATTGATAAAGTTTCTGAGGTCATCACAACAACAACAAAAAGTAGATTTTCTGGAAAACCTTTGCAGAGGTTGCTGATATATGTGGAAAGACAAGACAAATAAAAAATGGGAGAAAAAAAATGGCACAGTTTTGTGTGTAATAGTTTTCAACGCCTAAGTTAGTCCTCACAGTTGTGAAAGGTAGCAGATCCTTGTTATTTTTGTAACATCATTAATAATAAAAATATCTATTTATTACTAACATATCTATTCTCTGGCTTTGCTCTCTTGCACTCTTCAAAGCGGCTAGAGGGAACAGAGATATCCCCATCCACGGTGCTTTATGCAATGGCTTGACAGCTCTGAAGAAAGCTCTGAAGAGAACTGAACATGACTCCTTGTTTCTTGAGTGATGTCATGTAAAAGCAGATACATGTCTGAACATCCACTGTATTTTGAAAGAAAATTATCAAAATATGTTTATGATTAGACCAGTGTTGTTTAGAATCTGTTAGGAAGGGGCTGTGATATCTACTAAAAAATACATGAAGTATCAAGCACTATTCTAGTCCCCACTGAGTGTCAGTAGATATTTAAATTTTTTAATGGATCTGGAGAGCCTGATCTGAACCATGAAAGCATGTGAAGCCAATCACAATATGCAGTTAGAATAATATTTCTTGTAAACATTGAGACCTCTAGTTTTAGTTGAGAGTGCATAATACTAGATGTACAGATCATTATTTCCACATTGTAACAGCATTTTAGGGGTATATTAGCCTGGTACAGTTTTTCCTGTGTGAAATCCTAGGTATATCTATGTAATCGAGGTCATTTTTAGACCTGTATTTTTATGACAACATCAGTAATACATAACCTACCAGATTTATTTGGATATTCTTGAGTAATTTCTGAACTCAGGCCAGGCCTATGGATACTGAACTTGGCTATTATTAGATATATGTGAAGGTATATGTGAAGTGAGTCAGTGAGACTCAAACATCAATTTCCATGGCGTCAGGTAAAGTCCTAACCAAAAAGAAACTCCTCCCTTCCCCTCGCTTACATTTTCCATTCATAGAGTAAATGGAAGGGTGGAAAATAAAGACTGCCAAAGAAATATAAGCCTAATGTACATAAATATCTGTCTTCAAAATTTAACATTCCATAATCCATATGGGAATTGAATATTGATATTAGGATGACTTAATTTTTAATAGATTAGTCTTTAAAGAGCACGTTTCAGAATACTTAATTTGCATTTGTCACTGAACACAATATGATTTACATCATCAAAAGGCACATCTTCACTAGTCTTAAAAGTTGGCTGAAGTGTGGGAACCAAATGTAATACCCATAATCCAAATGTTTGTTGAAAAAAAAGTGCCACCTGTGTCTTCAGAACAAAGGAAAAATGTGTTTCGTGTGTGTTTATTTTGTAACAGTCAGAGTATATATGGCTTTATCTGCCTCTAAATTGAGAAAAAAGAGTCTCTTGTGAGATTAATCTTTTTTGTAAAATTGCTAAGTGCTATAGTGCGGTTCATAAACATAGTGAAGAATTAGATGCATACAAAGTAGATTTGGGCTTGCTTTTACAAAATACAAATGAAACCTGAAGCAATTCATATTTAGTATACTTAACAGCTTTTTTTTTCCATTTTAGAACAATGAGTACATAGACAACATGATACCCTGTCTTTATTTCATCCACGCTGTACAATAGTGCATTTAAGAGTTATTTTCATAAAATATTTGAAATCTGTGAGGTACAAATTTTGTCCACACTAATGAAGAATGTGACCTAGTAGGAGCACATCTGAAAGTGGGAGAATTAGTGTTAAATGTTCACACTGTGTGCATATTGGAAGTGTGGGTTTTTTTGTTTGTGGTGGGGTTTTTTGTAGCATCTTTACTTTGGTGATCTGGACCAAATACTCATTAGCCATGAAGGAGCACCAGATCTTGCAGTGCACAGGTTTAGTTGCTTATGGGATCAGACCAGGTCCTGACCTCCCAGCCCCACCTGTGATATGAACCAAAAGTATGACAGTGGACTTGTTCAGGAGAATCATGTCAAATGCACACTCACAGGCGAAACTGAAATGTTTACGTAGAAGCACTGTTAGCGTATTATCCCATCCATGTTGTGATGTGGAGGTGGGATTTCTTCAATGCCCGTTGAATGGACAATGGATTCACATCTTGCATAATGTATTGGTTGCTCCAAACAATATCAGGACATCAGCTGAGGCTTCGGTTTTCAGTGGTTACGTTTTCATCTCTGTGTACCAATGAGTTGAAGCATTTTAGAGAAGCATAAATTCTTCCTTGAAAGCCAGCTGATTAGTACAGATTGGTGTCAGAATGCATTTGCCAGCCTGTTTCTTTTACTCCCTGGGACAGCTGTCAAAAGCAGTAGACATCTGAAGGCAAATATGTGAAGCACAGTAGCATTAGTCACAATCCTAAAGACAATAATATGTCACAGAATTCATGCTCCTTTCCTTTTCTGCATCTCTACTCAACAGTTTGATTTCCCAAACAAAAATGCAGATCTGGCCCCATCATATATATAGTTACTTTAAATGCTTTTATTGATATGCTTTTTAACCACTGCATTTGTTTTTAGCTGTAATAATTTAACATGAACAGAATCCTTATCCAATTTTCACTCCCAGTGTCTGTAATATCACAGCTCTTTTATTCCTAGATGTGTCAACAGTTTGAGTTGAGGGTCATGATATTATTTTCCTGTTGCTCTGACAGAAATGAATGTCACTATCTTCATAATGTGCAGCATGGCTGCCTGGAGCTACCTTATTTTGGCCCATATCTCTTGCATGCTAATGGAGTTCCCACAAAAAACCATGTAAAATTCTGGATTATGTTTCATTTTTATGAGAGAAAGAATTACATCATGACAGCTCTGTTTCTGGGCTGAACACTCTCACATTGTACGAGATATTATTGCAATGTTTGTAGCTTTGTACCTGCAAAGATGAACCTAAGTGACTATTAATGGAAAGCACAGAAGAACTTCAAACAAGAAGGTGGACATCACCTATAAGGCACTAATAGATTCCTGGGATGATACATTCGTGCTTTATGTAGAATAGAAGTTGACCTATTCTGTTCTGCTCTTTTCTCTAGTGTGCAAAATCCGAAATGACATGGAAGCACTTGCAGAAGGACAAAGATCATTTATTTTCCTCAAGTTTTGTCTTTTTATTACTAGGATGGGAAGAAAGAGCCGGTGAGGTGCAGATAATTCCTTTCTCTTAGCTATGCAAACCTGTGTTTTAAATTGTACTTTTGGAATGTTTACAAGTAAAACTCTTTTATTGTTCAGAAGACATATTTGTTCTCAGGAGCTTGGCTTGCCTGTTGCGTTAAACCTATTGAAATGTTGTTTGCATACTGTTACACCTGTAAGCACTGGCTCTTAAAAAAACTAAAGAACTTGCCTGAATGCATGCACATCAAATAGCCTTGTGCTGACAGCATAATAATACCAGAGAAAGCTTTTTAAATAATATCAGTTTTCCATTATATATCCAGCGTGGCTTGAAATAATCAGGTATGTTGCAACATCATTTTGAAGTGTCACTGTTTCTCTTCCCCATCTTTTCTTTCTTTAAGTTGTAGAGTCCATAATTCACATCCAAGACATTTTGTCTTCATTCCTCCTAAAAAAAAAAAAAAATATAATAATGATGTGACCTTTTTTGCTATTGGCTGAAGCTTTCATACCTTCTATGCAGGTTTCCATTAGTTGAAAGTGGTTTTAGCTAGCTGGACCCATGCATTTCAGTCAATTACTGGCTTTTATCTTGTTGTTATCATAAAAGGCCATTTCTTTCTTAAAATGGTCAATTAAGTTCATGGAAATAAATGGAGAGGAGTGTACAATTTGTTAGCAACACTGTCAGGATTACCCTGGCACTGGAGAAGAAAATACTGTAGACTTTCTTAATGAATAGAAATAGCTTTCATCAAAGTAGATGCTGTTTTTTCATATTACTTTTTTTTTTTTCTTTTGGTCACAATTCAGAGATAACTACACAGCAATTGAGTGTTTGAAAGCTCTTAAAATATCCTCAATGTACTTAAAGTAGAGCTCTGTGTTTTTACTTAGCTATTCCATTTGTTTCAGTTTGTATAAAGCACATTATAAAATCAATTGAGGCAGTCATTTTCAGTTGAAAAGCAGCAGACTACAGGTTCATTTTTTATCAGGAGATAATGTGATAGAAGAAACAAGCAGATGGAGTAAATGAATCAAAAGGAAATTATTCCAAAGCACAGAGGAAGGTTAAAGCAGTGAGTATGAGAAGTAGAGATACAAAAGTGGCAGGAAGTTGCTTGCGAACAGAGAAGGACTGGTGGGTTTTGTGATGGCTGGAGGCCATCTTGGGCACAGCGGTTATGAAAGGATAGAATCTTTGATTCTCAGAGAAGTAAGTAGAGGGTTTAGCAGAACTGCTACCTTGGACATCCAGAGGGCAGACTTTGGCCTGTTTAAGGGCCTGTTTAACGGAGTCACTTGGGAGGCAGTCCTTAAGGGCAAAGGAGTCCAGGAAGGCTGGACATTCTTCAGGAAGGAAATCTTAAACATGCAGAAACAGGCCGTCCCCATGTGCTGAAAGACAAGCTGGCAGGGAAAAAGACAGGCCTGGCTGAACAGAGAGCTTTGGCTGGAACTCAGGGGGAAAGAAAAAGAGTTTTTGACCTTTGGAAGAAGGGACATTCAACTCAGGGCTACAAAGATGTCATGAGGAGGTGCAGGGAGAAAATTAGAAGGGCCAAAGCCTAACTAGAACTTAACCTGGCTACCACAGTAAAAGACAATAAAAGATGTTTCTTTAAATACATTAACAACAAAAGGAGGGCTAAGGAGACTCTCCATCCTTTATTGGATGCAGGAGGAAATACAGTGACAAAGGATGATGAAAAGACTAAGGTACTTAATGCCTTCTTTACCTCAGTCTTTAATAGTAAACCCAATTGTTCTCGGGCTACCCAGACCCCTGAGCCGGAAGACAGAGACAGGGAGGAGAATGAAGCCCCTGTTATTCAAGAGGAAATGGTTAACAACCTGCTACACCACTTAGACATACACAGGTCTATGGGGCCAGATGGGATCCACCCAAGGGTATTGCGGGAGATGGTGGGATTACTCACCAAGCCGTTTTAAACCATTTGTCAGCAGTCCTGGCAAAACAGTGACTGGAAGTTAGCAAATGTGATGCCAGTCTACAAGAAGGGCCGGAAGGAGGAATCTGGGGAACTACAGGCCTGTCAGCCTGACCTTGGTGCAAGGTTATGGAGCAGATCGTCTTGAGTGCCATCACACAGCAGGTACAGCACAACCAGACAATCAGATCCAGTCAGCATGGGTTCATGAAAGACAGGTACTGCTTGACCATCTGATCTCCTTCTATGACCAGGTGACCTGCCTAGTGGAGGAGGGAAAGGCTGTGGATGTTGTTTACCTGGGCTTTAGTAAAGATTTAAGACTGTTTTCCACAGCATTCTCCTTGAGAAACTGGCTGCCCATGGCTTGGATAGGCATACTCTTCACTGGGTAAAAAACTGGCTGGATGGCTGGGTCCAAAGAGTTGTGGTGAATGGAGTTAAATCCAGTTGGTCACTGTTCACAAGTGGTGTTCCCCAGGGCACAGTATTGGGGCCAATTCTGTTTAATATTTTTATCAATGATCTAGAAGAGGGGATCAAGTGTACCCTCAGTAAGTTTGCAGATGACACCAAGTTGGGTGGAAGTGTTGTCTCCTTGAGGGTAGAAAAGCTTGAGGTAGAAAAGAGGGATCTGGACAGGCTGGATCGATGGGTATGAGGTTCAACAAGACTAAGTGCTGGTTCCTGCACTTTGGTCACAACAACCCCATTCAGCGCTACAGGCTTGGGGAAGAGTGGCTGGAAAGCTGCTGGGCAGAAAAACACCTGGGGGTGCTGCTTGACAGCCAGCTGAATATGAGCCAGCCAAGTGCCCAGGTGGCCAAGGAGGCCAACAGCATCCTGGCCTGTATCAGAAATAGTGTGGCCAGCAGGACTAAGGAAGTGATCGTCCCCCTGTACTCGGCACTGGTGAGGCTGCAGCTTGAGTACTGTGTTCAGTTTTGGTCCCCTCACTACAGGAAAGACACTTGGGTGCTGGAGTGTGTCCAGAGAAGGACAACAAAGCTGGTGAAGGGTCTAGAGAACAAGTCTTATGAGCAGCAGCTGAGGGAACTGGGGTTGTTTAGCCTGGAGAAAAGGAGGCTGAGGGCAGACCTTATAACTGTCTGTAAATGCCTGAAAGGAGGTTGTACTGAGGTTGGTGTCGGTCTCTTCTCCCAAGTAACAAGTGATAGGACGAGAGGAAACAGCCTCAGGTGGTACCAGGGGAGATTTAGCTTGGATATTAGGAAAAATATCTTCACCAAAAGGGTTATCAAGCACTGGAACAGGCTGCCAAGGGAAGTGGTTGAGTCACGATCCCTGGAGGTATTTAGAAGATGTGTAGACATGGCACTTAGGGACATGGTTTAGTGGTGGACTTGGCAGTGTTAGGTTTACAGTTGGACTCAATGATCTTAAGGGTCTTTTCCAATGTAAATGATTCTATTGTTCTGTAATTCTATGACCCTATAGTGATGTCCTCAAAGCATTTTCAATTTTTTCCTCAATGACCTTCCTGAGCAACTTAGTTGGCATATGTTAATAATGTTGCTTTCTGTGATATACAGTATAGGGGTGGATCTTTGGCACATCTTTGAGGATCTAGGGACACAGGTGTATATCTTCCATGACAATAAGTTGATTTCCAAAGTCTAAGACATGAATACAAATGAAAACACAAGTCTTTTCTAAAGTTTGTAAAATCCAAAAAAGCAAATCTAAAACGTGCTAGATTT
This sequence comes from Gypaetus barbatus, assembly GCA_028022735.1. Lineage (NCBI taxonomy): Eukaryota > Metazoa > Chordata > Aves > Accipitriformes > Accipitridae > Gypaetus > Gypaetus barbatus. Next base: position 27,896,280 of record CM051562.1, on the reverse strand, counting down.
GTTCCTCTACAAACTAAAGCCTATTCATAGTGTAATTCCAAAATAAAGCTGAAATTTACTTCATTCTGTATTAACTATTGAAGTAATATAGTAGGAAAATCATCAATTTCAATTTGTATCAAAATTGCATATAATGGGAGAGAATTAGAGAATGTTATTAAAGCTGATTAAAAATAGATCATATTAGCTCTGCAACGTTTAAAAAAATAACATTAAAAATATTTGTAAAGTTTTTTGAATGAAAAAGACTTTTGGCTTTGTGAATACAGTTTTTAAAAAAATAATTTTACTTCTGATATACTCTTTTTGTGTAATAGTTTTTCAGCTTTTCAGTAGCTCTGGTAGTTATCAATGTATTTCATTAAAAATTTGTATTACCTTCTAACTGTGGATAATTCCTTGATGGGACATTTCCTAACATTCTTTAATATGTTTGGGTTTGGTTTTTTTTTTCTTTACTTTTTTTTTTTTTTTTTAAACACAAATGTTTGCCTTAAAATTAGAATAAGAAAAATACTGGTATTTTAACAGAAGTACTTCAGGCTTTGAAAAACTCAAAAAAAGTGTATATCATACTACAGTTTATGCATTTCATATTAAATACCATACATAGGGAAGGCAGGGTCTGCCCAACTCACAACAGTACACAATTCTGTGCTTCCACATGGCCACTAATAACTGGACATAAGCTAGGCAAAGTGGCACAATCACAGGACAGAGCAACAAAATAATTCAAAGATGGCTTAAATCCACCTAAGGAAGCTCCTGCTCCTGTGTCCAGGAAACTATGCTTTTGATTTAAGAATAACTAAAAAGCAAAATAAATGCAGAGCCACAGAATTTGTTAAACCACATTTAAAAATACTCTACAATATAAGAGGAAAATTACGGAGCATGTAGTACCATTCAGTCAGCAGAGAGGCCAGCAGAGGTAACGGTGGGTCGGCGGCTAAGCGCTAGATTGAGGCGGACTGGGGAGTTCCTGGGGCCCAGGAGCCCCGGGAAGAGCGGGGGGACCCGTCCGGAGCCGGCGGCTCTCATGAGAGAGGCTGACGCGGAGTGGGCATTGCCACGGACAACCGCGGGAGATTTAAGAGGCCCAAAAGAGCACCAGCGACCAGGAGTGCGCCGAACAGGACAGGCAAACAGGGCGTGGCACATCAGAAAGGGCGTGGTGCGGCAGTTAGCACGGCAGTTCGTGCAGGCAGGGCGCAGCGCTCCTCTTCCTCTTCTGAACTCAAGAAGGCTACTCAAGCGGGGGTGTCGGCCCAGAGGGAGACCCAGGTATGGTTGCCACCCAGGGGAAAGCCATTGCTAGGAAAAATGTGGCGATGCAGACAGAGCTCCCGTGTAAACATGCAGCTGTCCAGGTCTCTGGCTGCGGGGAGTGCCTGAGTCTATCCCTGATGACGGAGGGCAGCGGGGACACCTCTTGTGTCAGGTGTGACCAGGTGGATGATCTGCTCAGCCTGGTGGCAGAGCTGAAGGAGGAAGTGGAAAGGTTGAGGAGTATCAGATAGTGTGAGAGGGAGATAGATTGGTGGACCCATACCCTACCATCCCTGAGGCAGAGGCAGCAGATGGAGGCTGCGCAAGAAGCGGAGGTTCCCCTGCCCTCTTGCCACCAGGCAGGAGGGGACCTAGGTGGTGGAGAGGAATGGATACAGGTCCCTGCTCGGGGGGGCAGGCGTATCCCCTCCCGGTCTCCCTCACCTTCCCAGGTAGCCCTACACAACAGGTATGGGGCTCTGGAACTTGAGGACCAGGTCAATGAAGATCAGGGTGCAGATGAAACCCTAACTAGGGAGGTGCCTAGGCTCAGTCGGGCAACCCCACGCATTCTCACATCCTCTGGAAAAAGAAAAAGGAGGGTAATTGTCGTAGGTGACTCCCTTCTGAGGGGGACAGAGGGCCCGATATGCAGACCTGACCCATCCCACAGGGAAGTCTGCTGCCTCCCTGGGGCCCGGGTAAAAGACATTACCAGGGAACTCCCTGGTCTGGTTCGGCCCTCTGATTATTACCCGCCATTGGTTGTGCAGGTTGGCAGCGATGAGATTACAGAGAGAAATCCAAAGGCAATCAAAAGGGACTTCAGGGCACTGGGACGATTAGTGGAAGGATCGGGAGCACAGGTAGTGTTTTCCTCAATCCCTTCAGGGGCAGGGAAATATACTGAAAGGAACAGGAAAACACACCTGGTTAATACGTGGCTCAGAGGCTGGTGCCATTGGTGGAATTTTGGGTTTTTTGATCATGGGGAGGTTTACACGGCACCGGGCTTGCTGGCGACAGATGGTATCCAGCTGTCTCAAAGGGGTAAAAGAATCCTCGCTGATGAGATGGCGGGGCTCATAGAGAGGGCTTTAAACTGGGTTTGAAGGGGGTAAGGGATAAGACTAGCTGCACCAGCAATGAGCCTGGAGGCAGCATGCCGATGTTACGGGTGGATTCGATAGGCCAGCTCAAATGCATCTATGCCAATGCACGCAGCATGGGCCATAAACAGGAGGAGCTGGAAGCCATCGTGCAGCAGGATAGCTATGACTTAGTTGCCATCACGGAAACATGGTGGGACGACTCCCATGACTGGAGTGCTGCGAAGGATGGCTATAAGCTCTTCAGAAGGGATAGGCGAGGTAGAAGAGGTGGTGGGGTGGCTCTCTATCTTAGGGAAAGTTTTGACTGTACAGAGCTACACGATTCCGATGACAAGGTGGAGTGCTTATGGGTGAGGATTAGAGGGAAAGCCAACAAGGCAGATATTGTGCTGGGAGTCTGTTATAGACCACCCAATCAGGTGGAAGAGACGGATGAATCATTCTACAGGCGGCTGGCAGTAGTCTCAGAACAGTGTGCCCTTGTTCTCGTGGGGGATTTTAACTTTCCAGATATCTGCTGGAAATACAACACAGCAGAGAGTAAACAATCTAAGCGGTTCCTGGAGTGTGTGGAAGATAACTTCCTGACACCGCTGGTAGGTGAGCCAGCCAGGGGAAGAGCCTTGCTAGATCTATTGTTTACGAACCGGGAAGGACTGGTGGGAGGTCTGGTGGTCGGAGGCCGTCTTGGGCTTAGCGACCAAGAAATGATAGAATTTTCAATTCTTGGAGAGGCAAGGAGGGTGGTCAGCAAGACCACCACTATGGACTTTCGGAGGGCAAACTTTGGCCTCTTCAAGGCACTGGTTGAGAGAGTCCCTTGGGAGACAGTCCTGAAGGGCAAAGGGGTCCAGGAGGGATGGACATTCTTTAAGAAGGAAATCTTGGTGGCTCAGGACCAGGCTATTCCCATGTGCCTCAAGTCGAACTGCCGAGGAAAACAACCGGCCTGGCTTAACAGGGAGCTTTTGCTGGGAGTCAAGAAAAGAAGGAGAGTTTACCACCTCTGGAAGAAAGGGCGGGCAACTTGGGAGGAGTACAGGGATCTTGTTAGATCATACAGAGAGAAAATTAGAAAGGCAAAAGCTCAGCTAGAACTAAATCTGGCCATTATTGTAAAGGACAACAAAACATGTTTCTACAAATATGTTAGCAGTAAAAAGAACCCCAGGGAGAATGTCTGTCCCTTAATGGACACAGAAGGGAACGTAGCCACCAGAGATGAGGAAAAGGCTGAGGTACTTAATGCCTTCCTTGCCTCAGTCTTTAATAGGGAGACCAGTTATGCTCAGGGTACTCCGCCCCCTGAGCTGGATGGTGAGGGTGAAGAACAGATTATAGCCCCTTTAATCCAGGAGGAAGTAGTTAGTGACCTACTATGCCACCTGGACACTCACAAATCTATGGGGCCAGATGGGATCCATCCAAGAGTACTGAGGGAACTGGCGGAGGTCCTTGCCAAACCACTCTCCATCATCTATCAGCGATCCTGGTCAATGGGGGAGGTTCCAGAGGACTGGAGGCTTGCCAATGTGACTCCCATTTACAAGAAGGGTCGGAGGGAGGATCCGGGGAACTACAGGCCTGTCAGCCTGACCTCGGTACCAGGGAAAATTATGGAACGGCTTGTCTTGGGAGCACTCACAAGGCAAGTCCAGGACAAACAGGGGATCAGGCCCAGTCAGCATGGGTTTATGAAAGGCAGGTCCTGCTTGACCAACGTGATCTCCTTCTATGACCAGGTGACCCGCCTATTGGATGAGGGAAAGGCAGTGGATGTTATCTACCTTGACTTCAGCAAGGCCTTTGAGACTGTCTCTCATGACATACTCCTCAAGAAGCTGGTGTCTCACGGCTTGGACAAGTGTACTCTTCGCTGGGTGAAAAACTGGCTAGATGGACGAGCCCAGAGGGTTGTGGTGAATGGGGTGAAATCCAGTTGGCAGCGGGTCACAAGTGGTGTTCCCCAGGGCTCGGTGTTGGGCCCCGTTCTGTTTAATATCTTTATCGATGGTTTGGGTGAGGGGATTGAGTGCACCCTCAGCAAGTTTGCAGATGGCACCAAGTTGGGAGGCAGGGTGGATCTGCTTGAGGGTAGGGAGGCTGTGCAGAGGGATCTGGACAGGCTGGATCGATGGGCCAAGGCCAACTGTATGAAGTTCAACAAGGCCAAGTGCTGGGTCCTGCACTTCGGTCACAGCAACCCCATGCAGCGCTACAGGCTTGGGGAAGAGTGGCTGGAAAGCTGCCTGTCAGAGAAGGACCTGTGGGTGCTGGTTGACAGCCGGCTGAGTATGAGCCAGCAGTGTGCCCAGGTGGCCAAGAAGGCCAACAGCATCCTAGCCTGTACCAGAAATAGCATGGCCAGCAGGAGCAGGGAGGTGATTGTTCCCCTGTACTTGTCACTGGTGAGGCTGCACCTCGAGTACTGTGTTCAGTTTTGGTCCCCTCACTACAGGAAAGACGCTGAGTTGCTGGAGCATGTCCAGAGAAGGGCAACCAAGTTGGTGAGGGGCCTGGAGCACAAGTCTTATGAGGAGTGGCTGAGGGAGCTGGGGCTCTTTAGTGTAGAGAAGAGGAGGCTGAGGGGAGACCTCATAGCTCTCTACAACTACCTGAAGGGGGGCTGTAGTGAGGGGCGTGCTAGTCTCTTCTGTCGGGTGGCTGGAGATAGGACGAGAGGAAATGGCCTCAAGTTGAGGCAAGGGAGATTTAGGTCGGATACTAGGAAAAATTTCTTTACTGAGAGGGTTGTCACTCATTGGAATAGGCTGCCCAGGGAAGTGGCTGAGTCACCATCCTGGAGGTTTTCAAAAAGCGCATAGACGGCGTACTCTGTAACATGGTTTAGTGGGCATGGATGATGGTTGGACTCGATGATTTTGAAGGTCTCTTCCAACCTCAATGATTCTATGATTCTATATGGATTGCAAGGAGCAGAAAACCAGACACATTTTCCCTCCAAATGGCAAATGATGGTTTTGAATAAACTAAGTTGATCTTTATTAACAATTTTTGCTGTTCTTCCATTTGAAAATTTCAACATTATTAACTAAAAGAAAATGAAAGAGGTGAAAGATAATACAGCTGATGAGCAAAGTGAAAGAGAATGCTGAACTCTGTGACAAATTGTAGCTGCCTGCTAGTTTACTACAGTGTTATGCTGAGAACCAAAAGACAATGATGACATACACTTTGCTGAAAACTTTTGTAGTTTAATAGTTTAAATACTAGGTCTCAGGTAGCATTTGCCTACCCATTTGCACCTTTAGTACCAAGTGATATTTACTTGCTACTGATTTCACAGGCATGGTAGCATATTTAATAGCAAATATATGAACAAATTTGCACTTGGTTCCATAGAATAAGACAGCGTCTACATTTGAGTATGGCTCTCCCCAAGAAGTCATGCCATGCCAAATGCAAAAGGTCTTGAAACTTAACATTTACAGGTACCATGTTTCCAGACATAAATATCTTGCCACGTGTACTTAAGTTGTCCAGCTAGCTGCTAGCCACAGTCAGCCAGGTTCTTCCAGAAGACTATTTATAAGAGAAGGTGGTTTGTTATTTTGCAGTGCAAAGAGGGCAAGAACAAGCTGAAAAACAAAATAGCTTCATATTTCTGGACTTTACATGTTACTGTGTTTAGATTTTTCTATCAGTTCCCCTAATAAAGTATGAACATTCAATGTGCAAGTGCACAAGACTTCTTTTTTTGAATGTAGGCACCTAATAATGAGCCAGGCTCTTTCTTATATAGGGAATATACATCTTAGCAAATAGGACAGTTACTAAGAATAAGCTTCTACTGTCTTGTTAGAGTAGTATCAAAAAGACTCTACGAAGTTATGCCTCAGCATATTTTCTTTTGAAAAACGCTGATGGACTCCCAGTGGAAGACTTTATGGAACTGTCTTCTTTCCACACATCTGAGAAATTCAAGCCGATTTTGTTTCTGAACCCTGCTTGACACTAACATTCTGTCTAAGCACGGCAAACAGCCCACTAAAGGAAGGTGGATCCACTAGATGCACCAGGGTGGCCTTGAAGTCTCTCGTTTCCCCTTGCAAAGCTCAGCACCCACAAGCTTAGTTTGGTGACTGCTCCTGCTCAGACATTTGTAGGAATGAAACACATGGAAATCACTCACTTTGGGACATAAGCTTGTAGAGTTTGAGTAAGTGTATTTTGATTTGGAAAAGCCACATGCTAGTGTTCCTGAGAGAATAACATCAAAATGTCAATTTTTTTAGGTAATTTTTCAGAACTGTGGCTTCAAAAGAAAGGTAAATAACAAATTTTTTATAATCTTGTTTTCTTATTGGGTAGAAAATTTAACTTTGAATGATACAGTCACTTCAAGCAACAAAGAATAGTTAATTTCCTAGGCTCTTAAAATACATGACTCTGACACTTCTGAAAAGAGTGCAAATGGTATAATTATGTGTTTATGGCTTGTTGAGGCTATTCACTGTCTGCTAGGAAACAGAAATCAACTTCTGTCCTTTTGTTCAGGTTCTGACCTTCCATTTTAAAAATGTGTCTAACATTTATGATTATAAAGGTAACCTCAGCACATCACTGATGAGGCATCTGCTTAAACTTGTAGGGAGGCATAAAAAGTAGTTATGAAAAGCAGCTATAAGATGTGTGAAATTTTCTATTTGTTTCAGCTAAAAGATTTCATGCATATTTGCAGTGATGATAATTGAAATGTCAACACTGTTAATTTCATTTGAGAAAAGTCAGGGAAGGTCTCTTTCACACAACTGAGGTTTTGTCTTGTTTGTTTTACAAAAGGATTTCAGTTTGGACACACTTGTGTATATTTCTTTCTTTCAAAAATTAAATCCAGATACCAGTTGCAGACAATAAGCATACTGAAGTTCATCAATCAACCATTTTGACATGGAAATGTGACAGAGATATTTAACACAACTGCTTTTTTTTACAGCACAGCTGTCATGCTTGAAAAGATCAATGCATCTGGGTAATGTCTTTCTTGACTTTTTTATGTTTTAATGAAGATTTCCTGGTTTAAGGATGCTGATTCATAAGTTTCAAATATTTCATTTCATGTATTGTTAATTGTCACTGTACCAGCAAAGATCCAAGAAGTTCAGACTTTCATATGACCTTTCATTAGCAGGGTCTTTACAATTCATTTCATGTGCCTGTAGATATCCAAGCTTGAACAGTGTTACAAAGGACTTTTTTTTTTTTGCTTTAGTTCAAGAGAATTTTTTTCTTTCTTGTAAATTAGTTAGGAAAATGGTGATTTAACCCAAGTTTAAATGCTCATGCCTTAATTTGATAATATAGTAACTTTTATAAATAACAAGTCTACAGAATGTTTTGCCAAATTACAACAGTGAAAAGTATTACCAATTTGCCAAGAAATTTGGCAATCCATGAATTTTTATGGTTTGCTTCATGTTCTTTATAATGGTTCCACTGCTTATCTTTCCCTGTTATTCATTTTATTGACCATTCCCCTTCAAATTGCTGTAAAGCAATTATTTTATTTTATTTTCTATTTGCCTAAAATACCTCTAAATACCTATTTAAATACCTTTGGTTCTAGTTTCCCCAAAACTATTAGCCAGAAAAGATTTTCAATTGGTTTTAAACTATGCTAAGCAAAGTGAGCTAGCGCTTTAATAATTTCTTCTTAAGAGAAGCAGGAGGCAGAGGGAAGCACAGACAAGATTTTTTAAACATATCTTTCTTGACCCTGGCATCCTCAAACAAGTGAAGTTTCCAGGGCCACTGGTTGTTATCCAGTCACAAATTTATCTCCTCCCTTACTAATGATTTTCACACATCTCCTATTAATAATGGCTCAAAAGTTCCCCTGCAAAATGCTGATTATTTGTGTTTGTTCAGGTAGCTTTTGGATAAATCTTGACAAAATTGTATATATATATACACTGTTATTGTATACTTTTAGCAAATGTAAATAAATTGAAATGGAAAGTATAATCAATCAGGATTGAATCTGTTAATATATGATATGAGCTGTTAGAATTTCAGCTTAGATTTTGCATTTTCTTAGTTTCTTCAGTGGATTGCAATATATCAAACACAGAAATAGAAGTTACTATAAATTTGGGTGAATTCAACATTTTCACTGCATTTTTGAACTGTCACACCCCGTTCATTTATCTTAGCTCACTTCCTTGCCAGGCTATTTTATTCCTGTGCAACTGCCCTTCCAGACATTGTATATTTATGACAGCATAAAGTGCTTCTATTCTGAAGACAAAAATAAGTATAATAATTTTAAAAAATACAATGAGGGAAGATGGTGACATTTACATGTGTTTTTCATTAGCTTTCTTCTTCCCTACTTTAATTTTTAACAAAAGAATGACAATAATTTAAAATAAATGAGTCATACTAGGTCAAAGTTATCTGTATTGCAACTGCATTAGCATCAAAGATGAAACATATATGTATATAGAAACAGATCCATTGGTACTGCTATCACGTTCCGTAGGGGAAGCCAGTTGCTCAGAATACATATACTGAATAACTACTTTCTGTAATTAACCTCAACCATCAACAGTATCATTTAGCATATGCTTCACTTTAAACATTTGAATTAAGATTAGTCATATAGCAAAAGCTAAGGTCATGCCAAGAAATTTTATGGAGCAGGGTCATAAAGAACCCATGCAGAAGTGGTAGAAGAATTAGCTTAAGGAATCACTTCTGTGAGAAAGATAGCTAAATAGTCAGATAGACAGATAAATCATCTGCTCCTATGTGTTTAACATAGATGCACATACGGAAGATTGCCTTACTCTTCCCACTAGCCCGCGCTACTCCTCTTCTCTCGAGGTACCCTTCTCTTTGTGCTGATCTTTCCTATCGAGCTTTGACCATTTGTGAGAGCTTCCAAAGCTTATGAAAACTCTCCCTGCAGTGCTTAAAACATCCCACTGTTGATGCCACATGTCAGTGGCTTGAGCAGACTTTAAATGCAGAAAAGAGAAGCTAAGAGAAGTGAAGCTAAGCTAAGCTGAGGTAAGATAAGCTCTGCTCTATTACTCCCTCTTCCTTCAAAAGTTTTTTGCTGTTTTTCAATGTCTCATATACTCTTTCTGATTAGGCACTTTTAACCTCACTTTTAACTGTGCTTCCAGTTGACCAACCAGTCTTTGGGTGTCATCGTCTTTGGAATGATGAAGGCTGTGAGTATACGTAAAGGTGCTGACAAGCAGATACGCATAACAGGGAAAGGATCCTGGAAAATGTTGCATGGCTAGTAAAGGCTACTGATACCCTTGACAGAAAACAGGGCATAAAATTTAAGGTGTTTGAAAAAGTACATTTTTCTAAACACCTATGCGAACAGTAGCAGAAAGCACACTAAAATGCTACCAGAATGGATAAAACATATATATATTCACTGAGAAAGAAACGGATCTGAAAGCACGTCATTTACTTCATTTATTAAAGGGACAAAGAAAGCTTTGAACTATACATGCATGACAGATGTGCACTTATGTGATTAATAGCTTCATAGGATAGTGTAAGTTCTAGGAGGGAATAAATTACCAACAGGTTAGAAAACTTCTGAATGTGATTGACCTTTGGGAAACAAAGAATGTTCTCTTTGGAGGTCACTATAGCTGTCATATACTTGTAGAGGATGGGAAGAAAGAAGCTGGCTATCATAGACTGCCTGAGTCATAACAAAATGCATTAAAGTGTCATTTTGGAAGCTCTTCCTCCTTCTAATGAGGCAATTCCAGAGTAAAAAGTATAGTCATTCAGAAGAAAAATGCAAAAATGTTGTAAGGTGCACATTAAGTTTCAAATTAAAAAAATGTCCTTAAATGTGAGTCAGGAAAGTCAGGAAAAGTTTATGATATGTATGGCTGGCTAAATGACAAGACTGGTAAGAATCTGCAATTTTGTGTCATTATTTCCACAATATAATGAATTACATTTTTATAATTATCTGAAAACCAATTTTGTTTCCTTAAAGTAAGCCAAATGAAACATTAAACCTGTTCAGATCCTTATGCCTAAGTAAACAGTGTCTATAAAAGTGCAACTGAATATTAAGAATTTTTTTTTCATAATAACAGCTAATTCAAATAATGGATTTGATTGTACTGGTCAATAAGCTAGGTAGTAAAGCACATCACTTCTGTAGCTATTAGTCTCCAATATGTATTAACTAGCCTAGATAGAGCAGTGTAAAAATGTTAGCCTACAGGATATAAAATGCAGCCCCCCCAAAAAACCAAATAAACAAATGCAATGTAATATTACTCTTATCCTTGTAAATCTACATTCTAGTTTGCTTTCAGACTTGCAATGCCAAGGGCACTTTTCTGAACACAAGTGGCATTATACTTACTATACTTTTAAACAATATATTTAAAGGAAGCACTTTTATTAAAACTCTTCATAGTTTCAAATCCTTTAAGCAGGCTAGGTGTAACTCAAGGAAGAAGGTTCATTTGCAGCTCAAATCCCTTACAACACAAATACAGGATCTCATGTTAATCTCTTTTGTAATTTATTGAACTATGCTTGGCCTGTGTTAGGTACTTCAAGGTTAACAGCACAGATTATTTAACTAAATGGCCTACACCTCATGCCTTGCAAACATATAAGAAAGGTTATTTAAAAATAGTCATGACATCTTAGAAGACTTTCACACCTCAAAGTTTTGATAATACTGAAATAGAAAACAAGAACAATACATTCTCTGTTTCTTTAAATTCCATTTAGCAATGGTTAACATTGTGAAGAGCTATGTCAAAAAATGGATGCAATATGTGAGCTTTGTTAAATACCAGGTAAAATCTAGGCCTGGTTAACAATACCTTGCTCTTGTTTATAATTGTTACTGTTAGAGATGGCATCTACTTTTTTTTTTTAATTTAAATTTTTATATTAGGCTACTGCTGGTTTTTAATTGCCAATTTTCAACAAGAGCTAAGTTCAAACCTACAGTTTTACAGCTGCGGTTTATTAAGAACTGGCACTTTAAATGTACAGTATTGAAAGATTAGCAGTGAATTATGGCACAGCCTGCACATTAAACCACCAGCTCATGCAGCAAATGTTACAGACAGTCTGCAACCTGAAATATTAATATCTTACTGCTTTGGAGTTTACATTAATTACAGTCACTCTAAGAATGCAATAATTAGACTGTTTTACTGTAGCCACTAAGGTCAGTTTATACAAGCAATTTTTCACTTGCTACAAAACACGATGAATATATTAACTGATGACCAACCTGTATTTTCTGCTCAAAGTTGTGTTGTTCTGAAAGGAAAGCAATAGGAATGGTGGGCCTGTGACAGAATGAAGTTCCTCTGCTGCAGTCAGGGATGTTCTGGCATGGGATTTCATCAGAAGGCAATATACAGCCATGAATGCTAATGGGCCTTCCTCATGGCTGGAAACTCAATCCTTCCTGTTAACACAAAAAGCTGCTGTGAAAACATGGATGTTACTGGAATGCTGCCACAGCTGGACGTTTTGTATGTTGTAGGGTGCTTCCAAATGTGCAAGAAAATTTGGGAGTACAAGCTGGGCTGCAACTCTGCCCTAGAGTGGGAGCTCAAGTCAGCCCCCAGTTGTGTTGGTATGTTCATCTGTGGGGAAAGGCAGAAAAAGAACCAAAGGAAGAATAGCAAACTTGGCTTTTGACTCTTAATAGTAAAGGAAAGCATTAGTCGGTGCCTGACAAATAGGAAGATGATACCAATCAAGGCAATAAAAGAGTTTATGTGTAAGTTTTTTAAAGGTTATAACTTGAGTTGCGTGGATACTGTAAAACACATCCCATGCATATTTATTCAAAAGTATTTAATGAATTTGTTTTCAAATTCACAGAGGTCAAATATCCCTGTAGAAATTTAACAAGAACAAATATTTTACAGCGGTTATTGAAAAGATTTGAATAAATCAGCACTAAAATTTGTATTCTTGCATATCCTGGTCTGGTTTGGCCCTCTGATTATTACCTGCTATTGGCTGTGCAGGTTGGCAGTGAAGAGGTTGAGGAGAGAAGTCCAAAAGCAATCAAAAGGGACTTCATGAATGTGGGGCGATTAGTGGAAGGATAGGGAGTACAGGTAGTGTTTTCCTCAATCCCTTCAGTGGCAGGGAAATACACTGAAAGGAACAGAAAAACACACCTGATTAACACATGGCTCAGAGGCTGGTGCCATCGGTGGAATTTTGGGGTTTTTTGATCATGGGGAGGTTTACACGACACTGGGCCTACTGGCGTTAGATGGTATCCAGCTATCTCAAAGGGGGAAAAGGATTCTTGCTCATGAGTTGACGGGACTCACAGAGAGGGCTTTAAACTATGTTCGAAGCGGGAAGGTGATAAAACTAGGCTCACCAGAGATGAGCCTAGGGGTGGAATGCCAATGTTGAGGGTGGATTCGATAGGCCAGCTAAATGCACCTATGCCAATGCACACAGCATGGGCCATAAACAGAAGGAGCTGGAAGCCATTGTGCAGCAGGATAGCTATGACTTAGTTGCCATCACAGAAACATGGTGGGATGACTTTCATGACTGGAGTGCTGTGATGGATGGCTATAAGCTCTTCAGAAGGGATAGGCAAGGAAGGAGAGGTTTTGGGATGGGTCTCTGTGTTAGGGAGTGTTTTGATTGTACAGAGGTCCACGACTGTGATGATAAGGTCGAGTGCTTATGGGTAAGGATGAGGGGGAAGGCCAACAAGGCAGATATTGTGCTGGGGGTCTGTTATTGACTACCCAACCAGGTTGAAAAGGCAGATGAAACATTCTACATGTGGCTGGCAGTAGTCTCACAACCGTGTGTCCTTGTTCTCGTGGGGGACTTCAACTTTCCAGATGTCTGCTGGAAATACAATACGGCAGAGAGTAAGCAATCTAAGCGGTTCCTGGAGTGTGTGGAAGATAACTTCCTGACACAGCTGGTCGGTAAGTCTACCAGGGGAGCAGCCTCACTAGACCTACTGTTTACAAACAGAGAAGGACTGGTGAGAGATGTGGTGGTCGGAGGCCATCTTGGGCTTAGCAACCATGAAATGATAGAATTTTCAATTCTTGGAGAGGCAAGGAAGCGGGTCAGCAAAACTGCTACTATAGACTTCCAGAGGGCAAACTTTGGCCTGTTCAGGACACAGGTTTGAGAGAGTCCCTTGGGAGACAGTCCTGAAGGGCAAAGGAGTCCAGGAAGGCTGCACATTCTTCAACACGGAAGTCTTAAAGGCTCAGGACCAGGCTATTCCCATGTGCTGCAAGATGAACCACTGGGGAAGATGACCGGCCTGGCTGAACAGGGAGCTTTTGCTGGGACTCAGGAAAAAAAGGAGAGTTTACCGTCTTTGTAAGAAAGGGCAGGCAACTCGGGAAGAGCACAGGGATCTTGTTAGGTCGTTCAGAGAGAAAATTAGAAAGGCAAAAGCTCAGCTAGAACTCAGTCTGGCCACTGCCATAAGAGACAACAAAAAATGTTTTTACAAATATGTTAACACCAAAAAGAGAGCCAAGGAGAATATCCACCCTTTAATGGATTCAGAGGGGAACATTGTCACCAAAGTAGAGGAAAAGGCTGAGGTACTTAATGCCTTCTTTGCCTCAGTCTTTAACAGTGTGACCAGTTATCCTCAGGGTACTCAGTCCCCTGAGCTGGAAGACAGGGACAGAGAGCAGAATATACCCCCCCATAATCCAGGAGGAAGCAGTTAATGACCTGCTATGCCACCTGGACACTCACAAGTCTCTGGGACCAGATGGGATCCATCCAAGAGTACTTAGGGAGCTGGTGGAGGAGCTTGCCAAACCACTCTCCATCATCTATCAGCGATCCTGGTCAACAGGGGAGGTCCCAGAGGACTGGAGTCTTGCCAATGTGACGCCCATTTACAAGAAGGGTCGGAGGGAGGATCCGGGGAACTACAGGCCTGTCAGCCTGACCTCAGTACCAGGGAAAATTATGGAACGGTTTGTCTTGGGAGCACTTACAAGACAAGTCCAGGACAAACAGGGGATCAGGCCCAGTCTGCATGGGTTTATGAAAGGCAGGTCCTGCTTGACCAATGTGATCTCCTTCTATGACCAGGTGACCCGCCTATTGGATGAGGGAAAGGCAGTGGATGTTATCTACCTTGACTTCAGCAAGGCCTTTGAGACTGTCTCTCATGACATACTCCTTGAGAAGCTGGTGTCTCACGGCTTGGACAAGTGTACTCTTCACTGGGTGAAAAACTGGCTGGATGGACGAGCCCAGAGGGTTGTGGTGAATGGGGAGAAATCCAGTTGGCGGCGGGTCACAAGTGGTGTTCCCCAGGGCTCGGTGTTGGGCCCCGTTCTGTTTAATATCTTTATCGATGGTTTGGATGAGGGGATTGAGTGCACCCTCAACAAGTCTGCAGATGGCACCAAGTTGGGAGGCAGGGTGGATCTACTTGAGGGTAGGGAGGCTCTGCAGAGGGATCTGGACAGGCTGGATCGATGGGCCGAGGCCAACTGTATGAAGTTCAACAAGGCCAAGTGCTGGGTCCTGCACTTGGGTCACAACAACCCCACGCAGCGCTACAGGCTTGGGGAAGAGTGGCTGGAAAGCTGCCTGTCAGAGAAGGACCTGTGGGTGCTGGTTGACAGCCGGCTGAGTATGAGCCAGCAGTGTGCCCAGGTGGCCAAGGCAGATAATGGCATCCTGGCCTGTATCAGAAATAGTGTGGCCAGCAGGAGCAGGGAGGGGATTTTTCCCCTGTACTCGGCACTGGTGAGGCTGCAGCTTGAGTACTGTGTTCAGTTTTGGGCCCCTCACTACAGGAAAGACATTGAGTTGCTGGACCGTGTCCAGAGAAGGGCTACCAAGTTGGTGAGGGGCCTGGAGCACAAGTCTTATGAGGAGCGGCTGAGGGAGCTGGGGCTCTTTAGTGTAGAGAAGAGGAGGCTGAGGGGAGACCTCATAGCTCTCTACAACTACCTGAAGGGGGCTTGTGGTGAGGTGGGTGCTGGTCTCTTCTGTCAGGTGACTAGAGATAGGACGAGAGGAAACAGCCTCAAGCTGCGGCAGGGGAGGTTTAGGTTAGATATTAGGAGAAATTTCTTCACTGAAAGGGTTGTCAGGTATTGGAACAGACTGCCCAGGGAGGTGGTGGAGTCGCCATCCCTGGAGGCATTCATAAAGCGCATAGACAAGGCACTTCAGGACATGGTTTAGTGGGCATGTTGGTGTTGGGTTGATGGTTGGACTTGATGATCTTAAAAGTCTTTTCCAAACTTAATGATTCTAATATTTCTAATACTTGGATACTTAAATCTGAGGATAAATACTTACCAATCAACAAAAATAAAATGGGGTCCTTATAAGTCCAACTAAAATATTTCACATTATGGAAACTGGACACTGACAACTAGGTTTTTCTGAGGAAACTAAAGGATTTTTTTTTTTTTTATTTTTTAATTGGAATAGTAGCATCTTCCAATCAAGACCTGAAACATCTGATTCAAGGCACTGTACATTATACCTTGGAATTAAACTGTATTCTGTAGAAGATTAAGGCTACTGCAATGGATTCTATTGAAAATGCAACTTCAGAATTCTGTATTGCTTCAGAATTAATAGTTCATTCTGTATAATATCATCTGTTCTCTTTCTTTCCTACTACAGTAGTATCTATGAACTCCAGACATTATGAGAATATTTGCACGTGTAATTACCTATACATAGGAAGTAGGAATTTATCACTGTTCTTAGATGTTCAAGCAGCTTTTCTTTTAAAGATTTCACTACAGTCACAGTTTTCAATTTACATTTTTGCTCTTTTAAACTTCTGCTGTCCCATCAAGTAGGAAGTCTTGGTCTTATGGTGTGTTCACCCCTCTTTACTGGTGAGAAAAGCCTCACTGACATATATTTTAGTAGTAGGATAACCAATTGGAAGATAAGTTGAATGAATTACTAAAGGAGATACGAAGCTAACAGAAAAAGTGAACAAAAGAGAGTTAGCTTAGCATAAAATCAAGGTGTCAAGAAAAAAATTAATCAAGGCACCAAGAAGCTTGAAGGAAAGAAGATTTTAATAGCCTACATGCCTGTGCCAAGAGTGTAGGTGATAAACAAGAAGAATTAGAACTGCAAGTTTAGAAGCATAAATTTGCCTTAATTGGTAGTACTGAAACTTGTGGGATTCACATTATTGGACTGGTAAAATCAATGGTTATAAATCACTTATAGATTAAGTGAACAAAAGAGGAGAAGGAGTGGTGTTCTATTTCAAATGTACTAATTAATTCTGAGGCATTGAAAAGTCTGAAGTAAGCAATGTTGCATAACTATGCCTTCATGTTATAATATACATGACAAGCACTAGGTAAGGTATCTATAGAATGATGCTACTATTTCTAAAAGTATTCTTTGGTCTTCTAATAGACCATTGTTTCAGACATATGGGAATTTGACATTAGGTATTATGACAGCTAAAGACAGTATGATCACAGGAATAAAAATCACTTGATTAGATATGCTACATTTGAAATCCAAACTATTAATAAACATAGCTGATACTAAAAAAAGAGGTCAGATGTCCAGTCTTAGAAACCATTTTGTGGAAAAGCGGGTAGGACAATCAATACCTAAATGAATGAATGACAACTGTACTAGATTCCATGAGTGAAAAAGTAATAAAAATTCTTTTAAAAGAATTTTTAAATTGAAATGAAAACATCTATCAAAAAGCAAAAGCAAACCCCTACAATATAGCAAGTGATAAGAAGGAAAGCAAAAAATGATAGTGATGAGAAAATTTGAACTGTAGAAATTCATAAGTAAAACAAATGGCTAATAAAAAAAAAACCTCAACTGCTTGCAATGTTAAGAGAAATAAATTCCAGTGCTGTCAATTTGTATAGTTGCAAGTCAGCCTGAATATAGAAACACTATAGACCATTTGTTATTTAATAAGCCTTACCTTCAGTGGTGGAGAGCAACAACTGGCAAATACCTACTTCTAAGTTCAGAAGAAGAGGGTTTAATTTCCTTTCACAGCTCAGCCTGAACTATCAAATAGTTGAGCTTGCATTTTTAATTTCACTACTCACTATATATTATTGCTAATGCTCAGATAAAACAAAGTGATAGTTTAATAGTACTACATGGCTTCTAGTCTCACTGTACTAAATTTACACCACTTTACTTCTTGCCATATGAAATTGCCACATTAAAGTGCAAGAGTCTCTGGTCTTCATTGACTTATCTCTTGCTGACATGCACTAAGGAACCATCTGCATGATGCTGGACTGTTATAGAAGGACATGATAGTATTGCCAGCAACAATGCAGAGAAGGCAAAAGTGTTCAGTTAGTATGTCTGTATTTCAAGAAGAGCTAGATGCAGTATTTGTGATAATGATGATAAACACTCTAATTCTGCTACTGACTCTAAAGCATGTTAAGTGACACTTATTAACATTAAACATTTTTAAATTGGCACACTTATTTGTAGTAGTTTTAAGTAAGCTTTGGAAGACTCTGTAAATTTTTGAATACTAGTAGAAAGCTAATGCTATGTCGATATTTAGAAAGGGTAAATTAACCTAGGTAGTAGATCTGGTTAATTATAGGCCTGTCCGCCTGATATCGATCCTGAAGAAAATAATGGAGCAGTTGGTACAGGGTTTGATTAAAAAAGAATTAAGGGGACTTAATATAATTAACGTCAATTAACATGGACTTATGAAAACTAAGTCTTATCACTTCAACTTAGTATCTCCTTTGAATACAACTACAAATTTGGCGGATGCACGTAATCTCTTCTTTTGACTTTAAATCATTACATTTTGATGCAGTGAATCGAACAACAGAAAATCCTCTTGGTATATATTATATGGAATAAAGTCTGGTTAGCAGTGTGTCTTGAAGGACTAGGTAAGATACGCTTCTTGGTCCACCACCAACAAAAAAGCATTAATAAAATTTTACTGGTAAATTTTGTATGTAACAAATACCCCTTCATTAAATCATAAGGAGTGAAGCTGACATAAACAGAGTCACTTGTAAACTGGTTGAATTACAATGACAGATGCAAAATAAATTAATCAACAAGAAAAATGTAGTATATACTAACATGATGGAGAATCATTCAGGGAAACGCTGATTCTGAAAAAAAAATATCTGGTTATTAAACTGAAATATATGCTAAATATGTGTGTCATTGTGGACAAAACTTTGACAGTGAAAGAATGAATGAATGAAAACTTTCTATGGGGAAATAATCTAACCGGAGTAGAATTTTTATTACCTCTGTGTCATGTATATATCTCTGGTTTTGACATGGATATCACTGGAATATTAAGTCCAGTTATGGTGTCTGTACTCCACTTTTTTTTCAAAAAATAATATTGAAAAACTCAGAAGTTCAAAGAAAAGTCAAAGGCATTATTCAAGAGTTGAAATAAGCACACATTGTAGCAGTCTTCCAATACTGTTTGCTTGTAGCATTCCTTTCACATTTTTATAATTAATTGTCTATGTGTATGGCAGTGTAGATTTGTAGATTTCCTATATTTTTTCTCTCCCAACCCCAGTTCCTACCCTCTAACTTATACTCATGACCAGCAATTAGTTCTTTTCCCCTTTTGTCATACAGGTAATGACAGACTTGAAAGGAGCTCACTCTAACTTATCAAGGAAAAGGTTGAGTGATACAATCACAGTCTATAGGTGCCTACCAAGGAACAGAAAACTGATTAATGGAGTATTCTTCAATCTAAGGGAGAAGAAGCAATGGGTGCATGCTCAAGCTACATGAATTCAGACCAGAAATAGGACACGGATTTTCATGTTAGATAGTAATTAAGTACTGGGATAATTTACCAAGACTTTAACAGTTTTCCATTACTGGAAACTTATAAATCAGTACACAACTTTTTTTTTTTTTTACTTTTTTTTTGTCCCCTGAAACATGTAGTAGTTCAAGCACAAGTATTAGATTTGAAGTATTAATATCAGTAAGTTTTGTGTTCCAAATGATGCGAGAGGTTAGGTGAGGTAATCACAGTGATTCCTTCTAGCTATAAAATATATGAAAATATGAATACAGATTAGTTTCTGTCAAAGTGACAAAACACGTGTCAGTCTGGCCCATTTTAAAATTGCCTGCTGTGCACATATCTTTAGAGTTGAGTTCCTCTGAATGCTTGTTATTTTTTGGATTGATGACCAGAAAATGAGGGCTTTTTCTTGTTAATATAAACTTTGATATTAATCCAACACCAATAAATGAAAAAAAAAGAATTCCAAAGTTCTTCCCCAAGCCCTGTTAGTTACTTTTGACTCTAAAGTCAGTGAAGAACATATATGTGATGAAAGGGGAATGACTTGCATTTCTTACTCTCCTAGGAGTGAGGTCACACTCTGATTCTTCCAAATGTCATAGACAAAAACTTAAACATTTTTGGCTAATACATTTTGTGTTTTGAGAAATCCATATTTGGAATATAGTCACAGTTGGACTGATCTATTTAGAAATGGTATTGTAAATTTCTAATTGGAAGAAGAAGGTTATTGTTATGGCTCGAGGAAGAGTGGCTGGAAAGCTGCCTGGCGGAAAAGGACCTAGGGGTGTTGGTCCATAGCTGGCTGAATATGAGCTGGCAGTGTACCCAGGTGATCAAGAAAACCAACAGCATCCTGGCTTGTATGAGAAATAGTGTGGCCAGCAGGACTAGGGAAGTGATCATCCCCCTGTACTCGGCACTGGTGAGGCTGCAGCTTGAGTACTGTGTTCAGTTTTGGTCCCCTCACTACAGGAAAGACACTTGGGTGCTGGAGTGTGTCCAGAGAAGGACAACAAAGCTGGTGAAGGGTCTAGAGAACAAGTCTTATGAGCAGCAGCTGAGGGAACTGGGGTTGTTTAGCCTGGAGAAAAGGAGGCTGAGGGCAGACCTTATAACTGTCTGTAAATGCCTGAAAGGAGGTTGTACTGAGGTTGGTGTCGGTCTCTTCTCCCAAGTAACAAGTGATAGGACGAGAGGAAACAGCCTCAGGTGGTACCAGGGGAGATTTAGCTTGGATATTAGGAAAAATATCTTCACCAAAAGGGTTATCAAGCACTGGAACAGGCTGCCGAGGGAAGTGGTTGAGTCACGATCCCTGGAGGTATTTAGAAGATGTGTAGACATGGCATTTAGGGACATGGTTTAGTGGTGGACTTGGCAGTGTTTGCCAAGTTTGGCAGGTTTATGGTTGGACTCAATGATCTTAAGGGTCTGTTCCAACCTAAATGATTCTATGACTTTAACCAGGTAAGCTGAATTCCTCTGGGTTCATGTTTGAGGAACAGTTAATTCACAAAAGAATTGTGCCATCATCATGCTCAGTTTTTTAATCTTTCTGCACTGTTCATTCACTACATGCAACTGAATAGCCCTCCCCTGTCCAACAGATCCACCTGTGATATTTATATGAAGTAGAATGTTCATCTCAGTCAGGTGAGGTTTGCCATTTGCCGGTATGGAATTTTTACTTCACCTGACTTGTAGTTTCTCTTCAATGAAGAAATCAGAAGTCTGAAAATTCATTAAGAAGAAATATTCTCCCAATCATTCCCATGGACTTGAAGGCTTTGTCCCACTGAAGAGGTCAGAAATGAATTCTGTTTTTATTTGACCAGCATTAACATGACAATCCAGTGTGGCTACCATTCTTTAGTTAAACAAATTAAAAAGTTGTCAGTAAAGGTTGTCTTTTTGATCATTCATCTGCTATTGTTGATGAACTCATAGAGAAAATTGCTAATGTGACTGTCACACCCCAAGGGTGAAGCAACTCAGGTTCGTGGATTTCCTTTGTCAGAGTTAAGGTGAAACGGCACCAGGGGAGTTCAAACAACTATCAATATTTATGCAACCAAGCTAACCTTGCCCAAGTATAAGTGAACTTATCAATATGAACCTTGCATCATGTCATTAAGCTACTGTTTGAAAAGAGAAGGGAGGTGTAGAAAAAGAAGTGGAAAAAGGAACATGAAACTGCGTCAGAACAAGAGCCCTCCTTTTGAGTCACAAGGTTCAGAATGGACATCCTTGCTTTCTGGACTCCTTCTCAAAGAGGAGCCCAGGTACAGCTTGATCCACTCCTAGACTCAGACTTGGTCAGTGGTTTATGTTTAAAAGGATGAGGTGTAGGGACTGTGGAAAAGAGAGAAGAAAGAGAGAGAGGGAGAGAAAGAGAGAGAGAAAGAAGAAAAGGGTTTCACCAGTCCTGGGTCCAGTGTTGGTCCAGCTAGTCTAGAGATCCAGTTCTGGAGGGCGCATGCCAAGAACTCCTTCTCCCTTCTTTTATAGTTGGTGGTCTTGACATGCGCAGTTCACGTTCCTGGGGTTCTCTTGAATCAGTCAGTGGGCTTGGGGGCTTATTAGGGAGTTGCCTCTCCTTCCCTGCTGGCATGACCGCTTAAGTTAGAAGCACAGTCCCATCCTCTGTGAGGCCCCCTCCTCCAGCCACATTGTCCTGTTCACACAACTCCAGCGCTCCAGGCCATTTTCTCCACCAAAGTTCTTTAACGAATGTTTGAGACATCGACTATAATTTGTCAGACTGTCACAGTGACCTACAATTAATTGACCAATTCAGTAAGAATGTATCATAGTGCACAGATGGGTGCAAGATATAAGACTAGATAATTTCTTTCCACAGCGTGTTTGGCCTGGTAAGACTTACAGAGCACATCCCAGTGACAGAAAGAAAGAAGATTTTCTTTGTGCATATTTGGTACAGTTAGAAATGCAGAATGAAAATTCTACTCCATTCTAATCATTAGTAGGAGCCCTTTCAAAGGCTTGGGGGTATGTTTGAGTAGGGCTTATGAAATGTTCATAGCTCTAAATTTGTAGTGTGATACATTGAATCTTTATACACCCAGTACAGTAGAAACAGGAAAATATATTCAGTTAAGTTTTCTTCTATAACACAAGGAAACAAGATTATTTGCTCTGATATAAACTGTGGCATGCATATATCCAACACAGTAGAATGCAAAGCCACAAAAGCAAGTAGCAGTGCAAGCTCCAAATGCACAAATTACAATGCAAAGTCTAGAAAAAGTTATTGGCTTGAGTCATAAAATAGAACTGCCCTCAGAGGCGGTCTTTGTCTTTCAGCAAGGCTTTTAAGTGTAGTGCAGCATTCCCCTTAGTACCTGTTCCACTTCCAGTTCTCTTACAGGCATTTTTGCATTAAGTTGGTAGTTCCTGTACTGTACTTCATTGCATTATTTGGTATCTCCTTAGTGGGAAAATTCTCCAGATAGCTGGGTTTGTTTGTTTTATGTATCAAATTCTTTTTGCTGTTTTAGTAATTAATTTCAAGATGAAAATAAGTGTTTAATTATGGAACACATGATTGTCATGAACACAGAAAATCATTATTTATCTCACTTTATCCTAAAGTTATACAAATAATTGTAGTGCAAATTTTCTGTTTATCAAACATGTAATTAAATCTTTACAGATAATTGTATGCACATATCTATAATGTATTCATAACAAATATCAAAACAAAGCTACAGTTAATGAATGTTCTCACCACAATCATTATATTTGCTTTATTCAATATACACTTAAAATGAATGCATTTGTAATTGCTTATTCTTCAGACAGATTAACTCCTGCCTCTATAATCCTTCTACTATGCAACCTTCAGAATGAAGCTTCACAGATGCACTGAGAAAACTGGCAGCCTAGTATTATTTACGTCCACAGGGGTAAAAAGACCATATTAACTTTTACTGCATCTTGCTACAAGCTATGCTATATTTGGCGTTAGTTATGTTTGTCTTGTAAAAGTAAGACTTTTCAGACTGACTCAGAGATTCTGGAGAGGAATTCAGATACCTGGAAAAAAGGTTCTGAGTCCTTTCTGCTTCACAGAATAGTCAGATAAGGATTCAATGCTTACACTAATTTGACAAATATACTTTCAGAAATTACTTTTGTTACTGGGAGTCCTATTTATATGCCCCTATATTGACATCACAGACTTCAGCCTGATACTGAGCTACATTCTCAGATGGCATAAAAGATAACTTGCTTTTGCTGAAATTGTAATAATACTAGTACGAATGCTGACCTAGCGAACCTACATATAAATATGCCATTATCTATTTCTTCCCTCAAGCATGCTAAGCTGTGCACAGGGTTTTCTTGTTTAGCAAAGGAAAAGCTGAAGTTCCGAATCATAGAATCATAGAATCATAGAATCATTGAGGTTGGAAGAGACCTTCAAAATCATCAAGTCCAACCATCATCCATGCCCACTAAACCATGTTACAGAGTACGCCGTCTATGCGCTTTTTGAAAACCTCCAGGATGGTGACTCAGCCACTTCCCTGGGCAGCCTATTCCAATGTGTGACAACCCTCTCAGTAAAGAAATTTTTCCTAGTATCCGACCTAAATCTCCCTTGCCTCAACTTGAGGCCATTTCCTCTCGTCCTATCTCCAGCCACCCGACAGAAGAGACTAGCACGCCCCTCACTACAGCCCCCCTTCAGGTAGTTGTAGAGAGCTATGAGGTCTCCCCTCAGCCTCCTCTTCTCTACACTAAAGAGCCCCAGCTCCCTCAGCCACTCCTCATAAGACTTGTGCTCCAGGCCCCTCACCAACTTGGTTGCCCTTCTCTGGACATGCTCCAGCAACTCAGCGTCTTTCCTGTAGTGAGGGGACCAAAACTGAACACAGTACTCGAGGTGCAGCCTCACCAGTGCCAAGTACAGGGGAACAATCACCTCCCTGCTCCTGCTGGCCATGCTATTTCTGGTACAGGCTAGGATGCTGTTGGCCTTCTTGGCCACCTGGGCACACTGCTGGCTCATACTCAGCCGGCTGTCAACCAGCACCCACAGGTCCTTCTCTGCCGGGCAGCTTTCCAGCCACTCTTCCCCAAGCCTGTAGCACTGTATGGGGTTGCTGTGACCGAAGTGCAGGACCTGACACTTGGCCTTGCTGAACTTCATACAATTGGCCTCGGCCCATCGATCCAGCCTGTCCATATCCCTCTGCAGAGCCTCCCTACCTTCAAGTAGATCCACCCTGCCTCCCAACTTGGTGCCATCTGCAAACTTGCTGAGGGTGCACTCAATCCCCTCATCCAAATCATCGATAAAGATATTAAACAGAATGGGGCCCAACACCGAGCCCTGGGGAACACCACTTGTGACCCGCCGCCAACTGGATTTCTCCCCATTCACCACAACCCTCTGGGCTCGTCCATCCAGCCAGTTTTTCACCCAGTGAAGAGTACACTTGTCCAAGCCGTGAGACACCAGCTTCTCAAGGAGTATGTCATGAGAGACAGTGTCAAAGGCCTTGCTGAAGTCAAGGTAGACAACATCCACTGCCTTCCCCTCAGTGCTGTCTGCTCATAAGATCAGAGCTTATATGTGCACATCGATGTGCAGCTGTGGGATTCTGAATATATTGATGTACATACACATGCATGTGTATACATATACATTTTGTATTGGCTTTGTGTGGCAAGGTTTTGGAGGCGGGGGGGGTTACAGGGGTGGCTTCTGTAAGAAGCTGCTGGAAGCTTCCCCTGTGTCCGACAGAGCCAATACCAGCCGGCTCTAAGTCGGACCCGCCGCTGGCCAAGGCCGAGCCAATCAGTGATAGTGGTAACGCCTCTGTGATAACATTTTTAAGAAGGAAAAAAGTTGTTGGGACAGACAGAAATGAGAGCCGGAGAGAGAGTGAGAACATGTAAGAGAAACAACGCTGCAGACACCAAGGTCAGTGAAGAAGGAGGGGGAGGAGATGCTCCAGGCGCCGGAGCAGAGATTCCCCTGCAGCCCGTGGTGAAGACCATGGTGAGGCAGGTTGTCCCCCTGCAGTCCACGGAGGTCCATGGTGGAGCAGATATCCACCTGCAGCCCGTGGAGGACCCCACGCCGGAGCAGGTGGATACCCGAAGGAGGCTGTGACCCCGTGGGAAGCCCACGCTGGAGCAGGCTCCTGGCAGGACCTGCGGATCTGTGGAGAGAGGAGCCCACGGAGCAGGTTTTCTGGCAGGACTTGTGACCCCGTGGGGGACCCATGCTGGAGCAATGTGCTCCTGAAGGACTGCACGCCATGGAAAGGACCCATGCTGGAGCGGTTTGTGAAGAACTGCAGCCCGTGGGAAGGACCCACGGAGAAGTTCATGGAGGACTGTCTCCAGTGGGAGGGACCCCATGCTGGAGCAGAGGAAGAGTGTGATGAGTCCTGCCCCTGAGGAGGATGAAGCGGCAGAAATAACGTGTGATGAACTGACCGTAAACCCCATTCCCCGTCCCCCTGTGCCGCTGGGGGGGGTTGGTAGAGAATCCGGGAGTGAAGTTGTGCCCAGGAAGAAGGGAGGGGGTGGAGGGAAGGTGTTTTAAGATTTGGGTTTATTTCTTATTACCCAACTCTGGTTGATTTGTAATAAATAAAGCTAATTTTCCCCAAGCTGAGTCTGTTTTGCCCATGACAGTAATTGGTGAGTGATCTCTCCTGTCCTTATCTCGACCCACAAGCCCTTTGTTATATTTTCTCTCGCCTGTCCAGCTGAGGAGGGGGGAGTGATAGAACGGCTTTGGTGGGCACCTGGCATCCAGCCAGGGTCAACCCACCACAGTCTTTTACATATAATTATTACATGTAATTGTGATTAGCACTTCTCACAAATCAGCTTCCCCTTAGGCTAAAGTGAATTGTAATTCAGTTAAAATGTAGTCTTAAGGTATTATCAGATAATAATAAGATATAACAGAGAATTCCAATAAAATCGTAAAAGTTCTGTTTCCAAGAAGCTCTAGAATACATTATAAAAATACTGTAACAGAGAGTAAGAATGATAATACATCTTTGCCCGTGTGTTATGTTTCTGATACATTTATTATGCAGTCATTTAAGGCAGGAGCAGATGGGGTTTGAAATTGTCAATAAGACTCTTAATGTCTTATATATTTTGGTCTGTAAATGTGAACAACTACGTGTTTGATCTAACTTACTTCTGGCACTGCTTGAGTCAAGTCTCATAAGGATTGCCACACTTTATTTCTCTTTCTTTGAAAAATAATCTCTAGGAGCCAAAATGTTAAGTAATGTTAAGTATCAGAGCAATGCCAAGCTGGTAGAAAGTCATGGCCATGTCACAATGGCATATTTTCTCTTTTTTTCTCCCCCCCCCCCCCCCTATTTTTATACCAGATTATAAAACCAAAACCAAAATCAAGATAAGCATTATTGATTTACACTCTGATCACTGAAGAACTGCATAGTTTGCCCATGAGCACAGAAGTCAACATGGCATTGTAAAAATGAGCAGTAAACCCTTCAGAATTAGTCGGATGCAAGTCATACACTTAACAGCAGAATATAGCAAAAATGTCAGTGTGAGGGTAATGTTGAATATTTTGTTGTTTTGCCTCTAAAATGTAAAAAAATCATATTTTAGACAAATTGTCTTCTATCTCAGAATGCTCCTAAAGTTTATAGTTGGTGTAACAAGGCATGCTACAGTAGTGAAAATTAAACACAACTTTTCCTCCTGATATGACTTTACTTTCCTTCACCTGACTGATAACATAGCTGCAGACTGCCAACATTTTCCCTCTCACCTGTCATTCAGACCACGCTACTGCTCTCCTTTAATCCCTCTCCCCTCAGATGCAATGAATCACAACATGCAGTGGTTTGACCTGACAGGGATCAGTTTAATCACATTAAGTTTCTTCCAGTCACTGATTCCTTATAGACATGACCAAGGGTTGTGATACACAGATATTTCTCCTCTTGAGAAGACCTAATCCTTAAGACTTGCTACCATTTCCTCTTTTATGCTACATTTAAGTCAGAGCACCAGGGAAAATATTGAGGTGAGATTAACTATGGCCTGCAGCTCTAACATTAGCAATGCTCATCATAGTGAAGAATTTAAACTCATTCATTAATGTCAGTGGTTCTACTGAGCAAGAGGTTTTCAACAGAAAAGATCAAGATTCATTTGTTCACTTGCATAACATTAATTTCAAAATGTAATCTATAACATATAGTTAATACGCTATGTAAACTGCATACATTTATTCTAATTCATTAGGTTTTTGTAATGTTGCTACTCATTTTTACTCTCCATCCTGTTGTAACTAACATAGCAAAGCCTACAGCTGACAAGAGTAAAACAGTATGCACCTACGAAATTTTCAAAGTAATCTGTACAATTTTTTCTTGTCCCTGTAGAATGCCAGTAAATGTGACTGACTGAATCCAAACAGTCAACCTTCCAAAGCAACCATCTGGTTTTCAGTGTCCCTCCTTAACCCTTCCTTAAGGTAGTTTTGTTGTGATTGCCACAATTAAATAGACAAGTGTAACTCCAACACATAAGATAAAATGCTGATGTTATCTAGCCCTTTCTCTGTAAAAATACATTAGTTTTTCAAAGACAAGGGTCTCAATCTTTGTTTTATGCCAAGGTCCCTTTTAAACAGGCCTTTCAGCGAAAGAGGCCTTCAAATGGCCTTTGAGAGACTTTCACTGTATTACAGCTAAGCAAAGTGCTGTCAGTGAAGGAGAACTAAGGCCAAGCTTCTTTTCCTTGTAACTATTTGCCTAGTGCAGATCTCTAAAGTGATCTGGGAATGTCACCTGTGGGTTAGTGAAAACTAATTTTAAGCAGAAAGAATTAAATACATGGCTGGAGAATCCTCCGGTTGTATAAATTCCAGAGCTTCATTGACTTTTGATCCTGAATGAATGAAGCTGTCTCTTTGTTCGTGCTGTTCAATTCTAAGTAAAAGGAAAACCTAATATTTTCAGGAGAAAATAAATATGCTTAACAAGTCCTGATTATTGTTCCAGGAATAGCAGGAAAAGAACCCAAACAGTTATCAATATGCTAAACTTTTTTTAAAGAAAGAGTGGTGCTTTTCATTTCAGCAGTTGCGAATTTTGCAAGTGTCTTTGTTTTCCATCTATTTTTTTCTTCTAGGTCCTTTCAGGTATGACTTTGCTAGCATACACACCACAACATAAATAGCTTTGTAGAAGTAATCTGATTACCATTTTAAATACTGAGATGACCTTTGTTCTACATCTGTGAAGAATGTATTCTACTGTATATAAGCCTGGCTTTTTTAAATTCTCTTGGTGGCTTCTGATGGAAATTTTCTTCCTCATATTCTTCAACATGAATGCCTCAGAAATAGCAGTACTCCTACCAAGCAAAGAGTACATTGTGAAGTGCAGCTGTCTCATTCCCACATTGGTTTGGCTTCATCTTTGGTGATGAACTCACCTCCTGTTTATACAGCTCCTACAACTTTAGTTCCTGCTTTAACTGTGACATTATCTTCACATAACTGTCCTCTTAAACCAGTTTTCAATGAAATCCTCAGCCCTGTCTTCTAATGTTGTGTTACTACTTTGTTGTCCTTACAATATTGCACCATGTTCAGGAGGTCAAGACTCAATGTGTGTAACAGATGAAGGCCATATCACTTCCAATATCAAGCAAATCCTCATCCGCTGCTTCTTGCAGTGTCTATTTATTTAAACAAACAAACAAACAAACAAACAAACAAATTGGTTGCTGTTGATACAAAGGCCTTTAGTCCTACTGCTGTTGACATTTGAAACAGTCTTTTTATATGAGGTGTTTTAGCATAAAATGCCATAAAGTAATCAGATATTTAATACTTTTATATCTGTTATCAATTCAGTTAATTTTATAGGTGAAAAATCATGGAAAGTGTTGACCCAGGCAGAAGCTCTTAGAAATCTGCAGGCACTTTGTTACTTGAGGTCAGAGATAATTTTATGTCAGTCAGTGAAACAGTAGCTTAGCTGTACACCCCCACTCCATCTATTAATCACAACACGACAGGCAAATAGAAGGAAGATAATTAAAGAGAAACATCAAAGACACTCCAGGGTACAGAGAGAGTGGTACGAAGTTTAAAAAATTAACACTCTGTCAGCTGACAATCAGACGTAGATTTGTGGGGGGGTTACACAATCTCTGCTAGTGTGTTGCAGAAGAATTATAACAAAATGGATTAAAGTTTTGCAGGTGCAAAAAGGAAGAAGAAACTTGAAGAATAAAAGGTATGAGACAACCAAGGATGTGGCTGGAACATGTGGCATGGGAGCAAGGCAGAGAGAGGGACAGAGAGATGATTCAAATAAAGCCTGACTCTTGACAATGAGCAGAACAAATACGCGTGACAGGCAAGAGCAGAAGAGAGAGATCAGGATTAAGAAAAATCAGATAGCTGCAGAATTGAACAAAAGAAGTGGAGGGTGTATGTGATCAGGACCAAACTCTGAATTTATCAGGAAAGCTTGTAACAAATAATGGAAAGCATGGATCCAAATAAACAAATATGTTCATGCTCATTCAAATCTCCCAGTTCAGACTTGAATAAAGAGTTGAGGGACTGATTCATTCTGTTTTTCTAAATTACAGCCTTCTCTTTTATATAGTAGAAGTAATAGGTATCTGTGAATAGCTATAAAGGTGGAAACATATTTCATTTTTCAGTTATGCTAAATGTAATCAAAACATTTCTCTAAGTATTAACTAATCTTGTCATTCCCCAAACATATCTTTCTTCCATTGCTACATTTTACTATGTTCATTTTCATCCTTTATTTCCATTTAACACTTTGTGGAAAAATAAGTTATTGACTGAGAAAAGAAATCCTACCTAAGATACGGTAATATGTCTTTCATATTTTTCCAGAACATTTTTAAGTAGTGTTTTGAACTGATGGCTACTATTTAATAGCTAAAAATGGGAATAGAATAATGTGAATAGGAGTTTTGAACTCTTTTACTTATCTTACATTTGTAGTATATATATATTTTAGCTTAACTGTTGACTGAAGGAATCTAGAAATTCTAAAATAGCAAAGCTGTTTCTCAGTAACACATGCTTCAGCCTAGGCTCATGCTAAGCCTAGTTAAATCTGTTTTCTGTAAAACTCTCCCAGCAAACAAAAAAGCTCCAACTCAAACTGAGAATGAAAAAAGAGAATTTTGTTCAAACAACTATTTCTTTATGCAATTAAAAAGAAGATATACAAATTCACCATTACAGAATAACCACCCTTCCACCTATAATTGCCTCAGGTTTGTCTCAGGGACTCTAGTGAGATATATTGAGTAATTTCACACACAGCACATATTCAATTGATGTTGCAACTTTCTTTGAAGATGTTATATATGTTATAGGTTTACAAAAATTTGCACAAAGACCTGTACTTTGGAAGACAACAATATTATGTATGAAACATGAAAACAATTCTTTTTAGAGAAAGTGTATTTTAAAACTTGTGTGGCATACCATATCTCAGGTTCATAATCAGCTGCAAACTGATAGAGCAAACATTTTTAAATTTCTGTATCTGATGCACACAAAAATTATGCAGACATTCCACCAATCATATGCCTCTAGTATCTATTGTCTTTATTTTGTAAGCATCAGTTGGACCAGAAAAGAGCTCAAACTCCAAATGCTACTTAGTTATAAAATCAGAGGATACCACAGAACACTTTTTTTTAACATACAAAAAAAATGCCTGTACTTTCCCATCCTTCAGAGGCAGAAGGCTGTCTTTGGCTCAAACCCTGAACAATAAATTGTGCTTGAGCAAAGGAAACCTAAAATAAATTCAGACGTCAAGTAAGTACTGACCTCATGCTGCTGCCTACAAGACATTCGAGGGAAAACTACTGAAACTTTGTACTTGTTATTATTGGGAAGTTACATAAAAGCGAAACACAAGTGCAGTTTCATCTCTATTGGTCTATCTTTTGCATTAAGATGGAATCATAGGCCTATACATTCAGATAAATTCCTTCCTACATGTCTATAAAAAGAATATTTTTTCCCAACTCAAACAGTTGTAATTCAGAAGCAATTCTTTCAAGAAAAAAGGAATTCCCACTAGAATAAAATTGTCATGAGTAACTACAAAATGAGACATGTGACTGAAAATTGTAAGAAGTCTTTATGATCAAGAAGTAATTTGTCCTAATTCACCAGGTCACCTACTGAATTAATCAACACACTTAGGCACATATGGAAAAAACCCATGTATATTCATCTTGGAAGTGGTTATCTACATCACCTGTTGGATGATGTCCTACTTCCAGAATTTCCCATAAAACTTTTTATCCCTGTCCAAAATTATAGTGTCATTGAAATCTTGACGTTGAAAATTACACACGTACAAAAATAGCTTATGACTGGATGCCTGAGCTGTGGTTGGGCAAGAATTGTCCACACAAAGCATACAAAACCCCAGATGTTCATTTAGTAGAAAACTAGGGATGTAACAGAAATGTTAAGTTGCTGAATTGAACTGGAAGGGATTGTCTTCACATAATAGTAACTGTGTGCTGTCCTTAAATCCCAGTCAAATTCCATGGGGAATTTAATGCATTTATTATTAGTTTTACCTTAATGTACTAAAAGCAGAACTTGGCAAACTTTCATTACATCATTCATAATAGCATAAATTGTCATGGTTTATCCTTTAAGCAATTTAGGAATTGTATTAATCTCATTGCAGAAGTGCCTATGCCAAATACTAAACTACCCAAGCTCTTCTTTGAATGTGCATACACAGTACAACTGTATTTATGTATGAAGAAGTAGTAGACTAAACAGAGGTCTCAGCAGCAATGCCCTGGGATAACAAAAGCAAACTGGAATTCTTTGTTATATAATAAGGAAAATGGTTTGCATGGTGAACATGATTTCAGGAAGCATCCGAAATCCACACTTATCTCTTGAAGGTGAAATCACCTTGTTCTCCTAGGTTCATTTGAAAGCAGTGCAATTTGTTGTTGAACTACAAACAAAAATGAGTTTCTTTCTTTATCTTCACTTTTATTTTCTTTTTACCAATATCAGTTTCTTGAGGTGTTTCAGTCCTCTGGGCTTATAGGTTTTATCAGCATTTTGAATGAATAGTGAACTACAATAATACACCTCATTGTCAAGGAATAATTTTTATTTTATATAGAGTGAATATGACTCCTATTCACTTCTGAATGTTAAAACATCCAGCATAAAACAGTTACAATCTTTACATGCATGCGCTATTCTTGCAAGATAGTCCATATGCCCTAGAGACAATTGATTCTGTAAACCAGCGTTTCCTTTATCTCAAACATTCCCACCAAACCAATTTCACATCTTGTTTTCAGTTTATTTTGCTATTTTGCTAGTTCTTCTTTGGCATAACCATTAAGTTAAAATAAGCATGGGCCTTGACCTGCACAAATAACTACTTGTGGTTTGACGTAATGAATACACAAGAATCGATTACTGCAATCCTTATTTACCCAGTGTCACAAAAGACACATTTTGTCCTCAGGGTTAAAATGAAAAGTTAGTATGAAATAAATCTGACATGTCTAAATTCATTGTCATTTAGATGGTATCTAACAGAAATTTATAGTAGCATGCATAATGGACTTGAGGAAGTCTCGTTTTAGTACAGTAAGTAGCCTCTTACAACATTCTAGTCCAGGCCTCCGTTTTAATTCTCTTGTAATCTCATGTCAGTTATTGCATTTATGTCAGTCATTGAAACTTAGCAAAATGTTGTCTGTGTTGTCAGCTCTACAAATATTTGTGACTATTTTAAATATTCTAGCCTGTATCATGAAAGCTGTAAAAAGACATAGGAAAGCGATAGTGTAAATACATCATGAAATGGACATATTGCTTATAAAGTATAATTTACATTATAACAAAGCATTACAGGGAAGAGACAACACTTGAAACTATTACAATAAGTAATACAGCTTGAAATCTAAACCTATTGCTAATCAGACCTGTAAATAGTGTTTGACCAGAGGAATCCTGGGACATTATAGTGCCTCTAGAAACAGAAAGATTTGGTATTTCCCACTTGTTACAGCTCTTTAAAATGACGGCTGCCAGAGTTTTTTTAGATTTTATTTCTTGAAGTACTATGTCTAAAAGCATATATGATGAGCATATATTTGGGTAATGTTGCTGTGGTCTTAATATGGTTCAGGATGATTTTAGAGAGATCAGCAACAGAAACAGTAGAAAAATGAGGTGATGTTTGCTCACTTATACTTAAGAATGAAAACAAGGCTTTGGGACAAGAGAACTATGATTAGGACAGTCATGGAACCTAAATGCTTTCAACACTGCCATTTTCAAAAATCTTATAAAGGCATGCTAAATACTACTGTTCAAAATAAAATATATATTTTTAAAAAAGATGAGTGAGACACTAGCTCTGCTGAAGTCAGTGGTAGACTGCAGCAAAACCTTACTTCTTAGACATGTCTGGAATACTTAAGTCTCTGCACAAAATCACAGAGATGTAGAAAACTATTTTTTTTTATGCTGTGATATGCTGCTGAGGAAGATGAAATCTTGGCTAGAATTGAAAGCAATCTGATTAGTGAGATACAAACAGAAAAAATAGGTGACATCAAAACAACTTCAGTGCAGTGAGTTTGATGGTATATAACTCCAACTTCAGCAAACTGGTTTGAAGATGAGACAAAAAACGGACCAAGTATGTAGCTAACTGAAGTCAGTAAAGAGAATTGAATCAGAGCTGAATTTTTTTGTAAGATAAAATTTAATTGTCATAACTTGAATGAACTGGAAGCTACAATCGTCAGGGAACTGGTAAGTCTGACACAGAAAATATTTTGGTAGAGGAAACAAAAAAAAAGCTCAAGAACCGTTATATGAGAGTTGGAAAATATGAAGAAGTTGAAGAGTACTTGACTAAAGTAATTACCTGGCTGATGATTTCAGAGACAAAGAGCATGGTGAAGCTGACATATCTGATGATTATAAAAATGCAGTTAAAATAGAAAGCAGTTTTAAATATGTCTGTACAAATGTATTGATAGTTGTATGTCTGACAGACTTAAAGAAGTGAAAGATCTATTGGAGAGTTAGTTCATAGTGGAGAGGAAGAAGCGATACATATTACATGCTCAGAAGGGGAAATGATCTCCAGTTCATCAACCTAGAATCTTCTGTGATATTTTCTATGAAGTATTTGATTAAAAAAAAAAAAAAAAAAGCTTTCACATTGACAAAATTATTAACGGTGATGTATTTTAATACTTGATTTTGCTTTCTGTAATCAAAATGTCAATTATATTGCTTGGAAATAAGTGTGTAGACTATCAATAGGGACAAATTGCCCATACAAGTACCTAGCATTATAACTGCCTGCTTGGACAGGCCTGACCTCTTACACAAATATCTTCATAGTAGGTCTTTAGGGGAGAAAGCAAAGGAAAAACTTTCAACCCCCTTAAATTTATCAAGCAACTTTACACTTGAAGGTGATCAATTTACAGTGGTTACGATTTATTGCATTGTTTTTTGTTCAACTTGGTAAATCTCTGACTATGCTAATTTTCTTAAGGATGTGTTCATCCACATAAACATTACAGCAAAGTTTTACGTATCTATGGGGCAAAATATGATTTTAATGATTAAAATTAGGCCTCAAAAAATAAATCAGGAATGTGATTTTTCCATTGCTGAATTTAGCCATGACAAGAAAGAGATTTAGGCTGTATGAAAATTATACTTCTGCTTGAAGACATCTAGCTATTCATGTTGGGAATGGAAATTCAGAAAGATTGCAATGACGTAAATTACTGTTTATCTAAAGACAAGGCATGTAAATATTTTTACTGACTTAAGTTTGATAACGTAGCTTGTTTTTCAGATATTATGCTAATTCTCCTGTAAAGTTAATGTGGTAGATTAGCTTATTTTCTTGTTTTCTGTTAGATCAGAATAAGTTTCTTCAACATGTCACCTTTCCCTGCCATTTTCCATTGCTTTCTTCCTCTAACTTCCAGTTTGTTTGGGGATTTTTTTCAGAAAATTCCGTTAAAATGGGCAAAACATTCAAGATTTTTCTCATCAGCTGTAACTATTATACAGCAATCCATAACCAATATTATCCATATATATGTACACACACACATATATATGGAGATGTGTATGCACATGTACATGTGTAGTGAACACATTGTTAAACAGTAATCAGTTAACATAAGTCCAAGAAACATCAACTCAATATTCAAGGGTTCCTTTTATTATAGTAAGTGTAGTAGTATCATACTACTAACACCCAAATACATCTTAAAACTTTAACCCTAATAGGCTATTAAAAGGTAATCATAATATTTAATAGCATTAAATATTAAAACAGCCATCACATTCTATGTATTTCCTTTATTTTCTTCTATTCATCTGAAAGAATTCTTCAAATTCATTTCATTTATCTCTTCTCAGGCAAAAAAGGTCACTAGGCAGACCTCTCTAGATAGATGTGATTTCCTCTGTACCTCCATATTAAACTAATTTACCTTTCTTATGATTTTCATAGGTGTCTTTAAATGGGAACTGCTTCCACCCACAAGCCTTCTGTTAGTCCATTTTGGACTCCCCCATTATGAAGGATTTGTCTGACAATGTTAGTGCATATGAGAACACATATATGGCTAAATTATCTGATCACTGAATCCCAGGGACTCACAGAAATGTTTCCAGCCCTTTCAGCCAAAGTTTAGACACAATACAAGACGACCTTTTTTCAAGATTAAAAAAACAAACAAACTTAAAAAAAAAGCATTGCTGTAGAAATAAATCTTCTATGTTTCTCATATGGATCCTGGGCCATTCTGAAAGTCTACTTTTATACTAATGCAGAAATGGTTCTCTTCTGTCCATTTTTTCTCTTACTGTTATAAATTTTCTGCTGGCATTTCTTCTGTGTCACATTCTGTCCTTGCATGATAGAAACATGCTATGGAGTCTCTCCATACAACAACCAGGGAATTTCCTGCAGTCAGACTTTCTAGTCATTCCATTTGTCAAGTTACTGAAAAACTGTGTGCTCAGCTATATACATCATCCAGGGAAAAATTAACTTTTGTGTGTATCTCAGGAAATTATGAGATAATGCTTGCTTCTCACATAAAACTTATTCAATGGTGTCAAGGCTCTAAATTTTAACAAGGAATCCAGAATCCCTGTGGAAAACATTATTAATTTTAGTAATCTTATGTATTTCCATAAACCTGTAAGAGAGTGTAAGATCCTCAAATGAAAAAGGTTTGGTGGAATTAGAAGATCAATGAAATTGGGTTGTTGGTTTTTTTGTTTGTTTTTTTTTTTTTTTCTTTTAATCAGATCATTAGGCAGTATCAGTGTTTCTGAAAGCCCAGAAGAGCAGAAAAATAAATTGAAAGGAAAACACGCTGAAAGGAAACAAACTCACTTTTTAGATACCTGATTTTCTGAAGCTGTTCTTTTGTCTTGAGGAAACCAGTGTTCACTGTATTCCTTTTTGGGAAATATGCACATCAAAACACCCACCAAACTTGAGTTAATATTTGTCTGTAATATAAAATAAAAAATTAAAGATGGAAAAATGGGGTAAAAAAAAAGAAACCATGGATTTTTTTTTTTCTTTTTTTTTTGCCATGTGCTCTGTGTCATTAAACCCAGCTTGCTTCTGATTGTTAGCTCTGATCTGATTTCTATGAGTTTGGCAATAATATCAAGAGATTGAATGGAAAATGTTTGAAAACATTTTTAAGCTGTATTTTATAACAAATCTCTTATTCCAGTGCTTCAGCGTGGATCCCAAGACATCCCTTTAAGAAAATCTTTACTCAGATGCTTTTTAACACCAGAGCTCTGCATCAGCCAGAAGTCTTATTAACCAACGAGGGAAGAATGACTGCAATTTTTTTTAATCATTTTGTGCTTTTGTTTCTAATTTTTTCCCCATCTTTTCCCCATTATATAGAGAATAACATTCCTTCCTTTTCATTAAAAACAAACCCCCAAATATTAAGGTTTTGTTTCTTAGCAGTTATGGGGGTATTTGTTTGTTTGTTTGTTTTTTTCAGGAGCACATGGTGTCTAAGACACCCTGATATTATGCATGACCAGTGTTTTTATTACATTGAGGATGTTTTACATCATAACTGTACCTGCTAGTACTGAAATACTAATAAGGCTATGTCACTAATTCCATTATACCCTCCTAGTACCATGGCTTTATGATTCAGCTGTAAAATTTTACTCTGTGTTTAAACTTGGAAGACACAGTTTCACCCTTAAAGGTTGGTGGGAGTTTTGTGGTTTTGTTTGTTTGTTTGTTTGTTTGTTTTTAACCAAGTTTAAAAACAGACCATTTGATAATTATTAAAATGGAATAATCTGCAAAAATACAAAAGAAGCAATTAATTGTATATTAATATGTTGTGGTTTTGTAATTAACCTCTCCAAACCTGATAAATAAACAGATGAATAAACTTCTATTTTTTGTTTGTCATTATACCATGATGTAGCAGCTCTGAAAAAAACAGGAAGTGTTACATAAAACATTCATTTGCTAAATGCAGTACACAATCCATTTATCAACCTTGTGAAGTACATAGCTTATTTATCTACTACATGGTGAAAACCACATGCTGGTGTATCTACTAAGTACAGGTATATGCAGAGACGCTATGTTCCGTTTCAAACACTGCGTACATCTGAACATTACTTTTCATACCTAATTACTGTGGGGCATAAATGCTACAAATTGCATTTTTTATTCACTTTAGACTATTTTAAATGGTGTCCTTTTATGACTTGAAACATTTAAAAAATCTGAATAGCTCAAACTACTGCTTTGGGTTTTTGGTCAAATTGTAAGCCCGTGCTATAAACTGAATAATTTTTTATCAGTTTCTGCAGAAGTATAGTTTGCATGCATAGTCACTCTTGAAAACTTGAATAGATACTTTTTACTACCCACCTCATTAACAGATTATAAAGTTTCAGATCTCCATCTTTACAGAGGCATAGGATACAAAAAAAAAAAAAAAAAAAAAAGTAGTGAAAAGGGACCACATCTCAGATTTTCAGCAAAGTATACAACAGTGGTTTCAAACTCACTCCTGGGAACTCATTCAATATCAAAACTTAATTTAAAATTATTAAGAATAGTACATGTGTTTCAGGAGACCATTAAAAGTTTGTAACAATGTGTCAGTCAAAGCATTCTTCTGAAGTCTGTTGTTGCCAGACTTATATTAGTGAAATTTAGTAGTGGAGACTATTTCTGTTATTAGTAGAGAGAAAGTTTCACAAACAGAGTAAATGTTATTTACGGTAATATAAAACCAAACATATTGCACTGTTTTGATGAAGTAAATGATATCTTTTTAGGAAAAAAAAAATATGTATAAACTGGCTAAAGAGCTTTACTTAGATTTTTTACTACTTTCAGGGCTTTAAAAACCCCTCTAAACAAACCAATTCATATTGGGTATAAAATTTGAACTGTTAATTACTTCTCTTAGTACAAACCTAACTCAAATTGATTCTTTTATTCCAGATAAACACTTATGCATGCATGCATGCCTACCTATACATGTGTTAAAATTCTCTGGTCCTACAGGCTAAAGGGCTTTAGAAAGTTGTTCAGTTCCCAGTGAAACAGAAATTATTTCTTGAATAAGATCCTTACATTCTCAAAATCTACAGGAAATACAATGTGTTATCACAGATATGCATGTTATCATATTGTTAACTAACAGAGAAGGCAAAACTTTCCTATTGTGGCTGAAGGGCTGTTTTCAAAACAAGGCTGCTACAAGGGAGTCATAATTACCACACTCATAAAATGAACTGCCCAGCAGTTGCTTTCACTTAACAACATGCAGCCTGTGCTGACAGTCCAGATTTTTGAAATCTTCTTAAACTAGGGAAATTTACTTTCTGAGAATGTGCAGCACAGCACAAGTGCATTGAGGAAAGTTTCTCTGTTCTTGTAAGTTTGGTCATAGTCACTATCTCCCCAGGTAAAACTGCAGAAGAGACAAGCCATGCTCTACCACCTCCGAGAGGGAGGCAGGAGTTCCAAGTGTAGGAACTGACTGATACCTTGCTTTCAACAGCTCTGTCTTGATTGCATTATTCTGTGCTGTACAGAAGACCTAGAGTCCTATCACAGGGTGGTTAATGAAATAGATGTCTCCAATCTACATTAAACCTCTCAGAGATGCTAAGCCATTTGTGGAGTTAGATCTGTAGGCAAAAGACCAGCAGGAAGTTAGAGTGAAAGAATCCAAATTTCTCTTAAAACATACAAGGTTTTGTTGTATTTAATTTTTCAGATCTTCAGCTTTAAATAGTACTGAAATAATAGTATGTCATATGAGGAAGAAAGGGGTGTGCTTATCTTCAAACCCATTGATGTACCATATTCTGCCATAATGAGTTATGGATGTCAGGTAAACTAATATAAAACAAAAAAAAATGTTTTAACTTTAAAAACTTTATTTTAAGAGGTTTGACAACATTTTTTCATTGGAAAGATGCATTTTTCTGTGTGTTGACTTCATCATCGACATTACACCTTGCACTGAGTTTTATAAATACATACATAATTCATTGCCTTCATGCAGCTAGCTGTAATGCATCACTTTGATGAAGACAATGTTTAATTCCTGAAATTGGTTTCATGACTCTTTTTCAAAATGTTAGATAGTTTTTTTGTTTCTTGGAAACATGTGATATAACTGCTACATTTTCTACAATGTGGACTCTCCTTTTAATTATTCCGTAATTGATTGTCAGACCAAAAAGTATACAAAATTTGCAATATTTCAGATTCCATGAGCTATTTAAGACTGAATCCGGATAGTCTCAGCAATTAGTAAATTGTTCCCTACTATGTACATAGTACTTTGTGAAAATTAAAACAGCTATGGAAGGAATACAACACTACTTTTCAACACAATGAAAGGCATATTCTGTCTTTTGTAGCTTTTACTTCTGATGGACAAACATACACTTGAGGGGTTCTAGAGGTTAAGAAAAAAGAAAAGGCTTAAAAACCTGTGGCATATCAGAAGACCTTTCTCAAAATCCTAACAGATAATCTTGGCTAGCTCCATAAACAAACACCATGCGATCTTTTGCAGTTATTACAAATATATTATTCTACTGTTTCATTGTTGTCTATTTAGATGTTACCTTTCCTTCTGGAAACCTACTCTGTAGCTTCTTTATAAAACAAATCACAAAGATTCTCATCTCTATTTCAATCTGCACCAAATGGTATACTTTTCCTTAAAATTTATACCTATTTTCTCACAAGAAAAAGAAAAAAAACAGAGGATGTTTTCTCTGATGTCCACTCACCAGAAGCAGCCTCATTGTTATACACAAAATAAAGTGTGCTGGTGGCTATTATTTCTCTTCCAAGCAACTGATAAGACCAGCCACATGATACTATTGTGTTTTCAATTCCTAGCCATGGCAGCAGAGTCCCTAGTGACAGATGTTCACTCTGGTGACAGATTTTGGAGTAATGCCTCAAAGTTTCCTCTTCATCTCTTGCACCCT
Source organism: Gypaetus barbatus (assembly GCA_028022735.1). Taxonomy (NCBI): domain Eukaryota; kingdom Metazoa; phylum Chordata; class Aves; order Accipitriformes; family Accipitridae; genus Gypaetus; species Gypaetus barbatus. The sequence goes on along the minus strand of CM051562.1, from coordinate 27,855,437 downwards.
TTTTGTTCATTTGGTATGTGGAAATTGGTATGGGGAAAGAACCTTCCCTCGTAATGGTACACCAACTGTTGTCTACCATTTGCACAGTTTTCTGCTGTCATATTTGTTGTTCTTCACTGATCTTAATGATTGGGCAAAGGGAAAAATGACTAATTCCTGCAGTGTCTAACTGTATTCTTAAAGTTTGACCTTTGCATTCATCTATCATTAGTGAAGGCCACAGGAATAACGCCAATGACTTGTATTGAGAAGTGGCATTAATTCATGATTATATAGGGACTAAATCACACATGCGTGTCCATAAAGTCACTACCAAGGGGAGCGCTGGAGAAGAAATGGAGAGATAGCAGAAATTTCTTGAAGCTTCAGAAAAATTGCAGAAAAATACAAGCTGATCTCAGGGGTACATCTTTCCAGTTCTGTGAACTGATGTGTACAAAACGCACATCATAATTCTGCCAACATTTTTACTAGCCCCTGTGGGAGACACTGCCTTCATCTCTGCATGGAAGGAGAATGAACATTCTCAGCAGAGGAAATGTAACTTGTTAGACCGCACTGCTAACACAGAGCAAACCCTCTCTGAAGTGTTCTGTACATTTTAGAGCCTGAGAAAAAAAAAGAAAATTGTCCATGATCTGTTTGGAATGGATTAGACATTGTTTGTTGTGGCATATTAATTTTTTTTTCTATTTTCTCTTGCTGTAATCCAGTAAATATTTAGATGTCCTAATTAGCCGGAAGCTAAAATATCACTACTAAATATCAGTGTAATACAGTATCATTGGCTAAGAATTAAAATGACTACCTCAAGGGACATTTATTTTATTGGGAAAAGGCTGGGAGAGGTGTGGAAGGGCATAAGGATACATGTATTCCACGAACTCCATCCAGAAATAAAAAACCATATCCAACTACACCCACTTTATTGAGATTTTAGTGTTGCTTTTGAACCAGATGAAACAAAGCAAGGTTTTGTGCCCTGAACTCACTGAGTTTTCTTGATTTTAAAGCTTGTATGCTTTTTGCTTGTTAGTTTGATATACATTCCCAATAAATGTTCCAGCTTTCAGTGTACTTACTGCTGTTCCTTTACTTTAATCGGTTGAATGGCCGTCTAGGACATGTTCTGAGACTCTTCTTATTCTGAAATAATATGCAAAAAACATGCTACCTGGTAAGTTGTTGTATTTCCTTCCAAAAATCAAGCCGAATTTTACTTAAAGAATTGTAAAATGTGAGAGAAATATTTCAGACTTGGCTATACCTATATCAAAGTAGTAGTCAAGGAAAATTAATTACAGAATAGTATTTGAATTTGATAATACATGGTAATCCTCTGAATCTTCAGGGGGGTAGAATCAGAAGGAGTCTGGGCACTCCCCATTTCCCCAGTGAAATAATAGCCTGGAGGTAGTCTAAATCCTGTTCTCCAAACTCTGCTGGAAGTTAATGTTATTTCATCTCTTTTTTTTTTTTCTTTTTGTACTGGAGATTGTAAGAAATAATTTCATTCATTCACACTACATCCATAGTGATTGCTGGCTGATTCTATAAATTCCATCAGCAAATCTTCAGATTTCTTCTTTCTAAGTCTGTCGGCATAATAAATAAGAGACGAAATTACTCAGTCAGAAAACAGAAAGAAATTAAGATTATTTTTAAAAAATATTTTTATTTTTGTATGTTTGGCTATGTGGTTCACTGTGAGCCAGCAACTCTTGTGTTGATTACATAGTGTTGCACAGACACTCGTAGACAGACTGTCAAAAAAAACCCCAACCTAACAAACAAACCACCCAAAAAACCCATCTAATTTATTTGGGTCTTTGCATAGAGTTCATTGCCTTAAATTATGTACAAGATAATCTAAGTATCAGAAGTATGTACTAAAGGATGTCTATGCAACCATTCTTGTATTCACAGGAACCTTTTCTACTGGTTATTCACAAGAACTCATCTGGATGCAGCCTGGCCAGTTCTGCAGCAGGATTCCCTGGGGCAGTCACTGGGCTTCCCAGAGTCTCAGTCAGTGTGTTAGTCAACACAAACACACAAATAAGTAGCATTGGGACCTACAGAGGCTGCTGGAGTTACTGTGAGACTGCTCCCACCTGGACAGCTCCTGCAATAATCACTTCATCCTTTGTAGTGAAGGCTGCAACAAGGTCAGGCAACCCTCTTGTCTCAACTTTGTCTGTTGTCTCCAGTCAGTCCATTGTCTCTCCTGTACAGAGCCTCACTGGAAAGGGAGCATATGAACAACTCAGAGAACTGGTAAGTGCACCAGGTGTGCCCAAGGCCCTTATACCCGTCTACACCAGAACTATAACCACAGGACAAATTTGAATTTCTTCCTCACATCTTATTTGTAACTTACATTCCATAACACCACAATATGTTCATAAGTATTTGGTTTTATACATGCTTAAGATAGATTTTTTTTTAATCTGTGGGCTCATGTCTAGTGGAGGACATGCATGAACTTACTGCATCCTCAGGTTAGTCCTGGCTTAGGATTTCTTAAATAGTTAACCCATTGCTTCTTCGGTTTACATGCACTATTCCAGTTTTTGCTTTGATGCTCTTGTCTATCAATATCAAAGCAGCACTCTGTGTTGTTAAGCATGCTCTATGACCTTCTTCACTTACTTTGAAATGCTTAGCAAAAATGAGAATGATCTGAGTTAATGACATAACACAGTATGTATCAAGGTCGTGAGAAAGACAGGGTGATGTTTTATTTTAACAAGTTCTCTAAAAAGATAGAAGGTTCATTGCAAGTCAGAATTCAGGTGCAGAAGGGACATTCTGGAAATATTTAGGTTTTGGAATGAAGAAATTTTGGGTTTTTTTCAGGTATTTCCAGTGAAGTTTTCTCTCCATTCACTATCTAAACATACAGATACATTTAAACTCATTGTCATTGCTTTCATGTCTCCATTGATATGCAGTTTTTATCTTTGAGTGACTGATATGTTTCCCTGTTCCTGTTTTAATCTAATTTAATTTTTTTCTTTTAGAAATTTTCTTGTAATTTAGTTAAGTGTGGGAAATTAATTTTTCAAAATTAATCAGTATCTAAATACCTCATTTAGAAGTAGAGCTATCTAAAGTACAGTGAATGACAGTAGAGATATACCAGTAGAATACTGACACTGGGATTAAATTAACCTGTCCCTCACGATATGCAGGCCAGGCCTGTAAATCTACAAAAAATGCTGCAAAACTTTGCCTTTTGGAACTGCCAAAGAAGTTGCAACAATATATGCTTCCGTGCTCGGACAATTACAGCAGTTTTCCTACTACAGTTTAATAAAAATATCAAAACAGGTTTTATATTTTTGTGAACATGTTTTATAAAAAAACAGAAGCAAGATACAATCTCTATGTGTACAGGGACATATCTGGATACAGGAAAACATGGAAAGGTACCAGGACACAAATTGTGATAAAGTTTCAAGACTATTCCTGGTCACAGGTTTAAGAATCAGGAAGCTTTTTACAGATCAGATATGAGAATGCCATGATCTGCATTGTAACTTCTTAAAAATACAATGTTTGTTTAAACACTGTGATGGGTTGACCCTGGCTGGGTGCCAGGTGCCCACCAAAGCCGCTCTATCACTCCCCCTCCTCAGCTGGACAGGGGGGAGAAAATATAACAAAAGGCTCGTGGGTCAAGATAAGGACAGTTTAATAAAGAGAAAGCAAAGGTCGCGCGCGAAAAAGCAAAGAAAAACAATTGATATTATTCTCTACTTCCCATCAGCAGGCGATGTCTAGCCACTTCCTGGGAAGCAGGGCTACAGTACGCGTCGTGGTTGCTCTGGAAGACAAAAATGCCCCCACTTCCATCTTCCTTTACTTAGCTTTTATATCTGAGCTGACGTCATATGGTATGGAATATCTGTTTGGTTAGTTTAGGTCAGCTGTCTTGGCTGTGTCCCCTCCCAAGATCTTGCCCAGCCCCAGCCTGTTGTTGAGGGGGGGGCAAAAATGTTGGAGAGCCAGCCTTGATGCTGTGCCAGCACTGCTCAGCAGTAGCCAAAACACTGGTGTGTTATCGACACCTTTCTAGCTACCAATGCAGAGCACAGCACTACGAGGGCTGCTATGGGGATAATTAACTCCATCTCAGCCAGACCCAATACAAACACTAACTAAGAAGAACTATTGCTTAAATGCTATAAAGAAACTGACAGACTTACTTTTTGTACAAGGAGAAAGGAACTTACTTTTCAACTTGTACGAATGTAATTTTTGCTTGTACAAGTTTTCTTGTACAAGTGGCTTTTGGCTCTGACATATGTTGTCAGAGCTTTAAGTAAGTTGAAGTTTGAAGTTACTGTATGCAGAAACTCTGTGCTAGTGTTTAGGGCTTCCTCTCTGTGTCTATGAAAACTGTTCTGACTTATTCTAGAGCAGAAGTCCCCTATAAGCAAGGACTTTTAGGGAGCCACTTTTAAGAAAGTCCCCTTGTTGTACTGAACTATAATTAGAAGAGGAGACTGAGTACTTTTTCAGAGGATTTGTGGATTGTGTTGTGGGTTCATGAATACAAAAAGAAAGAATAGAAGGATATGTAGGAAGGACTGTTGCTTTGGCAGTCACAGTCTTTGAAAGTTTATCTTGCAATTGACTTCAAAAAGAAAATGAGAGCATAGGATGATTTAAACTAAGGCAATTTAAAATTTGTAACTGGCCAACAGAGTGCTTAAAAGATTGTTAAAAGGTATTTTTCTGATCAACAAATGATGAAATCTTTTCTGTTAAGTCACAGACCATCTGTCCATCATTAAAATGGGTGGTAAATTCTGAGATGGGACTGTCCAGATTGTGGGTTGAGTAACTCCGAGATTGGTATTTTAAGAGTAATCTTAAAAGAGTGTTGATATTGGGACTCAAGAATTGAGCAGCTTTTAGAAAATGTCTGAAAACGTCTGTTGGGGTTGATTTACAGTTGACATTTGCTTTCAACCCCATTTGATTCTTCATGAAGCATTGACAACTTTTGGTAGACTTCTTAGTCTCTCCTGTTCTGTGAGAAGTACTTTATTGCTCCATTGTGGGTACTCATCATCAATAAAACATTTACAATAAGATATTTCATAATAATAACTCAAAAGTTACATGTACAAGCTTTTGTTCGCCTAATTCCTTGCACCAAGAATAATGTCCAAGAAATCATTAAAAATTATTATTATGGTTATTAATTTTTAAAAGCCTTAAAATACAAACAAATATAGCATATGAAATATGTGACACTGTTAATTAATTTTTAGGTAAAGGAGACTGAAAACCAGCAAATAAAAAGATATACTGCTGTATTTTCACTTCCCTTTTATTTTTATCAAAATTTTATTCTCTGCAAGTAAATTTTCTAGAACTATGGTAGTTGTGATTATTGCTGGCTCTTCGTGGTGTAAGCCTATCACTCAGATAATTATATGGATTAGAAAATAGATTGTTCATGCTCTTAGAGTCTAAAAATACACTCTTCCACCATTATTATATTGTATTACATTTATATTGTATTATATTAATTACTATCATATCACATTAATATATTGTATTATGTTATATCACATTACAATAGATTTTAATAGAAGAAAAACTAAATCTCATTAAATCAGATTCCAACCCATCTATATTTCCATATAATAACATTGGCACTTAGATGGCACTTAGATGAGTTCTTTTGGTCCAGAACAAAGTCATATGGTTTTTCAAATCCACAATCCTACTTATGCATCTTGCACCTGTTCCTTCAAACAGGTCATCATTCTCTGGATGGGAAATGAAAAAAAAAAAAAAAGTTTGTTTACACCTTCTATATATCCTTCCTATGTAATACTTATCCCCTTTCAATCAATCCACAAAAACAATCATTTGACTGAGGAAGGTGTTGAAGGATAACCAACTTCTAACACTTCAGTAAGCAGTCTGAGCCACCTTTCATACACATCACTTATGCTTTAGGTCTGGCCCTGTTCCATTGTGGTCAAAGTAGATTTTATTGTTGCAACAAATGGTGGAGGACTGAAGTGGCCAATTCTGAATAATGATCAGATTTGTGAAGACTGACATCTGTTTGTAATTAGAAAAGGGCAGAATTTATCAAATAAATGAATCCTTAGGTATACTTCTTCCATTTCTGGTTAAAAGCAAGAGATGCCTAGGCTGATTTTGAACTCCTTTTGGAAAGGATTCAAAAAAAACCAGCTCATAATACAAACATGTTAGTTTACTTGGCCAGGAAACAAGCTGGTTATGTAATGAAATGAAATAAAGACATTAAGAACATTTTCACTGCATACATTAGTAGGTGGATTTGTATAAACTTTGTCAAGAATACTTGCCTAATTAGATATGTTACAATAGCTATAAACAAGAACTTATGTCCCTACTACTTTTCAGCTGAAAGATGTATTCAGCTCTTAGATGTTCAGGTTCCTTATTAGGGGTTTTATGTTTTGGTGTTTTTTCACTGCTTCTAGTGCACACTTTGAAATCCTTACACATGGAATCAGGGACAGAAGAAAAAAATCGGAACATGAGTGTTCTAGTAAGGGTTTCTGAAGAGATAATCAGCAAGGAATCTGCAGATACTTTAGAAGTGTTGTGTAAGAAATGAGAAGAGACAAGAAAAGTCAAGAATAGAATAATATATAACCATTGATTAAGATTTAATGCAGAATATTCAAAGAAGAACCATTGAAGATCATTTCAATTTGAAAAGACACAAACATTTTTAATTCAAAACCAGAACAAAACCTGTAACTAATGGTAGGAAAAAAGAAGGGAAAAGAGTAAGAAAAACTCAACAATGAGGAAAAGATAACCTCATTGAGGAACTTTATTGAGAAGGAAAATTAAAACCATTTGTTTTATAAGAAATTAGCCAAAGGCATAAAGTTTGTGGAATGTAAAGATTACAGGAAGAAGGTGTTTACATCTGCATTTAGATGGCAATATAAATGAATTTGCTTATTCCTCCTATCCACATACAAGAGTCCCAGGTAGGCTGTTTCTTGAGGGACATGTACTTGGCATACTGCAGCACAGTGTGAAAATTCTCTGTGTAACTCACAGGAGGGAGAATTATCCTGTGCAGGGTTGAGTGCTAATGCAGGTGCATGGCTTCTGTGATCTAAACATGCTCATTACTGTATTCTGACTGCAGGACCTGAACAGGGCCATGGAAACCTAACTCAGGACACTTGCCAGTCAGCACCAGTTAAATATATTCTGAAGGCATTTAGGAAGTGATATTAACTTATTGTTCCTGAAACTGAGATATTTTACATGTTTTTCTTTGGCAAATTGATGAAAATGCTTACAGCTTATAGAGCATTGCTTGATCTTTGCAGAAGTATGGACATGGGAATTGAAGTTCCTGGGGCCTCAGAATTTGTAAAACGTCTTTTCTACAAGAGAATAAATGTGGATCACAGGTCTACCATATGTATGTCTTTAGCTTTGAAAACTTATGTAATAAAAGCAAAGATAACTGAAGGGAAAAACACTTCTCTCTTCTCTGACATTGACTGTAGTATGACAGGGTAAGAATAAGGCTATCTTCTTTCCACACTGCCAGCTGCAACATGAGGTAAAATATGCTTGGAGAATATCTCTTCTCCCATGATGTTCCTTCTTCTATGGCAGAATTAAAACGTCAAGAAAAAGTAATATCAAGCACAGATTATTAACAAAATTCTGTTCAATTTTGGTCATGAAACATGCAAAGAGATGCATGCTAAGTCTGTGAAAGGAGACTCCTACGGAAAATATTCTTTCAGTTTACACAGTGAAGTAATATTTACTGCAAATTCAGGTAGATAACAGCTAGACAATCCTGACGTACTACATTCATATTAGACTCTACTATGCCTTTGCAGAACAGTCATATTATTGCAATGGATCTTACACCCTGAAGGTCGTATTTATAAAACAATATACGAATATTTAATGTAAAAGCAACTTGACAACAAATGTTCCTAAATGCAAACTGCTTAAAAATGATTGATTATTTAGGATTTACATATAGACATAGAAAAGCAATGAATCTTCTTTTCGTGAGGGGAAGTTACATTTGCAAATAAATTTAATCTTTAACACAAACCAGAATATTATCTGTAATCTTTTCCAGCTGTCTGTCAGGTTTTTTTCTGTTAATTCTCAAACAACTCAGAATTATAACAGATTTTTTTTTTTATACAGTGAAATTTATCTACATGAATAACAATTGAATAAATAAAACAGTGGTAGGAAAACCTCAAATGACTGTACCAAATTCTGTGGGTGTTATAGTGATATCATTTACAGGAGTATTCATAAATAAAAAATATCTGCCCTCCTTCTACTTCACTTTCAGACAAGAGTAGTCATAAACTGGTAAAGCCATTTTCTGTAAGAGTGCAAAAATGACAAAAGCCCATTTTTGAAGAAAATAATGCTAGTTTGCTCTTTCCAAAATAAGAATTTTACAAGCTCAGCTGGGTAGGCAATGTTGCATACATTATTTTTCATCTTCTGGAATGGTTATCGGAAAAGCGTTGTTTGCAGTATAGTGATTTTTACTGCAACCACAGCAAAAAAAGTACATATTTTAAATGATGCTCAATAAAAGTTCAGTTGGAGAAAAGAAGCGGGTTTGAGAAATGTAATTGCAATGGTACTTCAGTACCGAAGAACTTTTGAATACAGGACTGGCTTCCTAAAGTGCCTATCTGCATCCTAAAATGCCTGAATACATCCATAAATACATCCTAAGTAGTAAGTATCTCTCAGTGTGAGGAAGAAATTAAGATTTATAGGGGAAGATTTATTATGAAATGGATACCTTTGCTTCAGCCAAATTAGTTATCTATATAGGTATCAACAACCAAAATTTAGATCCAAACTATGCAAGAACCTATATTTTTGCTGCTAAAATTCCTGATGATGTAAAGGACTGTTTCTGGGCTGCTCAGAGTTACTCAGCCTTTGACAGGACTTCCCTGTTTTCATGGACTACTTGGAAACTGTCCATCCTTTTGGTGCATAGCACTCCAGAGGGGGCTTAACTGTCTCTTTACAGTAAACACTGAGCTACAGAATAGATGAAAGGTAAAACTTGTCTTGAATAATTGCATAATGATCTGGAATGTGCTGGCTTTTTTTTTTTTCTTATTTCAATTAAAATTCATGTGAAGCATTTACTTGAGCAAATTGTGGAATAAGTGCTACTCCTATGGAAGTGTGGTTGGTCATTGCTGAAAACATAGTTACATTCTCTCTTTCTCTCTGGGCTATTGGTATGGACAATTCCCTGAAACACAGAGATCAATAACAGAGTCCTTTATTAGGCAGATACTTAAAACCAAACCAAAACAAAACAAAACAAACCCCCCAAAAAAACAAAGAAGAAGTTTTTGTGATTTAGAAGCACTAATTTCAGCCAATGTGCTCACCTTTTTGTCATCCTATGAGGTCTCAGGCCTCCTAAGTCTCTTCTGCAAGAGGGGATGAGACTTCCTCCGTAAGTTCTTTCTCCATAACACTGTATTCTCTGAGGCACTAGCATATTCTGGATTTAGAATGCTGCGTTAAAATAACTATGGCATATGAGAGGTTCAAAAACAAGAGACAAATAATTGTACTACATACCCCTCAGCACCTGCCTAGTGTCATAAGCCTTTATACCCCCTAACTCTTTTATCTTTACAGGAAGCCTAACTCAAAGCCAGAGGTTTCAAAAGGCAGAAAACTGACTTCTGCCTGACTCCTTTTTATCTCCTCCTCACTCCTTAGTCTGAGTTTAGCACAAATATCAGTGAGTTGCCAAGCCAGTCAAAAGGATTATTGCTTCTGGAAAGTATGAAGCAGGTTGGGTGCCTGTGATCGAGATAAATCATTAACCTTTTTCAGCAAGGCACTCTATTCCAAAGAGCCATGAGAGCTTGCAGCAGCCAGCACTGCTCCAAGGCACAGCCACTTTGATGAAGAAGTACCTCTGAGAGAAATCATCCAGCAGGAATTGGAGGCAGGTGCTAGTGCTGTGTGGTTCCTGGCAGGTGACAAGGAGAGCCTTTAAATCAGTGATGGGCCTAGAGTTAGAAGAGGTTACTGGGGGAAAAAAAGATGAAGGGAAGGGATTTAGGCAGGATGCAGATGTAAGAGGGAATTTAAGAGAGAAATTAGGACAGAGCACTTAAAAGACTGTCATAATGTAATAGAAAATATTGGGATGATACTCTACTTACTTTCAGGCCTGATAGCAGTGTGGAGATACAGCATTAGTCTACCTATTGAAGTAGAAGTGAGTACTCTAAATATCATTAATAAAGGCAGGCTGCTAGGGGAGGCAGGAACCGGATAAGCATAGAACTATAAACTTATTTAAGTCAACTTGCCTGAACACCACTGAGTCACATTAGTAGGGGTCCATCAATTAAGTATTACAGAAAGCACAAATTCCTGTCCCTCATCACCAGTAGAATCAATTCAGGCAAACTATGAAATATTTAGATCCTGTCTCTATTATTCTCCTAAACTGTGTTTTGAATCTATCTATCTCCTACAACTCATGGAAAGGTTTTCTCTTAGTATTTTCTTCTAGACATACCTTATCCCTTCAGGATACTTGTTCTTTATATATTTGCCACATTCTGGCAGCTATAGTAGGAACAATTCCTATCCTGCTGTAGGATTGATTGTTTCTGCTGAAGTCAACTCTAATTTGACTCCAAAAAGAACAAGATCCAGACTTATTTGTTGTTCATGTGAGCTGTAGACCAGGGAAAATTCAGTATCGTGGTAACACAGACATTTATTTTGTCTCTTCCTACTGAAACATCTAAAATCTTTTTCAAAAGCCCTGCCAGGCTGCTGAAATGATATCAAAATAAATGCCAGCTGGTCATATTCTCAAGAGGATTTCCCCAAACATGCCTACCTCGGGGAGCCAGGACCCCTTACGTCCTGCACTTCACAGTCAAAGAGGATTTGGTTAGGGGGATCTAAATATCAGCATCTGTCCCTGAAGTGAGTGCTACTCTTGAATAATGTACTAAATGTCTTATTCATGCCCTATAGAGATGAGTGAAAAAATCACATAGAAATAACTGAAGAGGATGAAAATTTAGTAATAATATTTATGGACAGAAAATCTTAAAAACCAAATCTAGACATAACTGAAAGTTGGTAATAGGAATGTATTTATGTTTCTGGTCTGGAACCCAGCTGTTTTTTTTTTTTTTCTTTTTCAGGAATTTTATACAGAATCATGGCATTCTGAGAATATGAATCCTGCAATTTGAGAAATAGAGAAACTGGTTATAGTGAGCTTAGTGTAATATGAGATTCTAAATTAATAGAATTATTCAGCAACTGGCTCAGGCACCTATGTGAACAAATGTCCAGAGTATACACCACTGTCTTCCCCCAGAATTATGCAGTTTCCCATGTCACATATGCAAGGTATTATCCAGACTTTTTTTCAAGGTCATATTTCATAGCATCAGTGGCTAACCATGTGAGAGCAGTATAACTGCAAACTGTATGGCAAAAAGCAATGGAATAATTAATTAGCATAAATCTGCATATATGGCAGTTAATAGTGCCAAGGATTGAGCAGCAATTCTTCAATGTAGAGAAGACAACAATTTCTAATCCTCTCCTGCTCCTGAGGCAAATTATGAATTGAATTATAGCACACTTTTCCTCTTTAAATGTTTCTGTATTTGCAGTTTTAGTCTTGATCTGGTCTTTATGACCCTTACCAAAGGCAAAGCATTGCCAGCTATTTTCCTGTTGATGCATTATGGAACAAGAAAACACAGCAGCAGAAATTTCCCTCCCCTAGTCCCTGTGGAAATAAGAGGGAGCAGGGAGCACCTGAACCAACAAATTTCAGAAACTTTCTCTTCTTTCCCCCTACTTTTTCATGTTTTAAGAAGTGGGTGGGTAACACCTTGCCTTGCCCTGGCCAGGGAGGCTCAGGGGAGTTTTAAGCACATACCACAGTTTGTAGGGGTTCCCACAGTGGTTCCCAGAAGGTGAAATAATCCTAGAGAAGGATTCTCAGTTCAAAAGATAATTTCTTACAGACAAGTGGAAGTTATTCTGCTAGGTTTGAATCATTGTTGCATTAAAAAAAGACCAGAAAAGTTCAGAGGATATCATTATATAGTTAATTCTTGTCTGTACTCTGAAGATAGATAAGTGGTAGAAAAGTCTCAAGCTATTTTTATTGGAAGAAGCTCTGTATTAATTTCACTAATGGTTTGTACATTATCTCAGCTATTTATCACTCAGCTGCTCATCCTAGAGCTACTAAAAATGTCTGTGAACAAGTGAAAGATCACTAGGACTGGAGTTTTCAATTGTGCTGTTCTGTTCATCCTTCAATTCTACTTTAAGACCAAGTATTGCAGGAAAATATCACAGAAGCTAGAAATGATACTAGAATTAGTGCATTTGCAAATGTGACTAGGGCAAACAGTAACACCTTAAATCAGGTTACTAGGACTCGAATATCTTTAACACAGATGGATTCAAATGTTTCACAGATTTCATGAATTTGAGACTAAACAATAACAGAACTAAGAGCAATAAACAACATAAGCTTAGAAAGAACAAATCAAAGTACATTTTATTTCAAAAGCTTTCCAGAATTGAAGAACACAAAGAATACAGTGTCATATGCATTGACTTTAGTGAAATTTAACAACTTTCTCATTTCTTTCCTAGATAAATACATTTAAATGGTTTAGTGTAGCTGTCTTATCATATGGTTTTAAAATCAGCTGGGTGGCTGTGAAGAGAGGAGTGATAACTGGTACAACATCAAGGTCATTGGAAAGGGTCACGGATCAGTGTCAAGCAAACATCTTCGCCTAGAAAAATAAACTGACTACATTTAATTGATTAAAAATAATTTTGTCGCTATTTAAATACTACCTCTTGCTGTAGTTTTAGTGAAGAACTGATAGAGAAAGAGATTTAAAAGCAAGCTAAAATCCCATGATTAAGCCTACAGGGATTGTGCCTCACTATGGAAAATCAGGTGAAGTTTAGTGTAGTAAAGAAATTTTATATATAATAGGAAAAATGAATTTTCTAAGTTGGGAGGTGGAGGGAAAGCTATCACAAAAAAAGATTTTGCAGTGGATGGCAATCATATGTTTTAATTAAAACCCAGATCCAACCAGTATAGTAAAGTAAGCTCCATGGGACAGTTTTTTATTTAACAGAGCCACAGGATGAGGTTCTGATGAAAAAGCAACACTTGGCAGCTAATATTGATTAGCTTTAGCATGCAATCTTGATTATCCAAATAATAACATAGTGTACACTAAGTGAAAAACAACCACTCTCCCTTCTCCTTCAGTTAAATATTTCACTGACTTTTATACAAGATTCTACTGACACCAAAAGGAACCAAAGCTAACTTAATGACATTACAAAAGCAAGAAACATATAAACATATTGTCATGTAGCTACATCAAATTAACTTTGGTTTAGAGTTGTCTGACTGTTTTTTTTTAATTGTGAGTAAAATTTAATTTAGACTTCATATTCTTGAAGTTAGGATGGGAAATACGGAAAATCTGTTACTGAAGGTCACTGTTGTTCAGAATTTACTCCATAGAATTTCCTTCATAGATATGCCAATCCAGCACCTAAAGAGGCACCTTAGAAAAGGTGGCTTCCAGATATACCAATTCTATATCCACACAGGTACTTAACAGACAGACTAACCACAAAAAAAGTTTGCTCAGGACAAGTCGGTGCCTGTCAATGTACAAAGCTGGTGTAAAAAGCACAGTAGCATTTTAGCATTGCACTGAGGTCTGACTTGTTTAGCCCATGTGGGGCTCAACAGGGGCTCCCATAGGGACTCTGAAGTCCAGTATCAGGTTTCTTACCTTCATGGCTAATTCATTGGCTTTGAGCATGCCTTTAGGAAACCCTTCATATAAGAATATTGATGCATTTACCCTTTTTTTTTTTTTTTTTTTTTTTGCCTCAGGATTACAACCTACGTTTACAAAGTTATCTTAACATGAAAGATGTGTATGTATCATCCTGAGTGTTTTTAAAGTACGTTCCTAAACCCATGTAAGGAGGGACCTAGAATCCTCTTATCTGTATGCACAGACACAAAAGATTAGCTCTGTCCTGAGTACAGGTCAGGTGATTGGACAAAAGTTCATCTCCATTCAGGGTAACACACCTAGTTGTGTGCTTCAGACCCGCATATTGCATAAGCATTCAGATTTCCTACCTTCAAATGTAATAATTAATGAATGAATTATTGTCTACATTTTTCAGGAAACACTGCATTTTTTAGGTTGCTTTGTCTACTTGCCTTTCTTTATAAAATTTATTTTATGTTACTTTTATTTTTAATATATGGAGGAGATAAGAAAATCCTGTGGCAGCCTTGGATTTCTTACTTGAATGTGCCTATTAAAAGTATTGTCTTTAGTAAAGTTTTTTTTCGGGTAAATAATTAGATAAATTACTTAGATTAGTGGAATATGTATAATCTTACGTGACAGTATTTCTTACTGACTTTTGGTGAAATACTGCTCTATGTATAGATTAAGATTGGAAATGAAGAGTCTTGTTTTCTTTTGGGGAGGTTGGTTTTGATGTGTGGGTGTTTTTTTGAAAGATATATGGAAGCATGCACTTATTGACCTCCATCATGCAAAAATACTCTTTATGTGCTAAAATACAAAAATATAGCATAAATAAAGCAGACTTTTTTCAAGCTTCTTTTAACCCCATTAGTCATAAACACAACTTTTTCTGAGGTGTATTGTGACCGCCTTATTTTACAGCTATGTTGCACATCTTTAATTATGCTAATTTGGTACTTATCTAAATAAATATCATCTAAACATAAATGTATTCTGATGGATGAAAACTAAACTTTCTCTTCCAGTTGTAGGGGAAAATCAAAGTCATTGTATAACTCAAACATTTTGCTAACCTGCAGAATTCATTAAAATTGCCTTTTTTT
This sequence comes from Gypaetus barbatus, assembly GCA_028022735.1. Taxonomy (NCBI): domain Eukaryota; kingdom Metazoa; phylum Chordata; class Aves; order Accipitriformes; family Accipitridae; genus Gypaetus; species Gypaetus barbatus. The sequence goes on along the minus strand of CM051562.1, from coordinate 27,840,421 downwards.
AATAGATGGGTAATTCATCAATGCAAAATTTTAAATGAAGGCAATTTTTTTAAGTTAACTTCCTCTTGGAATGTTTTACTGGTATGCTTAATCAGTCAACAGGCTCTTCTAATGTGTTTTTAACTACTTTATAAATTGACTTGAGAATAGGGATGAGTGTTTAGATATTCCGGTGGGTACTGGCATTTTGTATTCTTTCACAGGTTTTATTTTAATACACAGTGAATCATTGGTTGTTTTAGTACACTGATCTTGTACAGTACATTTTAAATTGTTATTTGCATCGTTCTGTGTTACATTAAAAAGAAAATGTAAATTTCTCCAAGAAAAGGATCACCAATGAGTTCCAGTGAGATGCATTTTATCTTGCTGCAGTGATACAAAATTTACAACTTATACTCAAGAGGAGGAAAATCCACAGAAAATAGATTTATTCTAGACCATTTGCATGATGTTTCAATTTGCAATTGACTTTAGAATGTTATGCCCAATAGGAATTAAGTCCTATAAGCTATCTGAAATATAGAGACATTTTTAAAGACTGTATTGTTACGTTTAATGATCCTGCTATGGTTGGTTAATAACTTGCTTTTACAAGAAGCTGTTCAAGGAGGTATCTCTAGTAATCTGTTTTTAATTGGGAGTTTATGTCTTCTAATTTCTCAAATTATTCAGTTTAGCAAGTGTTTCCCAGGATTAATAGCGTGCTTTGCAGAAAGAAAGTGAAATAACATCACAATACATTTGAAATATTTTGGCTTCACAACTCTGAGTCCTCATTTGAAAGAAAAGAATATGCAGCCAGGTGACCTTCTTCTTGAATTCTGTTTCTAAAAAAATTAGTTCAGAGCAACCTATCTTATTTCTTCTTAATATTGTACATAAGACAAGGCAATCTCTCTATCAAGATGAGATTTTTTTTTCTATGAAATACAATCATAAGTTTTTATTTCTGGGAGCCATGAACAATGCTAAATAAAGATGTGTTGATATCTGAGTAAAAATATCTTTTCATGCAGTACTTTAAGTTCAGCTCTTAACAGTTCTCATACTAGGAAAGAACATCAAGTAGTACAAGGAAAAGATATAATTGGTTTTATGCATGTGTTTTCTGAAAAAGTCATTGTACGCAAAGTCTTTTTATCACAGCCTTTTTATTTTGCTGTTCTCTTTTCTCTCTTCCTGCACAAGAACTCGATTTTCCTATATTTTGAGTGTTTGCATAGCCCATGTACAAAAAAAAGTATTTAAAGTTTGGAGTGACTTTGGCTGGTTCCTTTTTTTCTTTTTTGACATTTGCATGATTCTTTTTTGTTTTCTAGTTTCTGCCATTACCAGAAAAAGAATATTGAACTATCAGAAGAAAATCAGATAGGGTTGGCCAAACATCTTACACTTCCACTATGAATATTCATGTGAATAAAAAACAGGATCTGCTTAGGATGCAATTGTGTCTCTTTTGTCTTCAGTTTCTGTGACTGTTCTAGCAAGCAAGTTGTTAGCAAGAATAGATACAGAAAGTATACATTTTAACATTTCTGGCCAAATATTTTCTAAGAGAGATTTAGAGAATTTTAGATTGGTAACAGACATTCACATTGAAAACATGACTCTAGCGTAACTTACATTGAGGATAGTTGACCTCAGATTAGGTACATAATTTTAGACGCAATCTTTTGAGGGCTTTTCCATCCTTATTTTCAAAACCAGAAGTAATTCTGGACAAATTAAATTCAGGAATTACAAACTGAAGTATCCATTGAGTAAGGCTGAAATCAAGTATTTAATTGATCCAGAATGGAACAAGTCCAGACTACTTATCTATTCAAATAGCTTTAGCTTTTGTGCTAGTTTTGGCTGGGATAGAGTTAATGTTCTTTATAGTAGCTAGTATGGGGCTATGTATTGGATTTGTGCTGGAAACAGTGTTGATAACACAGGGATGTTTTTGTTACTGCTGAGCAGTGCTTACACAGAGTCAAGGCCTTTTCTGCTTCTTACCCCACCCCACCAGTGAGTAGGCTGGGGGTGCACAAGAAGTTGGGAGGGGACACAGCTGGGACAGCTGACCCCAGCTGACCAAAGGGATATTCCAGACCATATGACGTCATACTCAGCATATAAAGCCAGGGAAAGAAGAGGGAAGGGGGGGACATTCAGAGTTATGGTGTTTGTCTTCCTAAGTAACCATTATGTGTGATGGAGCCCTGCTTTCCTGGAGAGGGCTGAACACCTGCTTGCCGATGGGAAGTGGTGAATGAATTCCTTGGTTTGCTTTGCTTGCATGTGCGGCTTTTGCTTTACCTATTAAACTGTCTTTATCTCAACCTATGAGTTTTCTCACTTTTAGTCTTGTGATTCTCTCCCCCATCCCACTGAGGGAGGTGAGTGAGAGGCTGCGTGGTGCTTAGATGCCAGCTGGGGTTAAACCACAACAGTTTTGCTGTAATCATAGTGGTTTAGACCCCAACTGAGTTGACAGTGTGTTGGGAAAATATGTGCTAAGCTTTGAGATAAGAGGTTTCTTCACAAAAATGCAGGCCCCGAAAAAGCCTGAGGTGTTTTGAGGTATGTCCTAATGGTTAACTAAGAAGAAGCAGAGGTTTGTCTTTGTGGAGTTCATCAGGCTGACCAAAAGCAGTCTGTGCTGGTCACTGGGCTACACCAGGAAACATTTTGTGTCCCCAGAGATGTCCTTCTTGAACTACTGATAGGGTAACTTTAGGCTACAAAACCACTGGATAAGTGCTGCAGCTAATTCTGGATACAAAGGAAATGCCAGAGTGTCAAATACAAGCTCGTTCCTGTGACATGTGGCATTCATCTTCTGATAAACTTTGTGTTTAGATACAAAAGAATATCTGAAATTATTAAACTTTCTAATAGTTTTGAAAGCCTCTGGTCACAAAAATTCTTGGTATAAACCTTAGTCTTATATAGAATCCTTCACAAGAAAGGTAAGTATTTTTTCACTACATGCTGTCTTTTTAGAAACAAGGATATTTGAATTTATATTGTGAATTGCTCCTGCCACGTAAATTTATGAGAAGTTCATAAATTTAAATGTTTTGGGTTGTTTTTTTTTTTTTTTTCCAGACAGCTCTTGACCTGTTTTAGCAGGTTTTTCCTTAGGGATAGCACATCTATTTCGTATTCGGTAGTCTGACACTTTCCCCATCAAACTGTCATTTTTTTAGAGAAGACAAAAAGCAGGCTGTCTTCCTGAAAACAGAATGCAAACTAACCAGTAAAACAATAATGCTGGTTTGAAAAATGAGGCAAAGTGGGCTTGTCATTCAACTTGCTGCAATATGGTTTTGAACTTTCACAAAGAGAAAAAATATTTAACTGGAAGGAGCATGTATCTTGCTTAACCAAAATTATTTTGCCACAGGAAAGTTTCTGCCACTTGGAATTCAAATCTCCCTATCTAAAGAATTATATATTTTTTTAATTAATATGTTTTTACCATGTAATTGCTGAAATGCAGACTCTAGTTATTTTACATTAGAATATCACCATTCCCCACATTTTCTTCAATCTCCCAATTTCACATGATTTTAGAATTAATTTAGTTGGCAGTGTTTTTTTGAAAGAGTGAAGAGAGTATAGGTGAAAAGTTCAGTTCTGTTTCTCAAAATCAATGAAAAATTTGAAGATTCAGAATAAAACATTCCTTAGGAATTTGTAATAGTGGGACTAACGTCTTCTTGATGGGACTCTTTCACCAAGCTTTTGATTTAAAGTGATGTATTTATTATTTCATACTGCCGCACATGCCAAAACAAACAGCAGACAAAACAATGATGGCAACTGGGGAAAGCAGGAGAACCACAAGAGAAAAAGATGTTTGTTACTGGATCAGGCTGAATAGTCAGATGAAGATAATTATGTCCATTTGAACTTTGTATGAGTTTAAACCCAATTATAACTGAAATTTCATTAACATTTCTATGTCTTTCAATAATGAGAAACATACATGATAGTTAATCTTTCATTTTATTAATAAAAGGAGCTGAACAATGTTAGACGTTGTTCCACTCTGGGTGGAAGAAGAGGTTTGGACCTCAAGACTGGATCTCAAGTTTAGCGATCAAGCTTACTATCAATTAGGATAGCAAATATGTTATATATTTAAATGCTTTTTAAAGATTTTACCCCATAAAAGCCTGCCTCTCAAGAGCCAAACTGCAATCAGTTTACTTATATAAGCAGATAAGAAAGGATATAAAAATTAAAAGAAGTTTTCCCTCATTTACACTAACAGGACTTTGGGTTGCTTTGTATTCACAGATAATTTTGAACATAAAATGGAGAAAATAAACTAGTGAGTACGGAATGAGCAGTAATTCAGTGACTAATCCCTTCTAAAAGGTGTTTTAATAAATACCAATTATAAATAATGTTCTGAGTGTGTAAAATCTTACTGTGTAATGCAAAACCAAACCAAACCAAAAAAAAACCCCTTCAGGAGCAGAATAGAAGTCTTGACAGCCAGACATTTATGACAGCCAATTGCTCCTCATTTCTTAAAAGCCAGTTAAGCAACTAATTATTCTGAATGAAAAATATCTCTTGCTGTTGGCTCTTAAATATGATATATATGTCCAAATGATCATTACATGAGAAAAGCTGTACCTATAGGAGCATGGCTTTCTGCTTTCAAGTAACTGCTAAAGTGAAATGGAAGAGAAGAAATTTGTATAGGTGCAGTGAATGGTTTGGGTCTGTCACAAGCCCTTATTTACACGTGCACTTGTGCAAACAGGGAAGATCTGTGCGAAGGAGGGCTTGCAAGACTGGCTTCAGTAATTGGCTTCTCAATATGTCTGAGTGCTTGAGTAACTGAGCAGTCATGAGGGTGCCTGTTACTCCTGTTCACATTAAAGAGATTTATGTTGTGTGTCCAACAACCAATAGGTCCCTTATTTGCTGCCCTGACCTCAAATTTTAGAAAGCAGTTACCATGTTTTATAAAGGGGCTGTACTCCAGCTTTTCAATAGCACTAATTCTACACCATTGTAGCAGCACCCTGGAGAGGGTCCATCAGCTTTCAGGTGTTGCTGTGTTCCAGTGTCCTGTCCTCATAATATGCACAGTGAATTATTATCTTTTTCTGATACACAAGTTTGCTGCTAGATTTCAGTATTTTCATTTGTAACGTGAATTTTTGAACAGAAACAGAAGTGAGCCTATGACCTCATGTTCCAAGTTGTCTGTGCATGGCTGAGGTCTTATTCACTGCAATAGATGTGGTAGGTCAATATTGCCTCTCTGTGGACATGGCATTATTATGTAACTTGCAGGCCTTGTGGGAAGGTGCTGAAGTGCTCACAGGTAGGACCTATCAACCAACTAATCTTTTGCACTTAATTTGCCTTTATTTTTCACCTCCAATGTAAAATATCAGATTTTCTTTTATGTTTTATCATTTATTTTTAACTAGCCTGAGGGTCAAATAATAGGATAGCTGTTTCTTAGCCACCTAAATAAATTACCCTGTCCTGTACAGAAATGAATTCAGCTCTATCCTATTCAAACCAGTTTCTGTAGCAGGCCTTGGAATAAAATCTTTTGACATCCAAGTGCAGGTTTCAACCCAAGCAGGTCAAGTTTGATTGTTCCAGAGTGAATTAACTGGAGTATGGATGACAGGGGGACAAGGAACTGGAAGAATATCAGTTATAAGTTGATGTTGCGGATCCACTTAGGTCAACAAATCTGCCTTTTGAGAGTTTGCAGATATTTTGAAAAATACCCCTCCATTCTGAATCTACATTCATGCAGCCTCTTGCAGAAAGGTCCATGGCACTATGCCATGTTAAAAAGTCCTCGTAGGCTGGAACTGGACTGGCTACCACTGAAGCTGGGCAAAAAAGCAGAGATAGCATGGTACTTATTAGTGTAGATGTGAACCTTTGTAGCAGTTAACTGTGTGCTCCAAAATAAGGAATACTCTAGAGAATTCTCAAAACATAGGGAATATTTTTTTAGAGATCAGATTTTTTTTAAATTAAATTGTTAATGGTTGGTAACACTTTCCTTTCAAAACTACAGCCTAACAGAAAGAAAATTAAACTAGCAAAAATAGTGAAGTATACTGCAACAAGACTAGGCACTGTTTTCAGTTTATAACTGGGAAGGCTAGCCCAGTCAAATATCTTTCTTTCACTCACTCACTTCTTTCAAAAGTTCTAGGCTGGAAGTAATATTTATGCAAATGAGTTTCCCAATTAAAACATCACCTAGTTTGAACCTCCCTTTTATCAGTGATTTGCTGTGATAGTAAGAAGTTTGATATTCGTATTGCTTTATGTCCTCCATGGTTCTTAAAGTAGAAGGGTACAGGTACAAATTTGCCAGCAGATTTCTCAAATAGGCATTTCATCACTCAGTGAGTTCTTTCATACTTTGACTATTAATCCACAGGGAATTCTTCAGTAAAAGATGACTGATTAATAGGATGGATTTTCTTCACTTAGTTGCTTGTTTCATTTTACTGACATTTCTAAATGATAAAAGGCAAATTATTTCAGTTCAAATGAAAGAGATTCTTTGCTTGACCAAAAACAGAACAACAAAATTTTTTTTCTGAATTTAGATAATTGTAATTTAAAAAAGAAAAGGAAATTTTAAGTGAAATTTAGACCAAATGTATTCTAACTTACTTTAAAATGACTGATAACTGCTAAATAGATTACAATTGAATGGTTCAACTGCTTAGAAATGTCTTCAAAGGATTCTTTTAAAAAAGTTTGGAAACAGTCTGTCATATTTAAAAAAATACCTTCTCATGTCTACAGTTTGCATCTCTGAAATGGCTACTTAATATTAAAGAAGATTTACAGCCCATTCTGGACTGATGATGTAGGAGATGGTACTTTCTCTCTCTGAAATTGCTTTCCTTTCTTCTGTCCTGCTTGCATAATTGTAGCAGAATAATAGCTGGACATTCAGGTTCATGATGCACCTTTTCTAAAATGCAGTATCCTCGACTCCAGACTCGGGGAACTTTGGAGAATGTCAGTGGAGAGTTGAATCCTGGAAATTCTCCTTTCAAATGTTTAACCAAAGAAACCATCTCATGGAAAATTACTTCGTTTCTGAAAAAAAACCCTTCAGTACAAAGCCAGGTTTTTAACTTCCTCTTTATTTTTATACTGTATATGTTAGGGTCCATCTCATCCTACTCAGGTCTCTCTGTTACAAGTCTGAGATTGCTGTCTTAGTTAACACGTGTAGCATATTCCTGTGCTGTTCTAATGGAAATAAAATTAAGAGAAAAGCATTATGGACTTAAGTTTGGGTTTTTTTTCTATTTTTGTTTCTTAGAACTGTGCAATAAATGGTATGCAATAGCATCTTATGATGTCAGTATTCAAGCAAGTCACTTAGAAGGAAAAAATACTTATTCTCTGTATTATGTTAAATTTAGTTTGGAGTATACATATCTCTACATCTATCTATTTCTATACCTAAAATCTGTAGATAATTTTGTATATAAATATATTGGGTTTGTCTATCTACTTTTAGAAATAAAAAAATAGTACAGAAAGCAAGAAAAAAGATTAGTCAAATCAGAAATTAACATTGTAGGGTAAGGGCTGCAAAGAAAATCTGTACCACCTTCCCTTTCTAGGGGAACTATACATCTCTAGAGGGCAACTATAATGATTCCCAGTTGACCAAAAGAATGAGAAGAATTCAGACAAATACCCTGAGGTTCAACTTTAGGATTTGTTCATACTTTCTATCAGCTGATACAGCAGTCAGCACGTAAGATGCCAAATTCATTGACTTCACCACCCTCCTTAGTTAGACAACGTAGCAGATATATCCTAGAATATAGTAATGTCTTCACTTACTGAGTGTGTTTTATGGCCCTTAAATGGAAAGAGATTATATGGCTTTCTGAGGCCAGCAGCTGTCATCAAAAATTGTATGTGTGAGAGACAACTTGCATTACTAAGACTATAAAGACATTAGATGAACGTGTTCAGTTTGAGACAGCCTTGCTTCACTCAAAGAATATTCATTAGTGCCAGTGACCATCTCTCAACAGCCTTTTTCAACCACCAGACATGCATTTTATGAGGGAACTACTAACATTGCCAGAGCACATACTGCAAATATATATATATAAATGCAAAGGAGGAAAAGAGGAATATTACATTCAAATGATCCATCCCCCTTACCTCCCAATATTCTGTTTTAAGAAAATCTTCATGAAGGCCAATTATGGATATCTTCTAGAATAGTTTCTCTGAATTGTTCAATTCTCTAGTATGGGATGTGGTTGAGAGCATATAAATTAAATCAGGTTTTGATTTTTGAGGTCAAATAACTCTGCTTTTACGTGGCAAGCAATGTAGAGATTAAGTTTTTATGAAGGACTTATTATCCAGTCTCTTCGGTTACCAGATCAATAAACAGTAAAAAGTAGTATGACAGAGAAGTTCTATAAAACTAGTTGTCTACCCAACAGGGCTTTTACATTTCTGACATTTTAATAGATCACCATCCAGAACATTCAGAATCAATTGCACTCTACATATTGCAGACCTCTTAAAATAACTGCTACATTTCTACACCACTGATTTGCAGTTAACAATCTCAGAACCGAGGCCTGAAAAAACCCACACCCCCTTATTATATTAACCTTAGTTGCAACCTCTTTGCCTATTCTTATAAGACCAGCTAAAAATTTAATGGTTTTTCTCCTGAACAAGTATGTTAACTATTTCATTAAAAACCTTACACTTTCTTTATGCTGCCATGTTTACTTTGTTCATATTTTACATTGTTTTTCACTTTAACCAGAGGATTATATTATTTTCTCAACTAGTAGTACTAGTTATGTAAAAGAAAAAAACACCAAATTTAACTTCAATTAATCTAATCTATCTGGATTTAATGATTTTTTTTTTGCATTTTTTTAGCATTTATGAAGAAAAAATTAAAATTAAAGCAACTACAGGAAAAGATTAAGAAGTTTACAGCAAAGACACCTTCATTAGCTCAGAACTTTTAAGAAGGGAAATTTAGCCACTGAGCTGATAAATGTAATATTTGTACTGTTTTATCTGTAACTCCCATCCTTATCTCCTTTCTTTGTAGTTTCTGAGCACGCAACAGTAGATCCATTCCAAGATATACCACTGTTAGCATGTTTTAAATATTTTTCATTCAGACTTTCAAGATTTTTATGGAAGGAGTGGACCTCCTTTGAAATTCAATAATACTCTCAAGAAAGAAGAAAAATTTTTGTTTATTGTGGCACTCATTTGGTAACATTATTGCTTACAGAATCATAGTTAACATATTGACAAAAATGAAACACTGTGAACAAACACACACAACTGGGGAACAGTTATTGAGGAGTGTTATTGAGGCTACTTCATTCCCTTTGTTTAATTTTTTTTCCTAACTCCCAAAATGCTAGATCATTATGCATTTCCTTGAAGAGTGGATAGGAAAAGGAAAGGTTTTATTGTAAGTATCTGGAGAAGAAAGCACTGTTTGCTAGAATTTCACATTTCTCATGTAGAGTTCCTCTTTTATAAAATCACATTTTCATATTACGTTTGGAATTTTTTATGACTCATGCACACATGAGAAAAAAAGATGCTAGACATATCATAAGTTGAGAAATCAGATCTGTAGCAAAAGCAATCCAGCAGGAATATAATGTAGTTGGTCTATACTAAAGTGTTACATAGTACTTGTGAATTAAACTGCATTATCTTGGGTTCTTTATAGGAATGAATACTCATGTCATTGTGCTGTACTGGAGAGAAGGTGAAATCTATATATACATACATGTCATGAGTGGCATGTGTCATGTGCTGGTCATAAACTGGAGCGAGGTTTTGCTTGTGTTCTCAGGAACAGAATTAAGACTCAAAACAGAGTCAAGTGCCAGGTAACTTTATTTGCCCAACACAAGTTTGCAAATGCAAAAGAAAGAGAAAGAGAAAGGAAAAAGGAAAAGAGTTTGTTGCAATAGCTACCACCACGGAGCTGCGGTGTCCCGACAGTTGGATTCTTCAAAGCCGGTAGGAGAACGTTCTTTCTGATATTTGTTGTCTTTGCTCTTTTATTGGGCTGTCACATTGCTTATTCATATTCCTTCCGAGAATTACTTAGCATATACCAAGAACTGTTTTGTTTAACCACACCCACCACCTGGCAGTGGTACGCATGCCCAATACCATCACTGGGGGGTCTCAAAGAGTCTTTGGTGGTCTCCAGGGGTCTCCGAGCCCCTCTGTCTTTTAGGCCCCAGGTCTGGAAGCATGTGCAGGGGTTAGGTTAAGTTTCTCAGAATCAACTTCGAGTTCACAGAAAGTCTCTAGTCTTGCAGTCTGACTGTCACTCCATTGTTATGGTGGTGGTGGCAGGTGGTACTTTGATGTCCCAGCAATGTTGAGACAAACGTCTGATGCAGTCTCTTACAGCATGTAATATTGTTTTAATTATGTATCAACTTACTAAATAAGGACCCTTCTAGGACAGCACATCAGTGATAGGTAGCTGACCCTCAGTGATTTTTCCTGTAGTGGTTTAAGGTTCCCTGTATAAACAGCATAGGACAATGAAAGAGCTGCCTTGAATGCATCTGCCATCTGGAAAAGCTTTTAAGTTTTATAAGTGTCTGTGACAGGTGTAGAGGCCTGGGATCAAAACACATTAATTTATTCTGATATTTAGTTTCTCATTTTTCAGAGCTGTGCACCAGTTAGCAGAATCATAGTTAAAGCTTTCAGACCACAATGGCAACATTATCCACTTGTTGGGGCTCAGCCTGTGTTTCCTTCATGTCAACATCTTTTACTGAACAGTACCCAAAGAGATCCTTTACTTGTTCCATGAAGCCCAATTAGAGTATATGCTGAGATTAGTAATCGTTAAGTCAGCAGTGGATTTAATGGTGGTTTTAATGAAACTGGGGTTTGACACTGTTTCTATGTTAATTGGCTTTAGAAAATACAATGCTGGCATTAAGAGGAATCCTTGTGCCATACATTTAATGCAAGACATAGTCTTCACTCACAGCAAGTCAGACATTAGTAGTGATGATTTCTTATTAGCCATGTGCCTTCACCTGTAAAATCTTTGATTCCGGTTTGCTTGACTCTATTCTCAGACTTTTAAATTTTGGAATATTCAGTAAAACACAACAGAATTCTATCTGAATATTCTGTATTAGAATAAATAAATAATTAAGAAAAATTCTGACATGATTTTAAGACTTCAAGACAAGTAAAACTGACCTTGTCCCTTGGACAGCTTAAAGGCATACACTTTTTAAAAGAAATATGCACTATTTTCTTCCACTTCCATTATGCAGATACCCGTAAACAGACAATCATACACTTACATGTATCATGGCAGAATGCAGTGATTATTCAAATCCTACATAGTTAGCTTGATTTGGTTTTATTTACTCTACCTCAGTTCCTCACTAATTTCAGGTAGCCCATACTGACTCATATTATTGGATTTAATACTAAAATTTTTGTTTTGCTATTTCATCACAAGGGAAGAATACAGTATACACTTTAGAACTACAAAAGCTACTTTTTTTCTCCATTTAAGCCCTTTCTCTACCTATTTGAAAGCATGAAATTATTTTCTTTTAAATATTGAACATATCCAGCCATATGGATATTTTTCCTATGATTTTTCCACTTGGATGACAGAATTGTTATTCAGAAATGCCAGGAACACTAAACACTATAAGATATCCTTTAATAATAAGAATTATCTCTTCTCTCCATCCTAGTGAGTCATTACTACTGATCACTGAGGTCTGTAAAATATTGTTACACAAGAAGCTACTATCTCTGACCTTCTTGTGTCTCTGATATTTTTCTTTTATGACTGTTCCTGTAATAAACCAAGCATCTTTGGTTACTTATAAAGTCTCACAACCCCAGTAACACTGCAGGAATGTAACTCAGGAGGAGGTTAGACAAAACCAGTAGTTACCTCAGCATTTGATTTTTTGGCTGCTTCAGAAGCTACATGGCCAGCAGTAGCAAGAGATTTAGTTAGACTATCTATTTACAAACAACAAAAAAGTTTTTTTCTTTCTTTTTCTTTCTTTTTGCTTCATTCTTTCTTTTTACTTTATTCTTTCTTTCTCTCTTTCTTTCTTTCTTTCTTTTTAAAGAACCATTTGCCTTTGTCAATTCTTTAAAATAAAACACTTTGGAAAACTGGAAGAAATTAGAAGTCTTGTACCTTTAATGTATACCACATGTAACATCATATGCTAATATATGGGTTTGCAGAAAAAAAGTATTTGGAGGTCTGAGGAATATTTTTGTATATTGGTGTTAAATTACTTTGCACTGAACAAAAAAAGCTCTGGTAATGCCTTCTGGTATAATTCCAGAAAGATTACTTAATTATACTGTGGGAGCACTGGAGGGCAAAGCCTAACTTAAGATATATCACATGGGCTTTGTTATTTACCGAGTGGCTATTTGTTTATTCCCAATATGTTCCTCTAAGTCCCTCATTAATTATCCTTAAGCTTCCAAGTTGAAGCTGAGAAGCAAAAGCGCTGTATCATCTCATACTCCTCTTTGCCTAAGGGGCATTGAAATTTTAATACTGGATACAGTGCCACAAGGCTATATTCTAGCATTATTATGCACTTTATACAATATTGCTAAAGCACATAATGAACCACATTAAAGAGTAACCTAATATTTAAATAAATGTATTTCAATGGATAATAGCATTGCTGCAATGTTTGTTTAGTTGGCAAATCTATTGATTAAAAAACCCACACATTAATTTAATTAAACTATGTGATGGATACTTTCATTCCAATACAGTTTTCTTTAAAAATTGTAGGGATTGGACCATAAAAATTTTTTTCTAGTATCAGAAATCTTTCCACAGAAATCAGTATAAACACCTCTTAAGTAGAATTTTCATCAGCTTTTAAATGAAAACAAAAATTATCCAGAATGTATTCTTATATTTATTATATTTCATTAAAAAAACACAAAATAATATGATTCAAGGACAATTGCTATAGATAGAGAGGAGATGATGACATTTGTTTAGGTAGATACATATACATTGAAAATATGTTCATGGTGTCATTGACTGCAACTTAAAATATCTGAGTTAATATATACCTCAAGCACAGGAGGAAAAATTACTGTAATCTGCTGACAGCATGGTGGACAAACCAGAATGATATAGTTCCTTCCCTCTCTTTTCTTCTCTAGATTATTCTGCCATTTTATCCAGAAAAATTTTGAGTGCCTGGAAACTCTCTCTCTTCTAAAAGCTGTATTGCCACAAGATGAGGTGTGACCTTAATAGTACATGAGAAGGTGTTTCTAATCAAACACCATCTGCAAAAATCTCATGTTCTGATTTTTTTTTCTATCAGTGACAGAAGATAACTTGTATCTGATGCTCTTCAAACCTGCTACATTTTCCATTTCATTCAGATAAATTCCTTCTGAAAAAGTTTAGAATTTCATTATGTCCTTTGTGTGTTCACATTTACAGTAAAATTGTCCAAACTGCTTCCAGTGCCTCACATATAAATAAAACAAAGGTGTATTCTAGGGTATTGTCAGATGATTGCAGTGAATTCAGCTGGACAGATTTAAAGCATTCGGAACCCCTCAGGTACAGACTACTGCTTCCTCATCTGATTTTCAATAACTGAGTTATTATTGAAGTAATGCAGCCCAATAAGACCAAAAAGTGAGTGTGGGACAATGCACTGTGCACACTATGTTTTTTCTCTGTTAGCTTACTCTTGTCCAGTACTGAGGACTGGTTACCTGTTAGCAGTTTGAACATATTAGATGTATTCCTGAGTATATGTTGCTGTTTTTTTCATCCTAAATGAGCCTACTTCTTACTTTCCAAGAACACTTTGCAACGTGAACCAAAACGTACTCAAAGGAGGCCATAAGGAGGCTCTTCCCTCCTTCACCTGCTTCCTCTCTCCCTCTCTCTCCCTCTTACCAGCTGCTGTAAGAAGCAGAATAAAAATACTTCTATTCTGGGAGCAGGTATCATTTCCAGATCTATTAATCTACTGTATTTATTACCATTGCATCCTTTCTGCTGTACACTGCCTAGCATGAAAACCAGCTCTGCTTCACTTTCACTTAATGTTCTTGCTGACATAGTGCTGTGCCAGAAAGACAGACGTGACTGCCAGTAAACTAGTATCTGATGAGATAAATAGTTTTGTGGCATGTAAAGCCAGAGTGGCAGTAAAACCTAGGCAATGGCTCTACTTTTTTATCAGCTAGAGGAATATATATAACTCAGTTGTAGGGATTCTGTTCCAAGTTGTTTCCAAAAGTAAACTGTGTTAGCAGTTGAAGACTCTGTGATTGAAATGCGGAATATTTTCTGTTATTTAATATGATGGGATGGACTGCAATTTTTATCCTTTCCTAGGTGATAACTACAAATGCTGCTATTCAAGTAAGAGGCAGGAGGTCAATAACTTCCTAAATGGCTACTGAGTTTTGACTATATATGGTAGCCCACCCGCCTTGCCCTGAAAAGAAAATGAGTTGGGGTAATGCAGTTTGGGAATTTCAGTAATAATCAGCATCAGTGGAAATTATAAATACTCAAAGCCATTCACAGAAAATGTCTTTCATTTACTCCTTGGGTGCTGTATAGTGTAATCAGACCTTTAAAGAGAACATTTCCTCCCACTGTGAAAGTCTTTTTTTATGGTGTAATAAGGTTTGTAGGGGTCCATTTGGGAAAACATAGTTATCTTGGGAGATGATTCACAATTTATTTCACCTTGCCTAGAGGCTTTCCTCTTAATAAGTTTTCAGCCATCAGGTTTTAAAAGTTAATAAAAATAGAGGAAAACTCTCTTTTTTGGAAAACTGCAGTTTATGGCCACCTGGCAGTCTAGCATAGAATAAGGGAGTGGTGGAGACAAAAGGCAAGGATAGATGCAGTTCTATCCATGGTTCCAAAATTAACTGCCATCTGCCTTTCTTACTGGTAGGAAAAGCTCAGAAAATTGTAATGTTTCTTCATGGTCATAGCCTTCTGAAATTGCTAATAGTCTAATTTAAGCATTGATTGTTTATGAGACTTTCTTGAACTGCCATTTTGGGAGCTGTAGTTTGACACATAGGACATTCTTTGAGAAACAGGATGAGGGGGGAGATTTTAGAATATTGGATAACTTGTTAATTATCAACCAGTGCAAAGTTTTTAAGAACACTATAAGTAACTCAAGAGTTGCATTCTTAAACTAGAGGTTTTTAACCCCTGTAGCTTCTTGGATTTGCACTTATTTTCCTTAGTTTTTCTTGGCCAGCTCTCAGATTCATAACTGTTAACCATAGGTATTTACAGTAGCTAATACTACACTATCCTATTTTTTTTGCTTATGAAGTCTGCCAGATTTTAATTTTTCAATGGTTCTTGCTCCAAAAGTTCTGCTATAAGGTTATTCAGGAGGTCTTATGACTTTTAACCTAAATATACAGCCATTACAGTATTGATAATAAAGAGATGTTTTAGTTATTGCTGAGCAGTTCTTATACAGAGTCAAGGCCTTTTCAGCTTCTCACCCCACCCCACCAGTGAGCAGGCTGGGGGTGCACAAGAAGTTGGAGGGGACACAGCTGGGACAGCTAACCAAAGGGATATCCCATACCATATGACGTCATGCTCAGCAATAAATCTAGGGGGAAAGCGGGGGGGGGGTCGCTGCTCGGGGACTGGCTAGACATCAGTCAGTTGGTGGTGAGAAATTGCTGTCATTTGCATTGCTTGTTTTTCATGGGGTTTATTTCTCTTTGTAATTTTTCTTTTCATTACATCATCATCATCATCAACATATTATTATTATTGTTGTTGTTGTTGTTATTGTTATTGTTATTATTTTATTTTATTTCAATTATTAAACTTTTAATCTGTGCAGTTATCTCAACCCACAAGTTTTCTCACTTTTACCCTTCCAATTCTCTTCCCCTCGTCCTGTTGGGGGTGGAGTGAGCAAGCGGCTGTGTGGTGCTTACTTGCTGGCTGGGATTAAACAGTGTTAGGTTTGCAGTTGGACTCAATGATCTTAAAGGTCTTTTCTAACCTAAATGATTCAATGATTTTGTAATTCCATGTTTCTACATTTTTTATGAAAATAGGGACAAACTTTTCAGCTGTTGATTTGACTGTTTTCATGCTTCAGGAGAAAGGATTGCTGTTCTTTTAACATGTTAATGTAGGAAGTTTCAGGAAATATTAAGATCTTAGTTTTTAACATTAAGCCTTGGTCTTTGCTTAGAGTGACAAGCATATTGTATTGTGATTTCCACCCACCCCGCTCCAATATATTTATGACAAACCCATAGCATTTTAAGACTTCTTCTTTTGTTAGTTGGAATGATAGAAATGTGAACATAAGTGAATAGGGAGAAGAAGAGGAGGTAGAGACAATACGATAAGACCATTAGTTCTGTATGCAGGCGAGTGGAAGACTGGCTGCTAAGTGACAGTTTCAGAACTGTAAAGATTAGCTGGAGGCATAAAGGCAAATGGGCATCTGTGATTAGCTGACTGGAACAGGAATCCTGTTTGGACCTTGTCATGGTTTAAGCCCAGCTGGTAATAAAGCACCACAAAGCCGCTCTCTCATTCTTCCCTCCCTGGCCCCAGTGGGATGGGAAGGAGAAAATATAAAGAAATGCTTTTGGGTCGAGACGAGGACAGGGAGGGATCACTCACCAATTATGGTCATGGACAAAAAACAGATTCAACTTGGGGAAAAAAAACAAACCAATGTAATTTACTACCAACCAAATCAGAACAAGGATAATGAGAAGAAAAAACAAATCTTAAAACACATTGCCCCCACCCCTCCCTCCTTCCCAGCTCAACTCCACTCCCGATTTTCTCCACCTCCTCCACCCCAGCAGCACAGGGGAATAGGGAATGGGGGTTGGGGTCAGTTCATCACACGTTGTCTCTGCTGCTCCTTCCTCCTCAGGAGAACTCCTCTCTCTTCCCCTGCTCCAGCGTGGGGTCCCTCCCACAGGGTGCAGTCCTCCACGAACTTCTCCAATGTGAGTCCTTCCCATGGGCTGCAGTTCTTCATGAACTGCTCCAGCATAGGTCCCTTCCACGGGCTGCACTCCTTCAGGAGCACACTGCTCCAGTGGGGACTTTCCCATGGAGTCACAGCCATCTTCATGGGCACCCGCCTGCTCCAGCCTGGGCTCCTCCCCGGGCTGCAGGTGGGCATCTGCTCCCCCGCTCCCCTCCATGGGCTGGGGGGGGACAGCCTGCCGTCTCACCATGGGCTGCAGGGACATCACCTCCTCTGGCGCACCTCCTCCCTTCCTTCTTCGCTAACCTCGGTATCTGCAGGAGGTTTCTCTCACATTCCAATCTTCTCCCCCGCTGTAGGTTCCCCTTCTTAAATCTGTTCTCCCAGAGTTGCTACCACTATCACTGATGGGCTCGGCCTTGGCCAGATACGGGTGTGACTTGGAGCCGGGGAAGCTTCTAGCAGCTTCTCACAGGAGCCACCCCTGCAGCCCCTGCCCTGCTACCGAAACCATGCCACAAAAACTCAAACCAGACCTGAAATATCAAGTTGGTTGTGGGAATATCAGAAGACAGGCAGTCAAGTATTGCATCCTTTTTACTGTAAGGGCACATGCTTAGCTTGTGTGAAATCACACTCCATCAAGAAGTTCAGTCACTGAGTGCATATAGTACTGATTTAACTTAAGAGCTGTTAAAAGCTCATTGAGTACCTCAGTGTGACTACAGCTTTTATGTGTTTTAGAAAGAATTCCAAGAGTCTTCATGAGCACTGGAAAACCACAAACAGAAATTTCATGAACTTTCTATCCCCAAATCAGAAAACTAAAAATGTAAGAAAGATGTCATTTCTTTTACCGTTATGTGAGATACTGTGTTTTAACTTACGGCTTTATTAATAGGTATGTTTATTTTTATTGACACATGCATTTTTGTTACTGAAGGTGAGATTCCCATTTTGAAATAACCATGTAATAAGATAGCTAATATAGTTTTGGTTTTTTTTGTTTTGTTTTGTTTAATCACTTGTATTTTCTTATATAATGCAGCCAGCATAAGAAAGTGCTTCTTTTGTTCTTTTTTTTTTTTTTTCCCTTGACTACTGTAATTTACGTTAACTGATTGTGGGTTTTTTTCCTTTATAGTCATAGTGTATTTTTTTATTTTCCAAAAGTGTTCATTGAAACAATTTGCAACATTACTACATGGATATTTATGACAAACTCGTGACATTTTACAACCTTGTCCAGAAATAACTAAATTATATCCATCAGTCCTTTTGCTGAATTAGTTATGTTATCTTATGGTTACAGATTCAGTATATTTCTTTTGGCCAAATATGTGCTGAAACTGAAGTTTTATCAAGCCGGATTAATTAGTCACTGATTTTTTCACATGTTTAAGTTACTGCATGTAAAATCCTGGAGGGAAGAGCTTAAAAAAAAGAGAAAAATTTAACAATTACCTTGCATTGTGAACTTAATTTTAAATAGTGTTCTTTTTGTGTTCACATTTATTATAGCTACCCTGAAGCCAAGCAGGCTTCACAAGCATGCACCCAAATCAGGCCATCCTAAAATGCCTAGGGGCTTTGGACACTGTTCCTACAAAGAGTGGTTTAACACTGTGCAGCTTGCAAAATGAACCTGGGACTTCATAAACATCCAAAGCCATTGCATTGTGAGCAAGTGAAGCTAGTCTCAGATGCTACACTATGAGTCCAGGACTTGGATTTTACTTTCTTGATCCTTGAGGCAACACTCACTAGTTATATAATTTCATTAAATAGGAATAATAATAATTTAGTGTGCACAAACCCCAAGTCTATTGGATAGAATTTTATGGACACAGAAGAGCTAGTTTCTGATGGAATGAAAATAGAGGATATTGTAACTTGTTCAATTTGAATTTTCACACTAGGATTACTGCATGATCATGTGTTAATCCTTTTGGCACATTTTCTGCACAAGTTTCAAGGCCTTTTCTTTCATACAGAAGTCCAGATCTGGCCTTGAGTCTCTCATGCAGGGTCATGTACAATTCCTCTTACTGTTGAGGAATTATGACTCTTCAAAATATTTGTATTAAAGCCATGGAGAGAAAAAGAGAAACAGATTCACGCAAAAGAGAAATCACATTGCATATAAAAAATATCTTACACACTGCTGTAACTCATTGTCTGGTGCGTGAACTGAAGGTATTCCACCAGACAGAAAATGAGAGAGGCCTCAAAAGCCAAGCAGAAAATAATTCATGATTGTAAAATATGATGTAGTTTTACAAAGAAATCACAGCTGACTTCTGGACTTCATAATTGTTTCATACTTTTATATTGATTCCACAATCATCTATGGCCTTATCAGTTTCTTCCCAGTTTAAAGCCACTGAAAAGTACAATTACATTGATATAAAAATTTATGCATTGTGTTGAATATTTAGGGTTATTTACTAAGAATATTTTATAGAGAATATATCATATGAAAAGGGGTATGGTTTGTATTATCTAGAATCCATAGCACTGCAATCAGGAAAAAATGCAGATGATTTGGCTCTTTGACCTTCATGAATTAGATTTTCACTGGAAACTAACACCATAATATATAGCAAATTCAAGTCAAAGAACATTAGAATTTAAGAATACAGCATTACTGAATTTTAAAATCTCAAGATGGTAAGCACCTAAAGAAAAATAAACATGTGTTTTAAGCATTTATTTCATTATTTTTCACTCTGGAAAAGTTGAATTGAAAGAATATAAAATGCCTTGGGTGATTTTGATAGAAATTCTATAATGCATGGCAAATGTACTGAGGAGAAGTGGTAAATATTTAAGAAATACTTAAACAGACTGCAATTGTAATCCATTCCTGTTTAAATTTAAACAGAAAAAAGGTCAGAAAAGGCCAACATGATTAAGTAAGGTGATATAAAGAGCAGTTGAAGCAAGAAGTGAAGAGTGTTAAAAATATATACACATGGCGTAGTAAAGAATGGGATGTACAAAAATTATGCAGAAGAAAGTTAAACCGATAACTGCAGAAATAAAATGAAATACTGAAAGCTGAATTACACATAATACAGAAATGAACAAAGGATTCTTCAAATACAGTGGCAGTAAAGAGCTGAGAAAAAAAGAAAATTGGCCTACTAAGAAAATTACAGGATAATTTTGACATAGGAAATATGAGATTAATCAGTAATCTTGATTCAACTTGGTTTCCTGAGGAATATGTTTCACATGACTGTTTTGTCTGTCAGTGCTCTTCAGTAACTTTTGAAGAATTAACTGTTTCAGCCATATTTGACAGTGGAAGGGACGACTTTTAAAATGCCTGCATTTTTTTGTATCAGTCAGCAATTGTTGCTGCTGAAAAGGAAAGGTTATGATGTGCACTAACAGGCAGGTGCCTGGTTTAACCAGCTGCTTGGTGAGCCTACATGTATGGTTACTCTGCAGTCAGACCCAGCCTTTCATGAGCCATTCTTTGCCAGCTAGGAGACAGAGGAAAGAGCCGACAGCATTTTGGAAAACAGCTGGGGTACAGGCAGGGGTTGTGAGTACTGCAGCAGAAGAGAAAGCAGGTCATGGTGAGGGAGTGTATGGAACATATGTATGGGATGCAGAAGCAGATGGTGGCAGGTGGTGGCATCAGAGAATTCAGCTTGGTTCCTCATCAGAGGTTGGTGTTTGGAACAAGAGGACTATCCTGTGTTGAGGGAAGGGAAGAATTAACTCCTTTAAAGTCTCCTTCCTTTTCTGTCTACATATTCTGAAAACTGAGTATAAGATCTGAGATGCTGGATCATATCATGTTCAATTTGTGATTGCTGTGCATGGGTAAGAGCAAAATTTCACTCTGTGCTGTCTACTCAGACAAAACACAAAGTTAATCATATACCCACAGAGAGGTTTTCTGGACAGTAAAGCCAGACTTTTAAAATTGTCTTTGGTGTCACATATTCTTCAGAAGAAATACAAAGCAAATAACGTTTATCACAAGGTGTGATTGTAACTCTAGACCACCTGCTTCTGACCCTGACAGATCAACACCAAGCTGTGTAGATTTACATAAACTGCAGGGAGTTGTACCCAGATGCACTGCTGTGTTTCTCCAATTAATTTTTATTTTTCCACACTGCTTAAAATCTACTTAATCCCTGACACTTTTATTTCTAGCTGAATAACTTATAGGAAGAAAACTGACAACAGGACTTGAAAGGCCATAATACAGGAGAAAAAAAAAAAACAACAAACAAACAAACAAACAACCCCCCCCAAAACCCCCACACAGCAAAACTGTGTTCTAGAACTGCTTTAATGCATTGTTTGTGTTTCTTCTTTAGTATGAAAGCTTGATTAATTGAAACCTTTGCATTTCAGAGGACCAAATCTTGCAGAAATTTGCATTAATTTTATCAATGGGATATAAATGAGAACAGGATTAAAGTTTCATCTAGCATCCTGTATTTCTCTGCTACCATTTTGTCATACTAATTCCTTGTACTTTAGTGGAAACTGGTTATTCCATGTCATTAAATCTAGTTTCTTTTATTAGAGGTAACAACATCCTATAATCACTTCCAAAAACTAATCAAGCTAACACCTTACTGTATAAGGTGTTACCTTACTGAACTCATTACATTTATTAAAAGTCTGTTCCAGGAACCATGTTTCTGATGACTGAACACCTTCTAATATTGTATTGGCTTTGCGTGGCAAGGTTTTGGAGGCGGGGGGGGTTACAGGGGTGGCTTCTGTAAGAAGCTGCTGGAAGCTTCCCCTGTGTTCGACAGAGCCCAATACCAGCTGGGTCTAAGTCGGACCCGCCACCGGCCAAGGCTGAGCCAATCAGTGACAGTGGTAACGCCTCTGTGATAACATTTTTAAGAAGGAAAAAAAGTTGGGCGAGACAGAGAGAAATGGCAGCCAGAGAGGGAGTGAGAACATGTAAGAGAAACAACGCTGCAGACACCAAGGTCAGTGAAGAAGGAGGGGGAGGAGATGCTCCAGGCGCCGGAGCAGAGATTCCCCTGCAGCCCGTGGTGAAGACCATGGTGAGGCAGGTTGTCCCCCTGCAGTCCACAGAGGTCCATGGTGGAGCAGATATCCACCTGCAGCCCGTGGAGGACCCCACGCCGGAGCAGGTGGATGCCCGAAGGAGGCTGTGACCCCGTGGGAAGCCCGCACTGGAGCAGGCTCCTGGCAGGACCTGCGGATCTGTGGAGAGAGGAGCCCACGGAGCAGGTTTTCTGGCAGGACTTGTGACCCCGTGGGGGACCCACGCTGGAGCAGTGTGCTCCTGAAGGACTGCACGCCATGGAAAGGACCCATGCTGGAGCGGTTTGTGAAGAACTGCAGCCCGTGGGAAGGACCCACGGAGAAGTTCATGGAGGACTGTCTCCCGTGGGAGGGACCTCACCCTGGACCAGTGGGAAGAGTGTGATGAGTCCTGCCCCTGAGGAGGATGAAGCGGCAGAAATAACGTGTGATGAACTGACCGTAAACCCCATTCCCCGTCCCCCTGTGCCGCTGGGGGGGGTTGGTAGAGAATCCGGGAGTGAAGTTGTGCCCGGGAAGAAGGGAGGGGGTGGAGGGAAGGTGTTCTGAGATTTGATTTTATTTCTCACTACCCTTCTGTGGTTGATTTGTAATAACTCAAGTTAATTTTCCCCAAGCTGAGTCTGTTTTGCCCGTCAGTAACTGGTGAGTGATCTCTCCTGTCCTTATCTCGACCCACAAGCCCTTTGTTATATTTTCTCTCCCCTGTCCAGCTGAGGAGGGGGGAGTGATAGAACGACTTTGGTGGGCACCTGGTGTTCAGCCTGGGTCAACCCACCACAAATATCCAGCCTAAACTTATTGACAGATAGCTTATGTCTATTTGGTGTTGCACCAATGTTGTCCTTTATGTAAATATTTCTTCTTCCTTTCATGTATCTTCACCTACTAGGTCCAACAAGTTAATCTCTTGCCTTTTTTTTTTTGTTATATAAATGCCTTTTCAGTGCCTTATCAGCAGGCTTCATCTTCATTTGTTCCTGTTTCAATTCATAGTTTAACAAGAAGATACCCTGTATTTCAGATGATTTTGTAGAATCGTAGAATTGTAGAATCATAGAATAGCCCAGTTTTGTAAGGACCTCAAAAGATCATCTGATCCAACTTTTTATGGGAAAGTGAAGCTGATTATCTAGCACCCTGCCCAGCTGCATCTTGAAAACCTCCAGCAATGGGGACTCTACCACATGCCTAGGGAGAGAATTCCAGTGATTGATTGTTCTCATTGTAAAAAATTTCTTTCTTGTGTTGAGATGAAACATCTCCCTTTTACTCATCAGTGCTCAGGAATGCTCCTTTTTTTTCTAGTGGAAGTATCTTGTTTGTACTCTCATGGAAACATCATATCTTAATTATCATGTGGTTAGGATTTCTCAGCTTCAAATCATATCCAGTTGAGGAGCTGTAACTTTTTAGATAAAATTCTTGCTAATACTTTCTAGACAAATTGCTTTAAATTTGTGGCACTATATGCCACCCCATATCTATAATCTCTCGG
Organism: Gypaetus barbatus; assembly: GCA_028022735.1. Taxonomy (NCBI): domain Eukaryota; kingdom Metazoa; phylum Chordata; class Aves; order Accipitriformes; family Accipitridae; genus Gypaetus; species Gypaetus barbatus. The sequence continues at coordinate 27,816,790 of CM051562.1, read as the reverse complement.
TCACCAGTTATTCACCTTTTCTCTCATACCATCTGTATTAACAGATATGTCTCAATTTTGTTCCATGACAAACTGAATTACCTTGCTGCTTTATTTTGTCCAGAGTCATTAATGAAAAGACTACACAAGTTCACCTTGCAAAACTCTTCTAATGATGTCCATTGAGGTCTTCCAAAGGTCTCTAAAAAGCAATCCAAGTAACCATTTACTCATATGGGCGTAACCGCTCACACCCATTTGATGTGGTTTAGTACATACTACCTTCATTTTACAGATGCGGAAAAGAAACTGAGAACAATTAAGTGAGAGCTTCGAGGCCAGATGTAATCTGAAGTAGGGACTGGCATCAAATTCTGTCTGATTAGTACTGAATTCTGACAAACACATATCCATATAACACTTTATCTTTTGGGAAATAAGTGCATTCTAAAGGATGGATTTATTTTGTATATATTTACCATTTCTAATTCAAGCAGGATTTCAGATGACACTTCCTTCAGCAGTAGGACATGCTTAAGCCCTCCAATTAGTCTATTTGAGAGAGCTTGAACCTTATTTTTGTTTAAGTCAAATCAGAAATTAATTCACTCAAAAATTCAGTGCTGTTCACAGAACAATGGCATTTAATGTGATGGCATTCATGTTCCTTTCTGAGGAACATGGTCTAAAAAATGGTTTGTTTTTCTGAATTTAAGTTTCAATAGTACAACATAATGTATACTTAATGAAAATCCCAAATTGTCAAAATTACTATTTTGAAGATTAATTGCTGTAAACTGCGATAAATGCATTCGCAAGACTGCATGTTATTATTTCCAAGGTATTCAAACTGTAAGTACAATGATTTAAGTTTATTTGCAAAACAGCAGCTAAACTCATGTTTAGTTTAATAATCCAATAAATCCCCAAAAATCGTTTGCAGCTCTGCAAGGTAAATTTTTGCACTGCCTTAAAAGACTGGGTGTTATTAACTGGTATGGTACTTTTTCTTACATTTCAGCATTTATGATACAATGGCAGTGTGCATGAACAAGTTGAGTACATATCAGATCAGTTTTGTTTTATTTATTTATTTTACTGAGCTCTGTTCTGTACAATTGTCTAGGGAAAAAAATGTATAAAATGATGAGCTATGCAGAACATGATTTTATATATCTGCTTTGTTTAATTTTCCAGTAAAATGTGTGAAAAGCCCCAACTTTAATATTTTCTTGAGTTGCTAAAAGAGAAATACAACAAATCCTGTTTCTTACATAACTAATTTGCAGTTTGTTTAATGAAAATACCTCCCTTTTTCTTTTTGGTAGTTAGTTTGGTTGTATCTTTAGGTATGTATAGAACTTTGGTTGCATTGTTTGCATCTCCTATGTTTTAAATTTCTCTTAATAGTTCTCTGTTTTGCAAAAGTTTAAGATAAATCTTTTTAACAGCCATCTGTTTCTTTTGGCCAAACTCTTCTGTTACATGAGGTGAATGCTATCCCTGTTGCCTTAAACAACAGCTTCAAAAATTTACATTCAGTTTAGTCCCAGTCTTCAATTTCCTATAAGCAGACAAATTAGAGCTCCGTGTCTTTTTTTCTTTAATTATTTTTTGAGGTGTACCATTTAGGCCTTCATAAGAGAAGGGCAAATTTATGCAGCACCTAAGATAAGTCGGAAGATAATGGGAGATTTCTACTAATAAGCTTGTCATTTCACTCAGTCCACCACCCAGATCAAAATTCTATGCAAGTAAAAGCCATACTTACATCTGCTTGTCCATGAATGATAAATATGCAGTTTAAAACACAGAAAAAGATCTGAGGGCCCAGTTGCCTTTGACTTCACACTGACCAGCTGTGGTAGATCTTCACTTGTGCATACAGCCTGTGACATTCTTCTTCACTGGCAATGTTTAGCTCCTATAACACATTCTGCAAGGCTGTGTGTAATGTATATTTTACATTGCACATGGAACTTGCCACAGCATATTAAATGACACTGTATGAAAGTGACTTTGTTCATCTAGGTAGAGAAGTGTTTTAACATTCTCCCTTAAACACATTGTTAATATACAATTGTTATATTAGACTGACTTTAATAGGCTAATGAAATAGTTTAATGAAATGACCTCCAAGTTCTGGACTGTAAGAACAAAAAAAAATGTTAGGGAAAAGAACCAGCATAGCAAAAATCAACTCTTTCTTTTATATTTCCATATTTCTTGTTACTTTTCAAATTTATTATGCATTTTTCCATTTCTTTCAACACAGAAGGCAATTACATGATGTTTCCCAATTTTTCATCAATTTTTAGTTCTGCTTAAATGTACCAGATCTAATTCTTTCAGCCTGATGTAATTTTAATTCAATTGGGTTCGACTCACAGGAGCATATGAATGGCCCAAAGGAGTCACACCAAAGGTTATCTAGTCTTTATGCATTTCAGATATATAAATTTATACAGGATATTTCACCCAAGTTCTCTCCTAGTCTCATGTAAATCAAGTATGTTTTAATGTGATTATTTAAATGCCAGTAATATTACATTTGATTTACCTGTATGTAAATAAGAGCTTCAAGATGACTGATTACTTTAATTTTTCTAACGTAAGGTGTTTTGAGCCATAATCATCTAACTTTCTGTGATGAGTGGTTCCTGTTTTTCTGTTATATCATATTTGATCATGTTCTCAATAATAGCTCATAAAATCTGAAAACATCCTTGGAACATAATATTCAAGCCTCTCTTGGAAAATAGCAACAATTTTTCTATGAAGTTGGCAAAACTGAAAATTTCTTTTCACAAAATTAAAAAGCCATGTGGAATAAGAATGCTTAGATTTGACAGATCTTTAATGATGAAGCTAACTAACCAATTTGCTGATTTTATATATGATATATCTTATCTTATAACTTCAGGTACCTTTGTTCCAGAAGCCTGGAAAGCCATTTCCCAGTCAGTAGGTTGCATAACCACCTCAAAAGGAGAAATATCATGCTTCTCTTATGATACATTGCATTCAGACTTATTATTTTATATTTTACTGTATTAAATTGTATTTCAGTCTATGGTGGCAATCATCTAAGATCTGAATCACTAATAATAGTTTATACTATGTCATATTTGGTTTTATCTCCAATGATTTTTAAAGTCCTGAAGGAACACTGTGGTACCTGGACTACCTATTAAAATGAAAAACAAAACAAAAAAATCCACCAAACCTCCCCCCTGCCAAGAAACCAAAAAAAAAAAACCTTAGCTATGTGTGAGAGACTGAAAGAGTTAATGTCTCAAACACTGTGGTGGGGCAAGTTCTGCTTAAAGACAAACCCTGCACAGCAGGGAACCAAGGTGAAAAGCCCATCAGCTCAGACATCAGCAACAGGAGGGGGAGGGCGTGCTGGAGGGTGCACAGATCCCTGTTCTGATAAGCTGTTCTGATACAAAGATCAAACAATGGCTGTGTCTGCAGAGAAGGAGAAGCTACTCCACAAACGACCCCCAAGCCCAAAGGCTCACAAACTGCTCATTAACCTGAGGAGTTTGGGTGCCCGCCCGAAGGAGGGGCAAGGATGATAAAAGGACACAAACTGAAGCCCTGGGCGTGCAAGCCCACTGGAACTGGACCCCTCGGCTAACTGAACCAACGCTGGACCCAGGACCACTGAAATCTTTCTTTCTTCCTTTCTTCCTCTCTCTGTCCTCTTCTCTCTTTCCTTTTCCTTTTCCACAATCCCTACACCTCATCCGTTTCAAGGTATAAACCGTTGACCAAGTCTGAGACTAAGAGTGGATCCAGCCACCACTGGGCCCTTCTTTGACGAGGAGTCTGGAAAGCAAGGGGGCTGCTCTTAACCTCGTGACTCAATGGGAGGGATCTCCTTATTCCCTGAACTGATGTGTATGGTTACATGGGTTACAGAAGTAGTCTTATGCCAATTCCTGTTGTGAGAAACCCAGCCACCTACTACCACGCCTCCGCAGTTCAGTTTGCTTCTGTCATAAATAAAATCTTTCACCGATCGTTTGGTGTCGTTTCACTTTAATTTAGCCCGAGGGAATTTCGAATTAAACACGACTCCCTGGTCTGTCCAGTCTGGGTCGTGACACTATGCCTTTTCTGTGCTAAAGTAGAAGAGTTTCACTTCCCATAGTGTGTTAACCATGCAAGCAAATTCAGAAGACCTGAAACACCTCCAGAAGTGATTTATGGTTTTTCTCTGAACCAGACTTCTGCAGACTCATTAAAAAACCTCAGACTCTTTGTGTAACTTAGTTGTCTTCTGCTTATAAACTTGGGCACTTTGTTGCTGCCTCTCAAAGCCTAAAGGATGTCCAGGTGAAGCAGGGGAGATAAGGAGAGGGTGTTACCCTCTACGTCAATGAGTAGCTGGAGTGCATGGAGCTCTGCCTGGGGATGGATGAGGAGCTGACCGAGAGCCTATGGGTCAAGATTAAAGGGAGGGCAGGGACAGGTGACATTATAGTGGGGGTCTGCTACAGGCTACCTGACCAGGAAGACTGAGCAGATGAGGCTCTGTATAGACAGATAGAAGCAGCATCATGCTACAAGCCCTGGTCCTCATGGGGGACTTTAACCACACCGATATACATTGGAGGGACAACACAGCAGGGCATAAGCAATCCAGGAAGTTGCTGGAATGAGTTGATGATAACTTCCTTCTCCAAGTGATGGAGGAGCCAATGAGGAGAGATGCTGTGCTGGACCTTGTTCTCACCAACAAGGAGGGGCTGGTGGGGAATGTGAAGCTCAAGGGCAGCCTTGGCTGCAGTGACCGTGAAATGGTGGAGTTCAAGATCCTTAGGGCAGCGAGGAGGGTGCTCAGCAAGCTCACTACCCCAGATTTCAGGAGAGCAGACTTTGGCTTCTTCAGGGATCTGCTTGGTAAAGTACCATGGGATACAGCCCTGGAGGAAAGAGTGACCCAAGAAAGCTGGTTAATATTCAAGGATCACCTCCTCCAAACTCAGGAGCAATGCATCCCAACAGAGAGGAAGTCAGGCAAAAAAAACCAGGAGGCCTGCATGGGTGAACAAGAAGCTCCTGGACAAACTCAAACACAAAAAGGAAGCCTATAGAAGGTGGAAGCCTGGGAGGAATACAGAGAAATTGTCCGAGCAGACAGGGATCAGCTTAGGAAAGCCAAAGCCCTGACAGAATTAAATCTGGCCAGGGATGTCAAGGGCAGCAAGAAAAGCTTCTATGGGTACATCAGTGATAAAAGGAAGACTAGGGAAAATGTGGACCCTCTTTAGAAGGAAACAGGAGACTTGGTTGCAGAAGTTGCAGAAGACAAAGGCAGGGACTGGGAGAATGAAGAACTGCCCACTGCAGGAGAAGATCAGGTTTGAGACCATCTAAGCAACCTGAAGGTGCATAAGTCCATGGGACCTGATGAGATGCACTCATGGGTCCTGAGGGAACTGGTGCATGAAGTGGCTAATCCACTGTCCATCATATCTGAGAAATCCTCTCAAAGTGGGAAAGTTCCCAGTGACTGGAAAAGGGGAAACGTAACCCCCATTTTCAAAAAGGGAAAAAAGGAAGACCTGGGGAACTGCAGGCCAGTCAGTCTCACCTCTGTGCCCAGCAAAATCATGGAGCAGATCCTCCTGGAAAATTCCTGGTATCATGGAAAATAAGGTGATTGGTGACAGCCATCGGGACTTTACTGAGGGCAAATCATACCTAACAAACATGGTAGTATTCTGTGACAAGGTTATGGCATTGGTGGATAAGGGAAGAGCAACTGACATCCTCTACCTGGTCTTGCAAAAAGCATTTGACACTGACTCGCACTACATCCTTGTCTGTATGATGAAATAATATGGATTTGATGGATGGACCACTTGGTGGATATGGAATTGGCTGAATGGTCCCACTCAAATAGTTGCAGTCAACAGCTCAATGCCCAAGTGGAGAGCAGTGACAAGTGGCTTTCCTCAGGGGTCAGTATTTGGAATGGCGCTGTTTAACAACTTTGTTGGTGACATGGAGAGTGGGATTGAGTGCACCCTCAGCAAGTTTGCCAACAACACCAAGCTGTGTTGTGCAGTTGACATGCTGGAGGGAAGGGATGCCATCCAGAGGGACCCTGACAGGCTTGAGAGGTGAGCCCGTGAGAACCTCATGAAGTTCAGCAAGGCCAAATGCAAGGTCCTGCACATGGGTCAGGACAATCCCAAGCACAAATGCAGGCTGGGCTATGAGTGGATTGAGACCAGCCCTGCGGAGAAGGACTTGGGGATGTTGGTTGATGAGAAGGGCAACATGACCCAGCAGGGTGCAATTACAGCTCAGAAAGCCAACCCTATCCTGGGCTGCATCAAAAGTTGTGTAACCAGCAGGTTGAGGGAAGTGATTCTCTCCCTCTACTCTGCTCTGGTGAGACCCCACCTGGAGTACTGCATTCAGTCCTGGGGCCCCCAACATCAGAAGGACGTGGACCTGTTGGAGCAGGTCCAGAGGAGGGCCGTGAAGATGATCAGAGGGCTGGAACACCTCTCCTATGAATACAGGCTGAGAGAGTTGGGGTTGTTCAGCCTGGAGAAGAGAAGGCTCTGGGGACACCTTATAGCAGCCTTCTAGTACCTAAAGGGGGCCTACAAAAAAGCTGGAGAGGGACTTTTTACAAGGGCCTGTAGTGATAGGACAAGGGGCAATGGTTTTAAACTGAAAGCAGGTAGATTAAGATTAGATGTAAGGTTGTATGGGGCTTTGAGCAACCTGGTCTAGTGGAATATGTCCCTGCTCATGGCAGGGGCATTGGAACTAGATGATCTTTAAGGTCCCTTCCAACCCAAACCATTCTATGATTCCATGATTCTATGATTCTATGATTTAAAGTTGTCTCCTCTACCTCTCCTGTGAATGCTGTAAGCACAAGTCTACTGCATTCTGAGTGGGAGATCTGTAGAATAGCTTTGTCAGGAGAGATTAGACCTTTTGTATGACATAACATATCAAATACAAAGAATTATGACAATTATGAATACTTAGTGTGATGCCAAAGATTCAGTGTTCTAATCTTCACTCTACTTAATACCTATTTCTGTATCTCTGTAAGCAGACTGAATGCCCACAGTCATAGTCTATATGACCCCATAGGACAGGAATAATATATTCATCATTGCAGACAGAGGATGCAGAAACATTTCTCCCTCTTGTGAAAATACAGCTTGTCCCTCACAGACTTCACAAATTCCAATTTGAATTCACAAAGAAACTCATAAATAACACATCATACTCTATCAGTAAGGAGAGAAGGTTTTCTTTTTCCTTTTCTTTTTCCTCTTTTTTCTTTTTCCTCTTCATTTTTCTTCTTTTTTCTTTCTCCTTTTCTTCTTCTTTCTCCTTTTCTTTTTCTTTCTTTTTTATTTTTCTTTTCCTTTTCCTTTTTCTTCCTTCTTTTTCTTTTTCTTTTTCTTTTTCTTTCTTCTTTTTCTTTTTCTTTTTCTTCCTTCTCTTTCTTTTTCTTTTTCTTCTTCTTTTTCTTTTTCTTTTTCTTCCTTCTTTTTCTTTTTCTTTTTCTGCCTTCTTTTTCTTTTTCTTTTCCTTTTCCTTTTCCTTTTTCTTTTTCTTTTTCATCAAATAATTTGTTTTGCTAATCACTCTAATAATTATTTTTTCTTTTGTTGTGCTCATTTCTTGGATGTGCATTCTGTCTCCTAGAGCTTTTGACAAATAGTATATACTCAACTAGGAGAAGACTATTACTGCTTTTTGGAGGAGGAAGAAGTATCAGTGAACTGAAAGGAACTGGAAGAAACAGCGTCACAGAGGTAAGTACATTGTAAGTGTGCAGATGTATGGAAAAACTGCACCTGGCATTGTGACTTTAATTGCAAAAAAAAGGCATTAAAAAGCCAAACTTAGTGCTGGAATTTATCATGCCTAGCTCTGCCATCCATTGTGTGGATAAGTACTTTTCCTAAACTAGGCCCTGATTTATTTAGTCATGATGTAATTGTCTTAGGTTAAATACAGCTGATTGTCCCTATATGTGATACTATGTCTACCCTAATATTTACCATCAGCAGCATAATTCATGTAGCATCTTTTGAGATCATCTGGAAAGCTCAGCACTCTCTCTGTGAGATAAGCATCTTGCCCACTCCCCTTATTTTTGTCTTTGCACATAGTCTTACCTATTTATCTTAGCAATTCTGCAACGTACTTTGAAGCATCCACTACAACTGTGTCAGAGATAATCACATATCACAAAGTTCAGAAATAAAGAATGTATTCAGCAGGGAAAATACAGCCTACAAAAGACAGAATTCTGTATGTTTTCCCCAGGGTTACAAAAGAATTCTCTCACCTTTTCTCAGGCTGTCAAGGAAAAGATAAGTAGGTAGATAAATAAGTAGATAGACATACAGACACAAGCAAGAGGAGATCTTTCAGCAAATCAGAAAAGGAGAGAAAAAAAGGGAGAAGACACGAGTGTTCTGCAAAGATCAGAAACAATAACTAAAAGACACAAACAAGTCTAAACACTGAGCACAGTTTGATAATAATGAATAAAGAATGAGTTACTATAACTGTTCCTATTCTAAGTACAGAGGGAAATAAATTTTCTTATAGATAATAGGATTAGGTTTTTTTCTTTCCTTTTTTCTTTTCTTCTGCTAACAACACTTTGTTTGTTTGTTCTCCTGTGGTTTTTTTGTTTTGTTTTGTTTTGTTTTGTTTTTTTTCCCTTCCAAGCATTTCTTCTGTTTCAGTGAAACTGAATACATATTATTCTGTAGTAAATTACTCAGGTAGAAAGAGGTCATTAAATCCTGACAGAAATGTCTCCAGACAACTTTCTTTGATATAAGACATGTTTAACAACTAACCTAAGAAATTATACTGGATATTTCAGTTATATGGAGATGTAAGAGCAAACACAGAAAATGTGGGATTGCCAGTTATACATCCCAAACTGTTTCACCCATACTTATCTCAACATACATGTGATGGTAAAAAATCTTGCTGAGTATAACAGTATCACAGAACAGATGAGGTTGGCAGGCACCTCTGGAGAACAATCAGTCCTGCTCAAAGCAGTGAGATGCCTAGAGCAGGCTACCCAGGACCATGTCCATTCTCATTTTTAATATCTCCAAGGATGAAGACTCCACAACCTCTCTTGGCAACCTGTGCCAGTGCCCAGTCACAGTCAGAGTAAAAAAGGGCTTCCTGATGTTCAGAGGGAACCACAAGGGTATGTTGCTGGCTCATAGCTTGTTGCCCACCAGGACCCCCAGGTCATTTTCTGCAAAGCTGCTTTGCAGTTGGGTAGTCCCCAACTTGTACTGGTGTGGGGGGTTGTTCCTCCCCAGGTGCAGGACTTTGCACTTCTCCTTGTTGAACTGCATGAGTTTCCTGTCAGCCCATTTCTCCAACCTGTTCAGGTCCCTCTGGCTGGCAGCACGAACCTCTAGTGCATCAGCCACTCCTCCCAATTTTGTAGCATCTGCAAACTTGCTGAGGGTGCAGTCTACACCATCATCCAGATCATTAATGAAAAAGTTAACAGTGTTGACCCCAGTATTGATCAGTAGGGTACATCCCTAGTGAATGGCCGCCAGGTGGACTTTGTGCTGCTGACCACAACTGTTTGAGCCTGGCAGTTCAGCCAGTTTTCAGCTCACCTCACTGTCACTTGTCTAGTCTGCACTTCACCACTTTGTTATTGAAAATATTATGGGAGATTGTATCAAAAGTGTAGTATAGGTTACATTGAATTCTGCTAGTTGCTTTTATACACTTGTCTTCCTATCCACACCATATTTTCAAGGCTGTATAGATAAGGCTGCAATTTTTCCACGTGTTTATGATACACAAAAAAGGAAGTAAATCAAATAAATAAGACGTTAGATCTTTTCAGGGCAATCACAGTGTCCTCAGTTCAGCTGGGATGGAGTTATTTTTCACAGGAAGCTGGGAGGGGGCACAGCCAGGACAGGTGACCTGAACTAGCCAAGGAGCTATTCCATACCATGTGACATCATGCTCAGTATATATATGGGGAGCAGGCTGGGGGTGTGTGCTCACTATGTGGGAAGTGGGGGAGCATCAGTTTCTGGGTGGTGAGCAGTTGCACTGTGCATCACTTGTTTTGTATATTCTTTTATTAGTACCGTTGTTGTTGTAACTTCTCTTTTTGTGTTGTCCCAGTAAATTGTCCTTACCTCAACCCACGAGGTTCTGGTTTTTTTCTTTTCTCCTTTCTGATTCTCCTCCCCATCCCACTGGAGGGGGGCAGGGAGGAGTGAGTAAGCGGCTGCATGGTCCTTTGTTACCAGCTGGGCTAAAACCACGACACACAGAAATAAGATTCTTACTTAAGTTTTATTGGTTTTATGTAGAGAAAATCTCTTCTGCCATATAATCTCATTATTGTTTAGTACAATTTTTGAGGATAAAATATGGCTTCAGCTCTTGTAACACAGAAATAAAAGTTATTTAAAAAAATGTATCAAAGCCCCCCTGCAAAAAAAACCCAAACCCGAACAACTACAGGGTTTTTTTAATATTGTTTCAATATGCAAAATTTTTCTTGGACCTAGCTCAGTTAAGTGTTCCATCTATTCCATCTATGACAAAGTTCCTATAATAAAACAAAGAAATAAACAAACAAACAAAAGCCAAAACCTGTATCAAAGTCTTTATCTTTGAAACCTGAAAATTATCCCTTTAAGGTGAAACAAACAAACAAAGAAAACCCATTAAATGAAGCGTTGTGTATGTCTGTATGGAAGGCAGACAACATGATATCAATTTGATCAATATGGTGCTTGTGAAAGGTGCCCTTAAGACCTTTGGAGACCAGCATTTCCTTTTATCTACATAAGCAACTCAGTGAAAATGAAGTATGTTTTCCCATGTTGTCTGCCTATAGGTCTCAACTCTGATATGCCATACTTGCAGGTGTGGCTCATTTAACCCCCAAGAAAAGAACCTTAACAAAAAAAGTTTTTTGTGTGGATCATTTATGATGTAGAAGTCGATAGCATTTCATATAGACCAGCAGTCATCCTAATTACTCTTAGCTGGTATAAACCTCAGCTGAATTTGAACTAGTGACCTGCAGATGAAAGGCGTAGCATAATGTTACTGACCTCTTCCTATCCTTTGCCTCAGCTGCTGCTGGTGTTGCTCTGAGCCTGTAGGAAATGTTTTTATGAGTTTGGAAAGCTGATGGGTGTCAGAGACAAAGTAAGACCATATTTCTGCAATACGTGTGTAACAGGTGGTGCTCATGCTCTTCCAGTAAGAAATGTTAACATAAAGAAATCTTTCTATCACATTAGATGAAAAATAACATTCAGCACATCCAAAGTATTCATTTCCACCTAGCGGTCACTCCTGCAAGTCAGTAACACATGCCAGGTTGGCACCTTTCTTCTAAAATGAACAGATAGCCAACCTTCATTGTTTTTTCTGTTCTAAAATGAAAACTGCATTCTTCTTCCAAGTATTTTTCCTTAAAGAACATTCTAAATTTTTTTCAGTTCCTGTGTTAGCTTGACAATACAAAATCAACTTCTGCTGTCCTTTCATGCACGCACTAACTCATTGTGTCCTTGGGAATATCATGGTTGTATACCTGCTGTAGTGTCACAGAGTGAATATATCCTAAAAGGGAGAATGCCTGTAGCTAAGGATAGATGACATTTCTGTATATGACTTAAAATCAGGACCTGAGCGATCATGAATTCCTCTGGAGCTTCAACAGCCAAAACCACAGAGCTTTCAGGTTTTGCTGACTTCTGAGTGCTATCTTATAATTTATAGCACCCAGACATAACTGAATTATTTGAGGTCCAATATGCTATTAATAATTCTGCATGTTAGACATCTGCCCACACAAATATCATGAGCTGTAGCCTATGCACTCACACTTTGTGAAAGACTTAATTGCGACCAGATGGTACTTCAAAAGTTTGGGGCATCTCTAAAATAACTGAGGATGCTGGTGAAGGATTGTTTTCCTGCTGCTGATCATAGAAGATAACACGTTAAGGCTTTCAAACACCTGCTGTTTGTTTCACAGTTTTCAAAATAGCTGACAAAATGAGCAAGATCCTTATTTTATGGTTTCATTATGAGTAGTCTTTTGCAAAATGCAATTCAGTATGATTTTAATTTTTCAGCATCCAAAGTGAAGTTTCATAACAAGCTTCAGTTGCTGCAGCAATTAGCAGGATGGAGAGTAATTTTCTTTCCTCCATTTTTTTTTTAGTTAACAAATTAAAGATTTTGATTTGTCAGCATTGTCAGGTGTATTTTCCCCAGAACTTATCTTCCCATTTGTCTGTGATCAACCTGCTGACTCAAGGAATTCAGAAGGATGTTACTCATTTTTTTTCTGCTTAACCTGGGTTCAGTTATAAATTCAACTACTTCTTTCATCTCTGATCTTTTCCTGCAGTATAATGCTAACTTGTCATTCAATCAAAAGTCTTAATCACTAATCAATTATTCATCATGTGATTGCAAGGATCCACAAATTCTTCTAAGGCTCATATTTTGTCATGCTACAGGCAGCTACTGAGAAAAGAATAATGACATTACATAACCACTCTCTCAAAGTAACCATTTTGCCCACATTTCAGTCAGATCATTTTGGGAATCAAAAGTGTTTGATTAAGTTTGTCAATTCTCCTTTGGTTTTGGTTTTAGAAACTTTTGCGTTATGGTTTCATAAGATCTAATAGCTGAGAGACAGTTCAGTTCATTTAAAAACTACACCATGCTGGATGTCAACAATCATACTATTTTCCATTTCAGTGACACAGCCCCAGATTTCATGTCTCTTCAGCATTATGTATAGCATTCTTCTGGGGAGAATAGACAGTTTTTTTCCTAACTTGAAGCTAAGTCCTCAGTGATAGTCTGAGCAGTTTATACTTCATTTAACTTCTTTTAAGGTGTCTTTGAATACAGGAAAGCAGAGACTCTGCAAGTTAAAACTAAAGATGAAACGAATGACTGCAGTGCCAGCAGTGTCCAGGTTTCTTGTTCTGCAAGAAGTTCTAAAATATCACAGTAATCTGTGTTTTAAAAGGCAATTGGAAAAGACAGGTATTTCTCTTTTCCCATATTTTGAGGAGAATTCAATGGACACTCCAAGTTCCATATTTACAAAAGTATATTTTTTTAAAAATTAAATATTGGGAAAAAAAAAACATTTTGGAAGGCAAAATGAAAGTATTCTTTTTCCAAAAACCCATGAGCAATTCCAGGCAGCTTTATCAGAATGCCTTGTTCCATGTTTTTCCAAACAAATGTGACTCCAAACCACATGTTTCTACAAAACATCTTTATTTTCCCAAAGGTGGCAGAGGGGAAGTGTATTTCTGAACTAGCTTAACTTAACACCACAAATCAACTGAATCTCTACTGCATGCAAAAACAGAATTGGAAAGAACTAGTTGGGCCCTTGTGCCCAGTCCTGATGACTCCAGCCAGCCTTATGAAGGCCTTTCAGTCTAACGGAGTCAAGAAAATATCTACTGCAAGTAGTACTTATGTATGTGCACACACACACACACACACAAACCACCTCACCCAGTATTTTGATGAAGTACAAGAGACTGAAACACAGAGGATGAGAGAATGGGGGATCAAGAATATTGTTTTGCTCCTTCATTTGCAAAAAAAAGTTGGGTGCTGATGATTACCTTGAGACGTGATATATATATATACTTGATGTGAGAGAGAGAGATATATACCTCACTGAGGACAGCCATAAAAAGATGTTTTTAGGCTAAGAAAACTTGGTTTAGTTGTGTCCTGGTTTATGCATTTCATTGAATTGCACAGCTCAATGTAGAGCAATAGCTAGAGAAAATGAAAAACAAAAACCATTCTATGTGGGGAATCTGATGTGCAACTGCTTTATGACAGTAGCATGAAGGTCAGTACCATAGAAAAGAAACTTAAGGTATCATTCATTTAGCTGCACAGAACAGAAATTTTATTTATTTATTTAACACACAGTTAAATTGAATGTCTGCAGATTTGTTGACCCTTACTGAAGAGTAGAAACTACAACCTTAGCCATTTTTTGTAAGACAGGGGACTATTACTGTATAAAAAAAAAAAAAAAAAAAAATCATATGAACTGAAAGATCCAAATGATATAGATTTTTGATGTGCAGCTTTCACACACACTGTTTAAATGATAGTAACAGTTGCCATGTTTTTCTTAAAAGGAAGTTAAATGCATTATTTACCTGGTTTTCATTATTTTCATAATGAAATCTCTATATCTGTGAATTTTTCTTAGCTGAAAGAGTAAATATTTCACTCCTTTAATCCTAATTTGTTGTGATTGGGTTAAACTGGAAAATTGTGGGGTTTGGGGGAAGGTGTAAACCAGAAGTTGGCCAAGTTGTTATAGGCTGGAACATCCTTACAGGCTGGGTATGGGCCTGAAGAATCTTTCTGTCTGCAAAGCTGTATTTAAAAGAGAATTCCACCATTTTTTTTTTAATATTTCTTAATGCATAGTCCTTTAGTGACAATAAAAGCAATTGAACTGTATATTTGATCTGGTCTTGAGCTGAACATGATCTGTAGAACTTTAACATTTTTAATAGTTGCTATAGTGCTTGTCTTAAAGAGGTTTTCTGCTTGACAAAGACCAATTGGTCTTTACGAACAGTATGTTCCTATCATCATTTTTCATTCTAGGCAACACTGCCTATAAGTACTTTTATGAGTAGACCAGTTCATGTTTTCTTAATCTCTTAGTTTCTGACATTATTCTTCCAATTCTTTCAATGTACATGAGAAAGGAGAAATGAGGAAGAGTGCAGAGATGCCAGCAGAGCAATGAAAATAACAGCAAACATAATATCCTTCAGAATAAAGAAAGGCCCTAGCACACACAAGCCATCCAAGGGTCTGTATTTAACTCCAGATGATGATTTGAATTGAGCAAGATGATGCTCTGAACTAAGTAAGAATTTCTTCGTCCCAGCTTGGAAAAAAAAAAATCAGCATTTTACAATGGGAAATTGCATTTAAGACATGTTCACCATAGTGGAGCAGGAAGAGGCACTTAAGGACAGTGGAATGGAAAATAAAAGGCAGTGTGGTGGACCAGGCAATATGACAAGACAAGGATGGGCTGTGTAAGCAAAATCTTCAACAAAAGTTCTGAAAACCATCAAAACAAAACGTGCAGTTTGCTTTCCTACTGAAACTTTCCTCAGTTAAAAAAACAAACAACAACAACAAAAAAAAACCAACAAAAAAACAAACCCAAAAAACACTGTGAGGTGTTTTTCTAGAGTTTTAATTTCTAAGTTTTATCTGACTAAATTTCAGTCTAAATTCTACTCTAATGGTAGGATTTGTTTATCATATATAGTATATATTTGGCGGGGGGGAACCAAAAACCTTAGTGGCTAGGGAAATGGTGGAATTGAAAATGTTAAAGATGTTTCATATCGGAGCTCTGTCATTGGAAGTCAAACCTGATACAATGGTTGGTGAAACGTACTGCTATGCTGGTACTAGAAGTTATTTTTTAATTCAGAGGAGTGATGGCTTTTCCACAGAAAGGAGCTAATAATCCTTAACCTTTAGCTCCCTTCCTGTGTCTCTCTTCTTCCATCACTGGGAAGATAGATGACAATGATAACTCCATTGCTTTCTCATGTGCTATGTTGGGCACAGATGCTTGATTAGTTTTGCTTTTGACCTAATGCCCACTAAAAATGAAGATAAAATTGAGTTCAAACTTGTGTTTCAGAGGTCAAAGACCAGAACTTTCCGTCCTAACTACTCAGTCGATTGTTTTTCTATCACAGGAGTAACACTGCCTGCACTACTTGGTTACAGAATATTTAGGTGATCTTTACAGAAAGTATAACTGTATAAAAAAGTTAAGGGCTCTCAGCCTGCAGAACGACACTGCATTTTTGGGGACCATTACTAAGGGCTATTTCTAGTTTTAATAGTAGCTAACAAATATTAGGACAGCACTAAGTATTGGAATGAAGAAAAGTACAAAACTGGTAGCATTTTCTAGGAAAAAAAAAATCTGTTGCACAGATAACCACGTTGTTAGTCTTATATGCATCAATGTAAAACTTTGGTTTACATGACTGAGCCTGGGGAAAGAGTTCATTGCAGAAAATTTACAAATAAATTTTTTTCAGCACTAATATAAGAACTTAAAAGAAATCTTATTATATGTATTTATAACATTTCCATCAGTAAAGAACTTGGTTGTATTTTCCACAGCTTACATTTAGGCAACATAATTTCGCAAGAATGAAGATTAAATACCACATAACATTTTAACTTCAAAAGAACAAACATGAGAAGGAAAGTCTTAGTGTTAGGATACTGAAGCTTGACATTACTAAGAAAAATGGTGTTCAGAGATGTTATAAAATTATTACAGTGCTTAGACCTGGATTCTGAGATATTTCTATTTAGAATAAATTCATCCTGCAATGCTGAAGTAGTTTACCTCAGCTCATTTTTAGACAGTTAACTTTACACATGAAAAAGAGAAAGACTCGGAAAGGGAGACATGATTTGCCTTGTAGGTAGTTAAAAGCTGTTTTTTTTCTGTATAGCTTATACTACTACAGCATGTGGATTGAAGTACTGTGATTTCCTTGATGAACTCTGCTTATAAAATGGAAAGGTATGCTGTGGAAGGAAACAGAGAAGAATTAGGAAAAGTCTTCATAAATACTTTATTAAAAATTCAATTTTCTTCTGATAGTGTAAAACCAAATTAGAAAAAAAAAAAGTACACTTAAAGAATTATCTGCTCTGAATCATTGAAATCTCTAATACTGATTAGCTGTATAGAAAGTCCTACCTGAAAGTAAAACCAGAATGTATGTGATACAGATACAGCTAGAAACAGAAAATTCTTTAGGAACAATGACACTAAATGAACCAGTTAGAGAAAACTTTCACACCCTAGAATTATACCTCATTATGTGAGTGACTGAGCAATCAGTCAGAAATGGAAGCAGATAATGGAATCATCACTAGTTCCTGAGTCTTCCTGAAATTTGCCCTTCAGCAACCCCTCTGTCTTACTCAGAAAGGGCCTGAAGCTTTCAAGCAGATCTCTATCTTTCCCAGGCAATCAGAAAGCAAGCACAAACTTGTATGTAGAAGCAGTGAAAAGCAAACATAAAGCTGTTTGTTAACAGCACAAATGTGACAGAGTAACTTATACACATTCACACAGATGTCCAACTAGGAGAATAGTAGGAACATGTCCTGTGAAAAAGCACAGGTAGATTATGGGACGGTGAAGAAGCCACTCCAGACAGCCTTCCAGCTGAAATGAGCATGGCTATTTAGAAGCATATTTAGCAACCTCTGCAAGGTCTGGCAGTTTGTACAAATACTGTGTCATGGTGATAGAGAAGAACAAACTTCACCTTTTTGTCCATTGAAGTGGCCAGATTCATACCACCATACCTAAAACAAAAAGGGGTTTTAAACTGTTACACTAGTCAGGTCTCACAGTCAACTCTTCCAGAAGAGAATCCAGAAGGTTGCATAAGAGTTATTGTCTGTCAAGAATTTTTTTTCTTCATAGAGCACCAGAACTCACTTTTGATTTCCAGAAAATGTGTCCTTTTTATGTAAGGACAACACCCTTACTAATAATGGGATTTTGCATTCCAAAGTGCTGTTTTGACCTTCCTAAGAGACTTGATTTAACTCATAGGTTAAGTAAGAATCGTTATAAGCCATGGCATAAATTAAATCTCTGTGGTGTAAATTAAAATCTCCCTGTGCACGAAAAATTTGGCTCCACAATTATATGCTTCCTAGAACTAGTGGGGTGGTTAAGGATGGGTAACTTAACCAAAAGTTTATCTTTTTTTTTTTTTTTAGTGTATATATATATATGGTTTTCAATCAGGGCTCACAAAGGCAAATTCAAATACATCCTTCAGCAGGAATTATTCTTGTTCTGCTCAAGTAGATTCCAAGTTACTGAAGTAGATCTAATCCCACTGGACTTTGAAATAAAAAAGATAATAATTTGTTTCATTGTAATACCAGAAAGTCCAATTCATTAAAACCTACATGACAGGACATTAAAAAATAATAATAATAATAATAATTCCTGCATATGGCTTTCAGTGGATGAAATTAGATTAATATTTTACATTCTCTAAAAAGGTGACATTTTTGTACATTGCTCTATAAAATAATCTACTATAATTTTCTGACTTGTTGATGAAAATTGTTACTGAATCCAGTTTCATGAAATGGCATGCATTTAGCTACTTTCCACTTTTCAACTAAAAACAATCACACTGATGGAATATCTACTTCAGTAGTTCCCTGAGCAGTTTCAAATGATTTTTCTTGGCTAATCATGAAACAAAATCCATTCAAGATTAGGAAATGCCAAACCTAGAACTAAGAGGCTTGTAATGACAATGCATCTTAACAAGAAATAAAAAACAGTCTTTCTCAAGAAGAATATTTTCATGCAAAGTTGGCAATATCATAAATGCTTTTGTTGTATTTTAAAATGTTTAATTGACAAAAGCAAAAGTAATCCCAAGCCAAGCAACTTTCCTGAAGGAGATACTGTTAAGAAAGAAATCTGGAGAGAGAGGTGATATATGGTACACGGTGTAATTGGCATCTCACTATAGCTCAGTGGTTGCAGCCTGGGAAGCTGGATCAGACTACAAGTGGGGTTTGCTTCCTATAGGCCTACTAAGGAAATGGAAGAAAAATATATACATATTTATCCCTCCCTGCCACTCAAGGTGCACATTGGGCCAGGGGAGGAGAGAGGAGAAATATTTCTCCTGTGGATTCTGGATCATTTGGCATATCCTTGCCCTACATCACAGGAGAATCTTACTATGATAGAAGCCCTGTTTTCCTTTCTTAACATCTGTGATATTTGTTGTGCTGGCTTCTGGGACAGGATAGCTCTAACCAATAATCAATAACCAATAACCAACATGGAAATCAGAAAGGATTATTTTCTTCCTATGATACTTATCAGGCAGGACCCAAAAGTCATTTTTGGTTCCACAGAGCATTATGGAGGCACAGCTGAGCTACAAGGAATAAGAATAGATTTAGGAGGTAATGAAGAAATTGTGGCTGTTATCCAGTGAAGAATAAAAGATTCAGCTTGAGGAGTCAGAACTTCTGTAGAATTTTTGGAATAGGACAAAGACAGGACTAACGTCTTTCAACTTGAGATCCTTCCTTGTAAGTTTTGCCAGTCCTTCGGGGAAAAAGCCAATAAGCTTAAATGATGGCAGTCCTGGAAGCAGGCTGCAGAGTACATCTACAAGAAATGGCATCTCAGCTCACTAGTGCTGTTGCCTAATGAACAATAAATGGGGGTTTTGTAACCTGCCACTTCCCTCCTCCACAGAGTTTGCCTCCTCCGCAGAGTTTGCCTCCTCCATAGGTTTTCATCTACGGCCTAGCTCTGGTACCATACAGCTACATAACCTTGGCTCAGATGTTGCTAAGTTATAAGGAAGTGCTGTGAGAAAATTCATAGATCCTTGTAAGGTAGGAAAGGCAGAACTGCAGGCAGAGGTAAGATTGCTGAAACAGGGATAGTCAGCAACTCAAGGATTCAAGAGGAAGAACATTCACATGGTAAGTTAGAAAATCCTAGCGCAAAAACCAAGGTGCCAACAGACAGCAAACATCAACATCAAACTTGTGTTCAGCAGCAGTGGAAGCTGTCCCTTCCCCTTCCAATTCAGAGTTTCCTGGCCACTGGGGGTGTTGGGCACGTTAACACCTAGCCCAGTAGCTTGTTTCTCCTTATTAACTCTTGTGCGTGACATATTGTTTTCTACTTTTAAGATTGTAAAGTCTATCTGGTCATAGCAAAAATTGCCCTAAAAATAATGTGGAAAGGGGTGGGTATGTGGATGACATCTCTACAATTTGCTAAATTATAAGAGCTGCAGTCAGGTCCATAAGTCTATCCCTCTGCCTGTGCTTCATTTATCCACATGTTCTAATTACATCTGGAATCAAGCTCTAAACTGGGGTCCAAGTCCCAAAATACTTCTGAATTTTTTATCCTATATGACAATAGCTTTAAAAATACAGTTAATGTTTTCACTGGCTAGTAAAAATGCCATCAATGCATAAAATGGACAGATGCTGTGTCCTCCACATTTCCAGAGTCTTACATTCCAGTTTCAAAACACCTTCAGTAAGATAAGCAAATAAAGTGTGGCAATAATTCACAAAATCCACAGCTAGAAGCTGACAAAACCTTTGGATTCTTTATGCCAATTTTCTATGCTTTCTATGAGCCTTAGATTAGACTTAGGTTAGTGAAATTAGTAAAACCATATTTAGATTTTCTGCTTAATTATAATTATTAATTTCTGGGTTTTTTGTTTGCAAATATTTGTATGTAGTTACATTACTAAGAAAAAATTAGAATATGCTCTATTAAAAAAAAAAAACTTAAACCTCCTGTTACATACTAGATACAACCAGCTATGAAGCTCCAGTACTTATTTTTCCAAATAGTCGCAAAAGGCGAAGTTTATAGCAAAACTTTTTACTCAAATGAACTTGGATGTTAACAGTTACTAAATCTGAGTATGGTAAATTAATTTTACCATTTCAATAGCAGGGAAAGGTAACTTAAAATAGAACAAAGTGCCCAGTTATCATTTTATCCATAAACATATTTTTCAACAAAAGGAAATAACATTTTTAAGCAAAAAATATTATAAAACGAAACTACCAAATAATTCTGTTTTCTGAAGAATACATTTCATTATAAATTTCACTAAAGGCAGGGGGAAACCATAACTCTGGCAATGGCATTAAATGCCTATCTAGTTTTGGTGTATAGTTAGAAGTCATGTCTCCTTTTATAGTCAAAGAGGGATTCCTTCAGAGCAGAAGCCTAAATTAGCAGTTTCTGATTTTTTCACTGGAGCAGTTTATGCGTCTTCACTGAATGCAGGAGTAGCCCAGGGAATATAAGGTAATATAAGGTTATTGGACATATGATTTAAGAAACTTAAGTTATATGGTATGAATATTCCTCACTCTTTCAATTATTTGTTTTTAGATAAACTATAATTGTCATCAAATTACTAGGCAAGCAACTCCATGCAATCAAGCAGACAATCCAGGAATAAGTAATGTATCTTTGCAGAACTGAGGACTAACTTAGTAATATTAACAAAGGAATCTAAACCATAATACTAACAGTATGTTTAGAGTGCTGTCTTGCAAAAAAAAAAGGAGGTATTTGAAGTAACTAAAGACTAACAAATAATAATTTTTTACATAAGACTATTTATTCTTACAATTTCTGACAAATGTCTCATTATTATAAGTACATTTTGGAGTAACCAAAAGCTTCTTCCAGTGACTTTCTTAAGAATAACATTCTCATCTTTAACATCTATTTATCATTCAGAAACATTCATTGATTCTTCCATATAAATACTTTGGAGGGGTTTTATCATCAGGAAAGTTTGTCACTTTTGCTGTAGGTTATTTAGGTAGGAGGATATTCAGTCTGGCAATTCTAATGGGGATTAAAAAGAATAAGTGATGAAATTTTTTTTAACACTTCTGTATTCATCTTAAATTGTAGTTACTGGGTTGTATTCCATAGAATAGATGAAAACAATTAAACAAATCAAACATAAAATAAAGAACAGGCAAAAAATACGAGCTGCTTTTGTAACCCTGAAATTCACAGGGATTATCAAAACTACCTAAAATCCCCAAGCTACCTCAGACCACTCCTTTCCACAAATTCAGAAAAAGAATTTACAAGTAAGGGACAGAAAGGAACACACTGAAGATTTTACAGAAAATGCCTGGCCATGGAACTAATTGTGTAAATTAACAAAATCAGCTGAAACTCTTCCATTGCTGGTATACTGCTGCAGTAATGTCACACAGGGTAGTCTCTTATAGCTAGACTCTAAACCAGAGAGAATTGTGGATCTCAAGAGCTTAATTCCATGTGGCCTTGACAGGGAAAACAGCTGGGATGTGGACTTCTTTGTAACAGCTTGGTGTAAGAAGCAGGTGGCATTCAGTGGTTGCTTCAGCTCTCAGGGCTTCAGGGCTTCAGCTCTTCTTTCTCAATACCATCTGCATGAGAACCCTGCTGCAGCAAGGTCAGCATTTTCAAAGGCAACAGTGACTTTACCAATGGTACCAGAAATAAGCTTTTTTATCTAGAGTTGCAATCACAATGTCCTGGTTGTTGGTAAACCACTGTTGTGGATGGAGTGATGCAGTTCACTCATAAGAGAGAAATAGCAATATGCTTATTGGTATAAAACAGTGATTTAATAAAGTTTGATTATAAATGCAACAGTGGCTTAACAAGATTCGATGTCAAGGTTCACTTGATATTTGCTGCGTAGAGGACAGGATCAGACAAAACTGAGTCATGAGGTTCAGAAAGGACCCCCTTGCGTTCTAAACTCCTTCTCAGAGGGGAGTCTAGGTGCAGCTGGATCCACCCCTAGTCCCAGACTTGGTCAACGGTTTATGTCTAAAGGATTATATATGTGCAATTAATTCTTTATATCACTTAGCTAAGATTTCAAAGTTTAGCATGCTGTTAATCACTTACCGAGAATCTGTTGCGGCAAGGAATCTCTCAAACTCAAGGAGTAACTTTGAGGGGTGTCCTACTCAAGGGAAGATCCTGGTGTGCAGCCTGCTGCCATGTGGGAGAGCTTAATGGGCCCTGGGCTGTCCACTATTTATGGAGTAAGATAATTCCATACTGACTACAGATGTTAGCTTCTTCCAAATTTGGCTTGAGTCGGACATTGACCAACACTGTGGTTGGGTGGGCGCATTGTTCAAATTAGCCATTGTCTATTGTGTTGTTATCTGTCTCCCCCAAATCCACTTGAGCAGGATACAGCCATCATGACCAGACTCATCCATTACAACCACCACTGGTGGTTATCAGTTCAGCAGGGTTACAAGAAATACAGGTCAGGTTGGGGGTGGGGGAGCACAATGCCACACCCATATCAATGAATGGTAGGCACTTCAATGATTCAGCAGATGAAAATCCTAGATGATACTGGACACTTCATCCAAATGCCACCAATAGTCCTACCTTTAATTTTTCTACATACTAATTGGCTGATTATAAAAAAAGAGGCTGATTTTTAACAAAAATTTTACTTATTCCATCCTTTCCATCCACTCTGAGATAAAATGAGCCATGCCAGGTGGGAGTGAAGTACAACATTAAATAAAAGAAGAAAGAAACAATACTATCTAGTAATAGATCACTTGACAGTGTGAGCTTAAACAACCAAATTGAGTGAAACCAAGATTTGGGAAACCAACTGCTACAAACAACTTACTTGCCAAACAGGAATTAGAACATTTAGCCTCTAACCTAGACATTGCTGTTGACTCACATTTTTAGAATAGCTTGCTTGGCTTATACATCACAATTTCTCCTAAGGTCCTTTTTGTCAGGTAGTGCTGTATCACTGTGTGTGAATGAGTAAATTGGATTTTGTAAAGACGAAGCATTTAAGAAAAAAATATGTCACAAATAGTCTGGAAACCATGGGTTGTCTCAGTTTCCTTTTTTAGAAATGTTGTATGTGAACATTCTGCAACTCTAATGCACAAAGTCTCCAAAGGACCTTCATTAGGAATGTGTCAGATAGATTAGTAGCCCTGCATGAGACTAAATGGTGTTCAAAACAAAGATCCATTAAGATCCCAAAGGATGCAGACACATTATTTCACTTTTGTTCATCTGTACTTTGGATTGCATCATTACAATGTTCTATGATATCTGAAAATGAATGACCTGCTATGACGCTGAAATCAAGGTGAAGTAAAACTATGGGCAATCTGAAGAATTATTTCATTGGCAGAGCGCTAGGCCTTTCATTGTTTGTACTGAAAGATTTACAGATGTTATTGGTCATTTTAATGACTTTTTGCTGTGGTATTTCCCCAGATAAAAGAGAGAAATATTTGAAAGAGGAAGGAAGGGAGACAAGAAAGTGTCCATCCATTAATGTTGCAGATGCTTAGCACAGACGTGATTATATGCAGAGATGGTACATATGTGTAATAAAGATGAAAGTATGTAAACACTCTGGGTAAAGGGATCGGAAGATTTTTGAAATTGTTTATCTTATATGTTTTACTGGGAGATGAGAATTGTTGTATAAAAAAATAACATACAATGATGCAAGGCTTTTGCCTTTTCTTTCCTTCCTACATTAAGAATTCAAAACAAAGATTTATTTTTGTTACAACTTGAATAGTAACATTAAGGAAAAGGTAGAAAATTAATGAAACATTGTGAGATGATCCCTTATAAGAAGGTAGTCCTCAAGGAAAACCAGAACTCTAACAATAGTTTTGGTTTATTAACAGGAACCATCAAGTAAGTCTGAATAAAACACTTCTTTCTGATCAGGAATCTGATTTAACACGAGATCAGTGATTGGATTATTTATAAAATATGGCACAATATACTACTGTATCTGAGATTAAAGAAATTAATTAATTTCTTGTGTAAATGGCAGCATGTATTTGTTCTTAAAGATGTTCTGTTCTATTTTTGAGTGATAATAAGTGGAGTGGATAAAGGTGGGAAAGATTGACATCTTAAAATTTTCTTACTTAATTTGCTCATTTAGTAGCAGTATAAAGTTTTTTGTGCTATGCATTACAATATAAAATGTAAAATTCTTATTTAAGGCAGGAATTATGCCAAAATGCAAGTATGTGATATAGCCCGCAATTATCTATTTGTTCCTACTGGGTGTTGAACTGTGTGTATGCAGTAGTGTATGTACTGTGCATTTGGAATACCAGAGTTTATCTTGTTAGGAAAGTTTATCAATTTACCATATTGTCAGGGAATGGAAATAAATTGACCTTTTCTCCTTTCTTTTTTCTTTTTCAATAATAAGTCAAAGTTTCTTATACATCAGCTTGCAACTGAGACCAATTTAACACAGTTCTTTGTGACTCCTCTATGTCTCAGCTGGTAGGATTGTTGCCTAGGTAGCGCAAGGGTCCTGAGTCTTGTCTCAGCTGTGGGAACACTATGCACAAGCTCACAACATGGTCCCAGTGAAGCATTCTGGTGGGTAATCAAATCAGTTGATCATGTGGCAGATACAATGGAACTGTTTCATTATTTAATGATTTCATTCTGTTTCATTCAACTGTTTCATTCATTAAATTATCAGTTTAGGTTCTGACACCCTGCATAAAAATTGAGGAGCTGAGAGAAACAAATTACTGTATCTTGTCTCTGACCAATAGAAACTAGAATTTCTTTTCCTTCCCTCAGGAGTAAGTTCAGCCTGAAAAATGGAAGCCTACTATATTTGCATGTTTAAAAATAACAAAGGCCAGATGATAACACTTCAGCCAACTAGTTTGGCTAGCAATTTCTAAATTAATGTCTTGGACCTTGCACTTGGCCTCGTTGAACTTCATGAGGTTCACATGGGCCCACCTCTCAAGCCTGTCCAGGTCCTTCTGGATGGCTTTCCTTCCTTCTACCAAATCAACTGCACCACTCAACTTGGTATGGGCTGCAAACTTGCTGAGGGTGCACTCAGTCCCATTGTCCTGGGTGCTGGTACGGACCATGGAGGGACATCACTCGTTACTGTTTTCCACTTGGACATTGAGGCATTGACTCTTTGGACACAGCCATCCAGCCAATTCCTTATTCATCTAACAGTCCATGTGTCAAACCCATATTTCTCCAATTTAGAGATAAGAATATTGTGGGGTACTGTATGAAAGGCCTTACAGAAATCCAGGTAGATGACATCTGTAGCTCTTCACTTGTCCTCTGACGCAATCTCTCCATTGTAGAAGGCCACTATATTAGTCAGGCATGATTTGCCCTTGGCGAAGTCATGTTGGCTGTCCCTAATCACTCACCTGTCTTCCTTATGCTTCAACTTAACTTCTAGGAGGATCTGTTCCATGATCTTATGAGAAAAGGAGATGAGGCTGACTGGTTGGTAGTTTCCTGGCTCCTCATTTCTACCCATTTTAAAAATGGGGGTGAAATTCCCTTTTCTCCAGTCATTGGGGACTTCATCTGACAGCCACAACTTTTGAAAAGTCATGAAAGGTGTGCCAAATAAAATACTAAGGTTAAACACTTTTAAATGCTTAACCAGATAAAAATGACTAGCTATGTGTTCATATGCAGAGAAATATTTCTTTTTTATTTCTCTCTTATGCACACTTCTTGTGAATATTTTCCTGACCAGTCTTCAAATTAATTGAAAATTGCCACTCATGGAGATGGACAAAATTAGATTTGAAATGCAGTGTTATATTTTATGCATCTATACAATGATTCCAAAAAGTGTTGGATCTCTTCCGTTTTCATTTTAGTTCATCTTTAATGGAAAAAAAATGTACATGCTGGGCTTTACTCCTCTTTGGTATAAGGCAAGCAAAATCACTGGGGTGACACCAGGGACTAACTGGCCTCCACTCACACCTACAAATCCTATAAATGAGTGAAAGACAACTGCACTTTGGTGAACTAACAGCTCCTTATAAGTGAATAAAAAGATGTGATGAAGTCAGCTTCTCACTGAGAAGCCTCTCAAGACAAGATATCCTTAAGGCTGATGTCAGTCATTCTTCAGAGCTATCAACATCATTCACTTTTTCAAATTTAGACCTCTTTTCTTTCTTTAACCTACTTTAACCTCCTCTTAGAATGAATACAACCAGGTGTTACTACAATGTGGCATGTTGGAAAGGCATACTGAAAAAGAAAAAATCAACATTCCATGTGAGAGCCTTTGTATTTTCCTATTTTATTTAGAAAACTGGAAAAAAAAAAAAAAGAAACCACAAAAGGTCTAACCAAAAAGAAACTGAACAGAACACCCAAAAAGAGGAGAAACAGCCCCTGCCAACAGACTTAAAATGCAGTGAAGAAATGCATGTATATACTAAGCTGTCAGAAGGTGTCAGGACTCACTCTGTTGATACGTGTTACTTATCCTGATTACTGGCAATGACAGCACTCCATTCTCAGGAAGCACATAGCAATTTTGCTGCTCTCCCATTACAAGTATGGACTGCTGTGTGAAAACTCACAGGGCATGTTCTCAGACAGCCCTTCAGTTTGAGTAAACAGGGACACAAAATATATATGAGAGTTGAACACAAGAACATTAAAATGATTCTTCCTAAGTTTATATGGCAATCAGTGCACAACCTAATCTGCCACACTCTATTTTTAAAACCAGAAAGAGGGGTAAAATATATGTGAGAGACAGTATGTCATTGTGGTAATGAATTTACCAAATGAAACTTTTCTTTATGCTTCAGTTATTTTGGTATTTCTGTGTGACCCCTATACAGCAAGGAGGGGTTACAATAATTCAGCATTGAAAAAGAAATGCAAAGAAACGTGGTACAAGGATGTATGAGAGTACACTAACCATGGATCAAACGGGACTAGAAACAGGAAGAAAACTTTGAACTCTCTAAGCAAGACTGTTCTGAAACATTCTTCTAGTAGAAGCGTTAGAGGCAAAACAACATAACTAGTTTTAAAGTAGAGATATATCACTAAATAAAAGGAATTGTAGTGCTGTGTGCATAGTCCCAGACGCCTGCACCCCATGGCTATATCCATATGCTTCCATCTTGCTGTTACCACACTGCAGTCTCTTGAAGTACCTTTGTAGCAACCCAGTTGTGTTCACACTATACCACAAGGGGTGCTACGTAGACCATAAGCATGCTAGACACTTAAGCAACCAATTTTGTCACTCATCCCATGCTGATTTTTTTTTTTTATATGATGGAATCTGACTCATCTGTAACACTATATATCCAGTGGTTTTGTCAGTTTGAACACACTTCCCTTAGCATAGACAGTTCTTTGTGAACTGCTACAAGCTGGAGAAAATGAGAAGGTGAGGTAGGTTCACTGTGACAGCGGTATACATGAGAGGGTCAGGGTGAGCCCATTTGATCTTTGCAATAAAGAATGAAGGAAGTTTTGTGGCATGTATTCATTGGGGCTTTGTGCAAGAAAACATTCCTGTCAGTAGAAAACTAGCATGCCCTTTGCTATACGGTGTTGGCAGAGAAGCTAGGCAGATCACATTCATGTAATGTGCCAGGTGAGACCTCCTCATCTCTTACCATCTGAGCCTCTAAATGATTTTGTCTGTCTGCCTTCTCCTTCCATTATTTCCGACTTGTCTCTTTTGTGCAGGCAGAAGACTTGTACCTTTTTCACCATAAAACCGTGGCTATTTGAATACAATGTGAAAAATACAGGCTCTCCCCCAGCATCTTTCCAACATGGTTCAACAGGGTGAGGGGTCCTGTGTACTTATTCCCTGCTGCCACACAGAAAACACTGCAACAGAAAAACTTGGCCACTTGTGGATAGGAACTGACAAGTTGAGAACTTGTACCAGCCAGGGACTTGCTGATGAAACAGCCAGCTATTTCTTAGGAGAAAGTGCAAAGATCTAGCGAGTCCAATATTATCACAGGGAGGACTGATAGGCAGTTTACCCTAGTTCTTATCACCAGTCACTGTGAGACTTGAAACTAACCTTATTTCATTGCTTTTAAAAGTCAATGTTCTGTGAGCAGGGGTTCATTCTGAAAACCAGGGCTGTGTTATAACAGACTCTGCAATACTACCATGTTAGGTTCAGCGCAAGGTCTGTTAGTGCTGATTATTGTGATATGTACCCAACAAATAGCACAAGTAAGCTTTTTATAGTTAATATTGCCTATACATTAATATCTAAATATTCCTAAACAACATATTCAGGGAATTTTTTAAATTCATATCATTGTGTTAGATTTTTCTAGTAAGTTCATTATCTACTTCTTGCCTTGCAAGGCTTTTTAGTCTTGTTCTAAAATATGTCTGTGGTAAGTCTTAAGGAAAAAAATCATAAAATGCTCCAAACAGGTTGGAGGTTTTATGCTGTGAAAAAAAAAATATATTTATTGGAGGCTCAGATGTGGCCAATAAACCGGTGTTAATTAATTCATCTTTGAATTTAGTATTGAACATAAAAAGCTAAGGTATTAAAGTCCTGTGCATCTAATTGCATTAGTCTAGTTGTTCATAGTGTTGTGCTCTTTGTTACATTGCTATGCGTCTAAGCCTCCTTGCAAAGGTGAGAAGGTGTGATCACTAAGACAGATGGGTATCATCCTTTTTATAAAGCTCCCCTTGGGAAAAGAATTCAACTTTTAGTCATCCTGAACTATCTCATGTTCTGAGTGCCCTATTGCATGGGAGAATGGCGAGTAATCCACCAGAAATTAATCATGTTTTGATCTTTCTGTTACCCTAATACATTTTTCTTTAGAGCAGATAAAGAATTGCTCTTTCTGTCTTCCTAGCTGATCTACACCTTTTTTCAAAAACAGATGGAATATTTTTCTAACCTTTCCCTATATCTTCTGCTGGAGGCTAGTGTATTTGGTAACAAAGTACTTATGGCTCTGGGATGGATGAATTTGCAAGTATAATACGCATTACTCTGAATAAAAATGAAACCATTCAAAAAGGCTACCAAAAGAATTGTAATGTTTTGTTGTCACTAACCTAAAAATACAGAATTTTTTTTTTAAAGAAATGTGTATGTGTATACATACAAAGATCAGTATGTGTCTACATATTATATGGAGAGAGAGCGAGAGACAAAGAGCGAGAGAGATCATGGCAGTGTGAGTCTTTTGACATCAAATTTAGTCTCATTGATTACCCCAGCTATTAACTTGGCCCAAGATGAGCTATTTAGTGAGCTAGCATGAGAAAGGTCTAAGTGATGAAGCAGAATACATAACATGAGTTATAATGTGAACAACATTCCCAATAATGGTAGCTGGATAATAGCTCACAAAAGAAATAATTTTTTTCATTCTCTTTCTGGACACATAATTCACATTACAAAACCAATTAATGCAACTAATGTATGAGAGACGATGCAGTGAAGGACTCTGCCTGAGAAGCATAGTGATGCTCAACTTAATTATTAAAAGCTTTTTTTTTAAAAAAAAGGAAAAGGAAAACATTGATTTAAGTCACAGGAAGCATTGCTGAATTTCTGGTCTAGAAGATATGTGGATCACACGATATCTTACAAGTAGAAGTTAATTTTCTGATAAGTGAAAGCACAACCTACTTCTGCAATCTATAAGTTTTTTTTTTTAAAAAAAACCTTCAGCTACAGCTATTTTGATATAATATTCCTCTGAAAAAGAGTGAAACTGTATGTGCTAAATGCTGTCTCACTGCCCACATATATACATAACAAGTCATTTCAGACAGAACTGCTATCGATGCTTACTTATCATTGCAATTACCCAACACTTTCTATTGCAGAATGTTGTTCAGCATGGTGTATATCATTATCAATTTTTATATTTGACCTGAAAGGTTATTCACTACATATGTGTCTACAGGTTTTAGGTTATGTAAAGTGATTTTTACATTTCTCCCATCAAAATCTTCTTAACAATCTACTATATACTTTGGAATATCCTGCTATAAAAAACTATTAATGTAACAAAATTTAATTACATGTTCAAATTTTATTCATCTACCAGTGTTTGCAACACTGATACCCCCTTTTTAAGCACGGTTTCTGGCAACTATTTTACAGGTAGACAATGATTTTTATTTGCTTGGAGACAACAGTAAGAAAGAAGAGACACAGTGAATCATACAGACACCCTGACAGTGATCTGCTTTACAACTTGTGTAAATTGCTCCTTCTGAGCTTCCTCATTAGGGAAACAAAAATAATAATACGTTAATCTAATACACTTTTATAAGAATTTGGAGTGTTTGTCTTATTACACATTGTGGTTTCCAATATTAGTTGTTGCCACCAGAATCCTTTCTTTATTTCTTTACTTGTATTTCCAAGAAAATGACTTTAAAATCCTCTTATTCTAATTATTTGGAGTGGGTGCTTTCTGATTGTTGTGGTTTAACTTCAGTAGGCAGCTATATCCCACATAGCTACTTGTTCACTCTCCCCTCAGAGGGGTGGGGAAGAGAATCAGAAGGGTAAAAGTGAGAAAACTCAGAGGTTGCGATACAGACAGTTTAATAGGTAAAGCAAAAGCTATATGTGCAAGCAAAGAAAAAATAAGGAATTCATTCACTCCTTCCGTAGGCAGGCAGGTGTTCAGCCATCTCCAGGAAAGCAGGGCTCCAACACATGTCACAGTTATGTGGAAAGGCAAAAGAACTTCCCCTTTCCTCTTTCTCTCCCCAGCTTTTGTTGCTGAGCACAATGCCATATGGTCTGGGATATGCCTTTGGTTGACTGGGGTCAGCTGTCCTGGCTGTGTCCCCTTCCAAACTCTTTTGCATTCCCAGATCATTTGCTGGTGGGGTGGCGTGAGAAACATAGAAGGCATGGACTCTGTGTAAGCACTGCTCAGCAGTAACTAAAGCATCCCTGTGTTACCAACACTGGTCTGGTACCAACTCCAAAAGATTTGGTAGAGTGCTATATGAGCTACCATGAGGAAAATTAACTCTATCTCAGCCAAAAGCAGTACACTGATTTAAGTGACTGCATATCAACATCTTGCTGTGTTGAAGACAATGATACCACAGCAGATATAATAAGTGTCAGATCCCTACATTCAAGATTTGTAAATCATTTCTGAAGATAGGACTTTCCAGAGCATGCCAAGAAAGCAGCTCTTGTGGACATAAAACCATTTTGTCATTAATTTGACACCATGTCTATGGGTAAGTTTTGGAACAATGGTAATAATACAGTCTATTAGGAGTGAGATATTTACAAGCGTTTAAGATCCTTAATTCCAAATATCTGAACAAGAGTGTGGAATCCAAATGATAAACAACAAAATGCTTTAAAAGTAAATGAAAATTATAAACAAATAAAAAAAAAATTGGGGAAAAAAATTTCTTTCAGATAGTATCATAGTTCTCTTTCTCTTGTGCAAAATAAATAATAAAAATACCTTTTCTTGCTTTTTCACCCATATTTTTCATAGATTATTTGCAACATTATTCCCTTCATAAGAAAATGTAACATAAAAAGTTCTAGCATTTCCCCAGATATTCACCTGTAAAGGATAACAGAGATCTCACTAGACTAGACTACACTAAACTAGACTAGACTAGAATAGTACAGTTGGAAGAGACCTACAATGGTCACCTGGCCCAACTGCCTGACTATTTCAGGGCTGACCAAAAGTGAAAGCATGTTATTAAGGGCATTGTCCACATGCCTCTTAAGCACTGACAGGCTTGGGGCATCAACCACCTCTCTAGGAAGCCTGTTCCAGTGCTTGACCACCCTCTTGGTAAAGAAATGTTTCCTAATGTCAAGTCTGAACTTCCCCTGATTGATGCAGCTTTGAGCCATTTCCAGGTGTCCTGTCAGTGGATCCCAGGGAGAAGAGCTCAGCACCTCCCTCTCCACTTCCCTCCTCAGGAAGCTGTAGAGAGCAATAAGGTCACCCCTCAGCCTCCTTTTCTCTGAACTAGACAAACCTGAAGTCCTTAGCTGCTCCTCACAGGACATGCCTTCCAGCCCTCCCAGCAGCTTGGTTGTCGTCCTATGGATGCACTCAAGGACCTTAACAACCTTCTTAGATTACGGGGCCCAGAATTGCACACAATACTCAAGGTGGGGCTGCATGAACACTAAATACAGTGGAATAATCACCTCTTTCAACCAGCTAGTTATATTGTGTTTGATGCACCCCAGAATGCGGTTTGCCCTCTTGGCTGCCAGGGTACACTGCTGACTCATATTGAGCTCACCGTCAACTAGCATCACCAGATCCCTTTCTGCAGGGCTGCTCTTCAGCCGCTCCTCTCCCAACTTATACTTGTGTCCAGTGTTCTTCTGTCACAGGTGCAGAATCTGGCATTTGTTCTTGTTAAATGTCATGCCACTGGTGATTGCCTGATGCTCCAATCTATCTAGATCCCTCCGTGAGGCCTCTTGTCCCTCAAGAGAGTCAACAGCACCTCCCAGTTTGGTATCATCACCAAACTTGCTAAGGGTGCATTCAACTCTTACCTCCAGACCATCGATAAAAGTACTGAACAGAACTGGCCCTAGAATTGAGCCCAGAGGAACACCACTGGTGGCTGGCCGCCAGCCAGAGGTAGCCCCCTTCACTACAACCCTTTGAGCCCTGCATTCAGCCAGTTCATCACCCAGCGCACCATGTCCCTGCTCATCTCACAGTTGGGCAACTTGTCCAGAAGGTTGCTGTGAGGGACCGTATCAAAAGCCTTACTGAAATATGGAAAAGCTGTATCCACTGCCTTCCCTTCACCCACTAGGTGGGTGTCCATATTGTAGAAAGATATCTTCTTAATTAGGCAGGCCCTTCCCGTTGTCAACCCATGTTGACTGCGCCTGATGATTGCATTGTCCTTTAAATGCCTTTCAATAGCACCCAGTATGATCTTCTCCATAATTTTTCCAGTTACTGAGGTTAGACTAACAGGTCTGCAGTTTCTTGGGTGTTCCCTCACGTCCTTTTTCTAAATGGGAGTAACATTGGCTAGCTTCCAGTCAGCAGGGACCTCCTGAGACTCTCAAGAGCTTTGGTAGATGATTGACAGGGGTCCTGCTGTAATATCTGCTAACTCCTTCAATACTCTGGAATGAATCCCACCAGGCTTCCTGGACTTCTGAACATTCAGCTGATGCAACTAGTCCCTTACAATTTCAGTGTACACAAATGGAAAGCCATTGTTCCTGTACTCATGGTCCTCGGACTCAGAGGACTGGGCACCCCAAGGTCTATCAGTATTGTTAAAGACTGAGGCAAAAAAAGCATTAAATGCCTCCTCCTCTTCTTCAGCCTTATTTGTCAGGTGACCATCTTCAACAAGTATCAATCTAATGTTTTCCTTAGACCTTCTCTTGCTATTAACATCCTTAAGAAAGCCTTTCTTGTCTGACACAACACCGGCCAGTTTCAACTCTTGTTGAGCTTTGGCCTTTCATGTCTTCTCCCTGAATATGCAAACCATGGCTCTGTAACCTTCCTGCAAAGCCTGACCTCTGTTTCAGACATCATACAATTTCTTTTTCCTCCGAAGTTCCAAAAGGAACTCTTGGAAGCTGAAAAAATGGTGATAGTTTTACTGGAACATATTAGTAAACTATATACAAAAAGGCAAAAAAAATGCAAAGTAGTAGAATCCAGGAAAATTTAAGGCAAACCTAATGGTATAATAAATGTAAGTTGCAAAGAATGGAAACAGCTAACTTGTTTAAGAAACAAGAATGGAAAATCATGTCCATTTTCTAGCTACCATAAATTTTGTGAGCTATTACAATTTCTATGATGTCTTAAAGACATTTTTGTACAGTATATGATTTTCTCTATTAACTAAAATGTAATTTTAATAAAATTTCTTAGCATGAATATTATACCACTTTGAGGATCAATCGCTTGGAAAACCTGTGACTATTCTCCGAGATTTTTTTTTTTTTCTGGGTAGAGAGATGTATTTGTAATACAAATAATTAATTCCTTATATATGGAAAGTTACCTTTTTTATAGAATACTTTGGATATACTATGGAACATACCCTAAATAAATTCTTAAATTTAAATTATATCATTTAAGAAGACTGTCAATAAAAGGAAAAATAAAATTACTTTCATATATAACAGCTTCTGAATTGTAGTTGATATTCAATATACTATAGAACAGATGCAAAATGGCTAGGACTTCTTTGCTTGTTTTCACTGCAGATACTGATTCTTAGTTTTAGTATATGTAATCACAAAGATATATAGGCATGCCTTACATGTGAACTTGTTTTATATACTTACCAGTTGTTGCATCTCAGTTGCTTACATAAATATCTGAATTTGATTTTAGTTTGGTGTTTCATGCATTTAATTTTATCTAAAGTTGATGTGGCCAGATTATCCCATCTTCTAACTTCAAATTCAACACAGCTAAGAAAAACAGATCACTTTTCTATTGATCTGATCCTGAGGTAGGTGGATCTATATAGTTCTTTAACATAAATTATGAGAATGTGAAGTTGATACAAATCATGCAAGCTGGGTATATCTTTGTACTGTTATCTTTTAATATCTTCTTATACCTTAGCTATATGTCAAAATCTTTTTTTTTCCGAGGGAAGTTATCAGCTTTTCTTTTTATATCAGGTTACTACTACATACTTTACACTGCTGATATATTGTGAAACAACCAGATTTGGGGCCAAGTGGATTACATAACTTCTGCACATCTGAAAGCCAGGTGCTGGACAGTAATTTACATTTCTTGGCATCCGAAATCATACGTGTGTCACTGCTCACCCTGCTCCTAAAATCTTAAATGTGCACTGTCAGGGGTCTTATCACGTGTGTACACTGAGGAGATCGGGACAGGGATTTTCAAATAGCCCTGAGGGTCTTTGAAAATCCAGGTCAAAGTTGACAGAAATGACAAAGAAACTTGTCCTCAGAAATTAGACAGCTACGAGAAGAAACAAGAACATCAATTTTCACCTCAGTTTCCTCTTAGAAATACAATGGCTCATATATTTAATTTGAAAATATAGTGGAAAGATGTGTGCAGATTTTTTTCTACCCTTTTCTCCATCACTATCTCCCTTCCTGACCCACAAACTGTCATTTGTCTTAAGTTCTTTCTTGTCTCGTACTGAATTCAGAGCAGGAGAAAAAAGACTCCAATTTTATTCCTAAGACTAACTTAGAGGAAGGTGGTGTCTCAGTGAAATACTGCATTAATAGATCTTATGGCTGTGAAGTAATCATCTTTGGAAGTACTTTGCATGTACATTAAAAAAGCCTGACCTGAAAGAACTTTAGCATAACCTAAAATGGATAGATAATCTTACGTTCATTATATGACTTTTGGTAATTATGATTTGTAACCAACAGAACATATCAAAAGACCTGTCACATTCCAGGTAAACATGTAAGTTAATAGGCATGTATGTTTTCAAATCTGATACTTGCCTAATATTCTGTATTTTGTATTCCAAGATTTTTATATTTAATAAAACACAGATCTTTAGCATATCAGAAGAGGCCCACAATGGTGTCTTTTAGGTAGAAATGTAGCCATGTATTCCTTTTATGTGGAAGTGTCAATATGAAATCTACTGTGCAAAAATTTGTGTTTAGGCCTAATTTGTTGGCTACTTCTTTCCTTTAAAATAACCTAGAGAGTTCTAATCATAAATAAATCACGAGTCATATTTCAGTCTTAAAGAAATGCATATGAATTATCTGAATAATCCATACTGTGAAGTTTCCACAAATAGCTTTACAGTGACCTAACTAAACCTCCCCCCCCCCTTCACCAAGTTTTCACATTGCTTTATTCAAGGCTTTTTTAGCAAAAGCACTGCCATTTTATGTCTGATTAAAGTAAATGGTGCACTTTTCATAAGTGAATTTTTATTTCATTTGCTCTTTAGCAGTGACTAACAGACTAATTTGATGTGACCCTATCCAAGAATTACAGCATGGGCCTGTGAGAGAAAAGAACATAGGTTGATTACACCAACTACAAAAGAAATAGGAAATTAACACCTCTCTTAAAAAAACTTCTAAAATATAAATGATTTCTAAGAGGAATAGGTGAATGTTTCAGGTTTTTCCTGAAGTTCAGAAACACTGGCATGGCTTACCAACATTTCTTTCCAGCAGTTTAAACCCATAAAGTCAAGATGTTCTATTTACCATAATGACAATATAATTAAAAGTCATGCTCTAGTTAGATGGAAATTTATGCTTTATTTTAAGAACACTATAACTTTTCAGATGTAAGGTTAGAAAAAGAATTTTTCTGTATGCAACTTACTGTACCTAGCTTTTTTAGATAACCATTTTGCTTTCACCTCTTTTTTTTTGCAGTCTCTGCTAAACAATTTCAAAATTTGAATCAGTAACTTGAAAAAGTTCAGAACGAAACTGAGACAAGTTATTTGTGGGAATTATCTTGTCCTTTAAAAGATATTTGAATACCTACAATATATTCCAGTATATACTGTTACAGAGTCTTGAACGTCTGTGAGTTGTCAGCTATAATAGGTCTTCTCATCTATAGGCAAATCCTATTAAATAGATCTGCAGCAGGTTTAGGAAGATTTTTTCTTTCTTTCTTTCCCTTAAAATTTTACAGAAAACTGTTGCAGGTAGCCACTCATATATTTTGTTCTTTTACAATATTTATTAACTTGTCATACTAAACTACGTCCGTAATAGATGATGGAAGACTCAAAGAATAAACTGATGATTGATAACTGACAGAAAAGGGTATCATCATAATTATGACTGGACTAATAAAAGCAATATACCTGTATGAAAAAAAAGGAGATCAAATTGCCACATTGGCAACAGCCACAGATGGGCTGTGCTGCACTGTGTTCCAATGGATAATTTGCATTGAACAATGGAAAATTTTGTGACTTACTCATTCTCTCTGCTTCTCCACCATGCAAGTAAACACTACAAAAAAAAAAAAAAAAAATCTCATCAAAATTGTCTGCTATGGCAGACAACATTTATGTGATGAACCACTTGAGAACTGCGACTGCATTACAAAAGCCAACAGGGTCATGGTGCTACAGCAAGTCTGTCATAGGACACAATGGATGATCTTATTATGGTAACTCTGTAACAGGATTTTAGGCACTGCATTAAATACTACCATCAAGAACCAATATAGTAAATGATGCAGACAGAATTCTTTCAAAACTCTAAAGTTCCTTTTTGCATTGTTGCTTGTTTTGTATGAATAACAAAGCATATGATTCAAATTGATATGCACTAGAAAGTTTTGTAATTGCTAATAGCATGCTACTCAATTGACTAGGAAGAAAGAAAGGTTTTTGTATGTTCTTTTATGATTATAAGTTTGTATAACATTTTACATTTTTCCTTCATTTAATTTGTACAATTTAAAGATAACACATATTTTATATAAGGTCACATCATAAAAAGCTTTTATAGCAAGCAGACCATGACTACTCAATATATCTATTAAAATCAGAGATTTTGTTCATTACCGAGAAGGTTCACTCATTGCTCTAACGGAAAGGCACTCATGTATTTTCTATTAAAAACAAAACCAAAGTCCCTTGTGTATCTACAAAGAGACTAGCAAGAAATTAACCTGCAAAACTGTAGGGAGATGCTTTCCATTCATTCCACATACAAACTTCCATTAATATTAGAAACAGCATTTCAGCTGCTGGATCCTGATGCCTATTGTCGAGTGAAAGTCTAAGAGGTATGTTCTATATTCATTTTGTGTGCAAAATTGCCACAGATGTCAGCAGAAGAAAACAAATGTGTTTAGGATTTGCCCCTCTGGTATAGTAAGTCAGACTAATAATTCATTTAGAAATGATCCCAGGCCCTTGAGCATCTGTGGAGTTAAGAGAAGGGCAACTGTCTTGTAACCTCAGGGGAGAAACTAACCCCTATCTTCAGCTTATGCAGATGCCTATATTTTTCTTCCATCCCTAAGCACAGTCACACTTACACTTTAGTTCAAATGCCACATATTTGTCTCAGAGGGATATAAATGGACTGAGCATACACAAAATACCCATGAAATATCAGGCAGCGGAACTGCGAAAGGAGCATTCTACTCTACTAGCTAAATGACAGGTACCTCTTGTCTTCAAAGCTCACTAATATTTCCCAAATGACAGCACAAAATGCAGCTAATGAGAATTAATGTCTGCCACAACAGAAGCAGCTACTGTTAAATAGAGTTGTCTTTTTCTTCCCTCCATGATGGAGCTCTGAGGAGCTTATCATTGTTTAAAGAGTACAGAAAAACTTGGAGCTTGCTTGTAGGAATTTATGTTTATGTGCACAAACAACTTTAAACTTTGAAAGTGGACATTCCTTAGCTATTTTAACCAAATGTTTGATCACTGTCCAAACCTCAGACATACTTCTACCATTAGTTGACCTTGATCAGTAGTCTTTTCTAAAAGTCACGTATTCCCGTGAGAGTCAATTTTTCACTTTGAGTTATAAGTAGCAAAAGAATTTTGATCTGTTTTTCACTTGGACTACCTAATGTGATCAATTTCCTACCACCTAACTGAGGGAGCAAGAAAATAAATGAAATAAGCATGGATATATTTAGATAAAAGAGTGGCAATAATACATTTTGCTAGGGAAACAAAAGTGGCAAAAAAATACTCAACTCACGTGGCTTGAAAACTTTGCATTTGAGAAACATTCAAGGACATAAAGTATAAAGCTGTTCTCAATTTTTACTTCAGAATTAAATGTTCTTAATTCTACTAAGATATTCAAATGCTTTACTAAGCATCAGGTCTGGAATCAGATCTTTGAACTGCTGAACTTCCTCAAATTCTTCTCTTAAATAAATAAATAAAAACCCACCAAAAAAAAAAAAACCAACACCCCCCAAAAAAAACCCCAAAACCCTCCACCCAACACTGGGAAAGCAGAAGTTACTTAACAGCATAAAATCAAATATCACAATAAGGCAGAGGTGTAGTTATACAATGCAGATGTAATCCTTCCGAGTTATGGAGGAAATAATTAATCTGAGGTATAATGAAACTGTGGTTGCTGTGGTTTGTTGCAGAAACAATAGACTGTGGTTACTTTAAATGCTCTGATAAAATTCATAAGCTTGCCAGGTAGGCTGCTGATATTGAGTCAGTTGTCCTAATAATAATAAAAATTTAATGAAACTTTTAAATTATGTCATATAACCAGATGGGCTGTGATTATATTTTAAAATCTATTGTTCCTGCTGTTGGCTTCTGCAAAACCAACATGCCAAAGTAACGTACCCTTTGGCACTTTCATGCTTTCTTCAAGAATTAAAACAAAAACAAAACCAAAAAAATCTATGAATGAAAGAGCTTCCTAAAGATACAAGTAGGTAATATTTTCTCTGAAATATTCTTATTTCAGAAGAAATACCTTTCTGGGGGCAGCACTTGAAATAAACATATACTGTCCAATAAAAGTTTATGAAACCTATGTTTAAAGTTGTGTGACTTTTTTCACACACAGAAATATACTTGCTATACAGCTTGTAAAGTACAGTGGTATTTTCAAAGGAGATATTAAATGTTTGTATACTGAAGCTAATATATACTGAATGTATACTGAGTATATGCTCAAATAGATACTATATATACTAAATATACTAATATATATAATATGTAAATATATACTAAATGTATACTGAAGCTAATGATGTCCTTTTTTAGAAATTGCTCCAGAAACCACTCTACATCCTTTGGGTTGTATTCTATAAGTAGCTCTCAACAATGAAAGCTTTTATGTACATGAAGTAGATATATAAATTAAAAAGGGTTCTGACAAGAGATGTGCTAAATATAAACAACTCAAACGAGAAGCTTCTATGTGATGTTCTGCCTTTCTCACTTGCCTAAAGATAAGCAAATTATTAGCTTTCTGAAGTGGAGCTTTTGTTTTGTTGCCATCTCTTTCAAGGCTTCAGCTAGTGAAGTGCAAAACTTCAAACCCTTTCACTCACTTTCAGTACATCTGATGGTGCTGAAGGTTTTGGAGTTTAATCCTGAATAACGTGCTACCTGTGTGAAAAGATATACTGATGATTAAGCATAGTTCCTTGGAAAGGCATCCATATGTCTGGGAATGGATGGAATGCTACTTTTCGCAGAGCAGTTTAGAAACATGCCAAGAACTGCTTGTCAGTTCAGTACATATGGGTGAAAATATAGACTGACAAAGTCAAGGTGCTCAGAGTCTAATTTTGTAGCAGAGAAGTTCATTGCATATCACTTCCAGTCCGTATAATATGTAATTATTTGTAAAAAAGAAAATATCCGTATTCTATTATTATAGATGAAACCAAAACCTATTCAAACCCTGACAACTCAGGACAGCAGCATTTTTCCTGACTAAACATAATGCCTTCTTATCACTATGTACTAAAATTTTGAACTCATGTCCTGTCAGAAGCCTAGGAAGATCATTCCAATTTTCCTGACTATGTAGATCTGAGAGCATGTTTATCCAAAAATTACATTATGGTACTAAGCTTGAAAAGTCATTGTACTTCCTTTATAGGGACTATATTTGTAAGTGAAATTGTAGCTAAACAGAGTTTAGAGAATTGGACTTTCTTTTCAAACAGGTATCATGCTGTTTTATCTGTCAGGGTTACATGGTTACCAGTTCAAAGGAAATGATGTTTTGTAAATTTTATGTCTATGGCTGCCCTTGGTATGCTATCAGAAGAGCTAATAAAACTGGCTAGCAGGCAGACCTTAGCTTCTTCAAGTTATTGCCTGCTGTTGTATTTGTCCATTGTTTTGGGCCTGCCCTGACAGTATCTAGGATAGTACCTAGTCAGTGCTGTGAAAACTTTCCAGGGTGTGGACCAAGATTCTCTCAGCACACACAAACTTTTTGGTGGTGGGTGAGGTATCACCTACACACTGAAAAGAGAAGAATCTCAAGATGAGCCCATTAGACCGCTAATGATAACATTCTCCCTTACACCTCTGTATTTTAATTTCAATATGAGTACATTTAATCTGGAGGCCAAAGTTAATAAACATAGTAGAGTGGGGTTTTTTTACAAAATCATTGTTCATGAATACAGTTAAGAGTTTCACATTTATGTGGATTAAAGAGCAAGTAGTAAAAGGAACATCAGGGTTGGGAATGGAAAACCAAATTCAGAGTGGCTATAATTAATCTGAAAATTCACAGTAATTTGGTTTTTATTAGGTTTTGGTTCTACAGAATAAAAACATCTGTAAGTAGCTAGAAGGACTATTCTAATGTCAGCATCTATTTCTCCATTTTCAAATGAGCATTCAAGTTCCTTTACTTAAGATATATCTGTATTTTTTTCTCTTTTTCAGTGTTCCCAATGCTCTGAGAAATAGAGTTAATAGATCACAGATTATTTATAAGTTTCCTTGGTGAAGAAAAGGTAGCAGCATACTAGAAGTGATTTGTTAGGCTAGTTTATCAAGAGAAAGTTCAGCTGCAGAAACGAGTTCAGAAGTTTTTTCTGAAAGTGTTAGTGCCCATAGTCTGCTTACGTCTTGTGGAAATGAGTTCTCAAGTATGCATACAATTCCCTCAAATCAGCATCTCAAAACAACATAATGACTCTATGATTCACCAACGTTACCGTTCCCTTTCCCTAAAGCTTTTTGGATAAATAATGACAAATATTATGTATGTAAATGTGAAATATTCACTGTTTTGTTTTCACTTCTGCAGCTTTAATTAGTCACTTACAGGCTTCTTGAGTACCTAATGAAAACTCTGTTTCATAACCTATTGTAAGTTTGCCCTTATTAAAGATATTATCCAGTGTCTTCTCCTTCTTATGTTGTTGTGTTTTAGAAAATGAATGTAGTAATGAATAAAACCATCTTTATCAGTTCATAGTCCTTTCAATGTTTCTAACACTTCTGTTTCAGTTTATATTCAATTTCCATTTCTATTAAGCTAGCTAATAATTGCCTTTTGTTAAGCATGAATGTATTTTCAATCTATACTCAGCCAGACAGTTTTGGTTTTTTTAATTTTGATTTGCATGTAAAGCCTCCTGTGACTTCTGAAAATCCATCCTGAAGGAAAATGAATGATAAGTACATGTTGTATTTTGGACAGAAATACTATATAAGTGCATAAGACTTGCTAGAGGAATTGACAACAACTTCAGTACTGGCCATATGGTCATCTGGACACCTGAAATAATTTTCTTACTTACTACTTTTCCTGGAGAAGTTACTTTCCCTGTTCAGAGACTCCATTTGCCTATTCCCTGCTCAGGGTATTGTCAATAAGCATAAGAAGCAGCCTGTAATTATGCCAACAAGTCCCAGAAAGCCTTTATCACTTTTTCCTTCAGCTCAGCTTGCTCTTCTTTTCTTTCTCTGTGCTCCTATAGCACCCTTCTGAATTACTTGGCAAACTCTGTGGAATGAAAATCAGAACTGACAGCATCCGGGAAAGAGCAAACTCTCCCCTTGCATACTTTTCTTTTGATCCCAACACACATTTTAAATTATGAGTAACATAATATCAACATATTTAATAGACATAGAAACTTCAGTGATCCACACTTGTTTAGGTGAGGCCCAAAAAGCATCTTAGCCTTCAAATACATCTGCTACGAAATATTTTTTGTGTTTCAGCTGTTATGAGAGTCTCTCTGCATGCATAAGCTTATTTAAGACCTATTTATTGCCCTCAAATGCAGTTGTTGTGATTTTTAATTTTTATTGATAAGATTTGATGTAGATTCTGTCTCAATATAATTTGGATTTACAGATGTTCTTATAATAGCTCACTAATGTTATTAGGGCTGAGAAGAATAGAATAGATTTACACAGCTAACAAAGAGTGAGCTGGAGCAGACATGCTTTTGAAAATACATATTCTTTTAAAGCCCAGTAAAATTTTTCCATCTTCTTTTGGGTGTGGACTATGTTATCTTTGCAAATGAGAGGAAAGTAATGTAATTTTTTTATTATTATTTTTTAATTGTATTACAGATGAACAATGTTCTCTTACAGGTGCTGAGAGATAATATGTTTGAAGAAAGGGTTCTGCTAAAGGAGCTTCTTCTGCTGCTGAAGACAGTCAGAAGTCTAAAATACAGACTTCTGCATCAAAATAGGCAAGCTATTTTGGTAATAGAAGCAGTCAGGCCATAGGGATGCAAGCTCTAAAAGCTGAAGATTTCCTTTGAAAAAGATTATATATATCCACACATACTGTCATGACAATGAAGAGATTAAGTGATGGGGAAAAAAAAATTGACAAAACTAAAGAGAACAACCTAATTTCTATTCCAGATATATGGTACATAATATCTACTTACTTTGGGATTAATCATTCCTTCAAACAATTCTGTTAATTAGA
Organism: Gypaetus barbatus; assembly: GCA_028022735.1. NCBI lineage: Eukaryota > Metazoa > Chordata > Aves > Accipitriformes > Accipitridae > Gypaetus > Gypaetus barbatus. Next base: position 27,772,814 of record CM051562.1, on the reverse strand, counting down.
TGGGCTTATTTTGAAACCTGTTGGGGCAATAGAACATCTTTAGGTCTTTAACACAAAGACACACACAGACACATATACAATACAATTTTAGAATATTTGCCAATGTTTTGTGATACTTCACCTCAATTGCTCCCTATAAAATTAGGTAAGCCCAATATTCTTCTTTTACCTAAGTTTCTTTTGAGTTAGAAGAACAAAGAAAAAAGTTTAAATAATTATCTGACAAAGAAAATATTCTTCAGATAATACCTGCCAAAGTAAGAAGACTTTGATACATTCTTGATAATACTGAACTTTGGCAGGCTTTTAGTTAGGTCATTTTTCTTGGTCCCTTGTTGTTTTGAAGACTTCTAGTGAAGTAATTCACTATAACTGTCATCCAAAGATGACCTCTTCCTTGTTTCATTCTCTGTACCCACAACTCCCAGTGGGAGAAAGGGAAATATCCCATTGGAATGGTTATAGGATCCTTTAAATATTCAGAAAATGTTTATTTTTCCTACTACGAGGTTCAGAATTTCTTGCTGTAATATTAAAGAAAAAAAAAATCATGGGGTTATGTCTTCTACAAGTTTTGCACTCAGTAACATGGACTCTTTAAGAGGTCATACTCTCCTTTTTATTCTATCTTACTATTTTTTGATATAGCTCTATAGCCTTTCCTTTCTTTCTTCAGCTTCTTATCATCCAGACCATCTTGTGTTTGATATGCAATTCTTTTCTCCTGTTTCCTTTCACCTCAGACATGAAGTTAAATACTAGTAGTGTTACACAACCTTTAGGAAGCCGAAGCACTCAGTCTCCAGTTAATACTTAGCTATCATCTTCAGTGATTTCCACTGCTTTCAAGATCTAAGGAGAGGACAGGTAACAGAAAGAATTTTTTTCCTGCAGCCATCTCCAGTCTTTTGACAAGGAGAAATAGTTTGTTTGGAGTGAAGTTCAGTCGTTCTACTCTTCCTTTTCTCATTGTTTTCTGTTTTCTCTGTCTTTACAATAGGACTTAAGCACTGTTGCGTCACTTGTCAAACTGTGAAATCAGAACAACAGTAATCCCAAGGTTTCTTTCTAATCTAGTCAGAGGTTCAAATCTAGTCTCTGAACATTCTATCTCCTTATCACATCCACCCCCACCCCCCATTTTCTACAGTTTTGAATCTGCATTAGTGTCCAAAAAGCTATATTTTTTTGCTTAGCCAATTTCTAGCTTCATATTTTCTTTTTCTCTTTCAGCTTCAGGTGAATTCTCCTTTTCCTACATATATTTTTCAAGCCAGCCAGTCGTCAATTAAGTGTACTCCAATCTCTCCTGTTTTCAGCTCAAAGGCGTAGCCTGCTGTAAGCCTCTGCATCAAGTCCTGTTGTCCCTCAAATGCTTCACCAATATTTTTTTTCTTTCTCTCCAGGTTGTTTTAGCAGACAATTTTTCTCACTTCCTTCTTTTCTCCCACACTCCTCTCCTGTTAAATTTGTGTGGAAGTGCAGTAACTCCAAAGTGTCTTCAGGGGGTCAGAATTCAAACGTGTACTGATGCATGGCACATCTCCAGTACAAGTAATGTGTCTTGGGCCCTTTGCATTTAGACCTATACTTACTATTTTCCTCTCTATAGAAAAGATCTGCCTATCAGTAGACCTAATTTTTTTCATACCTGAGGTAACGACAGGACAGGAAAAGGAGATGGATGGGCAAGAAGAAAGAGTCCATTTGTGAATATACAAGGGACACCAAGTTCCAGGTGCCAGGAACACTTCTGTTAGGAGGCATCAGCTCTTCATTGCTTGGTTTAACAGTGCTTTGAGATGGAACAGCTCAGTCAAAATAGTACTGCAAAAGAAGGTATCTAAAGAGGTTTAAGCTGCTAAAGAAAATTGTTTGATATATACAAGCTGGTTTGGTTGGGGTTTTTGTTGGTTTGTTTGTTTATTTCTGAACTGAGCAGATAAAGGTGGACTCTATAAAAATAAAGAATTGCACATCTGCACTTCTGTGTCAGTTTCAGATTCTTACTCTAAGGTACAGAGTCATGAGTACTTTTAGAAGGAAAGTTCAACAAAACTGTTGATAAGGCAAACCAGTATATTTTGATCAAGGCTTTTTCTTTCAATCGTTAAAATTTCTATTGGAAAATCCCCATCCTCCTTTTGCTTAACAACATTTGAAGGAAAAGAAAATCAGTCCCACAACGAAAAATGTTGGGCCTTCTGTTATTTTGAAGTAGCACTACTTATTATGCATAGAATATACTCACACAGCTTTTTTCTAGATTAAAATTTAAATGAAATTAATTTATGCAGTTGCTTTACTTACCAATTAAATCTCAAGCTATATTTAGGCAAATTGTGAACAAAAAGACCCTGAAATGATAATCACATCAAACTAATTTTGCTTAACAAAGAAATAAATTCTGATACTCTTTCTTTTTATGTAACCTTTGTTATATGTCAGTCCCAGAGAGCATATCAAGAAACTAAATAATTGAATAAATTTTGTTATCACTCCCTCTCTCTTAGATGATGGGACACAGGTCAAACTATCATACTGTTTAAATACAGCTCCAAGGATTAACCCAATATTCTTGACTGGCAAAAATATCAATCTTCCACTACATATAAGCACAGGGGACAATTAGCAAAATCAATGTCCTAAAAAAATATTGTCATTCCTTCCGAATCTTTTTCAGAAATTCAGAAACAATGCAGATCTATGCAAGAGATCGTTTTCTGTGTGCATGCAGCTTTAGAGGTAAATGAACTACTACTGATGTTGTAGGCAGCAATAAATACTAACTCCTACAACTAACTTGCAAGCAAAGGGTTACCCTTTTTCAAGTACTTATAATTCTGCTGATGCATCTAGTAATTCATCAGTTAAACTTCAGAAGAGGACTACTCATCTGAGGATATTAAAAAACTTACCTGTCAGCAAGCATCATAAGCCTCATAGGAGAGATATTTTGGGAACAAATAAGCATGAGCTGGCTAAGTTGGGACAATATGTTGAGTGTTTTATCACCATCCTCTGACATATAGGAAGTACTATGTAATAGACTAGATTTTATTGGACTGGGTTTATGGATAAACCTAAACACCTATGTCCAGAACTATGAGAAGCTGAGGCACCTACCCATGGAGGGGAATAAGGTGAATAGTTTATACCTAAATCCAGTCAGGATCAAGAAACCATTCCTTAACTCACTCTAATGGAACATAAACTCCTTACTGGAGCTTTAATAATATAATTTGAAATTTCATATGAAAGCTTTATCCAAGGAGATGGCAAACTTAGCCTAAATTCTACTCTCAGTTTGACAGGGTTAAAATTTCTCAGGAAAAATGCTGTATCCATCAGGCAGCAAGTCAATGCTATCTCATCATGTTCTGTCTCTTTCTTTCTCCCTGCCTTATGAATGCTGAATTCCTTCCTGACGGCTGGAAATCATAACACAGCATGATGGAGCATACTCCTGCCCAACAGGTTATGGTTATGGTCTGGTGGCTAAATCATTTTCTGAAGAAGTAGATTTGAAAACTCTTAGGCAAAAATAGAAACTGAAGTGAGACTTCTTACTCTGCAGTTCTCTAACACTCTTTGTTCTTAAAAAAAAAAAAAAAAGAAGATATAATTTTCTTCATCTGTCTGTGTTTTATACAAATGTGACAGTCATCATTACATTTTCTGAAGTGTTCTGTCTTACCCAGGTGTATTAGGCGTGCTCTGAGTCAAGTGCAATGCTTGGCTTTTGGTTTGGGTCACATCTAGGTAAAACAGTTGCTGGGCTGTTCAGTCACTTCTATGCTAGCACACGTCTAAGCAGAGATGTAACTTTAAGAAACTTGAATGTAAGAAAGAAAGTAAGAAAGAAAGAAGGAAGAGAGTGAGGGAGGGAGGGAGAAAAGGGGAAAGAGAGTGAGGGAAGAAGGGAGGAAGGACTGTTGTTCTCTGGAGAGAATTTCAGTGCTGTAGATAAAGTGTGTTAGAGAGGAGCACTGCTCCTCCTCTGTCTTTATGCCTGAGTTTCTGCCACAGATAAGTCCAGAATGAACCAGAGAACAGTGCATCACCCTACACAGTGTGGATCACATCCTGGGGGCTTGGTCCTCCCTCAGATCACTCCCCACCTTTAGCAGAAACATAGCTGAACAGGGATTTTCAGTTTTATAAATTAGATATGGGTGCCTTTCAACTTCAAGATCTTCTCTGGGTTGGTGTACACAGTAAAAACATCACTCAGTAACCATCCTGCTGATAATGAAAAAGAATGAACAGAAGTTAGCATCCAATAGAAGTGTTGCCTTTTGAATTTTTACCAAAAACAAACCAAACACTACATTCTTTCTCTTTCTAACACCTTTAAATATTACCAAGTCCAAAGTTGTTGGAGCCTGTTGGCTAACAAGGATGGTTTTTACATAACACTTTTTTTAGAGTAGGCTGAAAATTTAACACAGGGTAGTGATTTACTACTAAGTTGCTAAGAAAAATCATTTCAGCTTAATAAAGTTAAAAATTTAATACTGGTCTCAGTATTAAATTTGCCTTCACAGACAGGCTAGGAAGGAGGGGCAGGGGAGTTGCCCTCTGTGTAAAAATAAATTATTGACTGCACAGACTTGTCTTTGAAAAACAGTGGTGAATGGGTGGAGAGTTTATGGGTAAAAATTAAGAGTCAAGAGAACAAAGGAAACTTCGTGGTTGGTGTTTACTACAGGCTACCCCACCAAGGGGAGGCAGACCCTGATCCTGCTGGAAGACTTCAGTCAGCCTGACATCTGCTGGAAAAGAGGCACAGCAAGGTGTAAGCAGTCCAGGAGTTTCCTGGAGTGTGCTGAGGATAATTTCTTAATCCAGATGATAGACCGCCCAACCAGAGGAGAAGAGTTACTAGACTTGCTGCTTACGAACACAGATGAACTCATTAGAGAGGTCAAGATTGGTGGCAGCCTGGGCTTAAGTAATCATGACCTGGTGGAATTCACACTCTGGGGGGATATGGGCCAGGTGAAAACTAGAGTCAGGACACAACTTTAGGAAAGTAAATTTTCAGTTGTTTAAGGAATTAGTGGATGAAACAGCCTGGGAAACTGGTCTCAAAGATAAAGGAGCTGAACAGAGATGGCTTCTCTTTAAGAACATTATTCTTAGAGCACAAGAGCTCTCAATTCCCACACGTAAGAAATCAGGCAAGGAAGGCAGAAGACCAGCATGACTCAGGAAGGACCTCCTGGTCAAACTAAAATGTAAGAAAGAAATACATAGGCAGAGGAATCAGGGACATGTATCCTGGGAAGAATATAGGGACTTCGCCCAGATGTGTAGGCATGGGAAAAGAAAACTAAGGCACAGCTGGAGTTGAATTTGGCAGGGGAGGAAAAGAATAATAATAAGGGCTTCTACAGATACATTGGTCAGAAAATGAAGGTTAAAGAAAATGTACCACCCTGATAAATAGGACAGGAGTACTAGTGACAACTGACATGTAGAAAGCGGAGGTACTCAACAATTTTTTTGCCTCCGTTTTCAATGGTAATATCTCTTTCCACATTTCTCATGTTCTTGAACGTCAAGGCAGGGACTTGGGGAACGAAGTAAGAGAAGATCAGGCTCGAGACCATCTAAGTCTCCTGAACAGACACAAGTCCATGGGACCTGAGAAGATGCGTCCCAGAGTCCTGAGAGAGTTGACTGATGTAGTTGCTGAGCCACACATCTGAAAAGTCATAGCAGTCAGGTGAAGTCCCCAGTGACTGGAAGAAGGGAATATCTCACCCTTTTTTAAAACGGGTCAAAAAGAGGACCCAGGGAATTACCAACCAGCCTCTTTTCCTTGCCTGGTAAAATCATGAAACAGATTGTCCTGGAAGGTATGTCAAAACATGGAATACAGGGAGGTGATTAGAGACAGCCAACATGACTTCAGCAAGGGAAAATTGTGCCTGACTAATCTAGTAGCCTTCTGTGATGGAGTGACTGCATAAGTGGATAAGGGAAGAGCTATGTGGACATCTGTAAGAACTTTGATACAGATCTCCACAACATTCTTACCTCTAAATTGGCGAAATATTAGTTTGATGGATAGACTTTTAGATGGATAAAGAATTGGCTGGATGGCTGTGTCCAAAGAGTTACAGTCAATGGCTCAATGTCCAAGTGGAAATCAGTAATGAGTCATGTTCCTCCAGGGTCCATATTGGGACAAATACTATTTAATACCTTTATCAATGACATAGACAGTGAGATTGAGTGCACGCTCAGCAAGTTTGCAGCTGACTCTAAGCTGAGGGGTGCAGTTGATTTGCTTCTTGGAAGGGATGCCATCCAGAGGGACTTTGACAGGATTAAGTATGGGCCAATGTGGACCTCATGAGGTTCAACAAGGTCAAGTGCAAGGTCCTGCAGCTGGGTCAGAGCAATCCTCAGTATCAGTGCAGGCTGGGGGATGAAGGGATTGAAAGTAGCCCTGCAGAGAAGGACTTTGGGATACTGGTGGATGAAAAATTGGACGTGAGCCAGCAATGTGTGTTTGCAGCCCAGAAAGCCAATTGTATTCTGATCTGCATAAAGAGAAGAGTGACCAGCAGGTCGAGGGAGATAATTCTCCCTCACTACTCTCAAAACAATGACTCAAAATTTTACATGCTGAAGAATGACATAACTGGGGTAACACAAAAAGTCACCCAGGAAAAAAAGAAAAAAAGAAACAAGGAAAAAAAGGAAAAAAGGAAGAAATGAAAAAAGAAGAGGATAGGATTATGATTTCTATTTCTTCTTTTTCTTTCTTTCTTTTTTTTTTTTTTTCCTGTCTCGCTAATGTATAAAAAAACTTAAAAGCATCTGGAAAATGTTTCACCTCCAATACCATCTCAATTCCCTGTTAGCAAAACAGCTTGTTTCTCTCTGTTTCTGTCTTGAACAGTATGGAAGAGCATAATGAAGATAGAGCACAGGAAGGAATTTGTTCTGCCATACGCAATTCTGGTTGGTATCCTTTTGAAATGGTATACTTAAATATTTATTACAATTGATTGGAAAATTTTAATTATATGCTTTTCAATAGAAACTGAAATGTCTGCATAGCAAAATGTCATCTCTTTTAATATTAATTGGAAAAAAAAAAAGCAAGAAACAGACAAAGTTAGGTATTTTCTTCAAGCTGATCTAGAATTGAATATTCCATATTTTCAAATCAAACTGCTATGTTTTATTATGGATTTGTCATACCCACTCTATGTCTGTCTCTGCTGACAAAATGCTTAGTAGAATCAGTGGTTCATGTGTGTCATACCTTCCATCCATCCTAAGGTCCAGTCATTCTGCAGCTGGATTGCAGCTGCTGTGATATAATGCAAACTTCAGCAACCTGAACTGCTGCAGTGCATTAGTGTACCCCAGAACTTATGAGCTGGCTAAGGAGCATCAGTCATAAAGATGAATGTGGTTTTGTGGCACCCAAATGACAGCCGAGATCACACCTAACACTGCGACTCTGCTGAACACTAAAAAAATCAGACCATTCTAGGATACAGGGGATTTCAGTTGAACAAGCCAAAAAAAAGCATTTTAATTTCAGGAATGTCCGTGTTTTTTTCAGTGGACACAAAGGAAGGCAAAATACTTTTGCATATCTTTGATAGCTGCAAATACCTCTAGAATTCATACATTTTAGAAACTTTGTGAAAATTAAGAGCTCTAATGAAAGTCCACCAACTTTGTTATCCACCTGCTATAATATGTCTATCTACTGCTGGTAAAATAATATACTGTGATGGACTTTCAAACAAACAATATATCTTAGAACGAACAGGGAAAAAAACAGGTCAGAAGCCTAGCTATATAAAAATGTGCACTATTTTGAATTCTTTATGAAAATAGTTTATATACTTCAAAGCATACTGACTAAATTTTTCCTACATGACAGCATACACCCATCTCAGAAATGACCTACTGAGAATTTTTTGTCCATTGTGATAAAGATAATCTTTCAAAGATTCTCAGTAACTCAGCTGTTGGAATAACTGGGTAAAATGCAGGTAAAACCTGTCCTACTACTAAATGAGAAATAATTTTCTGTAAAGAAAATAAGTTTATTGGAAATCATTAAGGTAAATGGTTCTAGAAATGCTAAAACTCTAACTTTGTTTAACATCTTGAAATTATTTTCAAGTACTTTGTACAGATAAATAACAGATGTAGAAAATAGAAAAAAATTATAAAGGCAGAGAAAAACAATAGCATGCAAATGAATAAAGGATACAGAGGTTTCGGGGGGGCTAAATGTATATCTGCAGATAGATTACTGTAAACCAACATAATTTGAGTCTGTGAACAGATATAATGCTACCAAGAAAGAAAAAACAAATAAAAATACCAAACAGATAGAACAGGTGCATTACTTCTTCCCCAGGTAATTCTTTTAACTGCTGAAATAGACTTAACATCTGTTTGGACATTCCTTTGGAATTAATAAATTATTTTACTTACTTATTTTAGAGTAAACTGGTATAGATAATTCTAAGAAAAACAAATCTTCCCTACCTACAAAATGGGTTTTCTTATGTTCCTTGCAAGTAAGTGCAGTGTGTTTGGGGTTTTTTTGCTGAAGATACCCATCACCAATGTTAGGCCAAGCACCACTGAAACCCAGGGTCTGTTTCACTTTGATTTGACTGGGGTGGGCCAGCTGTAGGAACAGGGTGAAAAAAGAGTAGTTCCACTGCTGCTGTTACAAGAAGCAAGAAAATGTTGTGTTTATGGCCAAATAGTAACAAGGCCAACTATTAAAGCAAATTCATGAGTCACATCTAACAACGTTACAGTAACCCCCAAATTAATACAAAAATCAGGAGTTACCCATCCTATCAGTGTAAGTAAACAGGCAGGCCATAATCTAGTTTGCTGCAGTGTCATCAGCTGCAAAGGAGAGATGCAAAAGGTAACAGATAGAATCATTTAGGTTGGAAAAGACCCTCAACTGTAAACCTAACACTGCCAAGTCCACCACTAAACCATGTCCCTAAGTGCCACGTCTACATGTCCTCTAAATACCTCCAGGGATGGTGACTCAATCACTTCCCTGGCAGCTTGTTCCCATCCTTGATAACCCTTTCATTGAAGAAATCTTTCCTAATATTCAATCTAAACCTCCCCTGGTGCAACTTAAGCTCATTTCCTCTCATCTTATCACTTGCTATTTGGGAAAAGAGACCAACAGCCACCTTGTTACAGCCTCCTTTCAGGTAGTTGTAGAGACCAGTAAGGCCAGCCATCCAGCCATTTTTTTACCCAGTGAAGAGTACACCCATCCAAGCCATGAGCAGCCAGTTTCTCCAGGAGAATGCTGTGGAAAACAGTCTCAAAGACTTTACTAAAGTCCAGGTAAGCAACATCCACAGCCTTTTCCTCATCCACTAAGCAGGTCACCTCGTCATAGAAGGAGATCAGCTTAGTCAGGCAGGACCTGCCTTTCATAAACCCAGGCTGACTGGGCCTGATCGCCTGGTTGTGCTGTACCTGCTGTGTGATGGCACTCAAGATGATCTGCTCCATAACCTTCTCCAGCACCAAGGTCAGGCTGACAGGCCTGTAGTTCCCCAGATCTTCCTTCTGGCCCTTCTTGTACATTGGCATCACATTTGCTAACCTCCAGTCAATGGGGACCTCCCTGTTTTGCCAGGACTGCTGACAAATGAAGGAAAGTGGCTTTGTGAGCACTGCCAGCTCCCTCAATACCCTTGGGTGGATCCCAAGGCCCCATAGACCCGTGTATGTCTAAGTGCTGTAGCAGGTTGCTAACCATTTCCCCTTGGATTATGGGGGGCTTCATTCTGCTCCCTGTCCCTGTCTTTCAGCTCAGTGGGCTGGGTAGCCTGAGAACAATTGGTCTTACTGTATAAGACTGCAGCAAAGAAGGCATTAAGTGCCTCAGCCTTTTCCTCAGCCTTTGTCACTGTGTCTCCCCCACCCATCCAATAAAGGATGGAGATGCTCCTTAGCCCTCCTTTTGTTGTTAATGTATTTATAGAAACATCTTTTATTGTCTTTTACTGTGGTAGCCAGATGTCACAACCCAGGCTGGATGGACCAGGGAGTCATGTTGAGTTCAGCATTCCCTTGGGCTAAATTAAGGTGAAAGAACACCAAAGGATCAGTTAAACATTTTATTCATGGCAGAAGCAACCTGAACTTGGGAGGCATAACAGTAGGTGGCAGGGTTTCTCACAAGAGGAATTGGCGTGAGACTGCCTCAGTAAACCATGTAACCCATGGTAACCATCTACATCAATTCAGGGAATAAGGAGAGCCCTTTCATTGAGTCATGAGGTTCAGAGTGAATCCCTTTGCTTTCTAGACTCCTTTTCAGAGAAGACCCTAGGGATGGCTAGATCCAATCCTAGTTCCACACTTGGTCGATGGTTTATGTCTAAAGGAATGAGGTGTAGGGATTATGAAAAGGAAACAGAAAGAGAGAGCAAGGCAGAGAGAAAAAGAAAGAGAAAAGAGAAAGATTTCACTGGTCCTGTGTCCAACATTGGTCCAGCCAGCCTAGGGGTCCAGTTCCGGTGGTGCACGCACGTGGAGCTTCAGTTTGTGTCCTTTTATCGTCCTTGCCCCTCCTTCAGGTGGGCACTTAAACTGATTAGGCTAATTAAGTGTCGTGTATGGTTTGTGCTTTCAGAACCTTTGGGAAATAGGTCAGTGGGCTTGGGGGTCATTTGGGGAGTAACGTTTCCTTCCCTGCAGACATGAACATTTTTTGATCTTTGGCCATGCATGGTGAGCTGCCCTGCTCAGCATATCAGAACAGCATATCAGAACAGGGAGCTGTGCACCCTCCAGCACACCCTCCCTGTCCTATTGCTGATGTCTGTGCTGATCAGCTTCTTTTCACCTGTGGTTCCTTGCTATGCAGAGTTCCTTGTTATGCAGTTCGTCATTATGCAGAACTTGTGCCACCACAATGTTTGAGACATTAACTCTTTCAGTGTCTCACACCAGATTAAATTCTAGTTGGGCTTTGGCCCTTCTAATTTTCTCCCTGCATGACCTCATGACATCTTTGTAGCCCTGAGTTGAATGCCCCTTCTTCCAAAGGTCAAAACCTCTTTTTTTTCCTGAGTTCCAGCCAAATCTCTCTGTTCAGCCAGGCTGATCTTCTTCCCTGCCAGCTTGTCTTTCAGCACATGGGGATAGTCTGCTCCTGCACCTTTACAATTTCCTTCTTGAAGAATGTCCAACCATCCTGGACTCCTTTGCCCTTCAGGACTGCCTCACAAAGGACTCTGTCAACCAGGTCCCTGAACAGGCCAAAGTCTGCCCTCTGGACATCCAAGGTAGCAGTTCTGCTAACTACCCTCCTTACTTCTCTGACAATTGAAGGCTATCATTTCATGATCGCTGTGCCCAAGACAGCCTCTAACCATCACATCACCCACAAACTCCTTCTCTGTTTGCAAAAAACAGGTCCAGCGGGATGGCTTCCCTGGTAGGCTTACTCACCAACTGTGCAAGGAAATTGTCTTCCACATACTCCATGAACCTCCTAGACTGTTTCCTTACCACTGTATTGTATTTCCAGCAGACATCTGGGCTATCAAGAACAAGAGCTAGCGATTGTGAGAATTCTCCCAGCTGCTTACAGAATATTTCATCTGCCTTTTCATCCTGGTGAGATGGTCTATAACAAACTCCCACCACAATACCTGCCTTGATGGCCTTTCCTGTGACTCTTACCTATAAACACTTGGCCCTTTCATCACCATTGTCAAGCTCTAGACAGTCAAAACAATCCTTAACATACAGGGCTACCCACCGCCTCTACTTGCTTGACTATCCATTCTGAAAAGTTTATACTCATCCGTTGCAGCACTCCAGTTGTGTGAGTCATTCCACCATGTTTCCATGATTGCAATTCTATCATAGTTTTCCAGATGCATAATGGCTTCCAATTCCTGCTGTTTGTTGCCCATGCTGCGTGCATTAGTGTAGATTGATCCCAACGTCATATTTGGGGGACAAGCACTAATTCCTATGTGACTGTTCTCAGGTGCTTCCGTGGTTTCTAGCATGTCAATAACCCTTGCTGCCACATGGATCTCCATCCCCAGCCTCCACTGAGAAGTCAGACCAAAGGACCTCACTAACACACTGTCCTTCAAACATTGGTATGAGGCCCCCAGGGCTTAACTCTGAGCTGTAGTCAAATCTTATTTTACTTCTTACACAAATTGCTCTGCTGAGACAATAAGATTTTTGAAGGATATATTGGAATAAAACCTTTTTACATTCAGAATTAGAAAACAATTATAAATACTTCATGATCAAATGCTTGAAAGTCTGAGGTCAAGTCGTGACTGAAGTTTATGTATAAATTTAACAACCCCACTTTCTATTAATAAAAAAAATCTGCAATTTATTTGCATTTTTTGACAATATGTATAGTTCTTATTTTTCTGAAGACTGTGTTATAAAAACCAATTCTTCATTAAAAGCTAAAAAAAAAAATAGATTTTTATTTACTTTCTTAGCTGAAGTAATATTTCTGGGATTATACATCAAGATGAATCTATTTCTCAAGACAGAAATTACTTGTGCCAGGTTACAATCTAAAATAAAATTTTTCTTAAAAAAAAACAAACCAAAACCAAAACCAAACCAAAACAAAAAAAAACCCCAAAACCAAACCAAAACCAAATAAACCAAAACCTCTTTACTCATTGGTCTGTCTGTATGTTTTCTCAACATTTAGACACCCATACATTCCTATATCATTGTGTCACCTCAATTTCAATACTAGTTGATAATCACTGTAAAACCTGTGTTTCTTCTTCTTAAGAAATTTGACAGAAGAAACCTGGGTGAGACTAAGCAAAAAAACTGAAAACACAAGTCTTGTAAGTCTGAATTGCTGAGTTACTCTATGTTCTGTATGCTTTTTGGTGAAAAAATGAAGTCCCAAACTCAACAACAGCAAAGCAACTGCATGCATACCATTATAACCATCTGGGTGTATTTCCTAGAAAACAATCATGGCTCCAAAGTCCTTTACTGTCTCAGACTTTATGTTGTTTCTTCCATCCCTTATTTCTGGTAAGTTTTGGAGCTTCCAGTATTCTTCTTACTGCTTGTTCTCTAAATTTCCCTGTGTTGGAATCACTATCAAACTTCTGAATAAGAAATACAGAGGTCCTCTAGGATATGCTGGAAAAACCCGGTGAGTTTGACAAGTCCTAATTCTAATGTCACTTTTATGCTTAACAAAGTAGAATAATTTCATGTAATAAATTTTCTAATGTTTTATCCATGAAACTTTAGTAGTTTCTGCCATTCTGCTAGGAAAATATTCAATGAATTAATATATTTAACTATCAAAGAAATGTTTCCTAATACTTAGCTTAAATATTTTCATTCTCCAACTGCTCAAAACCCAATAATCTCCCTCTGGTGCTTACAGTATACTTTGATTGCTATTAAGATTTGTAACTGTCTCTCCCTTATTCTTGTAGCTAATTTATACATATTTATCCTTCTTAAATTTTTCCTCTATGCCAGTTCCTCCATCCCTGTGGTATTTTTATGCTGTTTGCTGAACTTCTTAGAGTTTAATAATCTCTTTCTTATAATGAGATGTCTAGGGTTGAAGAGATTTCCAGTAGTCAAAACAGAGCTATAGGAAAAAGAACTCTTATTGTATTTTTCTAGCTTGTCATGTACTGTTTGTGAATATTGCATACCCAAATTATATAATGATCACCTAAGAAGTTGTCTAAAGTCTCAAAATATTTCTGAATGGAATTTCCAGTTAGTCTTAATTGATTTTAAAAGCATCTTGTCTTGCAGAAGAGCCAAAGAAGAGGAAGTTTGAAGGAATCCTGTTTATCCTGGTAGTAGTAATACATAAGTAGTAAAGATATGAAGCTTAAAATTGTCTCGTTAATTCAAGCTACTGTTCTGTGTCTCTGCTGCAGGCCACTTGCCATCCCACCATGGTGTGACCATACCTAAAGAGAGCTACCACATAGTAAAATTTCTGCAGATCGAGCAAATGCCATTACTTCTCTCAAGTTCATAACTTCATTTTTAATAGTTTTCTGGAGTTTAGTTTGTGGATCCTTTTCCTGGCAGTCAATGTAAGATTGATAAGGAGGAGGAATCATCTGATCCTTGAAAAAGTAAGTAACCATTTATTCAATTCTAGCCAGAGAAGATCATGTTTGTTCTAGAAATTGTTCTAAAAGTGTCATCTTCTGGGCTGTGGGATGTTTTCGAGAGGTATACATCAGAGCAAACATTGTCTTTGGGCTTTGCAGTTCTTTCTTCTTGTTATCCTGCCTCCTCCTTCCTACCCTTTACACATCACCAGCAAAGCACAGGTTTCACCCATTTGTCTAATTTTAGTACACAGAACAATCCACATGTTAATTTTGGTTTTAAAAATTACCCTTATTCCCTCAGGTCATCATTCTTTAACTGAATGGATCACAATGTATTTAGAATTTCCTAAATGAAGCTTTATCAACACTGTTTTTTCAAAATTGTTGTTCTTGATATTATTGTCCTGATAATAAAGAAAACTGATTACCTTGTAACCTTAGTTGCCTTTAATTGCAAATTTGATTTTGATAAGGTTGAGTTCAAGGTACACTGAATGCATAATTTTCATTTAAAAATTAATTCTTTTAGTGAGTCTTGTCAGTCATTCAGATTCAAATTTGGAATTTTGGGGGACAAATGGGGATAAATATGTGTTAGGTATTAAAATCAGAACACAATATTTATTTTTTCTTTTGAAAACAGAATTTAAACTAAATTTTAACTAAAGTCTTTCAAAGCAGAAGACTAATTAAAGAAATGTGTTACATTTCTTAATCATCAGTGCAAAATCTGTTAATTAGCCAGAACAAATTAAAAAAAAAAAAAAAAAATCATAACCCCAGAATTATTCCAAATCATTTGGCTCTTCCTCTTCCAGCCAAGAGCAATGACTGTAAACAAAACAACTCCTGCTTTACCAGAACTACCTTTGTGTGCCCCAGAAAAATATTTTTAAAGAAATGAAAATGTAATTTCCAATTATAATTTCTAAAGTTGGATACTGCTTCATGTTACGAACAATGTATGTACAAGTCTTTTATTAGACATTTAATATAGCTGAAGCCTACTGTTCCATCTGATCATTACCAGTTAAATAAAGGATGTTAATGTTAAGACATGACTACTTAATTAGCACTATCTACTGCATGATGAGATGCCAGCCTACCAGCAGTAAATGAGTTGTGAAGATGATATTCAAATAAAACAATTAGGTTGTCTTGTAAAGCTTTGGGGCTGGTGCTTAGGCAGGTTCTCAGGATTTTAAAAAAGCTCTGAAGACACATAGGCAGAGCACACACAGTGTGATCTATCCATGAGAAGTACTGAACCAAAAACTGTTTTGTGAAACTTGTTGGGGAATTTTTATTCACCTTGATGTGAATTAAACACGTTTGTGCTTAAATATAAAACAAAAAATTAATGAACAATGCATTGGGCAGAATCCTACCACAATACGTGGTTTGACATGGAGCCTGCAAAGACACATCATGAGCAGTTTCCTTATATACACTTGCAGCAGCACCAACCCTAAGAGCAGTTGCATGGGGCACCTCAGCCCAGCTGTGGGTCCATCCCCAAGCCAGCTCTGCTGCCCAAAAGTGGTTCCTGAGCTTGGGCCCCTTGAGCACTCCCATTCCAGGATGGCTACAAGACAATGCTGAGGCTGTTTCTTCACTCCCTTGCAAGGAATCTTTTGAGTCTCTGGCATTCCTTTTTCCAGCCAGTTTAACCACTGCTTGCAGTTGGGTCTTCTTGCCCTCCATGCCAGATTATTCCTCGGTCACAAATTACCACTGCTGAGCAGTTTCAATTAGAATTTCCCCTTCAAACTTCTTGGAGAGTGCTGTGTTACAAAATGTTTAATATATATTACCTTTTTGCAGAAGAAGAACGGTCAGACAAATCAGGAGTGCAGTGTTTGGTGATTTTTTAAGAGCTATGTGCACAATTCACAGAAGCTGAAGAATCTCAGGGTAAATACCTTTTAAAAAATGTTTACCTGAGTGAAAAATCTCTCAGTAGCACAAGCAGCTACTAACTTTTGGAAAAGATCTGTTTACCCAAGGTATGAATGGCAGAAAGAAACATCCTACCTCACTATAGCACACTCATCAAAATAGAGAAACAACAAAGGAACGTGCAGAGCTCTAGTACAATTCGACATAAACCAGGGATATGATGCTCATTACAGGTATTTTTCACCCTGGTCAGACACATTTAACTGGCAGAAGTGGGAGTAATTCTGCATCAACAGTTGGCTACTGTTTGACTTAGGCATATAAGCTGGAGTTAAATTTCTTCTGGGTTTGTGTTTTGGATTCAAATGATGGAAATCTGTAGAGATGAAAATTTGATGCAACCTAACTTATTTTATTTCAAAACCTGCACTATTAACCCTTTGGTATAATTAAAAACATTTCAACCAAATCAAAACATAACCTAGGTACCACATTTATTGAGATAGTCTGAGGTATCTGTTTGCAATGAAGTCTCTCAAGATGCCACCATGTCTTAAATCTTCACATCTCATATTATTTTTTCTATGGTCCTAAATTTAATGAAAAATAGCAATCATAAATTATATGAAAAAGAGAATGTTGGGTCCACTGTGAGTGCTCTTTCCTTTGGACAATGCAAAATCTAACCCCACTCACCCCAAATGTATTTCAGTTCAGTGCAGTTAAACTTGGAAATTTGAATTAGAAAGTGGTAGAATGTCTCATCCTGCAATAAACTTTTGTTAGGATTAAAGTGCTATCCCAGGATATTTCTTTCACCCCTCAGAGTCATTGGTAGTAGATTTCAACGTGATGTAAAATTATCTTCAGGAACTTTCCCATATAGGACAGAATTGTCAAGATAATGGTCTATCTACTGGGTATATGCCCATTGTGAGAGAATGGCAGAAGGTTACAACATGAGAAGATTGAGGAATTCTTCTCTAAAGAGCTTTACAATGAACAGCCTTCCTAATGTCCTGCATTTAAAAAAAAAAAAATGTATTTAAAGATGGTATTACTACTGTAAAATACTGACTTTCAAAAATGGTGTGAAAGCAACATAGAATCATAGAATCATAGAATCATTTAGGTTGGAAGAGACCTTCAGGATCATTGAGTCCAACCATCATCCATGCCCACTAAACCACGTGACAGAGTACCCCGTCTATGTGCTTTTTAAAAACCTCCAGGGATGGTGACTCAACCACTTCATATTTGTGTCTTTCTTTTTATTCATATGCTTTGCAGTGTACTTCTGTTAGTAAATTTCTTCCACCTTCCATTCAGACATTTTCTAGCATTATGTATAATGTATTCAATACACTGATGAATAACAGCAATTGATGTGGCTAAAAAATGTATATACGAACTAACACTTTTCTAAGTGCAAAGTATTAGGGGGGGCCACTGTAAGAGGGGGAAATCAGAACAAATGAAATATTATTTTGAGTTCTGGATAAGTCCTGTTGTATACTATATTGGGAAAAAAAAAGTACTGAATAAGGTATATTGTGTAAGCTAGTATAGTGTTAGTTCCCAGTGTTTATCTGTATGAATGAGAAAATAATGATGTGAATAGCAGCAGCTGTTCTTGACGCTCTGAGTGGAAGACGACTTGTTTCATATCCTGCCTCCACTACCAAATAACCCTCACAGTCAAGAGCTAAGATGCCATTGACAAGACCATGAATATTTATTTGTGAAGAGGCAGTGAAACAGCTCTGAAATGTGATACTTTAAAAAGAATTTTTTAGACACTGCATGCAGTAGTGTTCTGGATTTCAGACCGTCTGTACTGCCTTGGTATTATCTGAGTCAATTTTTTATACTGTTATATAAATAAATAAATAAACAAACAAACAGAAAAATAAATATTTGAGTTCACCATTTCATGAGCATTTCAGATAGTTTTAACTTGGAAAAAGCAGCATGAATTCTGCTTGAATAAAGTTACTAGTGACTTCTGCTGTACCAGTTATCTGGCCTTGATTGTATGAATACTATCACACGTACATTTACTAAGGTACTCATCTGTACAGACATCTACAGACTGGGATCTGAAAACACTTACCCAATTATTATTATGTAGGTAAGAACTCATTTCAAGATTATTTTATAGTGTGGTGCTGATTATTTTACAGCACTCCCATTATAAGTTTCTGAAGACACAACTGTGCCTTGTACTTTCAAAGCATTGATCACCAAAGCTGTATGACTGTAGCTGTCCATTGGGTAAGAAACCCTGATGTCATCTAGATCATTTTGGGAAAACTCCAAAAAATTTCAGTGGGTGTGAATTTTGTGTAGCTATTTCCTTGTATATTTTCTTCTACCTAGTTTTACTCTAACTCCTGCAACTTGATTGATTCATTTATTAAAATTAGCCTAGTAATGGACAGCTTATCTTGAAGAAGAGTTCTACCATGAATGCAAAGTAATAATCAGCCCAGATTGCTCCTGAATACTTCACTCTGTGACCAGAGATCTGCAAGGTAGACAGTGAATATGTTAGCATAGGTTTAAGTTGGACATTTGATACCTAGAGAAAAATAAGCAGAAAGGTGAATGAAGCAGTGGATACATTTCAGAGGAATGAAGTTAGTAGATTGCAAGTGACAGGTTCAATTACTGGTCTGTGGACCAGTGACACATCTGCCTTAAACTCTGAGAAATGGGCAGTGGAAAAGAGATGAATAACTCTTAAGATTTGGAGAAAATATGTAACCATTCAGGCAGAAAATTAGCAATTACATTTCATGCCATCAGTAATAAGTATTTCAACAAAGATCTTAGGTTAACTTCAGACCGTGTGACAGTATATCAACCATTACACCTGTGTTCAATCAGCAACCGCATCCCTCAATGTGATACTGAGCTGCTTAGTTCAAATGTGGCTTGTTCAGTGATAAGTAAGATGGCTGACATCTGTTACAAAAGTATTCAAAAGCAATTTATTTCATAGTCTTGATGTCGACAGTTGAAAGATTTTTTTTTTTTAAATTTATGCATTGACAATTTATCTCTTCATGCTTTTGTTCTGAAGCCCCATCCCCTTCCTCCCCAAACACACACACTGTCATGTATGCACCTCATAAACTACTACAAATGGATAATCATGTTAGATATGCAATCAATATATTTACTGGTAATAAAGATGCAAGCGGTAGATCAGATTACTGAATTCAGAAAAATGGAACTCTAGGCATTTCCACCTTAATATGGAATATAAAGTCATGATGTGGCATCTAAATTCATTACCATTATCATGCTATGAAAGAATAAAATTTAGTGTTAAAAGCCAAATTGATGAATATATGATCAATATAAAATAACACATTAAAATAGGGACAGATTTATAAATATTAAAAATATACCTCTGTTTCCACTTTATAAGCTACATATTTTTGAAAGCATCTTCAAAAATGTTGAGAATGTTTTCATCAGTCTGTGAAAAAAATTCCTACTGATACAGCTAAGGACAGAAATAGACTGTCCACACTGGCTGGTTTCTGAATGATGATTGTTTGGATTTTTGTTTGTTTGGTTGGTTGGTTGGGGTTTGTTGGTTTGTTTGGGGTTTGTTTGTTGTCTTTTTGGTTTTTTTAATTCTCACTCTTAATGTCCTTCAGAACATGTCTATACTGCTGTCAGAAGTGAGACTGTAGCTTTTGTCAGCATACCTGGCTAGCTCTAAAAAAACTTGTTACCATACCCATAACTCAGAGGTCATTCTAAACTGTGTATTTGTCTATAGGACTGTGAACAATATTCAGGCACACTAAGCTCTACACCATTACAGATTCATTGATAGCAACCTTGTGTTAAAGTATCATTAAAGTATGTGGGGCAGACATACTCTCAGTATATTGCTCTCAGAACACATCTCAGTTTGTTCAGTATAAACTGGGGAATCACAAAAAAGGGAAAAAAAAACCAACAAACCAAACCAAACCAAAAAAACATAAGCAAATGAAATGTACCAAACAAATTTATTTCACAGAAAGGTGTAAGACAGTCTAATCAGCAATCCTAATGCCCATATTTTTATGTTGCCCCTAGCTCCACAGCAAATGTTTTTACACACACAATATTCCTTTAACTTTGAGGACAAATAAGAATTCTTAGTATTCTTTTCCTGTTCTGGCTTAGGCAGATAAAATGAAATTACACGTGGGATGTTCCTTCATCTGGTTGCACATACTCCTGCTGTCATGTATATTAAGGCACAAACCAACAACAATAACAAAATCATCTTTTTGTTCCTATGGCTACCCAGGAGAGAAATATGGCCATAACTTCCCTCAAAGAGATGATTATGCTTTGATAAGTACAGCCAGGCCTTTCCCTCTATAAAGGAAGTCTGTTGTTTTGTTTTGTTTGTTTTTTTTTAATTTGGTCTTATGTCTATTACCCTATCTCTATTTTTGTTTGCAAGTACTGCATTGACAGATCCTCTGAGAAGAAGGAAAGTTGCTTACATGAAAATTGTGGTTTGTATAATAAATAATTTTATACATTTGTATGGAAGAAAAAAAGGAACTGTTTTTTTGAACTAGCTAGAGAGTGCAAAGAATTTTGGAAAAAAAATGTTTTGTTTTTAATGTGCAGTATCTTTCCAGCACTGTATTCAAGTAAAATTACATTTAAATTAAAATTCAGGCATACAAAATAACAGTAGCTGTGATGCTGGAAAAAATATTAGGAACGGAGTTTTTCTAAGCTTGCCCTATTGCCTTTCAGCTTCAGTTTCATTTTATAAATATCAAAATTTTGGTTTTTCAATACCTTAATTTGTACTATGTAACAACTGCAAGAGAAATGCTTGCCAGGAAAAGTAGAAGGCTGATGCTTACCAGCACTAGGATATGCTCTGTAAGAGGTGGGAACCAGCGGTCAGGTGGGATCCACTGTTGGCTGCCTGGTTCCCAAACCAGCTTGACATTATCCTCTACCTGACGACAACTGTCTGCAGGACATACGTCACACAGAAATTGTCTCTGTGGTGCTGTGTATTTTTGCCTACTGCCTTGCTGATTTTGCCCTGCTCCTTGCCACACGCCTACATGCTGGGAAGGGCAAGGTGAGGGTGCACACTACTACAACAGTTTTATAGGCTTTACAACTCTCCACTAGCAACTGGCAGCAACAGAAGTTTACTTTCTTTTTCTACCACTTCAGCAGCTCAAAAGGAGTGGGACCACAGCTGATGATGTCACTTACTTACTATTTTATATAAAAGCTTTCTAGTCACTTGTTTGGGTTTGTCTGCTAGGTATGATCGATCAGAGGCTCCGTCTTGGGTGGAAAACAAAATTCTTTGAGCTCTGCCCAGGAACCTGCAAAAGTAAATTGCATTCCTTAGTTGTTCATGATGTGTGAATTTTCCTGATTTATGAACAATAAATCCAAGAGTTTAAACCAAATATGGCTTCATATTGAGAAGAAAGTCACACTAAAGACAAATGCAGTGTAAACTTCAGAAAAGTGAATCCACTGAACAATTTCATGTCAGGCTATCAGGTTTAGAGTACTTTCGTTCTTCCAAAAAGTCCTCTGACTGGGAGAGGTAAATGAAGTAACTATAACCTTTCTTTCCCTTTTATCCATTCTTGCTGTTTGTAAAGGTTAGAAGAAATCAAACTTTAGGCTTTCACATTTCTTCCTGGTCACATATGGTAACCTACTGCTACAGTTTAGTGCTGTACAGGACTTTTGAAGTAACTGGTTGCTCCATTCCTCAAATGTATCTCACTAAACAGACTTAGTCCATACCACAGATAAGACACATCCAAATAAAATCTTTTTCATTTTTTTTACTTCCTTACTGAAGAAGCATTTATACAAAGCCTAATCATATAGCATTTTAAGAAAATGCCTAAAGCGTTACATATTTAATTCATTTTTAGTTAGTTCCCTTTGGTCATGGTCAGGGGCTGGAAAAGCTGCCTCATCAGTCTATGGATCCCAGCAGCTCTTAACTTCAGGACCAAAAATTAAAAGGATAAAGAGAAAATGGTAGAAAAACATTGAAATCTTCATACACTCCAAAGCTTTGTCTTTTATGTGCAAAAGATTTCAGTGGTGTAACAACATTGACATTATGTAGGTCACCACCCAATTACCAGCAAAATGCCAGTAGATTGCACCATATGCTTCCTATATAAGCACAGTCCTCTCAAAAGCTTGCAATGCTCTCTGGTAAACTGAGTTGGTGAGACAGTCACCAGGTTTCTACTGGGTGCCAACCTGTGTTTCCCAATGCAGTTAACATTAAGAATCAGCATTCCAGCCCTTTTCAGGGCACCATCTTACTAAGTGGCCTGCATGTGCCTGAAGGACATGTTTTCTTCCATTCCCCTATGTAACTTCTGCACAATCCATATTTTAACTCAATTTCAATTCAACTCAAAGCAGTTTCTCCAACATAATAACCTTTTTTTAAAGCACAAGGGCACTTCTGTCTGAAATGTTTCCCAATTAGTCAGATGAGCTTTCCCCCCTCACTCCTACCATTCATAACTGTGGTAGTAACACTTTTAAGTGTAGATAAAACCTAGCTTGTTTACAGCCAGATAATACTGTGAATAATTCCTCACTTGCTTGACTGAACATGACTTACCATTTTTGAATGTGTGACCTAGTATAACACACCTGTCCCTTTATCTATCCACTGTTCAAGAAAATGAAGACCTGCCTCTGGCATTTCTACAGAGGTCAGTGAGTATGGGATTGTGAACCAGCAGTAAGTAATCCATAAGCCTACAAAATGTTTTGCTAAGATGTGTAAAACGTCTAAATAATGAGTGATAATGGAGGTGAAGGGCAGAAATAATGTAATTGATGCAGTGCACCAGAATTCTACTTCAGCATGTGAAGATACAACTAAAACTGAGAGTGTAGAAATATCTTCAGATTCGTACAAGCATGAATAGCCACTTAACTGTATCATAATATAGATAAGAGATCTGAATCTGTAATATATCTGCAGCTTCTTTCAAAATGTTATTCTCCTGTGTGACTATATCAATGCATTGCTTTCTTCCATCATATTTTATTCTCTGGAAGCACAGATGACAGTTCTAAAATATGCAGGCTAATAATACAAGACACATTGCAATAAAGTATGCTGTTTAACCTGCTTTTCTTCAACTTAAGTTTTTATTAGCTAAAATTATGGGACATATTCTGTTCAGAGGAACTTTGTCTGCAAAACCAGTTTAGTTCCATGCATGAAGACTGGAGGGGATGCAAGAGAGTCACACAGAGAACCATGGTTTCTGAGTTGTGTGCAAATGTTCTCCACAAGGGCTTACTAGCTGACAAGATGTGATGGGAGAGAATGAATGGACAAGGAATTGAATGGGCAGCTTTCCTTTACTCATCACAGAAAAATTTAAAATGACACATTAAATGCAACTATAAATCTAGCTAAAACTAGGAAGACATCCCAGAGTGGGACTTCTACATATCTTTTTCCTTGTATGTACTTTTCCCTGATAAATGACTTAAAACATCATCCTAAGAAATTCACAAGACTCTGCTACATATCTTGGCAACCACCTGCATGGTATATATTTTCAACTTCTTATAACTTCAGTTTGTAAACATTACCAAGAACCTCTTTCTTGGTGGTGAGCATGTGTACAATTTTGAAAAAGTATATGTGACACAACTCCCATGAGTAGTTTAATTCATTAAACCTACTCCATACATGAATTGTAGGATATAGTGTCACCAGCATGCCAGGATACTGCTGAAATCTAAAACTTGCCTGTGCAGTGTAGCCAGCAAAATCCAAAGCTCTATAAGAAAGACCTTAGAAGATCTTCTAGGAAAGATTCCTGGTGGCTTTTTCACCTAATGAAGGTTTCTTGAAACACTTGCAAGGGCAGAAGACAAAGATGGAGAATTAATTGTTGGGTGTGGAGTGCCAATGCATGTCCACAGAATTAAGCTTTTCCTCCTAGAATTATCTGTTGCATGGTCCCAGCCTCAAGAGGATTACAGCAGCTAAATAGTACAGATGGACTAAAAATTTCCCTCAAGCGCCTCTCCCCATGCTGGAGCATAGATGTTGCTTTTAAAGCAAGAACTAGTGTTACTTATGTGTCTAGGTGTTGGCAGATGCCCTAATCCTTTTAAGTGTAAGTAGCTTATCTTGGGTTATCTTGGTACCTATATCACGTGTAAATTGTTTAGAATCACAAGAATGACAGTTAATTTCTTGTAATTTACATTTCTGTGGCATATTACTATGTAATTCCTCATCAGTTCTGAGTGTTAAATTAATTTCAGTAATGAAAATGTTTAAATTTACAACCTACTATTTGTAAGCAGGTATGAGAACATACATTTTATTGAAAAAGGGAACAGGTCTTTGTCCCCCCCAACATTTCTCATGCTTAGTTTAAAGCCCCAGATTTTCATGCTTTTATCATGGTATTTATTCTTTTCTCCTTAAGAAATCATGATGTCTCATGAATCCATTTATACCGTTAGTTCAATCAGTCATGTTCCCTGATTATATAGTCAGTGCTTTCTTTCACACTCTGCATTAAGTAGTTGTTAGTTCTCTAATTTTACTCTGTTCTTAATTTTGGCTTTTATCCAGAAAGGCACTTAAATGTGGGCTTATTTGCCTGACTTCAGTGAAACTACTTATGCACTAGAAGTTGGACTGTATGTAAGTTCCTTGCTGGAACAGGACCTTCTAGATATAAACCTTCATTTTTGAGCCTGCTACAGTTATGAATAATTTATCTTTTTTAATTTATCATTCACTTCTGGGACTCTAAAAATGTAAAATACTTTACAGACTCCTGTCTAGTTGAGAATAAGCACAGGTTGCTTCTCCCTTTTTATGAAACATAGATTTATTGGCTAGACAAAACAAATACAAAGTGTCATTTTCCTTGAATTATTTAATAAAGACATAAATAAATGAAAGGAAACATTTTGCTTTGATCATCAATGGGCTATGCAGCTCAAGAGACTAGAAACAGCTAAGCATGGATTTGAGTATGACACGTGACGTACTGACAGCAATTCATTACCATCTCTATAGCATCTTTGTTACCATCTCGGCTGCTTGGCACAAATCTGAAGCAAGCTGATGGCCTTTATCCAATTTATAAAGGACATGTCAACATCAAAAATCCACCAATACAACTGAAACCGATTGTCCCATAAATTGGTCATTTCAGGAGACAGTCCAAGAGCTTAGCTTTTCCATTTTCTATTCACTGTTTCTGAATGTAGTCAATGCTTGTAAATGGAGCTGAAACATGGAAGGCAGGCAAACAGCAGTAGGCAATATTTACTTGTTTAGTCCTTAATCAGAAACTCATAGAGGATATTTCTAAAATTACATACCTAAATTTATCTTTGATTGAAAAATCAAAAACATCATCTTTTTTCTCATTAAAAGAAGTGGTATGCCTCACCCTTAGCAAAGTATAAGTAATGCAATTTGCATGGAGCATATACAAGTTAGATTTTAAACAAAAGTTTTAGACTGTCACATTCTAAAAGTCTCATCAATTTCTTTAAAAATAAATGCTACATTTAAATATTTAGCCTTTCTTTTATAGATACAAAATAGGTAAGAGTCATTAAAGAATTTGCTGCTCTTTTTAGGCTTCAAGGTTGTGCTGAAAGAACATTTTGTGGAAAAAGTGTACCCAACATAAGTGCTGCATTCCCAGAGAACATGATGGGCAACTACCATTCTAAAAGACCAGGAAAATCCCTCATTATTTCGCTTGTATTTTTCAAAGTCTACATGAAATCTACTAGAAACTAAGGCAAACCTATACAGAACGCTTCAGATATGATGATGTGGTCTCCTCAAAGTGTCATAGTTGTGTAAGGATGATCAAGGCCCTGGCCATAAAAACAGATAGGTTTACACCAAGGGTTTTTCTTTTTGAGTTGAACTTCAGGGGAGACTCACTGCTCATCCATACTGCTATCTCACAGGTCCATTCACAGGGACAGCAGATTCACAGAGACCTAACTGGTAGCCATGAGAACAAGAAAAACAGTTCATTAGCACACAGTCCAGAATCCAGCATTTTTTACGTAGATGAGTTCAGCATCCTATGTGAGACCTGGAATATACGGTTATGATATTTTCCTTCCCACTAATGTGGTATGCATGTATACTGTTGCCCACATTTCTACTGCTGCACAGACATAATGTTTAACTTTTGTAGGTCTTAAGTTCCTGTAGAATCGTATGCTATGGGGACAGGTTGAGCTTAGGCTATCCCTAAAGACGCTGGGCATCTAATGCGCTATGTGCCAAGAGTTAAGATCAGGATTATTCATTTCAGCAACATTATAGGCCCATTGGCCTTCTTTCCTTTCCACTTCTTTCTAATTTTCTTTAATTATCTGTTTGCTTCTCAAATACCCTTTGCAAAATTCCCAAATGGGTAACGGATCACGTCCTTTGAAAAAAAAAATCTGCTATCAATTCCTCACATATTAATGTACTTTGTAGAATAGCCATGTAATATAATGATGGAAGGAAATTTTCTTACTATAAAGACACCTGATTTATTTACTAGCAAAACTGAATATTGTCTATTTATACTTCCCTTTCTCAGCCTCATTAAAACATCAATCTAACAATTCATTATTAATTAAATATTTAATAAAACTTATCACATCACATGGTAGATATGTACTTCAAATTAAGCATATTTCTAGACTGTATCTGCTGCAATCAAGGGAAAAAATGCAATCCTGCAAGTCTTTGAATGTTTAGAAGACCAGGCTAAATGATGCAGGTATAGACATAAGATGAAGATACAGAATGAGAAAACATTGACTCCCACTCCCCCTGTCCCCAAGAACAGTGACTTAACATTTGAAATTACTGATCATGCAGTTTTAATTTAAAAGGTATTGGTTACATTTATTTAATTTCTTTTAAATCAAAATTTAAATTACATGGAGGTACATGCAAGGCTAATTTCATGAGAAGGTAGATATATAGTCGTGGATATTTTAAGTTTCAAACATTTTTAACTAATCTCTCATAAGAAGTTGTCGGCAGGGACAGTACTGTTACTGAGTTAGAGTTTTCATATCATTTTAGAGCACCCACACCATACAGAAGAGGCTTAATCTCCATGACATTCTTTATGTTGGTAAATCAGCCCTTTAGAGGTAGAAAAGAGGTTTTCATCACTCAGTGAAGTGAAGGATTTCAGTCTGGGTGTAGTGTGGGGGTTTTGCTCCAGACCTATAACCTCAAAAAAGTTAATAGGTATAGAATTCATAAGGTGGGATTTATTTCCTCTGAAAGGCAATTTGTGTATCTCCTGTAACAGATAATCCAAGAATGTGGGAAACATCTTCTTATTGGACAGTTTATGAAAACATAAACTGTGTCTTAGGGAGAAATCAGCTCATTGTAGCTGATATTTCAGTTTATTATACATTAATTTGTGAACAAAGAGCATTCTGAATATTAAGCTACTCTTGTACTTTTTAAGACATCAAAAACAGTGTGAGAACTCTTTAAAAAAATTACTGTTCTTGCTGAGTAATTCTCATAAGAGACAACTAAAGCTTTTGGGGGCTATTTAAGAATCTGCTTGGCTGGTACTTTTCTCCTTCTTCAGTAGACTTTATAAAGCAAAATTATTCTTCCGTTAGGAAAATTATGTGAAGAGTATCATGTTTTATTATACTTCCTTTCTTTTGGAATATACATTCAACTTTTAAAATGTTAGGTCTTACTGTAAACTTGGTTTCAGAGCTGATATAAAATCATTTGGCAGTAGTTTTCAAATTTTATTTAAGGGTCTGACTCTTCCTCCTCACTCTATGCTTGACAACATTGGAAGTATAAGTAGTTACTCAGTGACAGATAATTCAACCTCATGTTTCCAAATTTCATTTGCAGTTATGAATTGTTATAAAATTTTAAGTGGACTGTAAAAAAGTTCTTCAGAAGTTTAATACCTGATATTGTTGAAAGTTATGTTCGATTCTGTGCAAGTCTTTGAACATGTTTAGTCTTAGAAATACACAATAGCAAAAGAAGAGAATGTTATAAGCGGCAAAGAAAGAATAAGATGGAGGCATAGGTGTCTCCTGATAGCTTTGTACATGCTACTGTGTTTTGTGATTTGAGATCCAAAGGCAACTGAACACATGCATTGGCTGGAGATGACAATACCCACCTTGCTGAATATATGCTTAGTAGTTGGTGGAGGAGATAATTGGCAGAAAATTTGTATAATGCTGGCAAAATACTCTTTTTCAGCAATTGGTACTCTGAGAAGTACCCATTTTTATCCTGGATACATTCCACTGTTTTCTCAGCAGTAGTAGCAGTGTACTACTCCTTTTCATTGGAGACAGAGGCAATAGGCTAGCCACAGTCCTTCAGAGTATTCCTAGTACAAAGATATGCTCTGTCTCATTAAGAAGTTTTTATCACAGAAGACTTGTCTGGGTGCTCTGCAGAGGTGATGTGATACTGAATGTCAGAGAATATGCTTCTATTACAGAATACATCTACCTTTCCACAGAGCTTTTTGTGTTCCAGATGGAATTTGCCACAGCCTCTCGGATCCCCAAGTATCCTCCATAAAAGAGAGAGGA
This sequence comes from Gypaetus barbatus, assembly GCA_028022735.1. Taxonomy (NCBI): domain Eukaryota; kingdom Metazoa; phylum Chordata; class Aves; order Accipitriformes; family Accipitridae; genus Gypaetus; species Gypaetus barbatus. The sequence continues at coordinate 27,744,102 of CM051562.1, read as the reverse complement.
AAGATATCAGTGCCCTCTGATTTCAGGAATGTAGGTTGCTCTGCCTGCCCTAAAAAATTCCAGTGAACTCTGAGCTGAGGGACACATATAGAGCATTGGTGAAATCAAGAGTAGCTCCCTAGAACCCCCTGGATCCATCTGCTTTCCTTCCACGCTGACCTTTTGAGCCGTGTTTCCTTTGTGATTATATTTTGTCTGTTTCACTAAGCCTAATGTCTCCACTCATCTGCAATAACAGCCCAAACTAATTCTGCATTTGTATAGCTGGCAGTTCGTACAGGCACTGCTCTCATCATCAAGTTGGAAATTATTCAGAATTCAAAAGCCTGCCTGATTTCATTTGGCAGGGAGAAGTTCAGGAGTTGGAGCTGATGGCAGCTATAGCTGAATGAAGCACAATGGAAAAGCACAGCCTACCCTTTCTTCTGCTCTCACTTTTGTCTAACCAAATATTGCTCACAAGAGGTGGAGAAAGTGACCTTTCTTATACAGATCCCACCTATCACTATAGCTTAAATGAGTTAGCATCTTCTGGAGAACACCACTATGCTGTCTTGCTTTAAATTCATTAGTTTGTATAGTGATGAACTAATTAAAAACAGAGAAATATTTCTTCCTCTTTTTCTCTCCATCTCACAGATACAAATATTACATTGTGTCCCAAGTGTCTTACAGAAAGGTTGTTTTTCTAAGTACGACTTTATCTGCTGCTACACCTAACTTTAATTTCCACAAAAATGGTGAAGATTCTTCACTTAAAACACATGTTTAAGAGTTAGAAAAAGGATACCTTAGTGATTTTCTACTGATATATGCCAAAATATTTCCTTTTTCTATTAAGTCTGTTTTATTTTACTTCATGGCTGAAGACCTGCTTAGCATCAAAAATTGAAAATAACCTCCATCACAAGACTGGATTATCTTTAAATCAGTATGCTGACCCAGTAGGAGAAACATAAATTCATCCAATGGAAGAAATATGGGATTCTATTAAACAGAAGTGGAATTTTCCAACTTGATTTCAAAATGAAAAAGCACGGCTGAAAACACTTCTGAGGGTTACTTGAAGTTTGCTGAAATCTATTCAGAGTCACAAGTGTGTTCAGCTTCCAGCTAAAAAATAATCATTTACTATTATTTTTGAAACCCACTAGAAGCTTTACAGTCTTTAGAAAGAGAATAATTCATTACATCTTTCTGTACCATTTAGGGGCTTTACCACACTGTCCATATAGCTTTTGAACAAATGGAGTAAAACCTCTTAATGTTCTGAGGTGACAGATACTTTTGTTCTTGTAACACTGTGTACAGTTACGTATAAAGGACCACAACTTAATGAACCTTAACAACATGAAAATATGGACATCATAAATACATGAGCAATTTAGGTCTGAACAGAAAATTTTTGGGTTTTTTAAGCATTATTAAACCCAAAATGAGTTGCTGAATCTCATTTATTTGTTCCTATTTGGGCGGGGGGGGGGGGGGGGGGGCGGGTAGGGTTGTTTGTTTTATAAAGCCAGAGGTCTGATGTTTTGACTAATTTCAACAGAGATGCACAATCATATTATCCTTTTACCCTGCACTTTTGCATTAAGGTCAGATTTTTTACTAGTAGTGGTTAATCTTTATCCCGCTATTTAAATAAGATCTAAACAATGAATTTATGATTCAGTCTTAAATATATGTATCTTTACATCCCTCATTCTTTTTTTAAAAAAATGTGATTTTGCTTAGTAGTTTTTGCTTGGCTTTTCTTTCTTCTTCAAGATGCCTGGGGGGCTATGTCTAACCTATGTGTAAGCTGTCCTCTTGTAATATCACACATGAAGAAATAAACATTATTTTCCCCTTTATGCTGCTGTTTGCCTGGAAATAGGCAGAAGAAGCTCTGTAGGAACACAGCAAAACATTGTGGAGTATCAAAACATTTTGATACTCATCTTTTACTTAAAATTAGGTAACAAAAAAAATTCACTTATGTTCTCCAGTGAAAAATTCTATTTTAACCACAGAAATAACCATTTTTGCCCTTCTGCACCAAAAGTTTAGTTTTTCTGCAACTGCTAGAATATCTGAAAAACTGTCAGTCTGTAGATTTTAACAGTCTTATGTTGATCTATAGGTCTCTACAGAAGACAAAATGTCAGAAAAGTATGCAAATAAATTGATATAATATGTATTAAATGCATATATATGTGTATAGGTATGCAGTAGCATATATACATGCATATATATGTATTATATGCATAAATAATATAGTCTTCTTTAATAAAACAAAAAAAAAGTTTCTTTTTTTTAACAACACAGTTTTCTAGGTTCTTCCTACAGTTACTGTGTACCTTGGGGCAATTTATTTTTGAATGCTGAAGCCAGGAAAAAAGTCTGAAGTCAATGTAACAAATCCTTCCTAGGAAACAGGTAAATACGCCAGCTATTGTGATACATTATTTTGTAAATGATCACAAGTATTCAGTAGCAAAAGAAGGAAAAGGTTGCTAGAGCAATCAGCTACAGCCATTCCAAAACAGATTAAAATAATTATTTTCCTACCTGGTACAGTTTTGTCAATTTTCTTTTATTAATAATTTTGTAAGTTAGTACTTATCCATGTTCCATCTTCTTACACCTATCAATCATCTCTAAAAGACCCATCAAAAAAAGCCCACATGTATATGGAAAAAAAGAAACAATGATGGCAGCACACTATGGCTAAACGCATACAGCTGGAAAACCCAAAACACACAAAAAGAGGAATCATCATCATGGGTCTGCATATGAAAGTCCACTAGAGGCAGTGATCTCTTCTCCCTGATATCCATTGATGGGATGCATGGGAATGGTTCTAAGCTGAGTCAGGGGAGGTTCAGACTTGGCATTAGGAAACATTTCTTTACTAGGAGGATGGTCAAACACTGGAACAGGTTTTCTAGAGAGGTAGTCAATGCCCAATGCCTGTCAGTGTTTAAGAGGCATTTGGACAATGCCCTCAATAACATGCTTTAACTTTTGTTCAGCCCTAAAGTGGTCAGGCAGTTTGACTACTTGTTGTAGGTCCTTTCCAACCGAACTACTCTATTGTATTCTTTTTTTTTTTTTTCTTTTTCTTCTTTTTTTTTTTTTTTTTTCAAAAATACTGCTGTAGTTTAATGTGGAGAAAGACAGAATAAAGAAATAGATGGGTTGTGAAAAAACTATTGACTAAATCCTTACAAAGTTTCAAACTGTTGACTTTTCATGGAGAAGATTTAAGTTACCCACTTTCTAGAGTTCAAAAAGGAATAATACTAATTAATTAGAAAATAGAATTCCTGCATATCCAGAAGTGCAATCTAACCTTTAAAAAATACCATCTTTCTCTGCACACTCTCATAAGAAATAGTCCTCAAGGTAAGAATGTCTGTATTCTTAACTGACCAGCAGGTGATGAATAAAATATTAATTGCCATAATCACAGAGATCTGTCAGAGATTTTAGGCAGTTCTAGAAAGGGTTTTAAAACATCTGTATCTATTTAGAAAGAAAAAAAGAAATAAAGATTCCCTGTGGCAACACATAGTAAGTACTCAAAATATAAATTATTTGCCAGAGTGTGGAAAGTCAAAATGAGGAGACTAAAAGAAAGGCTGTTAACCATGACAGTCTGAGGGCAACAGATAATAGGCTAAAAGAAAGAGAAAGTTAAGAATTGGAAGTACTGTGCTACTCAGTCTGATGCTGGGAAGAATAGAAAGAAACTTAATTATCATAAGAAGAGACAAAATATTCTTTTTTCACCTTAATTCAGATTTCATAATTAAATTCATATATAGACATGAAGTTAAATAAAAAGGCAGAAAACTTAGCTCAAATTTTTAAGTTAAGAGAATATACCAAGTATCATAGAAAAGCATATTGAACAATTATAGCACACCATCAAAAAATATATAATTTTATATCAAGTGCTGTTATGGATTGACAGTGTGGACCTGACTTGATTAAATGTAACCCCCCCCATTTCTTCCTCTAGAAAGTAAAAAGAATTTAAATAAGTGAAGCATTGATTTTTTTTCTTGATAAAAAACATGATGTGATTACATTACATTTGCTATTCAAAAAGACATGATTGTATCAAAAAGAAGTGTAAACGCAAGAACGACAACATAATTAAAACAACAATTTCTTTGTAAAAAATGTGGCCAAGTATGGGTGATTTTTCTGTCTCTATGGAGTTCAGTCTCATTCTCTTGCTTTCTCTTTCATTCTCCCTCCTGCTTGGGCTAGTTAATGACATTGAATGCAATTTGTTTCTGAGGTTCATTAAAAAACATCAGTGTGAACCAAGGACTTAACAGACTGTAGCATGAAACAAGCACTTTTCTGCATCTTTTGTTGTTTTATGTCTACCTAAACTAATATGGTTTTTCACCTTTAAAAATTTTTCATGTTAAATGGATAATACTTTTCCCCAGTCCTTTTTTCTAAGAAGCAGTGGCAAAATACACGTAAATTAATAGATGCCCTGATATTACGAAGTGTTGAATATTCATAAAATTCCTTAATTCCTCCTTTTCTGTGCTCTTTTTCATGTAAAAAAGAACTGGTTAAAACTTTTAGCTCTTTTCTTTACTATGCTTATTGTAAGTAGTTACCATTTTCCTTATCAGAATTAAATAAACTGAAAGAGGTATTAACACAAAAGTTTATTTTAAAAGTTTCAACTTTATTTAGGCTCTTAAGTTGAAATCACTCAAGTTAGAAAAGTTTAAGACATAAACATAAAAATAACATCTAGTTGAAAGATTTAATTTTCTTGGAAGCTAATTCTACAATGAAATTTCAGGATCCTCTGAGTGCAACAAAGAAGATATAAATTGCCTAATCAATTTGTCTCAAGCAAGACCAGCAAGAAGAATTTGGTATCTTGGACTTACGATTTCATTTTAGCCCTCTCAGAACACTGTAACTGATGATCAGAGGGAAACAGTAATTTAATAGGAAGGAAATGGCAAAGAAGCAGCATGCAAAAATAAGAGATACAAAAAAATTACATATTCCAATAAAGGCCTGAGAGGATATAGCATCAGTGTTAGAATATTAAAGACAGAAATATATGTACCAGTTCCAGAAGTAATTTGTTTAATTTTTCTTGAAATTGAGTTTTCTATTAAATAGGAAACTCCCTGAAACACAAACCCACTTCTGACCACATGACAAATCTATGTGAAGGAAAGCTTACCTGAGCTCTAGAGCGTGTCATAAAAGTTATAATATTAATAATGTTAAGCATTACCTTTCAAGTATTCTTCATATTAACACTCCTACAAACAGTAATAATGCATAAAAGTAATTCTGATGCTAATTGCAACCTTAAACAGGAAACCTTAGCCAGTAACTTTAAATAGGAAAGCAAAAGTCCAGTAATGTATGCTAAAGATTGGTGGCCATCTCTGAGAATTACAAAATGGAAAGTTATTTGGACACTGATGTTCAAAAATATCTTGGAGGGGAGGAGTTTGGTTTTAGCTGGTAGAACGTATTAGCATCACTGATAGTTTGACTCTCTAAATAAGGAAGAGGACATGACTGAGTCTATATATGATCTACGACTACTATAAGTAAACACAGTTTTCTGATTTCATGAAAATTGTGGGGTTTTTATTTTCTGTCTTCCACAAGCCATAGGAAAGGGAAGGGAGAAAGGAAGTACAGTCCAACAAGAATAGACCAATCAAAGCATGAGCATTTTTGGTTTTAAAATTGAACATCTTAACAAAGTACATTTATTGGAGAAAACACATCATTTTGCATTGCAGTTGGCAGTCTTCAGGATTACACATCTCATCTCAGAAAAAAAATTAAAAATTAAATTCAGAATTCTTCAACATCTATTGCACAATGTGACTGCTGTTTAAAATTTGTTCAGCTTTTAAGGTGAGAGCATCCTTCAGATATTACACGTATTGATTGTTGTCCCAGTTCTAGGCCCAACCATCACAGAAAAAAGACTCACAGTAAGGAGCACAAACAAAAAGTCAGTCTGTTCCCCTCCCCCAAAAAAGATTAAAACTAACACAGAAGAATATTTTTCTGCTCTTTTTAGTGTTAAAATGCAAGACTTCAGACAGTTATGATTCTATCATGTCCCCAGGGATTATTTAGCCTAAAGAAATAAAGTTTTAATATTTTTTTCTTTACAACTCTTGTTACATGTATTAATGAAACCATCAGATTATTCATGGGACTGCCTGAGTTACAAATATTGAAAGTGAGTCCCCTGAAGTTTCCTGACAGGTTTACAAATTATGACATTTTGAAAAATATATTAAAAATGTAACATTGTACAACACTGTTTAAAAAATAATATTGCTTGAAATTAAATGTTTTATAGGCCACTTGTTACAGTGGCATTTAAAGAGATGTAATAGCCAAGTATGGTTATTACATCCACTGTGGTACAGGGAGAAAGAAATTTTAAAAATATAATAATGACTTATATTATGTAGAAAATTCATTTATGGTAGTGACTAGGCACAAATGTGCATTCTTTAAAAATAAATAAAAAATAACATTTTCTTTCAGGGACATTGTTTTTAAATTGTATAACTGAATTAACAGTCATTTTTCATTCAAAGATTCAAACCTGATCAGGTTTTCTTTCAGCAAAATGATGGATAGACATACATTTTTAATATTTCCACAGAGATTATGGGAAATTCTGTCTATCAGTTTCTATATATGGGTCTCAGTCAATAGAAATGAGAGTGCATTAAAAGAACTACTGCAGGGTACATAGTGTTAGGCCAATTCCACAGAAATACAAAGTAAAGAGAAGACTCTTACTTGGAAATAATAGTACTGTGTCAGTGTGCTAACCAACAGAGCTCCAAAATACCTCTGTATTGTATGTATGCAGAACACTAACACTTGTACATACCTGACTTAAAAGTCATTTCACATGTGGCTTAGATAGGCTGTTATATGTGGCTGTAATGTGATATTCTTAACACAAGTTAACTAGAATCATAATGAGGCCCTGTACTGACAAAATATAGTAAGAACATCAAAACCAGAAATGCTAGAAGTAGAGGAACTTGGCTTTTGTGATAGTGTTTCTTATTCCAATAGCTACAAAGATATTCTTTTAAAAAAAAGAAGACCAAATCATGGTCCAGGGACACAGACCGACCTTACATTTCTTTTCTTTTTGTCCCAAATGATAAGTTCCCTTTCTTATAGTGGTTAATCTTCAGCAAAGACACTCTGATCCTTAGTTGCTTTTAGTCGCAGGTTACAACAGTCTCACAGATAAAGCTTCAGAATGTCTCAACTGAAATGAAGTGAACACAGGTCTTCCAAGTCATGCTTGAGAAGTTAATTTTGAAATTTCACGTCACTGAGAGGACGGAGACCACAGTTAAAGATTAATTTGTAGTTACTTAGTCCCTTGGCTTTAAGTATTGCTCTGGACCCTTGCTTTTCTAATTGTTCCACCTCTCGGTTTAAAAGCTGCAGCTGGCTGAGGGAAAGAAAATAATTATCTCCAATTGGAGAGATTATATTTCAATTTCAAAAGAACTCATATTGAAATGCAAAGTAGCACAATTATTGTGCTTATTTTCAAAGGGCTAGGGTTTTTTTTACTTTTTGCTTGTTTGTTTATTTCTTTTTTTGTTCTGATTTGGTACTTAACACACCTGTACAAATGAAAAACTGTCATCATATGTGCAGGTGGAGATCCATTTAAAGATATTAAAAATATATATTCTGTCTGTGACAAGGTATCTGAACTAACTGTGATCTATGGCATATGAAACACACTCCTATGCAACAGCAGTCATTGAACTTAGTGAAACATGTTCAATCTACTGCTCATTTTCTAGTTTCTACCACTTCACTAGGACAACTAGTGCCTTAGTTTTCAACACCTTTATTTTCCCCCAGAAGATTGTGCATGTGAATTTGGGGTCCATAAAAATGAAGCTATATGGAGTCAAGTTACTATTTAAATAAAGTGATTCTTATAAGACTTTGTCAAGAATTGATCCAGTACACTGTAATGCTGGACTGTTTGCTATTTTTTTAATCCAGTTTCAAGGTTCTGTCCAGGGTTACCAGATGAATGCTATCTGCATATGGGATTTTGTGGAGAAAACATTTAATATAAGATATAGAACCACTGAAACCATATCTCATTAAGATCATGAAATCTGATCTAAAGCCTACTGAAGTCAGTAAAAGGTATATTTACAAGTTTTGTACCAGGTTTAGTTAGCTTTTAATCCACATTTTGTAAGTGAACAGACTACTCTTTCTCCTGATTAAAGGACCATTTTTCTTAGATAATTTATATTTCTAATTTCTGAATTGTGGTAATCATTCTTCAGTCTCAATGCTAAAGTCATCCTCTTGACTTCTCTACTTTGCACTAGCAAAATTATACCATTCTAAAACATTTCTAATAATGACTACCATGGCTTAAAAGGAAGACTGAATTGACTTAACCCAATTAGCAAAGCTGAAGATTCTCTCACTCCATTACTTTTCATGAAACTGAATTTGAGTTCATGTAATTCATAAAAATGGACCTTTTTTGACTCTTTGTTAATGGCTCTAAAATGAAATGATTTATGTATAAGTGAAGCAGCGTGAGAGAAGTGCAGTTTGTCAGACTATGTAAAATTCTGTAAAATCAGTACATGTCAATGCAGCTGAAAATTGGAGCACATTCTTTGCATTAGTTATAAGTACCTTACATGCAAGAAAGTTACATGGCTAATGCTAAGTAAGAGAAAACCAGGGATGATGGGAAATTGTTTTACTTTATGCTGGAAATGTTTTAAATGTTAATGTATTTTCATTTATGCTTAATTTTATACCATCCCCCTGTCCTTCATTTCAGTATGAGAATAGGACATTTCAGATGTATTTCAGAATGATCCCAACGTCAGCCAATTTTATGGGTTCTTCTGAAAGTTTGATTTAGACGGATGTGCACTGGGATTAGAAGAGCCACTGAAGTCAAATTGAAGCAACCTTAAAGGTTATTTTGTGAGTACTTGGTGTCATCGTTTTGTTGATGGCCTATTACAGCTATATCATATGCTTCCTCTGATGTCTCTCACGCATATGCACATCTCAGCCCCCTGAAAGTCTGGCAGCTGCAGCAGCAAAGCTGACACTGAAAGTTCTATTTGTCTATAGGTAAGGAGGGACAGTGTTAGTCCCATGTTTATTGTTTTGTCAGATATTCCAAATCTTCTGGAACAATGAGAATAGAAGGGAAGAAAAAGTGCATCATTTTATATTATTCTATTTTCAGGACTTACTAAATGGTGTGAGCAAAAACTAGCCAACTTAAAATACTCATTTGATACAGATGTTCTCAATAACTACCTAGCCTAAAGATTAAATATATTTTGGAACAACATTTCATCTCTAGCAGCACTGAATACCTTGCAGGTCCTTCCTACTGATTGATTTTTGGCCTGCATTCTCCTTGGCAATTTCTTGACCTCCTTTTTGAAGGAGCTTGTAGCATACACTTTCATTCTACAGCTTTATTCAAACAGTTCTCCTCTCTCATCATTGTCATTTTGCCTTTCAAGGATGCTGAATCTTCACACACAATGTCCCAATTTGCAGACAGTCATACAAATGGAGAAATATGCCATACTGGAGCGGGGAGGAGGCAGGGGAAGAACTCATTCTGCACTGGCCAGGCAATAAAGCACTGAAAAAGAAAGTCTGGTGAACAGAGGCAAATGGAGCATGACAGTGCTAATTATGGGCAAAGGGAGAGTTCTGGAAAGGTCACAGTACCAGCCTGAGTTGGGATGGGTCCTGGAAATGGAAGAGGGAAAAAAATCAATCACAAATAAATTTCCCAAGTGTTCAAGTCAACAGCAGACAGATGGTCGCTGGCTCATCAGTTTCCCAGTTCTGCGTGCAGCCTTCCTGGCAAATATGACAGGGAAAGGTACAGTTCATTGAGGCTTTCTACTAGTACAGCTGTGAATAACCAGCCCACCAAAGATGCAGAAAAGCCACCTATAACTAAAATCTAGGGAGGTATTTATTTCATTAATGTGAATATTAATATTTCTTTAATATTTTCAAACTCCGTAATAGATTATGCCAGTCTAATTACATCAAAAGAGAACATCTCTGCATTAATTTTCTGATCTTCACTGGCAACGCAGGACACACTTTAGACACGGTCCTTGAAAGCTCAACATTTACTCCTCTTCCACAAGGCCCAGAGCCTGAAGAAGGACCACAGGTCAGCAGGAGAGCACCTGAAGAGCAGCACAAAGCAATTACAGCCGCTCCAGCCAGTAAGTCAGCTTCATCAGGGGCCCAACTTAAATGACTCTATGCAAATGCACGTAGCATGGGTGTCGTGGTTTAACCCCAGCCAGCAACTAAGCACCACGCAGCTGCTCACTCACTCCCCCCCCCCCCCAGTGGGATGGGGGAGAAAATCGGGAAAAGAAGTAAAATTCGTGGGTTGAGATAAGAACGGTTTAATAGAACAGAAAAGAAGAAACTAATAATGATAATGATAACACTAATAAAATGACAACAGTAATGATAAAAGGATTGGAATGTACAAATGACACACAGTGCAATAGCTCACCACCCGCCGATCGACACCCCGTTAGTCCCCGAGTGGCGATAACCCCCGCCCCCACTCCCCCCAGTTTATGTGACGTCCCATGGTATGGAATACCCTGTTGGCCAGTTTGGGTCAGCTGCCCTGGCTGTGTCCTGTGCCAGCTTCTTGTGCCCCTCCAGCTTTCTCACTGGCTGGGCTTGAGAAGCTGAAAAGTCCTTGACTTTAGACTAAACATTACTTAGCAACAACTGAAAACATCAGTGTTATCAACATTCTTCTCATACTGAACTCAAAACACAGCACTGTACCAGCTACTAGGAAGACAATTAACTCTATCCCAGCTGAAACCAGGACAATGGGGAATAAACAAGAGGAGTGAGAGACGTGCGCACACTTGCAGGGCTATGATCTTATTAGCATCATGGAGACATGGTGGGATTGCTTCTGTAACTGGAGTGTTGGCTTGGAAAGATACAGGCTCTTTAGGAAGGACAGGCAGAGGAGAGCAGAAGGGGTGTTGCCCTTTATGTCAATGAGTAGCTGGAGTGCATGGAGCTCTGCCTGGGGATGGATGAGGAGCTGACCGAGCCTATGGGTCAAGATTAAAGGGAAGGCAGGGACAGGTGACATTATAGTGGGGGTCTGCTACAGGCCACCTGACCAGGAAGATCAAGCAGATAAGGCCCTCTATAGACAGATAGGAGCAACCGCATGCTCACAAGCCCTGGTCCTCATGGGGGACTTCAACCACACCAATATACATTGGAGGGACAGCACAGCAGGGCATAAACAATCCAGGAAGTTGCTGGAATGAGTTGATGATAACTTCCTTCTCCAAATGATGGAGGAGCCAACGAGGAGAGGTGCTATGCTGGACCTTGTTCTCACCAACAAGGAGGGGCTGGTGGGGAATGTGAAGCTCAAGGGCAGCCTTGGCTGCAGTGACCGTGAAATGGTGGAGTTCAAGATCCTTAGGGCAGCGAGGAGGGTGCTCAGCAAGCTCACTACCCTGGACTTCAGGGGAGCAGACTTTGGCTTCCTCGGGGATCTGCTTGGTAGAGTACCATGGGATAAAGCCTGTCACAAAAGGGTGATTTAGGATCCTTAAAGAATCTGTAAAAGCACAACTTAACAGAGTTCGATGGCAAGGTTCACTCAGTTACTTACTACGTGGGAGAAACATACAAGGGAACATCGAGTTAGAATTGATTTAGGGTGATCTGCACAGAGATCGGAGATGCAAAAAGGTAAGGGAGACCCTCCTATTGAGTCATGAGGTTCGGAATGGACCCCCTTGCTTTCTGAACTCCTTCTCAGGGAGAAGTCTATGTGTACCTGCACCCAGACTTAGTCTCAGACTTGGTCAACGCTTTATGTCTAAAAGATTATATGTGCACAATAAATCCTTTATATCACTTAGTTAACATTTCAAAATTTAACATGCTATTAATCACTTACCAATCCGTCCAGGTGTCTGGCATTAAGTTTGCTCCAAAGTTCTAGCCCTCAATTTCCTGAAGCAGACTCTTAGGCATTGAGTCTTATAAAAAGAAATAATTTAATACAGTGGTACAGCAGCAAGGTCAGCTCAAGCTGGGTCCCCTGAAGGGGGAAGGGAGGAGAAAGAGAGGAAGGAAGGAAGGAAGGAAGGAAGGACAGATAAAGGGCCCAAACAAAGAAATACCTGGGTATTTATACCCTTACAGACTATTCGCCCACCCCTCATGCACTCTTCACATTCTTTGTGCATCTTCCACATGCCCTTTGGTCCAATAGTGATTCTGGTCTGACACCTTTTAACCCCTTATTGGATTCCTTCACCGTCTCCAGACAGACTGTTCATTACTTTGTTGAATACAGGTGCTGTTGATGATTGTGGCCTTGAAGCCTCCTATCTCCTGATTTGTGCTAGATGTGGAGGCCCCTGTTTTGACTAAGTAGGTATGCATTCAGTAAATCTAAGTGAAAGTTTACAGCTTGTGGCCTAAGACTTGAGCAAATCTAGCTACTCATGCTAAGTAAAGCTAAGCAAACAGCATACTAAATCACATGACATTATAACTCTAAGTGATTCATTCTATTTAGAACTTACTTATTTAAGCTAAATGACTAATGTCTCTTAATATTGAGAGGCATCTCTGCTCAAGGGGATAGTTGCTTGGCCTGCAGTCCAGTTGCTGGATTTCAGATTCAAATTGGGCTCATCCAACAATCTGTCACTGGTGAAAGATCACGTTGCTAGAGATTACTGCCATGCAGCCTCACTGCTTAGCAAGGAGAGCTCAAAGAAGGCACACTTAGGCTGGGATCTCACTTTATAGGATACAGTGGTTGGCTCACAGTCAATTTGCATGCAATGGGAGAGGTATGCATGAGACACTTTGTACTTACAACTTTCACTGTGTCACTCTGCTCCTTTGTGGGTTTCCTAGAGGAGTTCTTGGCCTGGCTATGACTCAGGCCTTTACCTCCTTTGGAGCCTGCACCAAACTGCTGTTGGTTTGGTTAAGCGGGGGGGGGGGGTGTCAACTGCATCTGTCACAAAGACCTGGAGGGAAGAGGGTCCTAAGAAAGCTGGTTAATATTCAAGGATCACCTCCTCCAAGCTCAGGAGCAATGAATCCCAACAAAGAGGAAGTCAAGTAAAAACACCAGGAGGCCTGCATGGATGAACAAGGAGCTCCTGGACAAACTCAAACACAAAAAGGAAGCCTACAGAAGGTGGAAGCCTGGGAGGAATACAGAGAAATTGTCTGAGCAGACAGGGATCAGCTTAAGAAAGCCAAAGCCCTGACAGAATTAAATCTGGCCAGGGATGTCAAGGGCAACATGAAAAGCTTCTATAGGTACATCAGTGATAAAAGAAAGACTAGGGAAATGTGGGCCCTCTCTGGAAACAACTGGGAGACCTGGTTACCCAGGACATGGAGAAGGCTAAGGTACTCAAGGAATCTTTTTGCCTCAGTCTTCACTGACAAGTGCTTCAGCCACACGGCCCAAGTTGCAGAAGGCAAAGGCAGGGAATGGAAGAATGAAGAACTACCCACCAAAGAAGAAAGTCATCTTCGAGACCATCTAGGCAACCTGAAGGTGCATAAGTCCATGGGACCTGATAAGATGCTGTTTTGGGTTTGTGCGGTGGGGTTTTGATAGCAGGGGAGAGGCTACAGGGGTGGCTCCTGTGAGAAGCTGCTAGAAGTTCCCCTGGCTCCAAGTTGGACCCACCACTGGCCAAGGCTGACCCAATCAGCAACAGTGGTAGCTAACTGCAGTGGAGAGGGGAGTGGAATGTGAGAGAAACCCCTGTGCAGACACCAAGGTCAGTGAAGAAGGAGGGGGAGGAGGTGTGCTGGAGATGGTGATGCCCCTGCAGCCCACGGTGAGATGACAGGCTGTCCCGCTGCAGCCCATGGAGTTGAACAGGTGGAACAGATGCCCATCTGAAACCTGTGGAGGAACCCACGCTGGAGCAGGTGGATGCCCCCAGAGATGGCCATGACTCCATGGGAAAGCCCGCGCTGGAGCAACCTGTGCCTGAAGGACTGCAGCCCTTGGAAAGGACCCACACTGGAGCAGTTCGTGAAGGACTGCAGCCCATGGGAGGGACTCGCGCTAGAGAAGTTCATGGAGGACTGTCTCCTGTGGGAGGGACCCGATTTTGGAGCGGGGGAAGAGTGAGGACACCTCCCCCTGAGGAGGAAGGAGTGGCATAGGCATCATGTGATGAACTGACTGCAACCCCCACTCCCCATCCCCCTACACCACTGAGGGGGAAGAGGTAGAGAAAACTGGAAGTGGAGTTGAGCTGAGAAGGAGGGAGGGGTGGTGGAAGGTGTTTTAAGATTCAGTTTTATTTCTCATTATCCTTGTTTTGATTTGATTGGTAGTAAACTAAATTGATTTTGTTTTTTGCCCAAGTTGAGCCTGGTTTTTGCCCGTGACCATAACTGGTGAGTGATCCCTCCCTGTTCTTGTCTCAACCCATGAGCTTTTCTTTATATTTTCTCCTCATCGTCCCACCAGGGGGATGAGTGAGCGAACGACTTCATGGAGCTTTGTTGCCAGCTGGGCTTAAACCATGACACATGCATTCATGGGTCCTGAGGGAACTGGTGGATGAAGTGGCTAAGCCAATATCCATCATATTTGAGAAGCCCTGGCAGTCTAGGGAAGTTCCCACTGACTGGAAAAGGGGAAACATAGCCCCCATTTTTAAAAAGGGAAAAAAGGAAAACCCAGAGAACTACAGGCCAGTCAGTCTCACCTCTGTGCCCAGCAAGATCATAGAGCAGATCCTCCTGGAAACTATGCTAAGGCACATGGAAGATGAGACAGCCAACATGGTTTCACTAAGGGCAAATCGTGTCTGACAAATTTGGTAGCCTTCTACAATGGAGTTACAGCATTGGTGGATAAGGGAAGAGCTATTGACATAATCTACCTGGATTTGTGCAAAGCGTTTGATGCTGACCTGCACAACATCTTTGTCTCTAAATTGGAGAGACATGGATTTGATGGATGGACCATTCAGTGGATAAGGAGTTGGCTGGATGGTTGCACTCAAACAGTTGCTATCAATGGCTCAATGCCCAAGTGGAGAGCAGTAATGAGTGGCATTCCTCAGTGTTCAGTATTGGGACCCGTGCTGTTTAATATCTTTGTTGGCAACAACGACAGTGGGATTGAGTGCACCTTCAGCAGTTTTGCCAATGACACCAAGCTGTGTGGTGCAGTTGACATGCTGGAGGGAAGGGATGCCATCCAGAGGGACCCTGACAGGCTTGAGAGGTGAGCCCGTGCGAACCTCATGAAGTTCAGCAAGGCCAAATGCAAGGTCCTGCACATGGGTCAGGACAATCCCAAGCACAAATGCAGGCTGGGCTATGAGTGGATTGAGACCAGCCCTGCGGAGAAGGACTTGGGGATGTTGGTTGATGAGAAGCTCAACATGACCCGACAGGGTTCAATTGCAGCCCAGAAAGCCAACCCTATCCTGGGCTGCATCAAAAGTTGTGTAACCAGCAGGTTGAGGGAAGTGATTCTCTCCCTCTACTCTGCTCTGGTGAGACCCCACCTGGAGTACTGCATTCAGCTCTGGGGCCCCCAGCATAAGAAGGACACGGACCTGTTGGAGCAGGTCCAGAGGAGGGCCACAAAGATAGTCAGAGGGCTGGAGCACCTCTTCTATGAAGACAAGCTGAGATAGTTGAGTTTGTTCAGCCTGGAGAAGAGAAGGCTCCAGGGTCACCTTATATCAGCCTTCTAGTACCTAAAGGGGGCCTACAAGAAAGCTGGAGAGGGACTTTTTACAAGGGCATGTAGTGATAAAACAAGGGGTAATGGCTTTAAACTGAAAGTGGGTAGATTAAGATTAGATGTAAGGAAGAAGTTTTTCACTGTGAGGGTTGTGAGGCATGGGAACAGGTTGCCCAGAGAGGTTGTGGATGCCCCATCCCTGGAAGTGTTCAAGGCCAGGTTGAAGGGGGCTTTGAGCAACCTGGTCTAGTGGAAGGTGTCCCTGCCCATGGCAGGGCGGTTAGAACTAGATGATCTTTAAGGTCCCTTCCAACCCAAACCATTCTATGATTCCATGATTCTATGAACTTGCTACTTATTTGTTGCACAAGGTCTGTTACTGTGCATATCTTCTCTTCCTGAGCTTGTGCTTGTACATGCATTAATCCATTTCTCAGGCAAAGTAATGTGCCTTAAAATGTAAGTGGGAATATAGGGGCAGCAGCTGTCTTCTGATAAATGGTACTTAGTCAACTGTTTAGTTTCTTGCATGTGTCCTAGTTCAGATTACATATTTGTTGAAGAACTATAAGACACTTTTTGCAGATATTGTTTAAATCTATTACACACAGAATTTTGGGATGAGTTGAGCTACAATGTTACGTTTTCTCCCATCTGTAATTTCTTCATCAAAGAATACATAGGGGGAAACACACCTTTGAGTGGAAAGAGTTAAGTATCTTCTGATGACTTTTAACTAATGGCATTAGACTGCCATAATGGTGGTTTGTGTTGACATATTAACAACCAGCTGTATTTAAGGCACCAAAGCTGTACAAGACATTTTGCCACAGTTTAGAAGATAAATAAAACTTGTGGCACCCTCAGCTTTATCTAGCTGAGCTTTCCATGTTTCTAGCCTTTGACGCTTAAGACAAAAGTCTCACTAGGGTTCTTATTCTATGCTTCTATTTATATCTTGCAAGCTGCAACAGCACCACTGCCTTGTGGCAGTGCTATCACAGATTCCTAGGAAATGCAAGCGTTCTTTGACCATGAGGAACTGGAAAGCATGAAGTGAAAATGAGGACTGGTTCCAGCAGAATGAAATAAGCACAAAACAGTCAGTTGCTAAACTGACGTCTTGAAATTTGCACTGTATTTTTGCTGTCCTTATTATTAGTATGGGAAATATTTCAAATTTTAACTAAATTCAACCTGGTAATAGGATTTTAAGAAAGCCTACAGGAGTGTATGCTTTTTACTCCAGTTTACTCAACAAGAGCATGCTGTGCAGAATGAACATTCCTTCAGAAGTCTCTGAGAGACTGTTTTGCACTGAGGAGGTGTCAGTTCTTTTGGGATCTCAGTAAGAAACCCACAGATAAAGCTATTCAGTAAAGGAAGTAAGTTATAGACAAAGTGATAGCAATCTCACATGTCTTTCGCTGCTGGGAACCCTGACTGTTGCAACACCAGATGAGTCTCGCCTTGCGGATCATGACGTGCTGCCCAGAGTTCCCATCCATGATGAGGTTTACCAGCTCCAAGTTTTCGAGTACTTTTATAGGGTCTTGCTCACAATACAGCTGCATCAGTCACTGATAGCAGACTTGTCTGGAATGTGAACTTAGCTTTGAAGAGACCCTTGGGCAGTATGCTCCAATACCCTTATCACAATAACGTTAGTTCCCCAGCAGGTGTGTGTAACATTTTGTGTCAACAAGACAAAGCACTATCCACATACTTATGATTGAGTACACATCAAATAAATGTATATTGATCAACTATTCATTGTTTATGTGTACCCTACTTAATTATACCACTGTATAGAGCAACCACATGCTACCCATCATATGGAGGCATACACCTGAGTAATCATGGATACTCTACCACAGCAGGCTAGTATGTTGTCACAGGCTATTCAAAGTGCCTGTATATATGAGAAGAAATCAAGCATGAGGATCACTAATTCCTTGTACAATAGCCTTGTGGCCACACTACTGCAGAGTGAACTGCACTACTGAGGGAGAGGCAGGTAGCCTAGCTAGTCTCCTTTCTCCTTGTCTGCATATCCCAACCACCAGTTCTGCAATTTTACCCCTTTTTGACTATGGGATCCATTTTGAGCTTACTGATCCATCCTGACTAATTTAACCATCACCTCAATAAAAAAAAAGAACTAAAAAAGCCCAAGCTGGATTCAATATGCTCAGAAGACAAAAACCATCTTTTTACAGGTGGTTTTGCATATTTTCAAGAGAAGAAATGTCTCTTCAAATGTATTGTAAAATCCTGCAATAAACCCGATAACTTCTTTTATGTCTGAACTATGAAACCAGGAAAGTGTAGATCTGATATATTTTGAATTAGCAAGACATCCAACACATTTTTTCTATACAAACAAGGGAAAGATCTAGATGAAATTATGGAATTCGTTAAAAATTTAGTCAATGAGTAATTTTCAAAGGCTGAGTACAAAAGAAGGACATTTCATAGGACTACACCAGTATGCACTTTGCTTTCCACTTAAGAAGAGAACTGAGATCAAAAGTGAATAAGTTAATTTAGGACAAGTGCAAAACACATCTCAGAAGAGAAATAAAATTCACAAATCAAAAAGTAGAATAGCTGGGTAGCAAAAGCACTAAAGAAGTAGTGTGTTTAAAGAGCTGGGAGTAGGATTCATAGTAGATCACAGACTGAAGGCATTCATGTGGTGGTGGGGGATAAACAAGTTTCATTGACAGATGCATCACTCAGAATGTGATTATTATCAGGGCAGACCCAATAACTGAGAGGAAAACATAGGATGGGAAGAGTCTAGCAAGCAATAGCTCAGAGGTTGAGCTCTGCCTGCTGGCCAGTTTTATTAACTCCCCTGACAGCAATGACTACCAAAGACATAATATTTACAGAACACTGTCTCCTTTTAAAGGGATACAAACATAACACTGACAATTTTTCTTTTTTTTTTTCCTTTTTCTTTTTTTGTTTACTTTATTCAGGATTGGCAGGGATGGAGTTACAGCACTGTATTTGGACACCATAGTTTAGTGACACT
This sequence comes from Gypaetus barbatus, assembly GCA_028022735.1. Lineage (NCBI taxonomy): Eukaryota > Metazoa > Chordata > Aves > Accipitriformes > Accipitridae > Gypaetus > Gypaetus barbatus. Next base: position 27,725,206 of record CM051562.1, on the reverse strand, counting down.
GGAAAAAGTCCAAAGAAATGAGACATGAATAATAAGAGGATTGTAAATAAACTGTGAGGAAACATTGAACTAGGTAAAAAAATTTTTCATCAGAAAAGAAGAAAGACTGTAAAGGTTGGCAGAGTGTCCTCTGATATAGAGGATTTCTATTTTATAGAAGGTTTTTATATAAAGAATTAAATTATTAATTGTTCTTTCTGTACTAAAGATACATGAAGTTATAGTAAATGTTACAGGAGACATGGAAGAAATAGAGTTTTAGCTCCATTTATGTTTATTATATTATGTTGTGTTACATTACATTATGTTATGTCAATGTTATGAAAAGCGTTTCTCTCACTAATGCCAAGGAAGTCATCCCTTGCTCCTTGTTCCCCAGAGGAAAGTCATATGCAAGTACAGTGGAAACAAAGGGTTTATTGTCCTTCAAAATATGTTGAACAGGTGCATGACTGCTCAACAGGGATGCTTGATTATATAATTTGTGTCACTTTACATATCCTTTCTCACTTTCTTTCCTCTCCCAGATTCTTCCTCTTTGCCACTCTTACCCCACTGTCCCAGTTTCACTGCTATGATATCCAACTTCGGGGATTTACAGTGTGTTTGTCTTAGCAGTCCCCTTTAGCCAGGATTTGTAAAGCCACTTCCCCGCCCCCCCCCCCCCCCCCAATATCTACAAGGTCTGGCTATTTCTCATAGTTTTATATCAGGGTTAGTCATCTGCATGGGCATTACCTTCTTTTTGATTTCAGGAAGAATCTTGTTAGCATAGCTATATGGTCAGGATAGACATTTGTCCACATAAGAGCCAACATATTTGATAACAAATATTTTCATTAGATATCAGATAAAATTTTCTGACAAATAGACAACAAAACAGGCTAGACAGGGAGTTTGTGGAACTGGTCTCACTGGAAATTATTCAAATATTTTAAAATTTTTATTGAAGTATACTTATCTTGCTTTCAAAAAGAATTGAAAGTCCTTTCAGGCCTATAATTCCATGCTTAGAAACAGAAGATTTAATGTTTGATGAAGAAGAGTATATTTATTCTATTTAAATAGCAAGCATTTTTTTCAATACCTCTTTTTTCCCTTCAGATTCTTGAAAGTGGACATGTACATTTTTTCCTTGAATTACGCAAACAGATATGATTGATATCACTTTCACTGAACATTGTCATATTAACAATATATGCAAACAAGATATTCCATAAAGAGAAAAAGCCCTACATATTAGACATATACAGAATACAAACAGGATGTACATTAGTGCATTGAAATAACAAGGAAGCAAGCTGTAAGAAACACAGATGGTATGCCTTGTTCAGATCACCTTGTTTACTGCGTAGGCTGTAATTTAGTTGTCAGAACAGATGTGCCCACTGTACATAGCATAACCCCCATTTCCCCTCTTCCATTAATACTGTCAAGTGGCCAGATGAATAACAGATACCTGACTTGCTTTTTAACACTGACAGAAACTAAAAAAATATAATTTACTGTGGGTATAATGGAGTCCACTTATTCAAGGTATGGAATTACTTAGAATAGTTTCACTGAGTTCTACGGAACATTATACTCTTCAGATTTGTTAGCTGGTCTGTACCAGCTGGTAAAGGCAAATTCACTTGGAAATTGCCTGTATACTGTACCAAGCTACCTCCAAATTCTGCTTATTATGATGATGTAAAACAGATGGCTCAAAGTTTTCAGTTAGAATTGTTTTGACAGAAAACTGGTTTTCAGCAGAGTAATTCTTGTCTGTGTGAAAAATGTCTGCTTCCTGTGGAAAAAACTCATCATTTTGCCTGTAAAAAAGAGCTCTCCAAACATAAGGATACAGAATATTTTTCAATAGAAGTCCACAAGCCTGAGTCATGGGATTTATTGTGCAAATGTTTTGTATGCTCAACCTTCTCTTTAGGCCAGGTTTCCCAGACAGATTATGTCTTCTATGATGTAATAAAATTTCATCAAGTCTTCACTGGCTGAAAGAAAAAAGTTTGCAGAATGTCATGAAACAAAACATTTAGTGAGGGACTTCAGCAGATAGAAGATAATGTATGCAAGAGATACTTCAACAACATCTTCCACAGATTGATTCAACACAGGCAAATCAACTTTTTTTTTTTTTAATTCACTATTTTTTTTCCCAAAGCTTTTCCTGAGTGACCCATTCTCCACAAATTTCATATGACATGCATTTGCCAGCAGAAAAGAAATATTGGCTCCTTCTTTAAAAGGAGCCTTTTGTCATATCTCCTACACACATTTACATTTCCTTTGATTTAAAATAATATGACTGCTGTTCTTATGTAAACTTGTGATTTGTAGCTGGATGAAAAGTAGGATCTATAAAACTGTATGTATTATTCTTCTGCTTTGTCTTCCTGAATTCAAGCTTAATTCCAAACACTTTCATTCTGCTTGGTTTTTCTACTCTTTCTCCTTCTCTTCTCAACAACCTTCTCTTGTTGCACTGATATAGTCAGCAGGTCTGATATTTGAATCAGAGACAATGGTAAACAATGATTATTTATTATTTACCTTTAATTTAAAAAAGCAAATTGGACATTTATTTTCAACTAGTATACTTTTAAGTAAATTATTTAAGAGACTTTGCTAAGAAAAGATGAGAGAAAGCAGCATCTAGCAGCTCAGTATAGTCAAAGAAGATTCCTTTCTTTTCTGATTTATGTGACCTGTTTATTATTTTTGTCATAGCACCAATAGGACTTTAAACAACAACATTTCCCCGGAAAATTTGAATTACATACTACCATATGTAAAATCAAGTCAAGCACTTTAATACCTATAACTTGTTAAAATAATTTATTCAAAACTATTTTTCCTCTAGAACTACATTTGCTGCTAAAGAAACAGAGCATGAAAAATCAATAATCTTCCCAACACTTGTTCCTTCATGAACTTCCAATAACCCATGGACATGTAGATATGTAGACATTTTTTCATAGGGGATCACATTAGGATCAGTGTTGAGAGCAAATTCAGAAAAATTGGAATATGTTTAGACTGTTTTCATTTGACAATACATAAACTGAACCGTAATTGTGAGTTTGTAGGTCTTTGTAACTGGTCTGCATCTTTCAGTCAAAGGTATGTATTTGATTTCAAATATTTATATTCAACCAGAAATAGATGTATTCAACACTGAATGACAAGTACTCACCGAAAGACAGAAAAAAAAACCCCAAACAAAACCCACAATGCAAACCCCAAAACTAAAAACCAGCAAAACAAAAAAACCCTCATTTTATTACTCTTAGGATACATTTTAAAAGTTCAGCCTTTACCAACAGGGATTTTGAGACAAACTCACAGGCTGGCATTTCTTAATCTTTTTTTATTATTTATTTCATGATAAAATAGATCTGCATAGAATTAGGCTAGTTGTTAAATTTTTCACAAGTAGAAAACCACATTCATTATTTGTTGAATATGATTTATATAGTCCTAATCAGGACATAAGTCATGTTGCAACAAAATTATGATAAAATTATGATTGTCTGCTTCTTCCATCCTTTCATGAAGTTAATTTCACTATCAGTTTTGTAAAATGTCTTGTTCATCCCATGTTAACTGATGATACTTCATTCCTGCAAAAGGGTAGTCATGGCTAACTACATTGTAGTTAGGCTTCTCAGTAAACAAAAGAAATGCTAGCTGGTTCTGTTCCTTTATTCCTCCAGGAAAATTGTGGGTTAGATCATATCCATTTCTAGGTGACAGGAAAAGAAGGATGAACAAGGCAATTAATTGTTCTTAATTCACTATGACTAAATTACCACCCTCGGAACTGTGAATAGTCAGGGTATGAGAATTTAGTTTGGAAGGCACCACAAATACAATTTGTGAGCCCACAGTACACAGTCTGTGCAGCCTTTTTGATCTTTATATTTTTACATAAAAGTCTGAAGATTCAGGGATATAATACAAACGAAAGTAAGATCACATCTTCCCCATATTAATGGTTGTAGTTTACTAGTTATGCTGGAATTTTTTTTAAAAAAAAAAAAAAAAACAACCAAAACAGCTCACAGTTGTACAACCTAGCAAATTAGGGGAATCGAACAGTGTGTAAGTTACTGCTTAAATAGTGTAGAGTTTATCCCTTCAGAAAGGAAAACTGAATTTCTGATTATACATTAGCTTCATGCTGGATTACCACATAGTGGTGTTTTACAAGGGTTCTGTTTCAATCTTCCTGAAACATTAAATTAGAATAGTCTGTAATAATGAAAATATTGGCACAAAAAATTACTTATTCAATCTAACATGCCTTTGGGGATTATCTTACAGATATATCTGTAAACTGTGTACACAGCAATCTGTTCTTCTGTCTAATGCAATTTTGATCAATCTGAAAAGAAAACATAACAGAAAGAGTCTAAGAGATTGATGGGCAGCAAGAACAAGGTCCTTAGTGGCAAATATCTTGCCACAAGCTGCAGTGCCTATGGGCCTTGGAAGCTTGCCCACAGTCTCTTTTTTGAATTAAAAATAAAAGTAATTAGAACATGTTGTTAGTCTACTAGCAGGTAGACAGAGGTCGGTATTCCATTCCTGTGTTTACGTTCTTTTTCCAGCTCAAGTTTACATATCTAATCAATCTATTTGCCTGTATGATTGATCAAAAAACCAGTACAATGCAAAAGGAGATGCCAGAGAGATACATAAACTCTTGTGTTTTGAGAGGTGGATGATAATGACACATCAGGCAGTAATTTTCTTGTACTGTTTTCTTGCTGGGTTGCATTATACAAAAATGTATGTAATGCATATTCATTTTATTTCAGTTCTATTTCAGTTCTATTTAAGAACTATTTCAGTTCTACCTTCTGTTAATTGTTGCATAACTTTATCATTCAGCATTCTGTGATGAGCTGTCTCCTTTGCTTCATGGGCACTAACAATACCGGCTGCTTAACAGTGATAATAAAGACATGTCCCAAATTACCCTTATAATACCTATCCTCACAGACTTCTACAGACTGTGTTTCAGAGGTGTGGCTGAAAGCAGAAAGACAGTGGTATAATTACCAAGTTTCAACAATAACTCCTTTTATCTCATGCAAGAGTCAGATATGCCCCTTCATGGTCTGAGTCCACGCTGTAAATTCAATTCAGTTATTTCAAAGAAAAGAGTGCAAAAGAAAGTGTCAAATAAAAAGAGGGTAAGCATGCCTTAAACTCTCCAAAGCCCATATGAGTCAAGGATAAGGACTTGCCTGGCCTACAGATAAATATCCACTTTTTTTTTTTTTTTTTAACAGAAAAGCTTCTTTAATTCTGTATTTAAAAACTCTGCATTAAAGTTTCACAAATTACTATTATAGATAGGAGAATCTAATTATTACCAACCTAATAAATTTATGGGTTATGCCTCTTGCTGTCCGCTTTTTTCCTTGCAAGTATGTTTCTGACAGTGTAACCACAAATCATCTCTTCACAATTTGAGACAAGACAGAGTCAAAGAAACCACTTATGGTTTATGTGGCCTCGCTGATTGTGGGTGGTCTCATCTTGTCTCACTGTGTGGCAGCCAAAATTTCACTTATCTTTGCTTTTAGTCTTTTTTAAAAGGTACAGGAAAAGAGATCTGAGAAACAATTCTTGTGTGAGAAGGATTTATCATGTTTTCTGGGAAACATATCTCATTTTAAGTTCTTACCTACTTATCAGTAAGTAATGCCTATATGTTTGATGAAATTACACCCTGTGTTAATTAATATCAATACCTTTGAAATTTTATACAAGCCTTCTATCACAGGCACTTCCAGCCATAAAAGAATCTTAACACTGGCCATTTTAGTACTTTATGACTTAATCTACTAAAACATATTTTAAAATTCTTTTCACATGATATTTCACCAAACTGTAATGGACACTGGAGCAGTGTGAGGAGCAGCAAAAAGAAGCAATGAGGGACACATGAGGACATGGAGAGACTGCAGGTGAACTCTGAGCAGCTAAGCCCAGACCCACAGATTGTATGAGCCAGCAAAGGGCTCAGGCTACACCTGGCAGTGCAGGTGATTTAGACAGGATAAAACAACCAGCTCAGTTAATTACAATGGATGCATATATATATATCCCAGCAGGCAGCTATGTGGCAGTATGGTGGCTACCAGCAAAAAGTCATGTCCTCTGCTTCTCCAGAGCTTCTAGCACGCAGTAGAACTAATGCAGACACACAAACAAAGCTCCTGTCATAGCATGCAACCATCTTGGTTTCAGGCTGCAGGGTGTACCTGGGGCTACTTTTAGGAAGAAGAGCTTACTTCAAGATAAGACTAATCAAAATCAAATCCAGAACATTTGGCTCTGGACCATGGGAATAAAAGGCAGGAAGCTTTTTGTTTAGGTTGCTCTCTTGTTTAGCAAAACCTTTAACAATTAAAAAGACTTAACCATGTTGCTGATTGTCCTGGGTTCAGCTGGGATAGAGTTAAATTTCACAGGAAGCTGGGAGGGGGCACAGCCAGGACAGCTGACCTGAGCTAGCCAAGGAGCTATTCCATACCATTTGACATCATGCTCAGTTATATAAATGGGGAGCGGGCTGGGGGGAGCTGGGTCTTGTGGTGTGGGAAGTAGCAGAGCAATGGGTTCCAGGTGGTGAGCAGTTGCACTGTGCATCACTCGTTTTGTACATTCTTTTATTAGTACCGTTGTTGTTGTAACTTCTCTTTTTGTGTTGTCCCAGTAAACTCTCCTTCTTTCAACCCATGAGGTTCCTTTTTTTTTTCTTTCTCCTTTCTGATTCTCCTCCCCATCCCACTGGAAGGGGGTGGGGAGGAATGAGCAAGTGGCTGCATGGTCCTTTCTTACCGGCTGGGCTGAAACCATGACAAGGAGTTAGCAGATATTATAGCAGGACCCCTGTCAATCATCTACCAAAGCTCTTGAGAGTCTCAGGAGGTCCCTGCTGACTGGAAGCCAGCCAATGTTACTCCCATTTAGAAAAAGGACGTGAGGGAACACCCAAGAAACTGCAGACCTGTTAGTCTAACCTCAGTAACTGGAAAAATTATGGAGAAGATCATACTGGGTGCTATTGAAAGGCATTTAAAGGACAATGCAATCATCAGGCGCAGTCAACATGGGTTGACAACGGGAAGGGCCTGCCTAATTAAGAAGATATCTTTCTACAATATGGACACCCACCTAGTGGGTGAAGGGAAGGCAGTGGATGCAGCTTTTCCATATTTCAGTAAGGCTTTTGATACAGTCCCTCACAGCAACCTTCTGGACAAGTTGCCCAACTGTGAGATGAGCAGGGACATGGTGCGCTGGGTGATGAACTGGCTGAATGCAGGGCTCAAAGGGTTGTAGTGAAGGGGGCTACCTCTGGCTGGCGGCCAGCCACCAGTGGTGTTCCTCTGGGCTCAATTCTAGGGCCAGTTCTGTTCAGTACTTTTATCGATGGTCTGGAGGTAAGAGTTGAATGCACCCTTAGCAAGTTTGGTGATGATACCAAACTGGGAGGTGCTGTTGACTCTCTTGAGGGACAAGAGGCCTCACGGAGGGATCTAGATAGATTGGAGCATCAGGCAATCACCAGTGGCATGACATTTAACAAGAACAAATGCCAGATTCTGCACCTGTGACAGAAGAACACTGGACACAAGTATAAGTTGGGAGAGGAGTGGCTGAAGAGCAGCCCTGCAGAAAGGGATCTGGTGATGCTAGTTGACGGTGAGCTCAATATGAGTCAGCAGTGTACCCTGGCAGCCAAGAGGGCAAACCGCATTCTGGGGTGCATCAAACACAATATAACTAGCTGGTTGAAAGAGGTGATTATTCCACTGTATTTAGTGTTCATGCAGCCCCACCTTGAGTATTGTGTGCAATTCTGGGCCCCGTAATCTAAGAAGGTTGTTAAGGTCCTTGAGTGCATCCATAGGAGGACAACCAAGCTGCTGGGAGGGCTGGAAGGCATGTCCTGTGAGGAGCAGCTAAGGACTTCAGGTTTGTCTAGTTCGGAGAAAAGGAGGCTGAGGGGTGACCCTATTGCTCTCTACAGCTTCCTGAGGAGGGAAGTGGAGAGGGAGGTGCTGAGCTCTTCTCCCTGGGATCCAGTGACAGGACACCTGGAAATGGCTCAAAGCTGCATCAATCAGGGGAAGTTCAGACTTGACATTATCATAGAATCATAGAATCATTTAGGTTGGAAGAGACCTTCAAGATCATCGAGTCCAACCATCATCCATGCCCACTAAACCTTGTTACAGAGTACCCCGTCTATGCACCTTTTGAAAACCTCCAGGGATGGTGACTCAACCACTTCCCTGGGCAGCCTATTCCAATGTATGACAACCCTCTCAGTAAAGAAATTTTTCCTAATATCTAACCTAAATCTCCCTTGCCTCAACTTGAGGCCATTTCCTCTCGTCCTATCTCCAGCCACCCGACAGAAGAGACCAGCACCCACCTCACTACAGCCCCCCTTCAGGTAGTTGTAGAGAGCTATGAGGTCTCCCCTTAGCCTCCTCTTCTCCAGACTGAACAGCCCCAGCTCCCTCAGCCGCTCCTCATAAGACTTGTGCTCCAGGCCCCTCACCAACTTGGTTGCCCTTCTCTGGACACGGTCCAGCAACTCAATGTCTTTCCTGTAGTGAGGGGACCAAAACTGAACACAGTACTCGAGGTGCAGCCTCACCAGTGACAAGTACAGGGGAACAATCACCTCCCTGCTCCTGCTGGCCATGCTATTTCTGGTACAGGCTAGGATGCTGTTGGCCTTCTTGGCCACCTGGGCACACTGCTGGCTCATATTCAGCCGGCTGTCAACCAGCACCCACAGGTCCTTCTCTGCCGGGCAGCTTTCCAGCCACTCTTCCCCAAGCCTGTAGTGCTGCATGGGGTTGTTGTGACCCAAGTGCAGTACCCGGCACATGGCCTTGTTGAACTTCATACAGCTGGCCTTGGCCTGTCAATCCAGCCTGTCCAGCTCCCTCTGCAGAGCCTCCCTACCCTCAAGCAGATCCACCCTGCCTCCCAACTTGGTGTCATCTGCAAACTTGCTGAGGGTGCACTCAAACCCCTCATCCAAGTCGTCAATAAAGATATTAAACAGAATGGGGCCCAACACCGAGCCCTGGGGAACACCACTTGTGACCCGCTGCCAACTGGATTTCACCCCATTCACCACAACCCTCTGGGCTCGTCCATCCAGCCAGTTTTTCACCCAGTGAAGAGTACACTTGTCCAAGCCATGAGACACCAGCTTCTCAAGGAGTATGTCATGAGAGACAGTCTCAAAGGCCTTGCTGAAGTCAAGGTAGATAACATCCACTGCCTTTCCCTCATCCAATAGGTGGGTCACCTGGTCATAGAAGGAGATCACGCTGGTCAAGCAGGACCTGCCTTTCATAAAACCATGCTGACTGGGCCTGATCCCCTGTTTGTCCTGGACTTGCCTTGTGAGTGCTCCCAAGACAAACCGTTCCATAATTTTCCCTGGTACTGAGGTCAGGCTGACAGGCCTGTAGTTCCCCGGATCCTCCCTCCGACCCTTCTTGTAAATGGGAGTCACATTGGCAAGCCTCCAGTCCTCTGGGACCTCCCCCATTGACCAGGATTGCTGATAGATGATGGAGAGTGGCTTGGCAAGGACCTCCGCCAGTTCCCTCAGTACTCTTGGATGGATCCCATTGGGCCCCATAGATTTGTGAGTGTCCAGGTGGCATAGTAGGTCACTAACTACTTCCTCCTGGATTAAAGGGGGTATAATCTGTTCTTCACCCTCATCCTCTAGCTCAGGGGGTGGAGTACCCTGAGCATAACTGGTCTCCCTATTAAAGACTGAGGCAAGGAAGGCATTAAGTACCTCAGCCTTTTCCTCATCTCTGGTGGCTACGTTCCCTTCTGTGTCCATTAAGGGATAGACATTCTCCCTGGGATTCTTTTTACTGCTAACATATTTGTAGAAACATGTTTTGTTGTCGTTTACAATAACTGCCAGATTTAGTTCTAGCTGAGCTTTTGCCTTTCTGATTTTCTCTCTGTATGATCTAACAAGATCCCTGTACTCCTCCCAAGTTGCACGCCCTTTCTTCCAGAGGTGGTAAACTCTCCTTTTTTTTTGACTCCCAGCAAAAGCTCCCTGTTAAGCCAGGCAGGTCTTTTCCTCAGCGGTTCGACTTGAAGCACATGGGAATAGCCTGGTCCTGAGCCACCAAGATTTCCTTCTTAAAGAATGTCCATCCCTCCTGGACCCCTTTGCCCTTCAGGACTGTCTCCCAAGGGACTCTCTCAACCAGTGCCTTGAAGAGGCCAAAGTTTGCCCTCCGAAAGTCCATAGTGGTGGTCTTGCTGACCACCCTCCTTGCCTCTCCAAGAATTGAAAATTCTATCATTTCTTGGTCGCTAAGCCCAAGACGGCCTCCGACCACCAGACCTCCCACCAGTCCTTCCCGGTTCGTAAACAATAGATCAAGCAAGGCTCCTCCCCTGGTTGGCTCACCTACCAGTGGTGTCAGGAAGTTATCTTCCACACACTCCAGGAACCGCTTAGATTGTTTACTCACTGCTGTGTCGTATTTCCAGCAGATATCTGGAAAGTTAAAATCCCCCATGAGAACAAGGGCACATGATTCTGAGACTACTGCCAGCTGCTTGTAGAAAGATTCATCCGTCTCTTCCACCTGATTGGGTGGTCTATAACAGACTCCCAGCACAATACCTGCCTTGTTGGCTTTCCCTCTAATCCTCACCCATAAGCACTCCACCTTGTCATCGGAATCGTGTAGCTCTGTACAGTCAAAACTTTCCCTAAGATAGAGAGCCACCCCACCACCTCTTCTACCTTGCCTATCCCTTCTGAAGAGCTTATAGCCATCCATCGCAGCACTCCAGTCATGGGAGTCGTCCCACCACGTTTCCGTGATGGCAACTAAGTCGTATCTATCCTGCTGCACGATGGCTTCCAGCTCCTCCTGTTTATGGCCCATGCTGCGTGCATTGGCATAGATGCATTTGAGCTGGCCTATCGAATCCACCCGTAACATCAGCATGCTGCCTCCAGGCTCATTTCTGGTACAGCTAGTCTTATCCCTTACCCCCTTCAAACCCAGTTTAAAGCCCTCTCTATGAGCCCCGCCATCTCATCAGCGAGGATTCTTTTACCCCTTTGAGACAGCTGGATACCATCTGTTGCCAGCAAGCCCGGTGCCGTGTAAACCTCCCCATGATCAAAAAACCCAAAATTCCACCGATGGCACCAGCCTCTGAGCCACGTATTAACCAGGTGTGTTTTCCTGTTCCTTTCAGTATATTTCCCTGCCCCTGAAGGGATTGAGGAAAACACTACCTGTGCTCCCGATCCTTCCACTAATCGTCCCAGTGCCCTGAAGTCCCTTTTGATTGCCTTTGGATTTCTCTCTGTAATCTCATCGCTGCCAACCTGCACAACCAATGGCGGGTAATAATCAGAGGGCCGAACCAGACCAGGGAGTTCCCTGGTAATGTCTTTTACCCGGGCCCCAGGGAGGCAGCAGACTTCCCTGTGGGATGGGTCAGGTCTGCATATCGGGCCCTCTGTCCCCCTCAGAAGGGAGTCACCTACGACAATTACCCTCCTTTTTCTTTTTCCAGAGGATGTGAGAATGCGTGGGGCTGCCCGACTGAGCCTAGGCACCTCCCTAGATAGGGCTTCACCTACACCCTGATCATCGACCTGGTCCTCAAGTTCCAGAGCCCCATACCTGTTGTGTAGGGGCAACTGGGAAGGTGAGGGAGACCAGGAGGGGATACGCCTGCCTCACCGAGCAGGGACCTCTATCCATTCCCCTCCACCACCTAGGCCTGGTGGCAAGAGGGCAGGGGAACCTCCGCTTCTTGCGGAGCCTCCATCTGCTGCCTCTGCCTCAGGGATGGTAGGGTGTGGGTCCACCAGTCTATCTCCCTCTCACACTATCTGATACTCCTCAACCTTTCCACTTCCTCCTTCAGCTCTGCCACCAGGCTGAGCAGATCATCCACCTGGTCACACCTGACACAAGAGGTGCCCCCGCTGCCCTCTGTCATCAGGGATAGACTCAGGCACTCCCCGCAGCCAGAGACCTGGACAGCTGTATGTTTACATGGGAGCTCTGTCTGCGTCGCCACATTTTTCCTAGCAATGGCTTTCCCCCGGGTGGCAACCATACCTGGGTTTCCCTCTGGGCCTACTCCCCGGCTTGAGTAGCCTTCTTGAGCTCAGAAGAGGAAGAGGAGGGCTGCGCCCTGCCTGCACGAACTGCCACGCTAACTGCCACGCCACGCCCTTTCTGACGCGCCACGCCCTGTTTGCCTGTCCTGTCCGCCGCGCTCCTGGTCGCTGGTGTTCCTTTGGGCTGCTTAAATCTCCCGTGGTTGTCCCTGGCAGCGCCCATGCCACGTCAGCCTCTCTCTCAAGAGCCGCCAGCTCTGGACGGGTCCCCCCGCTCTTCCCCGGGGCTCCTGGGCCCCAGGAACTCCCCAGTCTGCCTCAATCTAGCGCTTAGCCACTGACCCACCATCGCTTCTGCTGGCCTCGCCGCTGACTGAATTAGGAAACATTTCTTTACCGAGAGGGTGGTCAAGCACTGGAACAGGCTTCCTAAAGAGGTGGTTGATGCCCCAAGCCTGTCAGTGCTCAAGAGGCATTTGGACAATGCCCTTAATAACATGCTTTCACTTTTGGTCAGCCCTGAAGTAGTCAGGCAGTTGGACTAGGTGATCATTGTAGGTCTCTTCCAACTGTACTATTCGGTTCTAAGTATCTCTGACACAATGAAAATAACTTTTTATCATAATTCAATCAAATATAACAAGAAGGTACTTCCCTGACTACCTCTTTTAATGGAACTAAATAACTGCCTGACTTAGATTTGTGTTTTAAGATATTCATAATGCCAATATGGCCCTTTACCTATCTGGATTTTTTACAGAAGTTCATAAATGCTAGTATTTGTCAATGAAAATGAGAATATAGGTGACTCTCTAGAACTGCTTTGGAATGCCTTTTGTTGTTCTTTCTCTATATTTGACTTTTACTCATCTTTCACTCATCTCTTTACTCACCCTTTCAAATTATATAGCTTTGGTTCTTTGATACTTGGTGAGAAATATTAATAATCCTTCTTGTAAATATACCAAATTGTTACACCGCATTTGCTTAATATGCAAAAAGTAGGACATACAGACCTGGTGGAATTTTACATGAATTAATGCTGAATGTATGAATAACATTAGAGGCTGTCGCTTTCAGTTGGGATAGAGTTAATTGTCTTCCTACACCAAAGTGGCCAACGGGGTATTCCATACCATGCGACATCACGTCTAGTATATAAACTGGGGCAGTGGGGGTGGGAGGGGGATCGCCGCTCAGGGACTAACTGAGCATTGATTGGTGGGTGGTGAGCAATTGCATTGTGCATGACTTGTATATTCCAATCCATTTATTACTACTATTGTCATTTTATTAGTGTTATTGTTATCATTATTAGTTTCTTCTTTTATGTTCTATTAAACCGTTCTTATCTCAACCCACGAGTTTTACTTCTTTTCCTGATTTCTCCTCCGTCCCACTGGGTGGGGAGGGAAGTGACTGAGCGGCTGTGTGGTGCTTAGTTGCTGCCTGGCGTTAAACAACAACAGAGGCCAAAAAGAGAGAGATGTTAAAATTGAAAAATATAGTTATCAACACTGGCATATGGATTAAGAAGAATGTAGGGAGTTCTGAATCACAAAATTTCAAGTCAGAGTATATTACAATTCTTTGTGTTGTCAAGGACAGCATGTAACACATTTCCTGCTTTGTTCTACCTCTGTCAGATTTCTGACCTATATAGTATTCTTTCAATGCAAATTCATCCATGCAATAACAAATAAAAAATTTCATTGCCATCATTATTTTTCCTGTGGCTACTGAAAGCATCTACAAAGAATAAAGCTTGAAATTTGAAAGGAAAGAGTGAGATAAAAATAAGATTAATAATCCGAAGTTACAACATAAGTCACTAGTGCTATGATATAATTGGCAAATAGATCTTTGTAGGTAATAAAATATACTTCCATCTCTCCAGGTGCCTCAGAATTCCTCATTCATTATGTCCAAATCCAATTAAAAAAAAAAGTAAATCAAATTTCAATTGTGTCTGACAAATTGGTTTTAATGTGTTTCTTTAATTTAAATATAACATTTTAAAATAATGTTTTTGGTATATATTTTTATAGTTTATTCATCTAGGTATCAGCATCAACTTCATCTTCTGAGAGTTTCCCTCCTTAAAAACCAGTCAAGAACTAAGGAGGAACACCCACAAACAGCTTGATGACTTACTTTAAAAATTTTATTTCAACTTATCTAATTAATGAAATAATAGAGTAGTTAGTTAGTGATTCAAATTCCAGCTTATCAAGTGTTACCACAAATTTTATGAAACCACAAAGCAATTCTAAAGCAAGTTTTGACCTAACAGAATGTTCTTCTGCATGTAGTGAGAGTATTGGAGTGACGGAAGTGTTGCAGACTATTCTGCCATGCCTGTCTGTAGATTTTGCCACATATCCAAAAGTCTAAAACCTTACATACTGAATAATGACTGCAATGGTGCTGTACAAAAGGAAAAAAAAAAAAAAAGTAAGTAAATAGGTAAAATAAAGTTTGTGGGTAAAAAGGACTCAAACAATTAAAAAAAAAAAAAAGCATTGTGTTAATTATTGTGTGGAAAATCAGTAGGAGTAGTATTACAAAAAATGATAAAAACAGATAAATTAGATCTAAACTTATTTCTTGAATAAACAAATCTGAGTCAAAATAAAAGAAGTCTTAGAATGGATCTCACTGTGCTTTGGGAATCTGGTCCAGCTTCACTTTTAAACATTGTATTATATAACACAGTATTTGCAAAGATCTTCCTGTGATCAAGTCAGAGGTTGCATTGTAGTATTTTCCTGTGTAAAGTGATCTCAATATAGGAAGATTACATGAGATTGGTCATGGATTTGCCAGAGACAGCAAAAGGTTTATACATTCCCAGTAAGTCTGACTGTAAAGTCCAGTCCCTCTCATGTTCTGTGATCATGTGTTAGTCTCAGAGCTACACTATCCATCATCCATTTTCTCCATTACAACTACTCAGGTCACAACTACATCTCATCTTCTGAAAAAAAACCCACCGCTGCGAGTGGAATGTGATTTCTTTTCAAGTGTTTATAGGGATACATATATGTGTCTTAAATTCATAAAATGTATTTATCTAAATTTCATAACAGTAGAGGTTTTGAAGATATTTTTTCTGAATTAAGTACCCCACTGTACTGGTTTGGGCTGGGAGAGAGTTAAATTTCTTCATAGTAACTCATATGTTACTATGTTTTGGATTTGTGCTGCAAATAATGTTGATAACACACTAATGTTTTCATTACTGCTGAGCAGTGCTTTGTCGGTGTCAATGTCTTTTCTGCTCCTCAGACTGCCCTGCCAGTGAGTAGGTTGGCGGTGCTCAAAAAGTTGGCAGGGGACACAGTTGGGACAGCTGGCCCCAGCAACAAAAGGGATATCCCGTATCATATCACATCATGCTCAGCAATAAAACTGGGGAGGGGAGGTTGGCAGAGGGGCCACTGTTCAGGGTCTGGCTGGGCATCAGTTGGTTGGTGGTGACCAATTGTTTTCATTTTCATCACTTGTCTTTCTTGGGTGTTATTTTCCTCTCTCTTTGGTTTTTTGGGGTTTTTGCCCCTCTTTTCCTTACAATTTTTTTTTATTATTATTATTTCTTTTTAATTATTAAACTGTTTTTATCTCAACCCATGAGTTTCTCACTTTTGCTCATCCAATTCTCCCGCCATCCCACTGGGGCAGGGAGAGTGAATGAGTGGCTGTGTGGTACTTAGTTGCTGACTGGGGTTAAACCATGACACTCAAGGAGGGAAAGGTGCAGGAGTCAGTACTTCTGTGGCCATCAAAACCCCTTATGGAGGATCAGGATTTGTTTGTTTCATGGCACATGGCACTGAAATGTTCCAGCTTTCAGCTGTTGGCCAAATCTGTCTGGTCCATTCATCAAAAGCCCTATCTGTATCACTGTAAAATATATCCTTTTTTTTCCCTGCATTTCTTCAGTTCATTTTCAGATAACAAAGCATTTTCACACTATCTCTTTTTTCTTTCTGCTTTATATTTGACATTTTGATAGTAGTAGAATTCCCACATATGTCTGTAGCACTAAAACAGGTTATTGCAGGAAGAGAAGGTGGGAAATATATTACTCGGTATTCCTTCAGGAAGAAAAGTAGGAAGAGACAGGAGAAATGAGCAGTGAACAACTCAATAAAGATGAATTAGTCAAGTTATGAAAAGAAAGGAAGCAAAACTTTAAAACAGTACAAGCTGCTTTGTCAGCTATAGACAGACAAATAAATGCTGCCTAGACCAAGTGAGGATTCATGGATTTTTTAAACTAAAGGATGATTGTTAATCATCCTTTCAAGGATTGCTTGAAATACATTTTGGTAGCTGATTTAGATGAATTTCTCTCAATTTCTTTCTTTTTTTTTGGAAATGCCGTGTTGCTCTGTTTTCCATCATTTAGTCCCCTTTATGTTTGCCCTGTGGGCTGAGTAGTTACTACTAAAGCCTACAAGGTGAATTTCCCTCCCTTTTACAGAGAACTAGCTACCCCTTGGGACAAAAGGGAAGGGAAGAGAAAAGAACAGTGTTAAGTATGGAGATGTGACTGGTTTTCCTGTTTTCGGGTTGACACGGAGGAAAGAGCTGCCTTTCCCTTGGTAGCAGCTAATGTCTGTCCCTTTGGCACTCTGGAAGGGATTCTGCACAGCACAGGAGCATAATTCCATTTTCTTCTGTGGCTTTACTCTGTGTCTAACACAAACTAGAATAAGCAGCATGTGGCTGGCAAGGTTTTACAAAAAAACAAGGATCCTTGACTTGTGACTACAAATCTTTTCTGTATATAATTTATATATGCATATATATGCATATATGTATGTGTGTGTATATACACGTATATACAAAGTGGAAATTTATTTCTCTTAGCAAATTTTAGTAGCATTTTGACCTCTGAAGGATTCTTTCTAGATGCCAAGAGCATAGTAAATTTAGACAACCAACATGAGAGTCTATTCTTTGCTTTTCTGTAATAGCTTAGAGACATTACTTAAAAGCATAATAATACTTGTACAGAAAAACTTTCCTTCTCCAACGCCTGTGCCTGTCTAGGAGACCACATAAATGTTAAATGTGGTGGAGATGAAGGCTGGAATGAAAAGTGAAAAATAAACATTGGCAATGGCTTATGGAAGGGTTTTAACAGGAAAGTAATAAAAGCCATCCTTAACGTTTACCTGAGGTCTGCTCAACTTACAACTGTCAGACTTTACTTTTTGCTCTAGAAAATTTTGAAAGCAAAAATCATTACATGAGACAAATGCTGGGAAAGGAGAATAGATCTTAATTTTTATTAATATTCCTGCTGTAATATCCTGAAAGGGAGGTGTGCAGCTTTTTTAATTCAGTGTTTTACAACTGACTACAAAGGCAAAGTAATTTTGAAAGGATAAAATGTGCGTTTCCCACCTGAATGACTTAAGAGTAAAACTGGTGGCACAGTTATAAAAGAAGCTATTCAGTACAATGACAATGTTCTAAACATTTGCCAAAGTCTGGAATGAAGCTTTCTGGTTTGAGGTTGGGGTTTTTTTGGTGGTTTTTGTTTGTTGTTGGTTTTTTTTTCCCTATGTCTTCACAAAGCAACAAATGTGATCCTTGTGACTTT
Organism: Gypaetus barbatus; assembly: GCA_028022735.1. Lineage (NCBI taxonomy): Eukaryota > Metazoa > Chordata > Aves > Accipitriformes > Accipitridae > Gypaetus > Gypaetus barbatus. The sequence continues at coordinate 27,707,411 of CM051562.1, read as the reverse complement.
AACATAGATGGATTTTCTATACAGTTTTGAAATCCTACTGTTCTCCTGGACTCAAAATGTTTCCAATAGCAGCTTGAAGGAAAGTCCAATGAATTTATCTGGGTTGCTTCCTGGGATGGTAAAACTAACTGCTCTCTGTACTGAGCACTTCTTTTCTCTGTATTTTCATGGAACCAGAAGGAAACCAAGCAAGAAAGTCAAGTCCTTGAGTCCATTGGGGTAGTAGTCCATAAATAGCAGAGATTTTCGATTGTTTAGTGTTCTCTATGTATTTTTCCCTCCACTTTAGTAAAAAATAAGAAGTAATCTTTTTGTTTCCAGATAAACACAAATGAAAATATCAAACGCCACCAGCCTGAAAGCAAAATGGCTGATGATAGCCTATGGCTGATAAAACACACATTTCTGAATACTAGTGTTGGGTAGTAATTTATTTTTCATTATTATTATTATTGTTTCATTTTATTATACTATATATTTTATTACTTTTTAGTACAAAACACTCATAAGTTATCTGAACCCTGAATACTTAATCCCTGCCAAAGGAAGTATAATTGTCTCTGTCAAAATCTAAGCTGCTGCTCACAGATGTGGTCCATTGTTTTTTCCTGCTTCTCCTGCAGAAAGAAAATCCTCATGTATGAGGGAATCAAGACTTTGCCCGCTCTCCTACTAAAGCTGAGTTTCACAAGCTCCCCAGGAAAACTCAGGTATCAGAAATGCTCCTCATTTTTTGCTGTCAGTCAGAAAAAGAGTGTCATAGTGGCTAGCAACAGTCATCAGAAGCTCTTCCAAAATGAAGACTGTGTTACTGGCTCCCAAATAATCCAGAGCACTTGCAAATGTATTCTGCCACCCTTAAGCTATCCTGAGACAATACTGTGGATCTCTAAGAAGTCCCAGCGTGCTCCTGTTTTCTGGCTTTCAGTTGCAGGACATCCAAAAGAGATACAGTGTTTTAATGTCAATGAATTACTTTATAATTGCTTGTAAGAAGCCAGGTTAAGATAAAAGCAAATTAAAATTACCACATCCAGTTACCAAGATTTCTAAATACACAGGTGACATAAAAGAGGAGAAAATAATTTCCTCTGTTTACCCCAATATCAAATCCAAAAGAACACTCTCTTCTCCTGTTTTATCCAGATAAGAAGCTGTAAATTCTGTAGACGTACCTCTTCAACACCAGCTCTGTTATCACTAACAAGAGCATCTGGCTGGGGAAGAATGCCATTCTTTATACTCACAGCCTTGTTTGGATTTATTTCGAGTTTCATTTAGATTCTAATCTCCCCAGCCTCATTTTCTTCTCCAAGATTATTGTTCCTTAGCTTATTTCAGGGGACAGTTTCAGCCCTGTCATCTTGGATTATGTACAGATAGTTTATCTGCTCTTATCTGACATCTTAACAAATCTTTTACTGTGGAAGGGGGTACAACACTTCTTCCCCTGCTATTGTAATATGGCAATCCTGAGTAAAACCTTTCCATATACCAATTTACATAAATGTGCAAATCAACAACAATACTTTCCCCGCTCATTACTAATTAAGACCAGACAGAAGAATAATTCACCACTCTGGAGTAATAATCTGTTCGAAATCTTTAACCCGTCACATCTTTAAAGACCAACAAAGTACAAAAAGCAAAGCTTGGCAAATTCAAATTGCCCACTGAAATAATGTCTGAGTTGGCTGAACCCAGAGGGTGAAGCAGCAGAAATCTCAAAGCCTATTTAAAAATTCTCTTTACCAGAGTTTTTGACATATATATTTATTATGACTATAAAATCAAATTAAGGCCTCCAAAGGTTATGCAGATGATATGAGTGAAAAAACAGTACCATCTTATATGCAATAATAACATGCTTCCATGTGATGGATAGTATCTTTCTGCATATCATGGGAAGAGAAGTAGGTCATGCAGAGTCAGAAAGGAAATGGAATGTGAGTTCCTTCAACTTTCATTCTTCCTACTTCTCTCTTTCTTCCTACAGTCAGTATGGGACAGGGAAAGTCAGCACAATAATGGAAGGCAACAAATGTTGTGCCCCAGCTGTTGAGATAAGTTCTGTGACATCCAAAAATACATACCTTGTACGAATTTCTGGAAATGTTTTTCACCCTCTCCCAATTCCATAAGAGCAACGTCACATTCTTCCCTTGGGTGCTTTGCTGAGAGCCTGACAGCACTGCATGCTCTAAGAGTTGGATTTGGTCTGCTTCAGCAGATGTTATGTGACAGAAGGAGACACTGCTATTTGCCGAAAGTGCTCTTTCTCATATTAAGCCTGATATTGAACCTCTGATGCTTACATCAACTTTTACTCCATGCTGGGAGAAATGAAACACTCCATACTAACTATTAAATGAAATTTTACTAAAAGGGTTTTGGAAAAAAATAACTGAACTGATGAAACTTCAATGAAAATTGAGCTTAGAAATGTATTAACGCTTAATAAAAATTCCAACTTCCTTGCGCAAAGCTTAGCTGAGCTAATGATTGCCTAGTACATATGTAATGCATGACTAATTGTACTTTTCTCGTCTAAAATGCATTAAAGTATACAGTAAAACTAAGCAAATTGACAGCTCCAAGGTTATGCTTACTTTAATGTACCCTTCATCTTACATTTTAAATGAATCAGTAATAGGATCCATAAGTTCTGTTCTTGCCTACTTTTTTAATGTGACATAGATTTAAATGAGCAACACTTCTTAAGAAGAAATGTGGTCATGTGTAGGTTACAGCATAAGACTTGTTAACCAGACTTTGAGAAAAATCATACAAGCTAAAACTGGCACAGTGAACTCCAATAACTTTTTGTTACATCATTTTAGCCAAAACAATATACACTTCAGCCAAGTTCGGCTTTACTGTCAATTGAAGGTCAAGATAAATACATCTAGAGCAAGCACTGGAGGCTACAATATGCAGTTGCTTCTCTGAATAAGCTTGAATTCACCAGTTTGTTTTACAACAAAGCTGCAGTATTTCTTTTAACTTGGCTCACTTCCCATAGAAAGGAAATTTTGGCTATGCAACAACAGAATTTTCCACCTCCGCTTTGCTGGAAAAGCAAAAATTCCAAGTCAGCTCAGTGAAATATTTTTTAATTATTTGAATATTTTATACTGAAATGATGTAATAACCCACACCCAGAGGTAATCAACACTGAGTAAAAAATATTGCTCAGTAGGATTGGGTTGCTCCTTGTGCTCTGACTGATTCATTTCTTGAACCACCTGATAAAGAGTGGAAATTCAGTGACACTGCAACAAGAGGTCATTTTCTGCCTTGAGAAGTTCCTCATTAAGTTTCAATTATTTTGCCAGTTTGTACAACAGTCTTTCAGTCTTCCTTACATTCCTAACTCTTGTAGGTGGCTAATGTCTCTTCACATATGTTTCACAGCAGGTTCTGAACTATTAGAGCACTTAACAACTAAAAGATCTTTTCCAGTAGAGTATGTAAATGTGACCCTGTTTGTTGATGTGCCTATAGTACCTGATAAGAATCACTGAATCAAGTACTGCATTAAAAGAGGTAAACAGTGGAGGAAACTGTTCTTATCAAATCACATTACAAACTGTAATAACAAAGCAAAAGTAAACCACACTGTAGATGCATTTCAATGAAACTATCTGTTTATTAGGACAGGCCAGAAAACTTTTTTTTTTTTTTTTTTTTTTTTTGCTATAAGTGTTGAGATTTTACACTTTGTTTTGTTTGGTTTTGTTTTTTAAACAGGGTAGAAAAACAAAACCAAAACCCCTGCTTTGATTTGTGTGCAAGTTGGGGGCGGGGAGAGGGGCATTAAGGAAAGTAGCAGGATGGATGTGCCTCCTTCCTAGCTGGAACTCTTGCCTGGGGCATGGGAGAGCCACACTCAAGTGACTAGTTTTTCTGTATCATCTCAAATAATTAGGCCAACCACCAACCCAGGGAATCCCGTGGGCTCTTTCCTTGTGGCTTTGATCTAAAAGATCAGTCTGTTTGTGTCAGACACCATCGCAACAATTATTTTTTAAAAATGTACAGGTGAAAAGTTCCTGACTAATTGAATGACTTGTGTTGAGCATCAGTGTTTGCTATAGATCCGACGATATGTATGTGAAATCTTTGCGTGCATATACGCCCATCTATCCTTTTGTGAATATCTTACCCCGTAAAAAATTACCATCACATACTCCATATTTTACAGGAGTTTTTGTTCTGATCTTCTGTCCTTTGTAGAACAACAATCTGTTGATTGCAAAAAGCACAGGCAGATTTACCACAGGGCTTTGGGAGCTTTAAAAGATTCCCATTAACAATGTCTAATGTCATATGTTTAAGTTACACATTAAAGTCATCCCCAACGTAAGAAAGGAAAAAAAAAAAAGGAACACAGGTGAGATAACACCATCACTGAAGTGACATCATAAATAGAATGACACAGAACACAACATAATAAGGTCAGGAAAAGTTACACAGAGAAGCCATATTAAAACAAACCAACAAACCAACCAACCAACCAAACGAAACAATAACAAATAAACAACCAACCAACCAAAACCAACAAAGTTTTCCCATAAAATTCAGGGTAAGAGGGATGTACCCTTCAAATAGACTTAACAATTCTCAGTATTAGAGGAGCAGTACAGTACCTTGAGAATGCTGCACTGTTCTCTGGCTATTCTGTATCGCATAGTGATTTGGAGATGTAAATCAATTACTTAACAGGCTTGCCTCTCCTTGATTCCCTAAAACTTTTGTACCTGAATAAATGTTGCAAAAATCCTGCTATGTAAGTTCTGGAAAGTATTAAAAGCAAGCACTCTATTTCTTCTTTACTTTATATTTGTAAACTAAAACCCACAACTAACTCCCTTATGTATCTCAGATGGATTTTCTTCTGTTAATCTATGAACAAACAGGTGTGGTCATACAAAATTACCAATGGATCCCTTTTCTTTTTATTAATGTTCAATTAAAATTTGGAATTAAACATAAAAATCTGAATAGAGTTTGACCTTAACCTTAAAAAAACCTACTTTTTTTTCTGTATAAACATCTTTTAATTATCTCTTATAAATGCAAAATATATTCCTTAGATACACTAATAGTAGAATAACATTTGAAATTATTAGCATATTTTAACCTGAATTTAGAAGAATAAGAATCTCATGCTGTGCTAGCATTTTTCAACCTCATAACACTACACTAAACAGCATGCTCCTTTCAGAAAGATGCTGATCCCTGAATGCTAATATCTGCTAAAAAAGGGAGGAGGGGTGTGTGTGTGTGTGTGTGTGATGCAAACACATTGCAGTAAATCTATATTACAAATGGACTAAAAAAAAAGCTAATGTTTTACCTTTAAAGGCACATATATTTTTATCCTGGTCAACGAGTATAACATTTTCCACATATTGTATAATTCAAGCCTAAATCAGAAAGGCAAACAAACATTTCAGCTGAAGGTCTCTCTTCAAGGCTTTTATAAAAGTTGTTGTTATTATTAAAAATAAACTCACTGAAAAGAGCATATAATGTGTTAATGAAAACCTTCAATTACTAACAGATTTAGGAAAGGCCTGCTTTATAACCCCATATTACAGTGATTCAAGGGAGAATCACTCTACAAGAAAACCAGACTCTCAGGGCTTAATATTTCCTTTATTTTCAGAAAAACTTACATGAGTAGAGGAGCATTACAACAGAATATTGGCTGGTTTTCTCTAGTACAGCTTCTGTTATGCTACCTACAGAAAGGATTTGTATCTGAATCCATTGTTTGTTTCTACTTAGATTTCTCAAAAAAAACTAGAAAACCAGGTTTCACCTAGGTTAGTGAAATATTTATAAGAGAATACAGAAGTCATGAAAAGGCTAGAAAACAAAATCCAGGAGATCACAGGCAAGAATAAAAGGCAGGAGAACAACTCTGAAGCTAAGGTTCTCTTACACTGTCACTAAAGCCATAGTTTCAAACACTCCACTGTATGAAAAACCACATGGAAACAACTGCATTTCTGAGGTTGTTACCTCTCATATTTCACCCTAGACTTGTGGTGCCCTAGAAGTTAGACTCATGAAACAAGTTAGTGATTTTTCGTTACTTATTCTATACTCCATTCCTTTGGGTCAGTATGCTACATGATTTTGGTGTAAATCTTGGTAAAAGGGAACTTTTGTCCTCTCATTAATTCATATATGGAAACAGAGTTGGAAATAGAAAGAAAAAGCAAAACATGTAAGCACAAAGGAAGGAAATGATACTGCAGTGTCACAAAAAGGTAAGGACAGAACGACCATAACACTGGCAGTGTGACAAATACAAAAAAAGATCTGAAGCCCAACATTTAAGGGTAGTGAAATGAAGGAGTTCTACTTAGGCATACCTGGAAGCAGGGGGGTGGGGGGGACACAACAGGATGGGGATGATGACAAATGACACCAAAATAAAACTCAAAAAACTATACAAGCTTTCTCAAAAAACAAAAAACAAATGAAAAAATGAAAAAGTCCTATCAACCCCTGGAAGACGATGACTTCTGTCAGATTACTGTGTTCTCGGTTACTTTTACTTCCATTCACCCTGCACATACCATCCTGAGAAACAAGTTTGGTCCTGAAATTTTATATAATTAGTGTCTTTCCATTTTGCAGAACTCTGAAATTGAATAAAAGCAGAGCTTTAGTGTAACACATCTTAGAAAACTAGACTCATCTACAAATCTTCTTTTCTCTTTCTGAAATTATTTCTGTGTTCCTGATTCCCAGTTTACTAAAGAATTAAAGTTTCTTTTATTTCTGATAATGAGAAAAATATTGTTAAAATTCAAATCAGTTTTGGTCTGAAGAATTTTTTCTTAGAGCTCTTCATGATTTTGATTTAGAGAGCCAGTAGAAACCAAAGGCTTCATTATTAATTCAGCTCTAGATCAAAAAAAATGCTTTCTCCACTAATCCCAAATATTATACTTCTTTTTTTTTACGTTTAGTTCAACTTTGTCTGTGTCCAATATTAAAAGCATAAACTATTAATAGTAATGTTACAAACAGTTTGAAAAACGTTATCTCCTATTGCTTCTAGTGACAGTGTGTCTATGACTGCTATTAAGTCTCAGGAGTGACTTCCAAATAGCTAAGGATAGTGTCTATTGCTGGTTTAAGATTTCTTTTTTTGTTTGTTTGTTTTACTTTTTTTCAGTATTCAGTCTGGATACATTGATCCTTGGAGGACCACAGGGTATTACTTCTATTACTCAATATTTCTCCTCATTTATTTTTATAAGGCTGCCTTGAAGCTTTTAAAATTCCACTGGTCGATCTTAGTTTGAAGTTTTCTCATTCACATACAGATTAAACAGACAATGAAAATCTATTCTTATTCTACCAGTATTATTCCAATCTATGTATGTTTAATACAAGAAAACTGAGGGGGGGTGTTCAATGGTGGTAGCAGGTTAAGGTAATACATGCAGCACATCCTGTTTTTTCTGACTTTTTCTCATACAAGTCTAGAAGAAGTCTCTCCTATTCATTTTTGTCTGTTAGTGAACAGTTGCAAGAAGAGTCAGAATATCCCAGAAACTTGTTTCCTGCAAGCAAAACACAGAATATGACATAGGCTGGGTGAAAGATGGAAAAATATTAAGTGGAAACATGGTGCTGGCACCAAAAAATGGCTAGGTTTTTTACTATTTGTACATAAGGAGAAATTCCTGATGCATCTTCAAACAAAAAATAACTTATGTGTTGATGTGCACAACCATATAATTGAATTTTACTCAAAGTATTGAATATATTCTTTTAAAAAATTCTTTGTGAAAAGAAAAAATAATAGATCTTAAAATATGAGATGTAAGAGTTGTTTAAGAGTTCAGTGATCATTAAAATTCAAATCCACAACACAGTGAAGTACATTTACTGTTTTTTTCCACTTTACCAATTGGTGCATACTGTATCAAAACCACTATTAACATGTATGTCATTTTTAAGTGATTGTTCTGGAGCACACAATATTTTTTGTTGTAGAAGGAAAGTATTAGATTCTTAACTAAGCTTCAACCTAGAGGTCTCCCAGAAAACTCATTTTGATCACAGATAGTGTTATGTTTTCAAAATAATGCAAAATGTATATATACCAATACAGGAATAATATTGGTGCCATTTAGCATACTTTATCACAAATTAAGATGAATATACTTCCCATCTAGAATGTTGCTGCCAGTTGTCATAGTAAGTAGATGAAAATAACTTGGAGTGGGGTAAGAGCTGCTACGAATATTCATTACGAGTACTATTTAGAGTACTGTTAAAATAGTTGTAATTTTTTCATGTGCCTATTTTCTTAATGATTTTGTATCACCTTAATCATATTACTTACAATATTTTTCTCCCATTTAGGAGACACCAGTGAAAGTTTATTTACCTGTTCCATCTGTTACTTAAGGACATTATTTATGGCTTCTTTTTTTTTTTTCCCGATTTGATTTATTACCATCTAACAGTCAAGTGAATAACATGATAGCAACATCAGAATAGGATGGTGGTGGTGTAAAAGTGCATTTAAGTGATAGATAAGCAGCTTGAAGAAATTGAAGGCTCTGTCTTAGTTATATCTTAATGTCATTTTGGAGATTTGACTCCTTTTGTTGTAGTTATTTGGGGTTATTTGCTGTGGTTTAAAGGACATCGTCATTGAAAGCAATCCTTAGAACTCTAGTCTTTAATTGTATTTCTTCTAATATAGAAAAATCTAAAATAAAACCCAGCCACCCAACAATACTATAATTACTTCATTTCCAATTTATTCTACATGTCTTTCTGTGGAAACCTTTCTAACTTTTAGACTAGGTGTATTTTTAAGGCATCAGAAATTCTTTTTTTTTTGTTGAGCTTATTTCTCAAATTAAATTCTTTTTTGATGATCTGAAGATTATTCTGTAATCTTTTGTTTACAGTAAGTGACAATTATGACTAATTCAACAAAAGCCTTTGAATCTAGCATGTGTTCATTAGTTAGACAAGAAAAGCCACTCCGGAATTGCTGAGGGACCTGAGATCAGGAATTTAATTCACATTAAGAATCTTTAAATCCAATTAATTTTTATAATTTTGATCTGCTAATCAAGGTACTATTTGCCCCTTTTCCTTTAATGCACAGGCTAAACATTCCAGTTTTAGAAAGAGAAGTTTAAATTACAATAACATTTCCATATTCAGGTAGAGGGGGGGAGGGGGAAAGGAAAACTAAAAGAACCAGGGGGAAAAAAAAAAAAATCATTCCCTGTTTTATAGACTATCTTAAACACAATGCTGAAGAAACTGTGTTGAACTGGAAGGTTGCTGCTCCTTGATGCTGTTATGCACTTCTGTTTGGTTTTCTGTTCTTAGTTGTTTGCTTGCTTACAGAGATTAACATAAAGATTCGCAGTAAGTGCTATCAAGCTGAGGAATGGAAATGGCATGTTGTTAGTTTGCTCAGTTTAGTTCTTCTGTTGGTTTTGTTTTGTTTTTTTTTTTTTTCTGGTTATCATTCTTGAGGAAAAGCTTGCCAAAATTAAAAAACCAAACCAAACCAAACCACACACTTGGTATAATTTTTTCACTGCCTGGTCATCTCAATGAGCTGTTCTTTTGATAATATTTTAGCTAATAGTCTCTTAATATTTCTGGTATTTCCTCTGGTAATATTTTAGCTCATGAGTGCATAATCTCATAATACATATGCAGAATGTGTGGCAGAGAACAGTGATTTTTGTATTAATTTTAATAATTGTACAGACTAGATTTTTAGCTAGTTTGAATGTTTAGGAAACATTCAAAAGTTTAAATATTCTTTCTTTGCTCTTTAGAGACCATTTTCTGAGCTACCCTTTGCTTTCTATCATAGTTCAGCAGGTTTAAAAAAACTGTTTCTGAAAGATGTAAACCCTAAAGCTCTCATGGATTTGCAATGTTTCATTTCGTAAGTCACCGACTCAAGGTAATGTACTCATTTTCCTTGCGTTACATTTTCTGTAGGAATTGTATTTTGAGTCCCATTTTCTTTCCATTGGCTAGGATATTTAAGAACTGCAGCTCCCAGAATCCACATCATGAAAAAAGACATACAGAACAGGAACAATTCCCATGAGAAGGATGTCCTGTCTAGGTAAATGAATTACTCAGCTCCTAATTATGGAGAAATGCTAACTGAATACTGCACAGGTTTTAAATGAAGTATTTCAGGACAGTTCATTAAGGTAAGAGGAATCTTTTAAAGTGTTTGTTCTGACAAAAGTTAAAATATTGAAACACCCAGAGAGGCTGAAATTCTAACATTCCTGTACTTCCACTCACTCTAGAAACTTTTGAGCTGTACAGTCTTATCTAGGAGCAAAAGTCACACACTTGTCTACATTCTCTCAAAAATGTCAATTAATCACTGCTAAAAAGTATTTCTCTCCAAAACAGAGAAGTCCTTTTTTTGTATTATTTTTATTTCATTTGAAGTTTCTTTTGATGCTGTTCACAATTTCTTGTTACTATAAAGTCTCCAGGAAATGCTTTAAGATTTTTTCTGGTTTTGTGTCCATGCAAAGCAATGCTAAGCCTGCTCACAATTTATTACTTTCAGGTTTTCCTCTTTTTAAGAAGTAGCTGATTACTAAAAATTCTTGTCCTAGATTATAATTTTACATGACATTGGAATAAAGTCTATTCATGGCTGCCTGTAGGACTAGGTGTTTATAATAAAAGCAGTAACCTTATTTATTTGGACTTCAAATGCTGCAGCTGAGACTAAGTAAATACACTTTGTATTATAAGAGCTGCACAGAGACATTTTTGCAGCTGTTTCATAAAGCAGTTGCTGTTCTTACAAAGTTTGTCACTTGAACCTTTCTCTGGAGATAAATGCATAGGACAGCTCCCATGCACAAGTATCCTATGAGAACAGCAAACCTATCCTCCATGCTCTTTACTGACTTGCAGCAATATCATTTGGTGTGTTGACCTTGGCTGGCTGCCAGGCACAAACCAAGCCACACTCTCATTCCCCCTTCTCAGCAAGACAGGAAGAGAAAATATGGTAAGAAGCTCATAGGTCAAGATAAGGACAGGGACATAACTTACCAATTGCCATCATGGGCAAACCAGACTTGAACTGGGGAAGATTAATTTAATTTATTGTCAATTAACAACAGAGTAGGATAGTGAGAAATAAAAACAAAACTGAAAATACTTTTCCCCCAACTCCCCTTCTTCCCAGGCTCAGCTTCACTCCTGACTTTTCTAGCTCCCCTGCTGAGAGGGGCAGGAGGATGGGGAATGGGAATTCTCATCAGTCCATAACAGCTCCTCTTTGCCACTTCTTCCTCCTCACGCTCTTCCCCTGCTCCCGCATGGGATCCCTCCCATGGGATACAATCATTCAAGAATTGCTCCAGTGTGGGTTCTTTCCAGGGTGTACAGTCTTTCAGGAACAGACTGTTCCAGCATGGGTCCCCCATGGGCCACATTTCCTGCTAGGAGCCTGCTCTGGCATGGGCTATCCATGGGCTGCAGTGTGGATATCTGCTCCAACATGGTTCTCCATGGGCTGCAGGGACACCACCTGTGTCACCAGGGTCTTCTCCATGGGCTGTAGGGGAACCTCTGCTCTGCAGCCTGGAGCACCTCCTCCCCCTCCTACTTCACCAACCTTGATGTCTGCAGAGCTGTTTCTTTCACATTCTCCTCACGCTTCTCTCTCACAGCTGCTGCACAGTCTTTTTTTACACTTTCTGAAATATGTTATCACAGATGTGCCACCAGCGTCACTCACTGGGTCAGCTTTGGGCAGTGGCAGGTCCAGTTTGGAGCTAGCTGAAACTGGCTCTGTCTCACAGAAAGCACCCCTGCAGATCCAGTGCTACCAAAACCTTGCCACATAAACCCAAAACACATTATTAACTCAAAGTCTGTGTTCTCACTTTGAGGTGCTTTTTATCCCTCCTTATTTCATAAAGGCATCCAAGATAAACCTTACACAACTCCACTCCTTAGGCATAAAGAAATAGCCTTATCCTAAGGGTTAAGCTCATCCGTGCAAGAAAGGGAACTTCTTTGAAAGCCAGTTTGCAGCTGGTTACAACTTCTCAAGAGCTGATGACAAACACAGACCCTATCTCTTTTTCTCCTGGTGCAAAGAAGTATGTTTAGTGTCTAATTCTCCAATGTAAATCCTTATTTTATATACATATATACTTCAGAGTGCAGATGAAAAGATTACCATACAAATACAGTTATTTTATAGACATGAGGGATGAAGCAGAGAACAAACCATGAATGATAGTCACACTGTTTTTCTTTAGTTGCATTTTATTTATAAATACATAATTTATTCATATTTTACCACTGGAAAATGCTTAGATTCTATAGTGACTCAGAGTAGACACATACATTGATGTTTGTCATGTTTCTAGCCTGCAAAATTTTAGATATTTATTGATAGACTCAAGGGAAGATATTTTCTGACATGTGAGGTTCTCCCTAAGCCTGTCACTGCCTCCCATTCCCCTTCTCTTTTCTACAATGGCAGTATAAGCAGCAGTAGCTGGCAAACTGGAAATGTATTTAAGCCTAGATGTGCTTTCTGTATATGAGCACCACTCTGATTCTTCACTACCACAGGGTCTATCTTTGTCTCTTTTTTTCTTGATTTCTGAACAGACTTTAGGGTCTTGCAGGATTCTAACTCAAACCTTACTTCTGACCACACTAACAAAATTTCTTTGCATTTTACCCCATCTCAGTTTGGCCTCACAATCAGCCAGCTGGTTTCTGCTGACTCCAAAGGTGCCCAGCCTTCCCCATGCATATGCTCCTAAACATGACAAAATACTTAAAAATGTCAAAGTAATATCAATGACCTCTCAGTTTTTTGCATAAAGTATTTATGTCAACATTTCATTACCAAATATGGGAAAACACATGATCCTCCTAAAGTGTAGTAAGAAAGAGACCAATAATATCATCAATTAATACGCAACTTTGCAAACCGTACTCAAGCTATAAATAAGTTTTAAAATAGTATTTTAAAACTGAAAGATTTCTGTATGGAAAATGAAATGTTTTGATTAGGGAAATTTTAAATGAAATTTAACACTTTTATATTCCTCACAGACTTTATAAATTACTTTTCTCCATAGTAAAAAAGAAATAAAATAGTGAAATATTTGCATTTTTTGACAGAAAATCACCTGATGAAGAAATTTCCTTTCATCTCTCCTAGTTCTGAAACCAGTCCAAAGAAAAAATACTGACAAGGGGATCCAATAGGAAAACAATTAAGAATATAGTCTATAGACTTAGTTCTCTGGTATGTCCTACTCCCCGCCTGTACAGGCCCGTATTGCAGCTATTAGGAGTAAACATTCCTCAGCTCAAGAGAGAGGATATAGAAGGTATGCACCACAGGGTACCCTGTGGTTTTACCTGTGTGACCACAGGGAGGACATGAGGAAGTGGGTTGGAAAACCTACCTCAACCCTAGATACACGGGTACATGAGTTGCAAGGAAAAACAATCAGAAAAGGGGATTCTTCCTGGAGAAATGATGCTCCAGTTTCCAGCGGGCAGTTCCCCAGACAGACTAGAAGGGCTGATCTTATTTCTGATCCTCTTGAAGGGACTACTGATTCACATTTGCAAAAGTGAGTTACAAATGCTATGGCCAGGATTAGAGGGGCCCTGCCTCCAGCCAGGTGGAGGAAAGGGACAACCGGGTCTACTGGACAGTGTGGATTCAATGGCCTGGCACATCAGACCCACAGGAGTACAAGGCTCTAGTAGACACCAGTGCACAATGTACCCTAGTGCCATCAAGCTATAAAGGGACAGAACCCATCTGTATCTCTGGAGTGACAGGGGGATCCCAAAAGCTAACTATATTGGAAGCTGAGGTGAGTCTAACTGGGAATGAGTGGCATGAGCACCCCACTGTGAGTGGCCCAGAGGTTCCGTGCATCCTTGGCATAGACTACCTCACGAGAGGGTATTTCAAGGACCCAAAAGGGTACTGGTGGGCCTTTGGTATAGCTGCATTGGAGATGGAGGAAACTGGAACAGCTGTCCACCTTGCCTGGCCTCTCTGAGGATGCTACGGTTGTGGGGTTCCTGAGCGCTGAAGAACAACAGGTGCCAATTACTACCACAACAGTGCACCAGTGGCAGTATCACACCAGGCAAGACTCTCCGATTCCCATCCATAAGCTGATTTGTCGACTGGAGAGCCAAAGGGTGATCAGCAAAATTTGCTCACCCTTTGACATATGACCAGTGCAAAAATCTAATGGGGAGTGGAGAATAACAGTAGACTATCGTGGGCTCAATAAGTCACGCCACTGCTGAGTGCTGCTGTGCCAGACATTCTAAAACTTCAATACAAACTGGAGTCAAAGGCAACCAAGTGGTGCAACACAACTGATATCGCTAATGCATTTTTCTCAATCCCTTTGGCAACAGAGTGCAGGCCACAGTTTGCTTTCACATGGAGGGTGTGAAGGACTGAAAGAGTTAATGTCTCAAACATTATGGTGGGGCAAGTTCTGCTTAAGGACGAACTCTGCATAACAAGTAACTCTGCCTAGCAAGGAACCACAGGTGAAAAGAAGACCATCAGCACCCATCAACAACAGGAGGGGGATGGTGTGCTGGAGGGTGCACAGGCCCATGTTCTGATGTGCTGTTCTGATGTGCTGAGCAGGACAGCTCACCATGTAGGGAAGGGGGAGTTACCCCCCAAACGACCCCCAAGTCCCAAAGGCTCATAAACTGCTCATGACAGCTAATTAGCCTAATAAGTTCGAGTGCCCACCCAAAAGAGGGGCAAGGATAATAAAACGGCATGAATTGAAGCCCCATGTGTGCAAGCCCACTGGAACGTGACCTCTTGGCTGACTGAACCAATGCTGGACCCAGGACTGGTGAAACCTTTCTCTCTTCCTTTTTCTCTCTCTGTCTTGTTCTCTCTTTCCTTTTCCTTTTCCATAATCCCTACACCTCATCCCTTTAGACATAAAACCATTGACAAAGTCTGGGACTAAAAGCAGATCCAGCAGCCCCTAGGCTCCTCTCTGAGAAGGAGTCTAGAAAGCCAGGGGGTCTGCTCTGAACGTTGTGACTCAACAGGAGGGCTCTCCTTATTGTCTTCCCTGAACTGATTCCCAAATAAACAAGGCCTGTACTATATGTTTGGTGATGTATGGTTAGCACATGTTACACAATTTACTGACATAGTTTCATGCCATTTTTTGTTGTGAGCATACCAATTTTTGTGGTGAGCATGCCAATTCTTGTTGTGAGTGAATAAAACTTGAGTTTTGTGAGTTAAAGGATCCCTGGTGTCGTTTCACCTTAATCCTGACCTGGGAATCAGCAAACCTGAGTCATCATCCTGAGAAATTGGGATGTGACAGAGGGGCATCTAGAACACCTGGAATCAGCTGCCCCAGGGGTGGAAACACAGCCCCACCATTTGCCATGGACTAATCCAGACTGCACTGGAAAAAGGTGAAGCTCCGGAACATCTGCAATACATTGACGACATCATTGTATGGGGCAACACAGCAGAAGAAGTTTTTAAGAAAGGGAAGAAAATAGTTCAAACCCTTCTGAAAGCTGGTTTTGCCATAAAAGAAAGTAAGGTCAAGGGACCTGCACAGGAGACCCATTTTTTTAGGAATAAAATGGCAAGATGGATGTTGTCAGATCCCCATGGATGTGACCAACAAAATAGCAGCTATGTCTCCACCAACTAATAAAAAAGAAACACAGGCTTTCTTAGGTGTCATGGGTTCTTGGAGAATGCATATTCCAGATCACAGTCTGATTGTAAGCCCTCTCTATCAGGTGACCTGGAAGAAGAACAATTTTAAAGGGGAACTTGAGCAACAACGAGCCTTTGAACAAATTAAACTGGAGATTGTTCATGCAGTGGCCCTTGGACCAGTCCGGGCAGGACAAGATGTTAAAAATGTGCTCTACACCACAGCCGGGGAGAATGGCCCTACCTGGAGCCTCTGGCAGAAAGCACCTGGGGACACCCGAGGCTGACCCCTGGGGTTTTAGAGTCGGGGATACAGAGGATCCAAGGCCCACGATACTCCAACTGAAAAAGAGATATTGGCACCATATGAAGGAGTTTGAGCTGCCTTGGAAGTGGTTGGTACTGAAACACAGCTCCTCTTAGCACCCCGACTGCCAGTGCTGGGCTGGATGTTCAAAGGGAAGGTCCCCTCTACACATCATGCAACTGATGCCACATGGAGTAAGTGGGGTCGCACTGATCACACAAGGGGCTCGCATAGGGAACCCCAGTCGCCCAGGAATTTTGGAAGTGATCATGGACTGGCCAGAAGGCAAAGATTTTGGAATGTCACCAGAAGAGGAAGTGACATGTGCTGAAGAGGCCCCACTGTATAAGAAACTGTCAGAAAATGAGAGGCAATATGATGGGTCCTGTCACATTGTTGGAAAGTATCAGAGGTGGAAGGCTACTGTATGGAGTGCTATACGACAAGTTGCATAAACCGCTGAAGGAGAAGGTGAATCGAGTCAGTCTGCAGAGGTGAAAGCCATCCAGCTAGCATTAGACATTGCTGAAAGAGAAAAGTGGCCAGTGCTCAATGTCTATACTGACCCATGGATGGTGACAAATGCTGTGTGGGGATGGTTACAGCAATGGAAGAAGAGCAACTGGCAGTGCAGAGGCAAACCCAACTGGGCTGCCGCACTGTGGCAAGATATTGCGTCCCAGCTGGAGAATCTGGTTGTAAAAGTACATCACATAGATGCTCAGGTACCCAAGAGTCAGGCCACTGAAGAACATCAAAAAAAACCCAGCAGGTGGATCAGGCCACCAAGATTGAAGTGTCTCAGGTGGACCTGGACTGGCAACATAAGGATGAACTATTTATAGCTTGGTGGGCCCATGATACCTCAGGCCATCAGGGAAGAGATGCAACATATAGATGGGCTTGTGACTGAGGGGTGGACTTGACCATGGACACTATTGCACAGGTTAGCCATGAATGTGAAGCATGTGGTGCAATTAAGCAAGCCAAGTGGTTAAAGCCCCTGTGGTATGGTGGGCGATGTCTGAAATATAAATGCGGGGAGGCCTGGCAGATTGACTATATCAATCACACTCCCACAAACCCACCAAGGGAAGCGCCATGTTCTTTGAATGGTGGAAGCAACCACTGGATGGCTGGAAACATATTCTGTGCCCCATGCCACTGCCCAGAACACTATCCTGGGCCTTGAAAAGCAGGTCTTGTGGCAACACAGCACCCCAGAAAGAACTGAATCAGACAACGGGACTCATTTCCGAAACAACCTCATAGACACCTGGCCAAAGAGCATGGCATTGAGTGGGTGTATCACATCCCCTATGATGCACCAGCCTCCAGGAAAACTGAACGATACAATGGACTGCTAAAAACTACACTGAGAGCAATGGTGGGTGGAACCTTCAAACATTGGGATACACATTTAGCAAAAGCCAATTCATTAGTCAACACCAGAGGATCTGCCAATCGGGGTGGCCCTGCCCAATCAGAACTTTTATGTACTGTAGAAGGTGATAAAGTCCCTGTAGTGCACCTGAAGTATATGTTAGGGAAGACAATCAGGGTTAGTCCTGCCTCAGGCAAAGGCAAACCCATTTGTGGGATTGCTTTTGCTCAAGGACCTGGGTGCACTTGGTGGGTGATGTGGAAGGATGGAGAAGTCCAATGTGTACCTCAAGGGGATTTGATTTTAGGTGATAATAGCCAGTGAATTAAATTGTATGATGTTAATTGCTGAAAAACCCTGCCACTGTAAGTCATCACTATTACATTTGCTATTTGCCATATCAATGGTATTATAATAAGAATCACCCAAATCACTGAAGGATTGACTTTCATGAAACCGAGTGCAGTGGTGATGGAATTGAACTGGCTTCAGCAACTGGCACCCAGCAACTTCCTCAAGATCAACACCTTCAACCTGCAGACCATGGTGTGGGCCACGCCAAATACACCAGCCACGAGCTCCATGCAACAATTCAACACCACACACCATCTCTACTGCCCTGAAAGACTGTTACGACAGATGGAGCCCCAAAGGCATGGATTAAACAAACTCAGTGGATGCGTTAGAGGGATGGCCCATAAACTAAGGGAATGATACATCTGTATATATCTATATATATAGATAGATATAGATATAGATATATATCAAAGACAGGAAAAGTGGTGAAGATTAATCAGAAAGTGTAGGATCTGGGCATGATGTAGATGGTATAGAGTAAGGGGTGGATAATGTCCTGGGTTTGGCTGGGATAGAGTTCATTTTCACAAGAAGCTGGGAGGGAACACAGCCAGGATAGCTGACCTGAACTAGCCAAGGGGATGTTCGATGCCATATGATGTCATGCTCAGTATATAACTGGGGGAGCTGGCCTGGAGGTGGAGAGATCACAGTTCAGGAGCAGGCTGAGCATCAGGTTCCAGGTGGTGAGCAATTGCATAGTGCATCACTTGCTTTATACATTCTTTTATTAGTATTATTGTTATTATTACTTCTCTCCTTGTGTTGTCCTATTAAACTGTCCTTATCTCAACCCACGAGGTTTTACCTTTTTCTTCCGATTCTCCTCCCCATACCGCAGGATCTGGGAGGAGTGAGCAAGCAGCCACATGGTGCTTATTTGCCAGCTGGGCTTAAACCACGACAGTGTAAACTTTTATTAGCTTCCATCCTCATCCTGAAATTCTTATGGTGAATTGCCTGCTGTTAAAGATTTGGTTATATTGCTCTGGCTTACAGATTAAATGTTCTGTCTGATCTTTGGCACAACAGATACCTCTGACACCTTTATTCATTATCTGTTGAGAATGTTTTTTAATCAGCATTCTTATTTCAAATGGAGACACATTTTCTGTGGCTCTGGTCTCCTAGCAACACAGTTTATTGTCACTGACTTTTGGCATTTCAAAAGATCTCTGTTCAGAATGCTTTTCATGGCTGTTAATTCTCTGTACAGCCTCACAGACTTGATACTTTGATATCCCATATCAGAGCTGGTTCATTTTACTGTAACCAACAACATATCAAGCACCAGAATAACTTAAAATGATCACCACCTAATCTTCATAACAAACCAGATTCTAAGAGGACAAGAACTAGTTTACTTTTTATAGATACTACACTTAAACTGTGTGTTTTGGACACTGACTCATTTGTGCTCTGAAATATATCCTATTGGATAAATAGGATTAGAAAATCATGTGAAAGAGCAAATATGCTCAGCTGTGCTGTATTTTCAGAAATAAACTTATCTCAAACTATTTTGCAGTTTAGAATTTTTTAGTAAAAGCTAAATTTCTGAATTTGTTCTCACATGAAAAAAGCTGCACACCTTTTATTAGTTAGAGATGGGATTAGAATAAGAGATTGTCAGAAGTGACTTGGGTGGCAGTTTTTTCCCCTGCAAAATTGTTTAATTGCTTTAGCCATCAGACATGGATTTAACACAGATGTGAATCTTGATGGAGTCTGAACCTTGACCCCCAGTACATATATTTCTTAACAAAGTTTTCAAAGTGTGGATTAAAAAAGATTTAATATGAAACATATACTATACTATTTTTAACTTGTTAATGAATTAGTAGAATTATTTTGTAAATGCAGCATTATGTCTCTTAATTTAAAAGGGACAGCATAGGTTACAGAATTTTCTAGCACTCCACTACTAGGACTTATATAAACTAAATGAACTAAGCACTCATTTAAATGAAGAAATTATGTAGGAATTAAAGCAAAAAAATAGTACTATTAATGTGAATAAGCAACTGAAGAGTTTTTGTATAAGGACAGCATAAACAGATGACTTTGGGGAGGGTGCACAGTAGCCCATAATCTTTCTAGTAATGATGTTATGCTTCAGATGTAGTTGTAAATTGTGGGTTTTTTTCATCCTACAGAATGTCATAAAAGAAATGCAGAAGGCTTTGGAGCCAGGATAGTTAGAAAATATTTAAAGGGAGGATCTATGAAACATTTGATTGCAAATTTCCCCAAAATAGGACATACCCTTTTCATATCATAGCCAAGGCAGCACACTAGCATTAGGACATCAAACTGGTCAGGGGATAACAGTCTAGAAGGATGTTACAAAGTATGAGTTAGTCATACAGAGAAAAAAATGTAAAATGGAAATAGTGAAGTTCAGAGCAATTCATTTCAGGAGGAATTCAGATGGCAAGCAAGAAAAAGATCAGCTGAAGTACACTCTATGTTGTTTACAATATGTAAGCAAAGAATTATGTTGAAACTAAAAGACCAGAGTAATAAATGAAAAAAAAAAAAAAAACCAAAAAAAACCAGCAAACCAACAAAACCCAAAATGCCTGTAACTAATGGTAACACAACTATCACCGGAGACAAATGTAGCACCATTCAAAGTAAATTGACCTTTTTGACTTACTTGCAGTTGGTGAATGCAAAGCAGAGAGTTTTCTCTTCAGGTCAGTGCTGCACAGGGCATGAAAACACTAGGGACAGCTATCTGGGGATAAATAGCAATGTCCACCTTAGTGTCTGGTCATCAATGGAGATCAGAAATAAAACCTATTACAAAATGTTAAAATACACAACCACAACATTTACAAAAGTCTTTATCGTTCTGCCACAAGGCAAAAATTATAAATGCTTATATCAAGAGTTACTAGTTATCTAAACAAAGTAAAATAAAAAAAAGGAAAGGAAGTTTATGGAAATCACATTTCAAAGAGAATTTTCAGTCTAAATGAAATTAAAAAAAATATATATTATTTGTTGTGGTAAAGCTTTTTTGTCATCAAAATTCCCCCCCATCCCCCCAAAAGCAAGCAAAATTTACTAGCCTGGGATGTGGATTCAGGAGTCTGTTTTCCTGGTTTTGATGTGATATGGCAGAAAAGCAAGCAGACAACATACCTGAAATCTGTCTTTTCCTATCATGAGTTAGTGTCAGGTCTCTAGCATGAACACACATCTCTTCTCTGAGACTGAAACAGAAACTTTGGGGCAAGTTTATCTTTTCCAATGGGATTCTGAAAGATTTTTTTCCCCTCTTTTCACTCATATGTGGAACAAATACTAATTCCAATATTTTGTATGCTTCCATGAATCAGAATTGTTGACTCTAGTGAGTCAACAAACTTCAAATGGTTTAATGTCAAATCAAAATTTATGCAAATAACGGTATAATGTCAACAACTGGGAGCAATAAGCTGCAACCTACACAGTGAGAAATAAAAGCCTATGGATCTATTAGGGAAACTAATAACTTTATTAAGTCCACTTTTGCTATTGGTTTTATGAATGCTGTAACCTATTTATTAGTGAATGCCATTGCTCCTTACCCCATTTATTCTGGTGTACTAGTTTTGGCTGGGGTGGAGTTAAATTTTTTCATAGTAGCTTGTATGGTGCTATCTTTTGCATTTGTGATGAGAACAGTGTTGATAACACACTGATAGTTAGTTACTGTTGAGCAGTGCTTGCACAGCGTCAGGGCCTTTTCTGCTTCTCAGACTGCCCCACCAGCAAGTAGGCTGGGTCTACACGAGAAGCTGGGAGAAGACACAACTGGGACAGCTGACCCTAGCTGACGCAAGGGATACCCCTTACCATATGCATCATGCTCAGTGATAAAAGCTGGGGGAAAGAATGAGGAAGAGGGAAGTTCAGACTTATGATACTTATCTTCCCAAGTAACTGTTACGTGTGGTGGACCCCTGCTTTCCTGGAGATGGCTGAACACCCGCCTGCCGATGGGAAGCAGTGAATGAATTTCTTGCTTTGTTTTGCTTGCGCACGCAGCTTTTGGTTTACTTATTAAACTGCCTTTATGTCAACCCACAAGTTTTCTCACTTTTACCCTTCTGACCCTCTCCCCCATCCCACTGTGGGGGGGGAGTGAGCAATTGGCTTTGTGGGGCTTAGCTGCCTACCAGGGTTAAACCACAAGAGTTGGTGTTCTATCCTCTTCTGATTAACTGATTTTTACCCTCTTTAGGTCTATTGAAAATCTTTCTGTGCTATGGAATTGGTCCTGAATGAAGAGGCAGCCAATTTCAGCCTAAAGGGTAGATCAAATTGAGTCCACTGAAATCACAAAAGGGTTTTACCAATGATTTTGAGGGGGAGCTGGAATGTTGCCCTCTTCAACTGATATCTTATCACTGCCTTTTTCTTCTAATGACTTAGTTAAAAAGAGCAAAAAACCTCTTTAGGTAATGTTCGCCTAGAACTCCATCTTCTTTGGAGAATATTCCTTTTTTTTAATAAACCATAATGAAGATTTGTTGATACTGATGCCAAGTTGTAAATAGTATCTTTCTAAAGAGTTTATTGATGTCTTTATATGTGGTTCCCTTCTGTTGTTTTTTTTTTTTCTTTTCAATATAATCGTGCAGTATAATCATTCACCCCAATATTTAAAATATCAAATGTAACTAGATATTTTTATAAAGCTAAATAATAAAAAATATATTTGCCATGTATAAAATACATATTTTTAAATCATTTTTCCTAAAATTATTTGTGACAGTTGAGAACAGAACATGTAGAAACTCAGGGAAAAAAAATGCAGTCAGAATTCAAGATGCCTAAGGATTATTCAAAGCTTGAAATGTCTTCCGCCTTTGCCATTCCATAATTTAACTCAGAAGCTGAATAAATGTGGGCCTAATTTTTGTATTTAAACTGTATAAAAACTGCAGCTTATTTTTATGTCACATAGCACTGCATATTTTGTTCAAAAAAGTATTTGCGTATGCTTCACAACTTTTCTCTAAACCTATTCTCATGTACCAGTCATGAAGGTTACTCATAACAAAGCACTGAAGTACATTCATTTGAGTAAACCTGTGAGCAACTCCACTAAAAATCATGAGACTACTCACACACTTAAAGCATTTGCTTTTGTTCTTTCCTGAATTGGAAACCTAATGTTCAAAGGGCTGATGAAATGTGTCAGGTTAATAGTTCATGCTATTTAAATGTATGTAAGAAATTCACTATAGTGTATGTGGTTAGACAGTGAAGTTCTATTTAAAGCACATTGTGATAAAACACAATCACTTTGCCCACAAAATGTTTTCTGTTTCTTGCTTTGCTTTTCTTCACTAGCTATTATACAACAATAAGTCTCACCTATCATGCTACTATTATATGCTAATTGCAATCAAGCTTTTTGGAGCTGTGTGAAGATGACAGTGTATTTGCATTAAAAAAAAGATTTTGTGATAAATTGCTTTTGAATATTGTACATTCTCACATGACACAGGTCCTCTTACTACCTGTTAAAACAGCAGTGTGAACACTTTCAGTTACATTGAAGAAAACAATTAAACAGTATAATAATTTAATGCAAAATACCTCAGAAGATTTTTTTAATCACATTTTAAAAATTGGATCACTATTATGCACATAAGCAGGTGATCAAGAAGTAAAAGTAACATAACGATTTATTTTTTTTTAATCAATGCATTTAGCATTTTCTGCTCAGTGACCCTTAAATGGAGTGATGCATCATTGTGAAATGCAGTTGTAAGTTATGGATTTCAGACTGTCACCATTATAAATCTGTTATTAACAAAAGAAGGTTTGGCAAGGATGCACTAAAAAGATATCTCAGAAACTGAAGAGAAATAACTTGCATGCAAATGCTTCTAAGAGAGAGAAAGTGGTCAGTCAGTGTGGTGAGGTAATTTCCAATGTAACAGAGAAAGGAAAATATGTTTATCTTAAAGGGTTGTTGTCAGCTGTCAAATTCTTTTTGTCTAAAATTCATTTAAATACTAAGCATTCTAAAATGTCATTTGCTTTAGCACATGAGAAGCTTTAAAAGAACAATAATATTAGCTTTCACAGTCACAGCTGGGGGCATTAAATCTAACTAATTTTTATGCTTTCAAAGTGTACATGTAAATAAAGATGAGGTGAAAGTTATTAGGAGCAACATTTTATTTTCAGTAGTGGCCATAACAATTGGAATAGTGGAGGGCAGTGAGGTTTTCTCCTTGTGGTGGTTTTTGTGATTAACCCAGCAAAATCATTGTAGAAATCAGTTTTTTCCTTTTCACTTCTTTTTTTGTTTGTTTCTTGTAATTTCTGCCTGGTTACTGCTTAGAACATGTCTGCTTCTTAATCAGGTAGGAGGAGAAGGGGGGGGGGAGGGATGTTGGCAAATTCCCTTAACACTCTCTACATTACCCAACTGATGTGGTTTATATAAAAAGAGATTAATTTCCCTTGGCTAGTTGGACAAGCAAATAAACCTTATTTCCTCCTAAAGCAAGAAACATAAGCAAAATCTCTGACAGTTCTTAAGATCTGGTGGCAAGGCTCATTTAACCAAGGCACATGCCTTGGATTAATGTTGGGGAAAAGAAAGATTTTTGTGCCTATCATGCTTGCAGAAAGACCTGGAAATCATAAACCTTAAGAAACGGCTGTGAATACATAGTTGTTATTATACACAAACAGCTAATTTAAAACCTACATTTTTGAAATCTTGTGGGTTTTTTTTCTATTGTAGTTGAGGTTTGGGTTTTGTCTGGTTTAGGTAGACAAACTTTCCACCATTGTGATTGCAAGGCAGCTCCTTTTAGTCCTATTTTCCATTTCCAACAGTTGCCACAGGGAAAAACTGCTCAGTACATGTAGTTTGAACCAAATCAGGATCAGAGTGTTTTATTGATTTATTAACAACATGTAATTAAGCAGCAATTACTGAACTATACATTCAGGATCAATATCAGTGATATAGGAGATATATCACAATACTAGACTGTTAAAAAACTTAAATGTCCATCTAGAAATTTCTCCACACCTTTTTGTAACTAATCCTTATGTGGTCTAATCATGCACATGTGTTCACTCACATGCAGTTACTTGATAGCAGGGGATCTCTCCCTGCCCCAAATGCACCTCTCCCCACCACCACTAACGCACCCTTCCTGGCAGCATCATGCTATGTGTAGCTACAATTATTTTCACTCCAACATTTACCTCTGCTGTAACAAATTTTCCTGTCCTTTTATACTTCCTTGCAAGCAAAGTCCCTCTTTGTAAATCCTTACTTACTCTTTACTCTGGCTAACAGTCACCTCACTCTCTAGTATGACCAGTTGGGGGCAAACCTTTTGCCAGGCAGTTTTGAGCATTTGATCATGCTTGTTTTGTGCACTTACAGTCCTACTGCCAGAATTGCACTACATGACCATACTGAAAACAATGACTAAACACTGCTTATGTTTTAAATTATGAAAACAAAAACGGAGTAAAAAAAAATGTATTGGTATGTATTTTTTACTTCAGACAGGCATTTTTAATTTTTGAACTAGTTAATATAAGAATTAACAACAACCATCTTTCTTCATTTCTACAATGTCTTTACCTGCAGTTGTTTTTAGACATCACTTTACAAACAGATAAATTTGAAATGATCTTACCTATTTACTAAGTATTAACATTTTTAAAGGGATAGAAGATGTATCTTTGGAGAAAGGGCTTTTTATGAACCTGAAGTAGTGACAAAATAGCACAATGACTTTACGTCTGGTCCATTTTAGCAGAATGACTGCATAAAATGATCTGGGGGATGAAATTGCATGTGCACGATTATAGCAATAATAGGTGTATTCACTTTTTGATGTTGACATTTTAATTATAAATAAAAGAAATAATCCAGCAGTCATTTATAATGTGCAGACCTTCTAAAGCAACAAATGGTAGAACTTGTTTTAATTGTCTGCATATTGTCTTTAAAAACATATGACCTGAAAACTGACATTTTAATCAATAAAATACACAGGAAGCATTCAATGTTTATGTACTTGGAACAATCAAATATCGTTTCTTAAAGACACGGCAGTATAATATGGATTTATTTTTTATAAAATTTTCAAACAATTTGCTCAAAACAAATTTCTGCGTATAGAAGAGGGCATATCTGAAAATATTTTCTATATAGAAATGGGGAGATAAGCAAAAAAGACTACTTTATATGGAAAGGCTAGTTCATGACTAAAAATTTTGTCTCAAAAAAATTGACTGAAATGAAGCTAGTTTGTGTTTGCAAGAGAATATGAAATGTGTATAACCTTAATGGAAGTTTGTGGTGGGTTGACCCTGGCTGGACGCCAAGGTGCCCACCAAAGCCATTCTATCACTCCCCCCTCCTCAGGTGGACAGGGGAGAGAAAATATAACAAAGGGCTTGTGGGTTGAGATAAGGACAGGAGAGATCACTCACCAATTACCATCACAGGCAAAACAGACTCAAATTGGGGAAAATTAGCTTGATTTATTACAAATCAACCAGAGAAGGGTAATGAGAAATAAAACCAAATCTCAGAACACCTTCCCTCCACCCCCTTCCTTCTTCCCAGGCACAACTTCAGTCTCGGATTCTCTACCTAACCCCCCCTCAGTGGCACAGGGGGACGGGGAATGGGGTTTACAGTCAGTTCATCACACGTTATTTCTGCTGCTTCATCCTCCTCAGGGGCAGGACTCATCACACTCTTCCCCTGCTCCAGCGTGGAGTCCCTCCCATGGGAGACAGTCCTCCATGAACTTCTCCGTGGGTCCTTCCCACGGGCCGCAGTTCTTCACGAACCACTCCAGCATGGGTCCTTTCCATGGCGTGCAGTCCTTCAGGAGCACACTGCTCCAGCGTGGGTCCCCCATGGGGTCACAAGTCCTGCCAGAAAACCTGCTCCGTGGGCTCCTCTCTCCACAGATCCGCAGGTCCTGCCAGGAGCCTGCTCCAGCGTGGGCTTCCCACGGGGTCACAGCCTCCTTCGGGCATCCACCTGCTCCAGCATGGGGCCCTCCATGGGCTGCAGGTGGAGATCTGCTCCACCATGGACCTCCATGGACTGCAGGGGGACAACCTGCCTCACCATGGTCTTCACCACGGGCTGCAGGGGAATCTCTGCTCCGGCACCTGGAGCATCTCCTCCCCCTCCTTCTTCACTGACCTTGGTGTCTGCAGTGTTGTTTCTCTTACATATTCTCACTCTCTCTCTGGCTGCCGTTTCTTTCATCCCAACTTTTTTCCTTCTTAAAAATGTTATCACAGAGGCGTTACCACTATCACTGATTGGCTCGGCCTTGGCTGGCAGCAGGTCCAACTTAGAGCCGGCTGGTATGGGCTCTGTCGGACACAGGGGAAGCTTCCAGCAGCTTCTTACAGAAGCCACCCCTGTAACCCCCCTGCTACCAAAACCTTGCCATGCAAAGCCAATACAAAGTTTCATTATTATACACAGATGGATTAAAATATAGCTAAAAATTTTTCAAAAAAATCTGTGTATTTTCAGGTCCTTTTTCTACTTGACTGTATTGATAGACTTCATAAAGCAGCATTTTTATAATTACATATAGAAATTTATTGGTTTGTTCATAAAGCTCTTTTTTCTTCCATGTTGATATTTTTTTGCAAAATTCTATTTGTAGAAAATAAATAATAAATTAAAATTAGTTCTTTTTTCAGGCATGCAATATGGTTGGTGCAACAAGGATACCTTGCAATGCTCACAGACATGTAATGCTCTTAGTGTCCTTAAAGGAGATAATTAAAATGTAAATGAATGTGGGGTATGCTGGTCAATAAGGGCTAATAAAGGTCCGCACAGTTTATATTGCAAAAGGAAGCATGTTTTCATTTCATCATAAATAAATTATTTGAATTATTTTTAAAGTAAATTAATATTTTCTTAGTTGTCTACAAATGTTTATCGATATTGCAAATCTTTATGGATATTACTGTGTACATATCCTTACAAATATATTTCTCAAATATACACACATACACACAACTAGACACAAATACACACATTATCTGAAGTGAATATATTGTTGTTTCTCTTCATTAATACAATCCTGAATAACTGACAGTTCACAAAGAAATATACTTTAAAAATAAATGCAGTGGTTTTGAATAAATGCCTCTTTTCTGCCAAGAGTACAACAGTACAGACCTAGGAGGTTTCATTTTCCACATACTTTGTGCAAACATTTTCTTTGGGTTCCATACCTGTGAGTTTGCTGTTGCTAAAATTGGATTTGAAGTATATATTTGAATAGGCTCCAAAATCACAAGTGCAACTTAACCTCAGATGCCAGTTTTAGCTTTATTTTTACTGCTCCACTCCCCCACTGCTGAGCCAAATATGAAGCTCTTCCATCTGAGTAGTCCCAAGTTTTTCATCCTACTTCCTTTTCTCACAGGCATCCTTCTCCAAAGAACAGTATTTTTCATTTTCTTCTTGCTTCTCAATGTCTTTTTGCCCTGTCCATGTATAGAACTTGAGTGAAAACTGCATTTTCTAAGTACCTCAGCTAGACTAATAAAAGATACTACTGCCTACACCTACACATAGGACTTCATATGCTTTAATATCTTTTACTGAGTGAAAAATTCCCGTTATACAAAGCATGTAGTAAAAAGACCCAGTTTCATTCATCTAGATTGTTTAGGAAATCCTTTACAATCAGTTGGCTGTCCTCAATCATTTATTTTCCCCACTTTGTAAAGGCAGCTGTCAGTTCTGTCAGTCTCTCAAAATTGTTGACAATGGAAATTTCTTGAATGATGCTGTCCTACCCTTCAGTGAAAATTACACAGTGGGGGAAGGACACTGTTTCTTTGCTCTGTCAAGTAATAAATGTGGGAAGGCAGTTAGAAGGTGTGTTCATCAAATTCTGATTTATCAAGAGATGTGAGACAACTCGTTCCTGCACCCCTAGCTCCTTCCATACCAACTTATGAACTTATCCAGACAAATAATTCAGATGCTGCTAATTTCTACAGAAAAACTCAACAACAAGGGAAAATACAGTCCTTAATCCTGAACATTATGAGAGTAATGCCCACGGGTTACCTTAATATACTAGTTCTGCTTGATCATATTCATCACTCAGAAATAAGAGTTTATTCTGTGAGGTAGGGAAGCTCAGGCGATAGTCCCTTTTCCATAATGTCCCATCTCAAATGAAAGAAGTCCTTCAAGCAGCCACAACATATCTCAGTCTGTAACAGTTTTCAGGTACTAGGGGCTGTATGGTTGCACCTAGACAGGAAGACTGAGGCAGGAAAAACTTGTGGTTTAATTAGAACCTAAGTGTGTTCACAGGGCTCTTCTGGGACATGGCTAGCAATAAGCTACTTCCAGTCTTTAGCAGGCATAGGCATGACAAATATCTTGCTGCCATTATTTCAGTTGATGACCCTTATACTTATGTGTCTAATCAGTGTTTTAAACCCTGGCCCCCACCCCTGGCATGCACTTGCAGATGTACACCCTCATACATGCACACACACACACAAACGCTCCCGTATCTCCTTGCTGTCGCAGTCCAAAAAGACCTGGACCCTTACATCTATATGCTTCACTATAGCCCTTTAGACCAAAGCTGAGGATCCTGGTTCTGCCTTTATTTATTTATTTATTTACTTACTTACTTATTTATTTAATAGGTATTCAGTAATCCCTTGCATGGCTGTTTCTTGGCTATAAAGGACTATGAGAGCAGCATCAGCTCCTCAGCAGTTTAACCTGGCTTTTATTTTTCAGATCCATTTTATGAAGCAAGGCAGCTGTAAACTGCTAGAGCAATTGAGTTCAAGCCCTTGCAATTCCATGTGTCCATGCATTCATCCAGAACAGCTACAAAGATGGAGTAGCTGTCAGAACTTTCCATCACATAACTTTTACATAAGCAATAAGTAAAGCAGTAAATAAATTTAAAAAGGCACATCATCACTTTGCTGTATTTTTGTACATTACAGATCTGCTCACCATATACAAATCAGATTGCTCATCATATACAAATCAGATTACAGATTCTGGATTCCAAAAATTAGGAAGGGTATATTTCAACTTGTGAATAAATTTTTTAGCACAATTTTGGTGGTGTACAAGTAAATAGAACTAATGTACTTCTGTGCTTAAACATGAAATATGTTTTAAAACGTAATTTCTTAATACAGAAATGTAAATTTAGTCAAATCAATTTGAGGTCATGGGATTCTTGCAGAAAAGTGTGTCCATTTTTTATCCTTCATTCTATCTCCCAATTAATTTATCAAAAAAATTTCATATGAATTATTGTTAACATTATTAGCATTAAAAGATTCAGTTATCATCCAATAAAAACCCTATATTTTTATTTTAACTTGTTGAAGGTAAGTGTCGTATGGTGGAGTTCAGTCCACGTGCTTTCATTTTTCATTCTTTTTTCTCTTCTTGATCTAAGTGAAAATGGTTAAATCAGATATACAAGCTAAATGCATATTGAATCTTAGAACGCAAGCAGTATAAATTAAGATTTAGACAGTTTCATAGCTTTCTGGGCTGCAATTAATTAAGAAATATAAAAATGTGGATATTTCTCACTTCATGAATAACCATGAACAACAAGACAGTAAAGAGAAATGAAAAACTGGCAAATATCAAACTTGATAGTCACAATGGAAATATTTGAGGATTGTTCCTTAATCAGAGAATCTGCCTTTGGAAGTAGAGTTTTTCACCTCCACCTAACTCATAGAAACATGTCCCCTATGGCAGTTTCAGCAGTGAGGCACTGTGAATTCCTCTTTTACTGCCAAGTATTGCCTCTTGGACATGCCTTCTGTTTTTTATAAGTCCTCTTCTTTGAGACAATGAGGAGTTCAGGCTCCAAGGTGTCATGTACAAGAAATTCCTCTGACTGAAGAACTGTAACTTTGAAATTTAGGTTCTCTGAATCACCTCTTATTATCTGTCTGAAGTAACCTCAAGATGATCTGGATACACCCCCTGAAACTCTTCAAGAAATCACACTGACAATCTCATATGACTATGTGTCTTCAATATTTTTCTTATATTTCTTGGTTTATCTGTGTTTGAAATAAATCATAAGTAAACATTTCTTAAGAAGTGCTAACACAACCTCTTCAAATTTTGAAATAAAATAAGAATAAAGAGGACAGTTAATTGAGGAATGTTTTGACTTAATTTTATTCAAATAAATCTATTAGTCTGCAGTTCTAAGTTGTTAGACTCAGATTCTCAAGGAGCTTTGTCACCTCAGATGCCTTGGATGAGAATTTTGTATTTTTCCATACTCTACCAGAAGTCCTGTAATAGGTGTGCTTCCGTTCACAGCAAGTGATGAATCACCCTGGCCTCCTGATGATGACATGGAACCAGAGCACAGCTTCACAGCAGCAAGATGTCAGGCAGTCAGTGAGGCTGCTGCCACTTGAGGCCGACAACTGCAAAGGGTGTCATTCTCCTGTCTGTCCAGAAAAACTTTTGATTGTTGAGCTTGCTCAGGAGGATGTGTCTAATCAGTTTCCCTTTTAGTGCTGTCATACACTGCTAAGCTTTAAGCAAATTAAGCAGCAGTTCTCAATGAGTATCTGTTCTCTTTTCAGAATACTTTCCCTCCTTTCTTAGAAACTTTGATTTAGTTAAAAACATAGTATTTTTTAAAGTTCCGTCACTGTTTTTTGAGTTAAACTCATTAAAATGGTGGTCCTTCATTCAAGACTTGTTCAAGGCTGACTACAAACTGAAAAAATTCCATGGACTATAATGGAGGCATATTTTTCTCTACAACAAAGTAGACAGTTATTTTCTAAAAGTCAGAGCTGATATCCATTAAAGAAATCTTCCCATGTCTAAATGATCAGTCTTCATGCTTCTTTAGAAATACACTGCTTTGTTGTGTTGTGAAATTAAGAATGTTGCTAATATTCTTCAGAAATAGAACAATGGAAAATGGGGATTTGTGGCTTTTGGCAATGAATCATAAAGCCAGTATGTTCTTGTTGCTGGGAATACAAAACAAACTCCATCATTCATTTAGGGCACAGCAAGGAACACAATTAGGAAAGAAAAAAGAAAAGGGCCAGCAATAGCAATATTGGTCTGGCTATTTCTTTTAGCTACCAAAATAGAAATAATTTATAAGGACGAACTGTATGTGAACATAAAAAATGCCATACTGGAGCAAATAGATGTTCTGTCTAGTCCAATAATGTTCTCTCAATGACAGCAGATGCCAGATGCTTCAGAAAAAGGCACAAAGCCCCTGCAAGGCAACTAATTCTGAAAAATGATTTTGTGGTGTATGTAGCCTGAAAATGTATATTGCTTTCTGTGTACTCCATCTTTAATTTTGTTGCTGTGCCGAGACAGCAGCCATAGTGTTCTGAATATTGCTGCAGTTTGTTACAGAATATGCACATTTTGCTCCTGTTATGTCTGCTGTTTCCTTTAATACATACTAGCAAACTGTTTAAATTCAAAATATATCTTTTGATCTTTGCATATGAGGCATAGCATACCCATGGGAATGTCTGCCAGATCCTCAAAGACAATGTGATATTGAAACAGTGGTGACTGATATAATCTGAAAAAGGCTGAAATCTTTGCCATTTTCATTCTTCAGAATTACTAACTGTATTCAAGAGAAAAAAATCGTGCAGTAGTAACACAAAATGAAGAGCGTCTACCTTGATGGAAGATAGAATTTTAGATTTTGTAAGTAAAGATGCTGTGTAGATGGATTTAAGGCCAAAAATATTAACATCTTTGGGTCAAGATCCATATAGCTAAATACAAGAAGATGAAGTGTCATCTTTTCTTAAACATGACTTACTAAAAGTCAATAAATTGAGTACTAACACACTTATAAATTTTGGTGGAAGTACAGATTTATTTTTAAATAAATGAGTGGTATGCCTATTTTTCACACAGCTCAAATTTCTGCATCTGAATCCCTCATGTAGTTGTCTTCCAATAAAAAGAACTTTGTTCCATTCACACACAAGGAAGGTTTTCAAAATTGCCTGCAGGATTTTATGAGTATCAGTCCTTTTGAGAGTTCAAAATAATGTTCTGATGTACTTTTCTGTTTCTTGTACCTCATTCCTAGGGCAGTTCCTTGGGAATTGCTTTAAGCCTGGAGCAGTTGGAAAGTAGAACAGACTGGTATTAACTGAAAGATATACATTATTGTAAATCAGCTGAACAGGAATTGGCAATTCTTTTGTAACCTGATGGCTTAAGTACACACAGCCAGCTGCTAGATTATATGAATTCATATATACACAAACACATTTTTGGTACCAATTTTATTTTCTTTGTTTAAATGCAGTCTATTGCAAAAGCCAACCAAGACAAGACTGACTAGCAAAAATGAACTCACAATCGTGCTCATTCCTGAACTGCAAAATAAGACTTTCTGTAAGCTAAGGGCTGTTTTTCCACTGACATTGTGGTTCACTGGTATTGGACTGCTTAGCTAGTCCTTCTATCATTCTGCCTGAAAGCATGTTGCCCTATAAGAATTTCAAAATATTTGAATTATCATTGAAAGCTGCTTGCTTTCAAAGCATTGGTTGAAGTCATGTCTCCCATCCCAGTCAAAAAGAGATACCAGAGGCAGTAGCAGAATAGTGGTTATCTGACACATCAACCAGTACAGTTCTGAGTATGGAAGCATTTCTTTATGTGGAATGATGATGATGAAAAGTCCTTGGCCATGTTTCGTATGTATTAATAAGGGAGCAGAGTATATATGATTCACTTTGTTTACTTTACAAAACTTCTTTTCGTGAACTGAATCATATTGCATTTTGATATTTTTTGTCTCAGGAAGAAATACACTGGGGTGACTTGAAATAACAATCTTCAAGTAGGTTGTCAGTGAAGTGCTTCTAGTGAGGAAGGAGTGATTTTTTTTCTCCATGTACCCTGTGAGTGGGATGACAACAATGACCTCAAACTGCAGCAAAGGAGATTTAGGCCAGACATTGAGATAAACTTCCTAATGGCAGGATAGCTAAACACTGGACTAGGTTGCCTGGGGAGTCTGTGGGCTTTCTACTGTTGGAAGCTGTCCTGGTTTCAGCTGGAATAAAGTTAATTTTCTTCTTAATAGCTGGTATAGTGGTGTGGTTTAGGTTTAGGATGAGAATAACATTGATAATATACTGATGTTTCAGTTGTTGCTAAGCAGTGTTTATATCAAGTCAAGGACTTTTCAGCTTCTCATACTGCCCTGCCAGTGGAGGCTGTGACTGCATAAGAAACTGGGAGGGGACAGAGCAAGGACAGCTGACCCCAACTGACCAAAGGGATATTCCATAGCGTATTATGACATGACCAGCATACAAACCGGGGGTAGTTGGCTACAGGACACCACAGCTCGGGGATTGGCTGGGCATTATTCAGCAGGTGGTAAGCAATTAAATCATGTAGCACTTGTTTTGCACATTTTTTATTACTATTATTACTATTAGTAGTACTAGTAGTATTACTATTCTCCCTTCTTTTTCTGTCCTATTAAACTGTCTTTATCTCAACTCATGAGTTTTGCTTTTTTTTTTTTTTTCTGATTCTCTTCCTCATCCCACTGTGGGGGGTGGTAAGCGAGCATTTGTGTGGTGCTTAATGGCCAGGTGGGGTTAAACCATAACAGAAGCTTTTAAGACTTGAGACAAAACTCTCACAGGAATGTTTTAGTCCATTCCTAGAGCAAGGTCACTAGTCTGTTTCATTACCCACTGATATTACTCTTCAAAATACTTTTTCATTGGTCTTCTTTAAATATGTCAAACAGTGATCCTAAGCTCTGAAATAAAGGTGGTGTAATAAAAAATATAAATTGTTGTATTTGTAAAAATAAAGATTCAAAATTTAAAGGAAAAATAGAGACCATTCAATTTTCTTACAAGTAATTTTTTAAGTAAGTGCAGCATGTGACCTTGAATAATATTACAGTTATAGCAATTTTCCAACTAGAACCAAAATTTTTATATAATTACATTGACAGGCTGGTATGAATTGTGAGGTTATTAGAGTAAAGGTTATTTGGTCATAATTTTGTCTGCTATGTTTTGGACAATTGTGTTGAAAAAAAGAAAAGATATACAAATATTATACAGAATGACAAAACATCCAGGGGGTTGGAACTACATGGAAAGTTTAGAAAAACTAGTTTCTTCTCAAGAAGAAAACAGTATGTTAATCAGGCATGACTGATTAATTTTTTAGGGAAACATGGGTGTGAATGATTAAAAAAAGAGAAAACAAAAAAATCAGGCTAACAAAGACAGAAGCTTTTAAATATAATATAATTGATGTAAAAGAAAAAGACAATATAAATTTTGATATTAAGTAGGTAAACCAAAGTCATTGTATAATGCAATAAGCTAATACTCTTCCCATGTTTTCAGGTTGGTTTTCCAGATCTTGAGACCCAGAGTTTACCCTTTAGAGCCCTTGAGAAAATAGAATTGAAGTTTTTATAATCTGTTTGAGGAGATTTCAAATTATAGTTTTTATTTCTCGTGGCAGAAATAACACATTAGCTTTCTAAGTTAACAGATGCAGTAAAGCAAAGTGAGACAAGAAAATCCTCCTCAAGTCATGTCCATCTTTGTTTGGGAAGTACAGAAACTGCATTTGAAACAGTAGGAATGTCAAAACATAATGAGTAAAGAAGGAAGGAGCATACGTGGGCACAATGAAGAAACTTCAGGAATACTTTACAGCTATGTAGAATTTCGAAACTGACCATTGTTGTCAGATGTCCCAGCTATACACGATACTATAGCTTATTTTTGTCTGATTAAAAATAAAATAGAGTAGAATACAAAAAGCAGAAGAAAAAAAATGAAAAAAAAAACCACCCAAACTTAATTTTAATGTATTTCTGAGTTAAATAAAAAAAAATCATACATTGCTTTGTTACAAATTATTCTTATAACACGTAGACCATAGAGATATTCTATCTCCATTTCAGTCCCATTTGTGATTCCCTATTGATGACCTGCTGGTATCTGAATCAAATACTAATCTCACAAGTAAATCAGAACAGCAAGCTTTGAATTTTTAACTTTACAATCCCTAAAGCTTTGAAAAACAAGTGTCATCAATTTGAATTCAACTCTGAACCCACTGCTGTGTTTACTGTAGTTGGCCTTTAGAGGGCAGAGCAGAAACTGCTTTATTTATTAAAATTAAAATTAAAATTAAAATTAAAATTATTTATTTAATCTTTTGTCCTGATATTACTGTTCTTTCTCACCTGTTAAAAACAAACAAACAAACCACCCCTACAATAAGGAAATATAAAAGTTATTTGTGGAAAACATATAAATATACAAATAGATACATGTATGCAAAATACATTTGTATAGGTATCTATCACTCTGTCTCCTTCAATAATTTGTGACAACAAATAATGAAATATATTTTCTCAGTGGAAACTGAAGAATTGAGGGAAT
Source organism: Gypaetus barbatus (assembly GCA_028022735.1). Taxonomy (NCBI): domain Eukaryota; kingdom Metazoa; phylum Chordata; class Aves; order Accipitriformes; family Accipitridae; genus Gypaetus; species Gypaetus barbatus. The sequence continues at coordinate 27,671,063 of CM051562.1, read as the reverse complement.
AGTGCTTAATTATTCTCTCAGATATATCCAGGCTTCATCTCTAGTTGTGTTCATGTAATGAATGGCACAGTTTGGCATATATAATTTGAGCCTCAAAGTCATGCTTTAGATGGCACGATTTTCTGATATAACTTTTTAAAGCAACAATAATGAGCAACTGTTTCCCTGTAACAACCATATATTTCACACTGGTTTTGTAATAAGTTTGTGGTTGGTTTAGTCCCCTGATATAACACTTCATCTGACTAGCTCACTCTCCACTATCATCCAGACAGGTTCACCTTAATCTAATCTGTTGATCTTTTGAATAAAAAAGCACTACAGATGGTATTGCTCAGATTCCCATATGCAGCATTCTAATGTTGAAGTTCTGAACCTGTTTATATCTTACCTAACTTTGATTTGCATTGATTAATTTTCAAGAGACAAAAAGAGCTTAGCTCCGAAAGACTAGAAAACAAAGACAGAGTGGGGATATGATTACTTGCTATAAATAAACTAGGGGGTAAGCACTGGGGAAAGAAAAAACTAATTAAGCCAAAGGACAATGTTGGCACAAAAGCACATGGGTATAAAACTGTCATGAATACATTTAGAATTGAAATTAGATGAAAGTTTCTAACCATTAGAAGACTAAGATTAAGGACCACCCTTTCAATTAGAGTAACAGAGGAAGAAAGTCTCACTAGTTTTAAAATGGAGTTAAGGGAGAGAAACCCTGCCTAGTTGCCTGAAATAGCAGAATCCTAAATCCAATGTCCAGGTAAGTTTCTCCCAGTTATGTCTGTAAATTCTCTTGGTTTATACATCAATACTCACTCAGTTCATCTGCTGGTAATAGTTTCAAAGGACACATCATACCTCCCTTTAAAATTAGGCAGTCAGCTAAAGCTGGCTCTTAGAAAAGGAATTTCATGTAGATTCCACATAAAATGCAGAATCATTTCTGGTTTTCTTGAAATCATAAACAAAATGGCAACTGAATTCAGTACTGCAAGCTAAGCCTGAAATACTGATTGTCTTTCACTGTATACAAACAATCTTACATTTTTTATGAAAGGATTACTCCAATGGGATTCCAAGAAAGCTGAATAAAAGTTTAAGTTTCATGTCCTGTATTTATGCTGATCAACACCCTGAAATATTACTGTTATAGTAATATTAAAATAACTAGAATATTTTCATATCTTTTTTTTTCTTTTGTTGATTGGCAGAGTCATCCTTTCAGTGCTAATGAACATCTGAAATTTAATTTAGACACAACTGACTTATAACTATGTGTTTGGCACACATACACTATGTGTTTGTAATTCTTAGAAAGGAGGGTAACAATAGTATTGAAAGGGTGTATTGTACAACTTCCAGAAATCAACTGCAAGAAGAATGGATGGAAAGAAAAAAATATCAGAAATATTTGGAAACTTATAAGCATCTCCAGTACTATTCTTGTTATTGTAAAGCTATATTGGGTTCTGCTGAAGTTTCATGCAGACTAGTAAAGCCTACATTTGACAGTATTAATTGAAATTCTACTATCTAGCAGAACTCTTGAACATGGACCAGAGCTGGATAAATAAATCAATCAACATATAGTTCATACTTTTAATTAGCTGACATTATGTACATTTATACTTCTTTCTATCCTGCTTTCTATGAACATTTTCATTATAAAGTTTTATTAACAAATATATTTACTACAATTGATTTATGTACCTTCTCCAAATTCAGTGAAGTTTTTGGAAAAAATCCCACTGTTTTTCAGAACAGGCCTTTCATGACCAGAGTTTTGAACATGTATGGGAATGGAATCTTAAATAAGTTACCCACAAGTGTTCACATCATATCCATCTACACAGGTCACTTCATCCAACCAATCAGCAAAAGTAATAGGAAGGACGTTATTTAATCAACCATAATTAAATAGGGCAGATCACATTTAGGTTGAAGACTTGAAATCATGAGCCACAGATAGCACCTTTAAAGAGTGCTTGTCAACTTGTATTCCTTGAAAAAATAAACCCCTGCACTGTCTTTCATAAGCCTCTTTCTGTTGTGCCAGTAAGATCTATATGTCTCTTCATAGAACCGATCATGCTCATACTGAAGAACAGCAGTTCAAAAGGCTGATCACACAGCCCTTAATCGAGTAAGGCCCACCAAATGCAATGCTTACCAGAGTCGGTCAAAGCAGTTGGTATATACTCAAGATTATGCCATGAGAACATCACACCCCCACAACAACTTTTTAATTATAATGCCATTAAAAAGTATGACTCAGGCAAAAGTCAAAAACTAAACAGAGACTTATGATTCTGCAGATCTCTATTTATCACCAACACTGGAAATAGCTTTTTCCTCTACCATGCAATGACTGCTAGAGTAGCTTTTTCTAGCTTTCAGGCCTTCTGCAAATTATAGGCATTGACATTTCTCTCCAAACCCCATTTGGAAGTCTCTTTTCTGTGATGTAAGAGGTCACAGAGTAGCACTAGGGTTTTTTAACTACTGTTTTTTTAAAAAACTCTGAACAGAAAAATACGCACGAAGTCATCATTAATACTGTGTGGGAAGAAGATGCAAAATACAGAGACAAAACAGTTTGAACTCCGTTTCCAAATAGATCAGCATGTCACAGAGACCAAGAAAAAACGAAACAAGCTCCCAGCTGGGAAAACTTGTAATTGCAACCAGCCAGAACATTGAAACTGAGATAGCAAAACCACTAACAAGGGAAAAAGAAAATTTAAGAGACAAATAAAGGAAGTATTCTCATATGTATGACATGAGCTCCAGTAAATGTGATGAAAATATTCATCAGTAGCAGAACATTAAACTGGCATGAAGAAAACATAAAAGTGATTATTACAATGGCAAGTAAAATAGACACTATGTAACACACCAGAAATCTGTTTAAAAAAAAAAAAAAAAAAAAAAGAGGGAAAGACACTAGGACAAAATTAAGGGGGAAAATGTAAATCAACAAACAAAAATGCCTAAAGCAACCTGTTACTAGAATCCCACCCTCAGCAAATGCAATCAAGACTAATGGTAACATTATCACAACAGAAGAGCTCATAATGCTCCAGGGATTCCATCAATATGCCTATCTATCCCTCAGCATGTGTGGCATTAGGATAATGCAGTCTAAAAAATAATATCCATTACAACAGAATGAAAAAAAGGCTATGTTGTAAATTCATTTCTGAACAAGGACTAGTTCGTATCCTAATAATTTCTATATATTCAGCCAGCCAAAAGAATACTGCACACCCTGACATTAATTTCCCATGTACCATTGCAGTTGCTTGCTATTACTATTTGTCCTGGTTTCAGCTGGGATAGAGTAAATTTTCTTCCTAGTAGCTGGTATAGTGCTGTGTTTTTGAGCTAGGTATAAGAAGAATGTTGATAGCACACTGATGTTTTCAGTTGTTGCTAAGTAATGCTTAGTCTAAAGTCAAGGATTTTTCAGCTTCTGATGCCCAGCCAGCAAGAAGGCTGGAGGGGCACAAGAAGGTGGCACAGGACACAGCCAGGGCAGCTGACCCAAAGTGGCCAATGGGATATTCCATACCATGTGACGTCATGCCCAGTATATAAACTGGGGGGAGTGGGGGTGGGGGATCACCGCTTGGGGACTAACTGGGCGTCGATCGGTGGGTGGTGAGCAATTGTACTGTGCATCATTTGTATATTCCAATCCTTTTATTATTACTGTTGTCATTTTATTAGTGTTATCATTATCATTATTAGTTTCTTCTTTTCTGTTCTATTAAACCATTCTTCTCTCAACCCACAAGTTTTATTTCTTTTCCCAATTTTCTCCCCCATCCCACTGGGGGGCGGGGGGGAAGTGATTGAGTGGCTGCATGGTGCTTAGTTGCTGGCTGGGATTAAATCATGACACTATTAATTTATGCTTGTGCTAAAGCTATACAAATAAAATGTTCATGAGAACTCTAGGACTACATTTATTACACTTCACTCCTGAAAAAAATCAGGATGTATTTTCTCAACAAGGTGCTCAATCAGACCAAAAGTTGTGTAAGTTAACATTATTATTGGATGATCTTAAAAAAAGTTCAGACTTTCAGTTTAAATAAGCACACTAAACTATGAATAATTACTTAAACAATCTCTCAATTATCTACTCTGCCAGATTATGCATAGCTGGTTCAGAAACACCATGAAAGTCAACAGCTCTATTTCCTTCCTTTTTTTATTTAGGTGTTTATTGCTTTTACAAGCATAAAAACATTGCCTCTTACACAGTTCTTCCCCTTATACTGCTGAATTGCATAGTCTGGCAAGATATAGAATCATAAAGCTTAAAGAACGGTTGCAACCATTATTTCATTTTGGTCAAGTGATCATGTGGCCACTGATAGGCTGCTTCTCCTGTGATAGAAGAAACTGCCTCTCAGGCAATCCAGAACATTTCTTTTGTACTTCTAAAGGTGGTAATCATGACAGAAACAACTTGTAGCAAAAGTTTAGAATGGTGAAGGGAAAAGTAAAGTATTATAATGAGTGGTAAAGTGCATTGTCAAAAGATGAGACATTTGATGATGTAAAGGTCAGTTGAGGCCAAGAAATTACACATATGGCCAGGGGAAGTGAAGAGTTTGGAACAAGATTGTGATAAGAGGGACAGAAGCAGGGAAGAAGAGTCCTGGAACATAGGTGTGGATGACGTGTGCAATAGACTGGAAGGCAAAAGAAAGACCACCAACTAGAGAGATTACTTGGTAGTTGAAGAGACAATCAGCTGAAGACTATTTTGTGATAGGGTACTGTACAGTGAAAAAAAAATTCCAGAAGAGAAAGAAAGGCTGAAGAAAAGGAGGAGACAAATGAGCAGACAAGAAACTTGAATGCTCGTACCCAGAGTTCTCAAACTGCAACAAGTAAATAAATAATTTTATAGGTTGTGAGGCTGCAGAGGTAAGGTAGAAATTTAAACTAACTATCAGGCTTTAAATGCTCCCTACACAGTGTTTTCTGAGGTTTTACAATCCACAGACTCATTGGCCTTGTGATCTGGAAGAGCTAAAAAATGTAATGTTTACATTCAAACCGAGAACTTGTTCAAACAACAGATCCCCTTTCAGTGGGACTTAACTTACTAAGATTTACCATCGGAAATTACTGTACGCAGTCACCAGTAACAACTTCAGAGAAATCGGTGCTGTATTTGTCTTAAGCTAAATTTTAAAAAAGCTGATTTATTAATTTGTTGCTATTCTACCTACCCTTTTCACTTTAATTCCTTTTTTTTTTTTTAATAACATTAGAAAAGGTGACCACCACCTTGGTGTCTAAATACACTGCATACGTCTTGTAACACAGAAATAACAATTCCTAAAAATAGATGTGGAGTTATTTAAAAAGACAACAGCTCTGAAAAACTTTTTAGGAATCTTTTGCTGTTCATTTCTATATTGCAAAAGGAGAAATAAAGGCATGAAAACTATTTTAAAATATTGCTCCACAAAGTGTTAATTACCCTAACAGTAGAACATAAAGAGTTGAAATTCCATTTAATTTCTGTTTGTCTTACAGAAATAAAAAAAATTAAATCACTTCAAATTTATCTTTGGATGAAGTGGTAGTAAGAAAGTCATACCATGGGAAGCCAAAAGTAGATAATGGGATCTTCATGCCTAAACACATATTATCAACACTACAACAAATAATTCAAAGGAAACAATATATGTTCACAAGTGCTTAGGATTTGTTTCTATAAATATGTAGGTGATAAAACTGAATAAAAAGTATAAGAAAGTGACTTAAGTCATTACCTAAGCTGTGCAATGACAACTCTGGTGATGAGATTGTCAATTAGAATGGACCAAAGTCTACTTATTTAATATGTTTTCTATATAATCTACCTTATTTGTATAGTTTATCTAACAGCCTTCATATATACAGAATTACAGATTCTGTAAATATGAATTCTCGTTGCTACAGATTCTCATAAGGATCTCTTTGCTGAAGATTCATTTTCATTCTTCCAGGCACTGATGGGGCATGTTAGAGCACAACAGGAAAGAAAAACACACCATTTCAAAGACTGTTTAGAGTTTACCCCTATGCTTGATAAAGAAAAAGGCAAAGACAAAATAAAGACAAAAGTCTTTGACAAAGAAAAAATTGTGGCAACTTTTTTTAAGTAATAATATGCAAAGAATAGGTTTGAGTCAATGAAAAATTTCAGTTGCAACTTTTTAATGTTTAACCATAAGAACCTAACATAAATTTTTATGAAAAGCTACTGAAATAGGATATTAAAACTTCTCTTTGCTTAAATTGGAGTTCTCAAATTATTCTTTTTTCTGAAATAAAAACTTGATCTTTTTTCTATAGTTAAAAGACTTCTAAAACGTATATGTGTGTGTCTGTGTATGTTTTTATATTCCAAGTGACTCACATAACTGTTGATTTCTGAAAGAAGGGAGCTGAAATGTTTGCCAGGATAATATTCCTGTGCTTTCTTTGCTTCCAGAAAAATTTGTTGCATTTTCTTTTTAAATTATTTAAGATTTTCCTGGTTATTTCACCACCTCATAAACCAGCCTCTTAACCCCAGACAATAATGAAAAAGTAGCTTTTTCTGGCCCCCATAATAACTAGCTCTCCAGAGGACTCTATGTGCACTACCTCATCCAAGAGGTATTGCTGCTGCAATGATGACTTGAAGCAGGGGAGCAATAAATAATGGATTAATACGAGAAGCAGCAAAAATGCATCTTTCTGTTAGACTTGTGTTTTTCCCATTTTGTGTTGGAGCTCTACTCTGTCCTTTGAATGTCTTTCAAAACTACAGTGGAGTATTTCTTCATCAAACATCCATATTGCTGATGGTGATTTGGGACCAGCTCAGAAGTTCAGTGAAGGTATTCTGTGTCAGCCTCACTCTGAAATGATACTGTTTCTTGACTATTTATAATAATAAAAATGCTTATTCACTTGCCTGTTCTGCTTCTCTGTATCCTGTGGTGATGATTCATTAAGATCCACAGCAAAAAGAAAGTAAAAACTATCCATGAAAAAACCTCCCACTTAAGGGAGTAAAAACTATCCATGAAAATGACAGGAATGTTACAGTTTCCCTTGTCTTGGGGAATAATAAAAATGGACTTTAGACAAAAAAACAGTGATTGGGAAAATCTGCGGTGTAAATTGAGAGACTTGAAAAGTGTGAATTCATTTCTTGTATGTGCTAATAATTCTATAAGCACTGCCTAAATAAATGCATTTTATATATGCTGCAGATGCTAGTTTTATAGTATATGTATGTTATATTAGTCTAATAAAATAAAGAAAATATTTGGAGGCTATGTGCAGTGACAGCTGTAAAGAAAATCTGTGACACCAGTGATGCAAGATTACATGTTAGTGGCAACTTAAATATGGAGGTTCTTGTGTTTCCTTCCATGATATGGCTGGCACTAGCCTCTAACCTAATTGAATCAAGGCACACAGTGCCAGTTCCCCATTCATAATTGTGTTTAAGATAAGTAAACACTCCTGCCTTTTCACTCCATTAAAAACACATTACATTTTGTAATACTAGACACTGATGCTAAGTCTCTCCAAGAAGGCCATTATGTGAATTTTGAGGCTATATAAAATGTAGTCTCAGTAGAACAAAAATAACATTTTATGCAGATGTTTGCACTTTGTTTTCCTTGTGTGTGCATGGGTGTGTATACCACATGTGTAAGTGACTTGGTAGATGTAGACAGAATTTTGTATTTTTTTTCAATGACAGCAGACAACGAATCAGTTGTATTGCAGTGTGTACTGCCTGTGGCCATTTACAAGGAAACCTACCAGCCCTCAATAATGTGAAAATCTTGAGAGGAGCAGTGCCAGAGAGGTCACTGAACCAGAGAAATTCAATTTGCCTACTGTAAAGTCTGTTTTGTCTGTCACAGAAACTAATTCAATCCAAAATTACTTACTAGATTCAGCCACACTAGTCAGGGAAGGGTCTCCAGTCCCTGACAGGAGAGTGGGTATCATAGGTAGGAACTGCCAAAAACACTCAATGTTGTTACTCTATCCAGAGACTAGACTTGATCTTTTCCTCAGGAGGGGTTTGGAGTTCATGTTTAAGACTCTCAGTTCCAGCAGTTTTTCCCCTCACACTTGGAGATCGTCTGAGTGCTGTCAAAACAGCATACCCTCAAAGTTATTTTTGGTGTTTAAACTGATTTTCCATTAATATACAAGAAGGAAGAGGATAAATGAAGAAGAATATTAGACATAATAATGTGTAGGTGTGGAGTAAGATGTTTTGCTCCATTCAGCAGGGTTAAATTTGCAGACAAAAATAAACAAGTGAACTGCAATATGTGCATATGTTTTGAATAGTGTTCCGGGAGAAGTCTGACAGATATATAATGGCAATAAACATCACCTTTGTACCTTTTTTTCCCTTCCATAATATGGAGGCAAAAAAATCCGTTCCTAATTTTTGAGCTGATTCTTCATCTAAACAGCCAAGTATAAAGATCTCTGTTGTTCTTCAATGACAGTCCAGGTCAGGTAACGTAAATAGACATGAGTTTCTTCCAAAATTTAAATTCAATTTAAATGGCTGTATCTCACTCCCCCTCCTCAACAGGACAGGGGGGAGAAAATAAGATGGAAAAGCTCATGGGCTGAAATAAGGACAGGGAGATCACTCACCAATTACTGTCACGGCCAAAAAAAGCTTAATTTGGGGTAAATTAAATAATTTATTGCCAATTATAATAGAGTAGGATCATGAGAAACAAACAAAAACTAAACCACCTTCTCCCCACTTCTTCCCAGGCTCAACTTCACTCCTTGATTCTCAACTCCTCTACCTCCTGCCCCCCACAAAAGCAGTGCAGGGGGATAGAGTATTTCCCATAACAGCTCCTCTCTGCTGCTCCTTTCTCCTCACACTTTTCACCTGCTCCACCATGGGTCCTTCCCATGGGCTGCAGTCCTTCAGGATAAACCTGCTCCAGCATGGGCTCTCCATGGGCTACAGTTCCTTCAAGGAATATCCACCTGCTCTGGCATGGAGTCCCACATGGGCTGCAATGTGGTACCTGCTCCACAGTGGTCGTCTCTGTGGGCAGCGGACAAATAGCTCCTCCACCAACATCTCACCCATGGGCTTCAGGGAAATCTGTGTTCTTGTGCCTGGAGCACCTCATGCCCTCCTTTGCCTCTCACCTTGGTGCTCAGAGGGTTGTTTCGCACACTTTTTTCCTTACTCCTACTGCCTGTGCTCCATTTTGCCCTCTTTTAAATCCGCTTTTACAGGGGCACCATCATCTTGACTGATGGGCTCATCTGTGTCTTGTGGTGGGTTCACTGGAGTTGGCTGGAACTGGCTGTGTCCACCATGGGCCAGCCCCTGGCTCTCCCACTACTGCCAGCACCTTGGCACCTACACCCAGTGGAGCTATAAATAATCCAGTGTTTGGATGCAAAATCATAAGTGGACCTGTATTCACTGGAAGTTAGGCTCTGGTGACTTTGACAAGTTCCTAAATCAGAAAGAACCTTACAGAAAAGCTGATCTGAGTTTCAACTTCATAAAAAAAAACTCAAATTAAACCAGGCAAATTAGTATCACAGAGAAAACACTTTACAGAATATTTTCAACCTTGGTGCAACTAGAGGGTCTTCTGAGAAAGTATGCTCTCATGTGATTGCAGCCAGATTTCTGTGTCAGAGTAGCTGGGACCAGTTTGTGTGAGTCTAATCCCGACTTCAATGAACAGATGAAGCTCCCACCCTCAGCTGGGATGTCACTCACACGTAAGATCACTTTTAAGCTTTGAGCCTGCAGTGATTCACTACCTCAAGAGTTTATTTTGCTGTTTAAATCAGCTGGTACTGTTTTTCATCCTGTGTGGACGACATATTTAACAACACAGCATCACCTGTTAGTCTTCAATTTAACCCCAAATATATGTTTCAGGTGGCTATTTTATTGATGAAAAATTAATTTAACATACAGATAAAAATCATCTTCCTAGTGTGACAGAATGAGTGGAGCAATTTTGTATTGCAGAGTTATTCTAGAATCTGCTATTTGTATTACTGTGCCCATGTTCTGAAAATACACATAGTTCTGGTTTTGTGGTTTTAATGCATTTGTTATACAGTAATTCACCAATTAGCCTTTCCAATTTGTTATCAAAATGGCTCTGGGATTTCAGGGGCTCCTAGACCCCATGCTAAAGTTGCACAATTAAATACATAAAACACATTTCTTGCTGCACTCTTGCTGGTCATTGCCCTCTTCCACTTAACCTTAAAATGTGTTCACAGTGACTTTTTTGAAAAACGCCTTGATATCTTTTTATGCATTAAAGCGTTTTATGCTTTACCATTTCAGAAAGGTCAACTAAGATGAGGGGTACAGACCTATTTTTCTTGTTTTTCTCTTCTGGCATTTTACATTATTTATTTTATTGTTCCTTTGTGGTTCTATGTATTTTATTTGGTCACATTTTTTTGTCTTTTTTATCATCTTTTTCTAGTAAACACAATCTCACCACAGTGGAATTGGGTCAAGTTTACCCTATGCTAGAAACTGTCTTCAAAATATTATATTTTTTTTAGAAATGAACTTACTTTGCTAATGTTATGATGAATATTTGTGCTGGTCTTAGCCATAAGTGTCAGAATGTTGCTACAACAAATATACTTAGCAAGGAGATACCAGCCTTTCTATACCTTCTTCCTTTGACGATGGGAAAAAATGTACATTTCCCAAGAACAGCTTCCAATGGCTTCTTTTCTGTGAATACTTTTAAGAGTGAAAGGAAAAAATAATGACTTTCTAAAATGCCCGTAATTCTTGATACTGTATATTCCCTTTTGGTTTAATATACAGGTTTAATGGCAGAGAATGTGATATACAGCCTTGGGTAACAATGAATTTCAGCCTGAAATACTGCTACTCTTTCTGAACTCATAAAGAATAACTCTTGGGTAATGGGTAAGTCGTGATATGAATTTGTAGGAAAGAATGCTATCAAAGGCAAGACTGACACTAGGATTTTAATTGCTAAGATCTCTGCATACATGTATCATGTTATCAAACTTCACAGCAAATGAGAGAATGTTGAAACCTTTTTTTAGACTAGAACTTAAACGATGAATCTTCAGATCTGGTTGCCAAATACGCTGTCGCAATAGATTCCCCAAAAATTTGGTGGCATATCCTAGAGCTGGTGTCAGTTGAGACATTGACAACCCAGCTGAAAAAGAACATTCTTAGAATGCCATGAAGATAGAAAAGCATCCTGCTTTCTGAAATGGCCATATTGCCTTATATGGGAGCTTATCTGAGGTCTCCTGTTCCCCCTGAGACCTCATCTAGGCTGAGGTTTGAACTAAGCAGTGAATGAACTTTCAGGTAGTAAAAGGAAGAGAGAACTGAAGCCTTCTTCACCTAGTGTGATTAAAGGAGTCTTAGGAAAACATTTCTCTGAGACTGAAAAGAGTTTGAAGAAAAAAAAAAGAACACAAACAGTTCCTCACATGAAAAATAAATAACATCACTGTGAGAGTAAGCAAAACTGTTCCAGAAAATAGTAAATATGAGAAAAAAAAAAAAAAAGAAAAAGGCAGTTTGAAGGTTCAGGAATTTAGAACTTGGTCAAATACTTTCAATGGAAAACCAGAACAACCACAGGAAAGAAGTGAAACAGTTTAAAGATCATGAAGATTAAGTACATTAATATAAAATATTATGTTCAGTTTATATACATACGTGTATTTATGTATATATACATAAGCTGAACATTGTAAGGGGGCTTATAAGAAAGGTGGAGAGAGACTTTTTACCAAGGCCTGTAGTGACAAGACAAGGGGCAACAGTTTTAAACTGAATTAGGGTAGATTTAGACTGGACATAAGGAAGAATTTTTTAATGATGTAAGTGGTGCAACACTGGAACAGGTTGCCCAGAGAAGTTGTAGATGCCCCATCATTTGAAATATTCAAGGTCGGGTTGGATGGGGCTTTGAGCAACCTGGAAGCACCTAACTTTTTATTTTGACAATTTCTAAAAGAAAAAAAAATCTTTCTACATTTCAAGATGGTGGTTTGGTTCGGTTTGGTTGGTTGGTATTTTTTTCATTTAAACACTGATCAAAATATTGTTTAGTAATTAAAGTAGTACGAAAACTCACTAATTGAGCTAAAATTTTCAGGTAAGCAGCATTTGGGAGGGGGGAGTGGCAGGGGAAATTATGAAAGAAAAAGAAAGAAAACCCTATTTCAGCTCATCCTCACTCAGGTTTAAGTACTAAAACAGAATTCTATTATTCATCTATAGTTATGTTAAAGAGAAAGTTCTGGTAATATCATCAACATATTGCAGAAATACTTACTTGTGTCCCCAAAGCAGGGCTAATGGACCTGGAGACAGTACTATGCTTACAAGGCTAGAGCGAGAGCCTGGTTCTTTGGCATGAATTCAGGAACCTCTGTGTAAAAACACTGAAGGTCACAAACTGCTGATATCACAGTGACTTCCTGATATCATAGTTACTGAGTATAGTTGTAAGATCCTAAATGATGTTTCACTACTTCAGGTTTTATTTCAATGTATCTTGCATTAGCTGACACTAATTTCAAATTTTTGAGGAATACTGACACAATATTCTTCTCCTATTGAAAAAAAAAAGGTGTCTCTTCTTGAATCCAAGTACTATTTTGACTAGCTCACCCATGGATTCTCATTTACATATTGTTTCAGAGAGATTAGAATGAAAGATATTGTAAAAAGACAGCTGGGCTTTTCTAACATTATGTTCATTGCACAGTATGATTAATAACCAAAGTAATTCAGGCCAGTTTTAGCTGAAATGGAAACAAATCAAGAGTATCAGGGAATATGTTTGGATAGGCTCTTTTTACCAAATTATTTTTTTCTAATATTCTCCCATGTGTATATTTCACAGTAAAGAGGATTTTTTATTTTTAACTGTTCTTCACATTTGAGAGGTTTTACAGTATTCCAAAAGAAAATTAAGGATTGTTTGATTTATATCTTCTTTTAATAACATTGTACAGCGTAGAGAATTTACAGATGTAAATCCCATTATCACTACACGTGTAATTTTACCATGTGTCAGTAGGCAGACTCTTATGTGTCAGCTTCTACAGTCCTTTGGTTTTGCCTGTTTTTATCATAGATTTTATGATATCATCCTTAACCATCTGATTACAACATTTTTGTCAGAGATAGTCAGTGTGTATTGCACCACTATCAAACAGCTGGTCTCAAATCAACCATTTAACCAACCTAAATTTTTAGTTTCAAAATGCAACTGCATTTTGAAATTAAAATCCTTCTTTCTGCACTTACTATAAAGAATTAGAATAAACATCTAAAAAATATTTTTAAAGAGTTGAACATTCCTCCCTGGCTGTTTTTATTTGGATTCATTTGCTGGCAACTCAAGCAAGAACAGAACAAACAAAATTCCCTGACATTCCATTCATGAACTAATTTGCAGAGGGATAAGATGTTGTCCCTGCTGAAGTGCATCATATTTGATGTTCCTCTGACCTGAGGCTACACTGAAACCAGCCTTTGTCCAGCCATGTGTAAATTCTTCTCATAAAAAGTGGTGTTATAAATGCAGGTTGTCACCATCTGATTGTCTAATAGGGTTTCAGCACAGCAATATATATTTCTCCTTACCTTCCTGCCTTTCTTTCACATGTAACATCATTTTTTACCATCTTTTATATAGCCTGTATCAGAAAACCTTGATCAGAAATTCACTGTAACCTAAGAGAGACAACAGCCTAAAAATTTAATCTAGTTCCTCTTTGCTGTAATCATAATTTGTCTCCCACCTAAATAATTGGTATTTTTTAATGCATAGTCAGATGGTCTCATATAACAGCATGCTCTGATCTCATCCCTTTCCTTGTCTTTTTGGAGTGCAATCTCTGGTAACCAGCATCCTCCATTAACATCAGAATTGAGAGTATTTGAGTTGCTTTCTTTCCCAAGTGACACCTTCATTGACAGAAAGAGGGAAAGCTGTAAGTAGTGGTAGTAGGTTCTCCTGGTAACTGTTAGGAATGTAAGCTGACTTTGCATTTGACGGATGTTTATTTGCTTCCCTTGTGGACTAAGGACTGTCACCCATTTAAAGTGTCTCTAACTAGATAGAGTGCATTAAGGACAGTGTAGAGAAACTATTCCTTTTTCCTTGCCTTTCCCCAGACCTAATGAATGATGACTTCGGCTCTTCAGTCTATTAAGAGGAAGAAAGAAAAAAAGAAGAAAAAAGAATGGCAGATGCCCTGAGGTCAACCCTCTGTTTTTGTTTGTGTTTGAAGTCGCACACAGAATCTGAGCACAAGGACTTGCCAACAAACTGTAACCCAAGGGTCACTTCAAGGCCAACTTAGTTACGGAAAACAACCTTCTCCTCCTCATAAAAAAAATAAACAAAGAAATGTAAGGGTAAAGGAATGGGAAGGAGTGTGCGAGGAAGGTGTAAGTTGTCAGTTCCCTGTGCTTCAAAAGGACACACTGAAGTTGATACCTGGAAGAAAAGATTCTCATTTCCATCCCATGCACTCCATATTGTTTAATGCTGCTAAGTGTATTAAAAGGCACTATTCTGGATGATCTCAGAACTGAAGTCCAAGCTAATACATTTTTTTGTTATGTGGATTACTCATAAAAGTTTGATGACGCAATATAGATAATGGTCTTGACTTCTTTGTGTATCCCTTAGTATCTTGTGACAGGTGTTACATAAAGGCATCCCTACTTGAAATGTGTACAATAACAGATACACCATAAAGACAAATAATCATTATAATAATTTTATATGTTAAAAAGCCATATATTGACTGTTTCTTTTCTATTCTATTCTATTCTATGCTATGCTATTCAGGACCCCATATTTATATAATTTTGCTAGTGTCTTGTAATAGATAGTGATAATATCAATAGGTATGCCTTGCACATAGTAAATACTTGCTTTTAATTATTTTTCAATTATTTTCCTTGGTTTCAGCCACCAGAAAGAGAGTTCTCTGAGCTCTTTAATCTATCATTCATGACTTTCAGTGTGTCATGTTACCTTAGCAGTGGAGTATAAGTATACATTTTATAGCATAGGACAGGATCACACTATCTATCTAAAAAGTTTTAGGGTTTTTGCATTAATTTGGGTTTTTTTGTTCATTGCTCCATCTTGGAGAGGATGGAAGGAATGAAGAAAACTGTTCATGTAACAGCAATAGAGAAAGAGGAGGATATATACAGTTTTTCTGTTTTTTAAAGAAAACCTGTTTGTAGTTATGTACCTAATGGATGCAATGCTGAGGGGTTTGGTTTGGGTTTTGGTTTTTTTTTTTTGGTGTTTTTTTTTTTTTTTTTCCTCTTTAAATAGCTTTTACATTCCTAACTCAAGGAAAAATATGCTGTTCTTTGGTAACTGGAAAAGCAAAGGACCTTATAAAGGTCCTTATCCTTATAAAGAAAAAGGATACAAATGCAGAAAAATCCTTTGTTAATGTCTCTACTTAGGTATAAGACTCTAATTTTAAAAAGGATAATTGCTATTCATAGGTTTTTCGTTAATCCTTGTCAATCCACTTAAAGCATTTATTGCACTGTTTCAAGTATATGTTGCACACTTCCTTCATGTGAATTTATGAAGTTTGCATGCATTTTTGCTTGTGTGTATATCCTGAGTATAAAAAAGAAGCACAGGGTTGCATAAATTTGGTTTAGTTAGTCCAAAACTATTAACAGGTTATCTGGTAAGTATTTCCAATAGTCCTTGCAGCACAGGTCATCTGAAACAAGACGAGCACAAACCACCTGGTCCCTACTACACTGTCTAGACCCTCCAGGTGCATGGGAGAGGTTAACAGTGTCCATAGTGAACTGAATGTAAGAAAACCCAACCCAGCTGTCAAGATTTTTAGTGGATGGCTTTCTCTGAATTAACTTCCAGCTCTGTATTACAGGGAAATGATGTATGTAGCACGTAAACTAGCGATATGTGGAAGCCAGCAAACTGTTGTCCTGCACCTCCTGCCTCTCCATGCAGGTTATTACAGTTACCCATTCCCTTCCTGGCTTCCCTTCCCTTTTTTAGTTAAAGACTTGGTTACCAAAGCTCATCGCAGAAACCACCTGTCCCTAATAATTCAGATATTTTGGTTGTGAAAGAATAGAGAAGTTCTTAGTCATTTAGATGATTTATGTCCAGAATGAAATAGGTGCTAATGTGTACTGAAAAAATCTCCTTAAAAATGCACTATTTTTTTCCTGCAACTTTATAATCACCATCTCACATAAGAGTTTTTTGACTGCCCTACAGGGACATGTTATTTTAGATATCCTTGTATTCACACTGCTTCCTTAAGTGTCACCTGCCTCAGTTATCTGCACAATTATTAATATAATCATGGTTACTGCCCACACATTTATGAAAAACAGAGTAAGTGTGAAGAGTTTTTGCACATGTGAACTACTGAGGGCTCTTGGCTTTTGACTGCTCTCACGGTACAACTGCTGATTATCACAACTTGCAGGGTACATAGTCCAAGCTGTGCTACAGATGTACCACTCCCTTGTATTAGTTCAGACAAGTGGAATCCTTCCCTACCTAGGCAACCTTGAAATTGCCATGACATGAATTTTTCTTTCTCAGGTGACACACTTTTCATAAAGAAAGAACATCTGATGACAGCTTCATTGACATAGAACTGTGTAGGACCATCTGCCTCAGATCTTAGCTTCTCCATGTGCTATAATTCACAGCAATCATTCCTGAACTATTTTTCTGTTTGTTTGGACATTTTGAGAGTCAGGGTATTATTCATTCTGTCTCTCTCTTCCCTGTCTCCCTGACTAGTGCTAAATTTTAAGTAATCTATATCATTCCTTCTTAAATCTCTAATACTGACTGCCCCCCTCAAAGCCAAGGCACCACATTTGGTGGCATCAAATCCCTCCACAGCTCTGCTATCAAGTAAGCATACAAAGTACTCCATGAGTAAAAACAGGCAAGAATCAGGGTGCCAGAGACCTAGCTAAATCTTCAGTAGGAGCCTAAATGGCTTCCTTGTTCCCATATTCTAAGTGACTTTTTAACAACTAATAACTACTCCCATAAGAGAGTTTTTAATCAGAAATTATTTTAATCCTTAGCATATTTTTTGCTAGTTGGCTATGCATAGAGTGAATGTTATGTTTGGTTTCAGTCCAATTCCATGCAGTTCCAGCCCTCAGACCTTTGGTGAAAGTTGATGTCCAGTCCAACTGAGGCATTCATTTTTATTTTCAGAAAACACTAATGTATTGAAGGAAATTTAAACTTTATTAAATCTCTGCCTCTTAATTTGCCCTTAATAGTGAGTCTTATTTATGTCCACAGAGGAAACTGACTGCAAGATACTTGTCTCAGAATTATCTCCAGGATTATGGAACTGAATTTTTTTTAAGCTTGGCTTTGTATCACGAGGCCATATGTGTGCTCATATTGGATGCAGAAATGAATAGCTGGTCAGTCGTCTTGAATTTCCCTGCCCATCAGCTAGCACCCTCTGTTAAGAAGGGACCTGCTTAATGGGTTGCTTTGCCTCCCAGGAGACCTCCTGAGTCAGCAGAAATTACAGTGATTGAGGTGCTCACTCTTTCTTTTAAAAGATAAGAATTGAAAGACTCTGATATTCAGGTCCAGGAGCAAATCTGACAAAACAGTCAAACTCCAAGTCATGACACTGTGGATGGAACTGAAGGTGGGGCCTCCGTCCTGACTCATACTGATCTGTGACAACAGTGGAGGGGGCAACTCTGGTACAGGTAGCTGCCAGCACTTCTCAGCTTAATTTTAAAATTCCATCAGTGTTTAATTTTTACCCATTCTTGCGCTTGTGAGAAGCACTAAGAGAGATAAAGAGAATGAAGTTGTTAAACAACTTAATAAACTTTTAAATAAGAGGAACATTATCTAGTCCTTCAAATTCCTTTCATGATTTGTGGCAGCACACTTCCCTGCCCCCCCCCTACCCCCCCCCTCCATCCTGCCAGCAGGAAACAAAACTTCTCCAGGCAGGGAGAAGGGGAAGGAAAAAAAAACCCTAAACCCTAGAGGCCACAGGTTGAAAGTTGAACTGGCCAATCAAGACGTTCCAGGTACACTGAGATGACCTTCTTGGCCAATAGCGATTAAGTGACCACAGGGCAGATTCGACAGGGGTATAAACGGGGTCCCACCAGAGGACATGTTAGAATCAGTCCTCCTTGGAGCAGTGGGTCTGCAGTTGGGGACTCCCCCTTGGGTCGGGGCACCACCCGAGGTAACTCCTCGAGGGAGAGAGCCCTCAGCTTTTAGGTGAGTGATAAGCACGTTTTGGAGCCATCATGTTAAATCTTGGGGATTCTTGAGTCGGCTGTGTAGTATTAATTCTCTTTACATCATTGAGCCTGTGGTTTATAATATGTTAGCAGACTTCAAACTTCAGTAACTTTTTACTGAAGAATAAATCTGAGTTTTAACACTGGTTGGATTTGGTTATGCTTGCATCTGTAACATGGTTGAATCATTTAGACTTGAATTTTGAGGCAGATACCATTATTTTTTCAACAGTAGGTGCCATAAAGTTTGTCACCAAACTATGAGACTGTTTCTTAATAACATGACTCACAATTTAGGCTTGATAAACAAAGTCATCAGCACTGTAAAGTTACAGCACCAAATGCAAGTTGCAGCAAAAAGACACACCTTAGAATGCAAACCATTTCCCAAACTAAAGAGGATAGTACTGTTAATATTTTAAAACTACTTCACCTATTGTGAAACTTCTTACTGATTTTACAAAACAATTCTAATATGTAAAGATGGATCCACAACACAGAAATTGAAGCCTAACATATTACAGCTTGAAAAACAAGGAGTTCGATGCATTGCCAAAACAAATTATTTTTACTTGCTTTAAAAATATATGGAGGCTCCTTCAAGCATTATCATAGAGAAGTCATTATATGACTTGCAGGTTCATACATCACTGCTCTTTGCTGTCAGTATGAAAAATAGGACTTTTTGTTTGCTTAAAAAATTGAAATGTCATGATTCTGCTGTTGAAAAATGAGGCGGGAAAAAAGAGTGTCCTCCCATTTTTGAAAAATGTGTTTTTTATTGAAGCAAAAGAGATAGGAGGATAAAAAGATCATGTACACTCAAGGAAGCAATCTGGTCTCTATTTAAACAGGAAAAAGGCTAATAATAATGGGTGGGTCATTGAAGACAAAGTGACCAGAACCAAGTATGGAGTTGATGACAACATGAGTCAAAAATTAAGGTCTTAGCCTACAGCAGACCCACCTTTGAATCCCAATAGATACATAATTAATAAAGGCATGATGAAGTAAGATTCCTGTTTCATGATAAAGTGAGACTCCCCAGTCAGAATGCATCTGTTAATAATAAAAAATCCCTTATGGAATGAGAGTTTAATAGCTCTTATTCATGCTTTAAATAGTAGATCACAGTAATAAATCAGAATGATTTTAGGGGGTACAGCTTACGAAATATAATATATTGTTTTGGGCATTTCATTTAGTGTAAAATAATTTTTTAGATATTCTGTAATATTCATTCTCGGAGGGAGATTGATCAAATAATCATGCAAATACTAAAGTACAGCCTGCATTAATCTTAATTTTTTTTAAATTTTTAAAAGCTTATGAAAAGTAATTTAGCTGTTGTGATGGGAGGAGAGATTATTTTGACATATTCTTAAAATCTGTGGAATAATAAGGGATGAGCTGGTGTGTGCATGCATTACATATACTTTGAGGTCCCATCCTGCAGCTGTGAAACATTTGTAGTTTCTATTCCCAGACCTATATGACTAGGTCCACTTGGATGGTACTGGTAAACAGTTTATTGCGGGATAAGTTTGCTACATTGTATGGTAGTAAGCTTTAAATTTTGATCATTCTCTTTCTTTAGATAACCAGCTAGTCTTCCTTTGTTTGTTATCAATTTCCCATAGAAAATGTTAGGAAATACTGACTACATTACAAATCCTGAGATAACTTCATTTGTTTTGCTGAAGTAAAACTGCCGCTAATATTAAAAAAAAAAAAAAAAAAAAAAAGAAAAAGCTACATAGTAAGTGCTACTGAGCTTTCCAAGCAAGGAAGTCTTTCTTGGGCAGCTGCAAAGGCAGACAGAAGTGAGCAGTGCCTGTACCAGATGGCAGGACTCCCACTAAAAGAAGTCTATGATGAATCTGTGTTTCCGACCTCATAAAGACAGATAAATTCTCTACAAGGATCTCCTCCAATAATGAATAGCTGTAACTTTAATATCTATTAAGCTCACGCCCATACGATTAATCCAAGAGTAGGTCATGTTTCTAAAGCTGAGCAATTAATGGTTTCTCCAATCTCGTGATGGAAAATGAACAAACCAAAATGAGAATTAAGTTCTGAAACAGTGTGAAGAAGAAGGAAAATTCCAGAAAAATGAAACCCCTGTGTTTTGGGTTTGTGTGGTGGGGTTTTGGTAGCAGGGGAGGGACCACAGGGGTGGCTCCTGTGAGAAGCTGCTAGAAGCTTCCCTGGCTCCAAGTCGGACCCGCCTCTGGCCAAGGCCGACCCCATCAGCGACAGTGGTAGCACCTCTGGGAGAAGGGGAACCTGCAGCAGGGAAGGGGAGTGGGATGTGAGAGAAACACCTCTGCAGACAGCAAGGTCAATGAAGAAGGGGAGGAAGGAGGTGCACCGGAGGAGGGGATGCCCCTGCAGCCCTTGGTGAGATGGCAGGCTGTCCCCCCCAGCCCGTGAAGGTGAGTGGGGGAGCAGATGTCCACCTGCAACCTGTGGAGGATCCCATGCCATAGCAAGGGGATGCCCCCGAAGATGGCCGTGACTCAGTGTGAAAGCCCGCACTGGAGCAGTCTGTGACTGAAAGACTGTAGCCCGTTGTCCTGGTTTCAGCTGGGATAGAGTTAATTGTCTTCCTAGTAGCTGGTACAGTGCTATGTTTTGAGTTCAGTATGTGAAGAATGTTGATAACACACTGATGTTTTTGGTTGTTGTTAAGTAGTGTTTAGTCTAAAGTCAAGGATTTTTCAGCTTCTCAAGCCCAGCCAGTGAGAAAGCTGGAGGGGCACAAGAAGCTGGCACAGCACACAGCCAGGGCAGCTGACCCAAACTGGCCAATGGGGTATTCCATACCATATGACATCACATCTAGTATATAAACTAGGGGGAGTGGGGGCAGGGGTTATTCACCGCTCGGGGAGTAACTGGGTGTCGATCGGCGGGTAGTGAGCAATTGCACTGCGCATCATTTGTACATTCCAATCCTTTTATTATTACTGTTGTCATTTTATTAGTGTTATCATTATCATTATTAGTTTCTTCTTTTCTGTTCTATTAAACCGTTCTTATCTCAACCCACAAGTTTTACTTCTTTTCCCAATTTTCTCCCCCATCCCACTGGGGGGGGGGGGGAGTGAGTGAGCAGCTGCATGGTGCTTAGTTGCTGGCTGGGGTTAAACCATGACACCTGTGGAAAGGACCCACGCTGGAGCAGTTCATGAAGAACTGCAGCCTGTGGGAAGGACCTGTGTTGGAGAAGTCCATGGAGGAATGTCTCCTGTGGGAGGGACCCCATGCTGGAGCAGGGGAAGAGTGAGGAGTCCTCCCCCTGAGGAGGAAGGAGCAGCAGAGACAATGTGTGATGAACTGACGGCAACCCCCATTCCCCGTCCCCCTGCACCAATGTAGGGGAGGAGGTAGAGAAAATTGTGAGTGAAGTTGAGCCCAGGAAGGAGGGAGAGGTGGGGGGAAGGTGTTTTAAGGTTTGGTTTTACTTCTCATTATCCTTGTTTTGATTTGATTGGTAGTAAATTAAATTGATTTTGTTCCCCAAGTTGAGTCTGGTTTTTGCCTGTGACCATAACTGGTGAGTGATCCCTCCCTGTCCTTGTGTTGTCCCATGAGCTTTTCTTTATATTTTCCCCTCCTCATCCTACTGGAGTTGGGGTGGGGAGGAATGAGTGAGCAGCTTCATGGTGCTTTGTTACCAGCTGGGCTTAAACCACAACACCCTGTTTCCAATATGGGTCAAGAGAAAATTAATTCTTCCATCAACCTTCTTCCATGGAGTTATATAAAAATGGAAATTGACATTTCTAGAGAAAATTTTTCAATCTAAACATTTCAAGAAAAACTGCGACATTTCCAGAATCCTGATTATCTTTGTAATTAGTCAGAAATATTGGCTGAACCTGCCACAAATTACACATATTTGCAGTTGTGCTGGAATTCATGTTTTTCCATAATATTAATTATTTTTTCTCCACAATTGACTTTGTTTATAGTAATTAAGTAGATTGTGAGGTTAAACAAACACTTTTATTATTATTCATTTGCTACACAATACACATGAAGACCAAAGGGATGCATTAATAAATACTTCAAAACAAAACACAAGGCATGTGAAAACTGTTTCCCATGCTTTTTTCCTGTCACAGCATGTTGAGACATTAGTAGGCTGAAAACCTTTGTCCAAAGGCATTACAAGAAAACATGTCTCTGACAAAACTGACCTAGAGTTAAACACACAGGGGAATCTCAGGTTTTTGCTAAAGAATAAATATCTAACCATTCTTAGGAGGTTAGCTGATCACTAAGGGCATTTAATTAGAAACATCCTAACAGAACAGTACAAATGAGATGAGAAGAAAAGTATTTTTATTCACATACATGCTTTCTTAGTATTAATTTTTCTTTTTTTGAGATATATTCTGAATGAAATCCTGCCTGCAATTCTGAAGACCTATCCCAAACATATTTTGTGATAATAGAGAATGGGATCAATTGATCAAACCTGGAAAGGTGGTGAAAAGTAAAATGAAGAATAGCAGAACAGCAGCCTGGCAAGTGCTCCATAATACTGAGATCAGGTTTGTTTGTAGCAATATAAGAATTCAGGCAGACAATCTGTATTGCATACTATAGCAGACAGTCATGGTGAGTTCACAGAACATATACATTGTGCTGTTTAGATGTTCACTAAGTCTAGGAAAAAAAAAAATTTTTGAGGAAATTACACTGCATACTACTAAATGGCTTCATAACACTCAACAGCATGCCATAGACTTTTTTACTACTCAGAGCTTGTGGAGACAAACTGAGGAAGAACTGAGCATCAATAAAGTTTGTATATCAGGGCTTATAACAGGTCCCCTAAAGCCCAGGAGAAAGGAGGGCCCTTGCTCTGGAATATAGTCAGGCATAGGTGTTGGGAATCAAGCCAGAGGCCAGACTCCTACTTGGTACATTCAGAAAGTCTCCTAGGCCAGAAGAAAGTGAGGGATGGGTTTAAATTGTTTTCTTTCAGATGGAAAGTCTTTAAGAGGGAGAGGTGCAGAAAATATCTGGCAATGTATAAAGTTGCTGTCCTCAAAGAAGCAGGAGGAGGATGCTGTCTCCTTTGAAGTGGGTAAGAAAAGCTTGTTGCTGAGTTAGGTGAAGGTGTCTTCTTCCGGAAAACTGACAGTAAAAACTTCTTAAGAAATGCTATATGGGGATGGTTGTGGCCCTGAATGCCCTAGCTCACATGAACATAACCAAACACCACCACCACCTACAATGTATATATAGTATTTAAAAGAAAACTGTGGCTTATGTAAATTCCTCTTGGCCTTTTCTTGAAGTTTGAAGGATCTGCAGAGATCCAGAAAGCCTCTGATATATTTTATAATAAATCATTAACAATAATAGAAAATGTTAGTGCTGGCTGAAACAATGAATATTTGGCATGTGTGTACATATTCATTAAAAGCTGTGTCTATTTCCTTCAGGTAATTTCATTAATAACTTCAGCTGATTAGCATTATCCTGGCTTAGATAGAAAAAGAAAAAAAAAATAATTAAGACAGCCACAGAACTTCAAAACCAGCCATCTTCTATTACCAAGTTTCATTTTCTTAGCAAACTGACACCTGCATAATCATTCAAGTGACTATTTGACTTGAACATTCTTCCCTAACCATTAAACAATCATATGGCAAGTGTGATGGAAGTAGCTTCACAAAAGCCAGTATTTACCAAAATACTAGATCAGTGTGATCAATACTATGCTACTGGAAATCAGAATAGCAATGGTGATCTCAGGAAAGCAATGCAGATTTACCATTTGTGACCACACTCTTGCTTAAGTGATAACTTACTTATCAAAGAGAAGATTACACTCAGTAAAACTATATTCTTTACCCATCAGGAACAGCAAGAAGTTCTCAATTTATCTGGATCTTCCTTAACAACTGTTCTTGGGGTTAAAAAAATGCAGAAAATAAGCTCAGTTTGCCCAGTTCTCTTAACCAGTTAAAATAAGAGATGCATAATAAACTCAAAATGTAAGAACACTTTCAAGGTATCATTCTTAAGACTTTGTTTATGAAACAGCTTTTTTTTTAAGGTGTAGAAACAAACTCCAGACACCAGATATTGTCCAGTAATCTTTTAGAAGTTGTCCCACTTAATATTGTCATTCACAGTGTGGAAGCTCATATTCTTTTAAAACAGACAGGTTTCAAGTGTAATTACTAGAGACTGGCAAAGAAGACACATATACATCACAAACATGCATATCGTGTATGTTTCATTACCAGCTCTTTTGTTAAAAAAAAAAAAAAGCTGGAAATCGCTTCAACAGACACCAGTAAAAAAGGTGTGCTCAGGAGTGTAAGTGTTTTGTTAATTCTTCTATCAGGCAGGTCAACTGCAAATAATTTAATTTGGATTAAAACCAAACCAAACCAAACCAAACCAAACCAAACCAAACCAAAACCAAAAAACCCAAACACTAAAAACAACTGCTAAAGAGAAAATTAATTTCTATGTATATTTTTCCACCTTTTTCTTCCACTCACCTTAAGCTTTTCTGCTCTTCCACTTTCTTTGGAGAAATGCAACATTTCTGCCTTTTGTCTCAGTAATTTTTCTTTTTAGATGGCAAAAATACCATGGTAACATCATACCATCTGAAAGCAGTCCCATATATTAACTCCTTCAGCCAACATTCATAGCTTCTACCTCTGAAAGTCAGTGTATTTTCATTGATTTCCACCAACATGAACCAAAAAGTTTTTGCATATCACACAGAGTTAGATTAGCCATCACCAATAGCTTTGGAAAAACAATACAGAAATACTTAATTTGATTTTTAATGTTCTTCTGTCCTTCCATGTAGCTCTCCATCACTTTCAATTGCTGTTAAGCATGTGCTATATTAATCTACTAGCAGAAAATTTGTGTTACAACTTTCATGCTTAAAATATAAAAATATTAATCATTATTGGTGTTCTGCCTTAAATACTGATTCAGAAGGAGATCACAGTCATCCTGGGATACTGTAGTGATCCTGACAGGAAGACCACCGACCGTTAAGGAGTTAGGTAGTGATCCACATAGCAGCTACCCTGCCTGGGTAAGCTTATGCTTGTGCTGCACTAAGCTGCGTGTATGTGGTGGCCTTCAGGCCTGCATTGCGCGGCACAACTCCCTTGGCCGCAGGATGAACTCAGCCAGCACATGGCAACAGAGCCTGCAGGCAGCTCCCACGGGGTACCAGGGACAGCCTTGCCTTTGTCTAGGAGTGCTCCAAGAAGTTTCTATATGAACAGCCTTTTTGTTTTGACTGTAGAAATGATAAATAGAGTTGTTTCCTTGTAAGAAAATGCTGTAATAGCTCAACTGACTGAAACGGGACAAAAGTTTGCTACGGATGAGGACTGCATGGCATGCCGTGCATGAGGTGGAGTCCTGTTTAATGCTACACCACCCAGGGCTTCCAGCACCCAAAGGTACATAAGCTTATCTATGCTATTCTCTTCTTACAATTTTAGCTTTAATAAATGGTATTTTAAATTATACCTTACAGAGTCTAAGTACCTTTCTTACGGGGATCGTGATGCATCAGAACCTCCTGGTGCAAAACAGGTACTAGGTCAAACTGTCAGGTGGAAGACACCAGTTTCATTCAGCTGATACAACTTACAGTTCTTAAGTTACAGTAGAGGATCTGGCCATTTGTGCCCTAACCTTCCTTAGAAAAAGGAAAATTATACATTGACCTATATAGTAAATAAATTTATGGCCTGTAGAAACAGATTTATTCATGCCACTCAAAAAGGACCTAGGGCTAACATGGTGGAGAAACTTCTGAAAGTAAATACAACTTGCAGTAAAAGAACACTTCAGGAGAAGTAATGTTTATTTTAATGTTTATATTTCATCTCTGTCATCCTTATTTTCAAAAACGATTATAATTGGCAGCTGCAGAAGAAGTCCAATGGCAATGTAGTTATTCAATAACTTTGAACTGAAGTCCTTTCTGTTGACCCTGTCAATGGCACTGTGAAAATTTATATTCATTAATGACAGATTCTTTTAATTTTGCTTTATCAGAAAATACTTTATAAACAATAAATGTGTTGTATCTAAATCATTTGCAGTAGAAATGATAAGTAACAAAGTTTATTGAGATATGTTACTAGAAAGACCTAATAAAAAATAGTAAATTTAATATATCTGTTTTCACCCTCAGGATATGACTCATTACCGTGCATAATGCTTTTCAAAGACTGGATATTGTAGCAGAGATGAACAACAAGTTGTTTATATAGATGTTCTAAGCAACAAAGATAATTCGTAAAATTCATCCTATATTCATGCATTAGTGCTGACCAAGGTAATTTTGCTGTAACTGTGAGAGCAGAAGAGTGTAATTAAATACATTTTTCAGCAGTTATAAACAAGTGGCAGTAGAAAAGCCATATGTGTTTATTCTGTGTGGGCTATCGTTTACTCTTCATGGAGTCTTCTACTGTGCAACAAAACCTTTAATTAACCAGACCTAGTCCTTGGCTGTGTGTGAGGAGTAACACTGCATATCATAGTATATCGTAAAACAGAGCAAATACAAATATACAGTAGATTCTCCAGTAAAGGCTGAGGAAGGGCATCACGTTTAGGAAATAATCATCACAGATCCACCTTCAAAGCCAAGGACTGAATGTCACTGAATGTAATATTAAGTTGATAGGATTTATTTCAAAACTAATGAAAAATGCTATAATAGAAGAGAAAGTCATTAAGAACCAATGCCCAGTGGTTATATTGCTCATGTGAGAAATCTCACAGGTAGTATGGAGATACCCACCTAGTCTTTTATTACTATTTTCATTTTGTTTAATACAAGAAAGATGTAGCTGCTGAACAAGTCCACAGTACAGCATGCACATATTCACATGTATGAGGTACCTTACCTTTCTGTCAGAGCAACGTAAACTGACTAAAATATGCAAGTTACCATTGTTTCTGAGAGATTTAAGACTTGATTTGCAGCACAGTATTCATGTATTACTTTGCTGTGGTTTTCTAGTCATTAAAATAGTGTAAGCCTGTAGCATGTCTTTCTTTACATGTTTTGCTTCATAAACATGACCACAGCTATGAAAGCACATAATTCTGACAGTGTCTAGAAAGATGATTTCTTACAATTCAGTTAATTTTTTGTATTTGGGTACCCTGCAGTTTAAATACAGAGACATTTCCTTACTTGTTATGCCCTTTTTTTATGCCTGTGGGGTTTAAAGAGTATTATCAAAGATATTCAATTTATCATCAGAGGAAGGACTGTTTTCTTAAGTTGATAGGGCTGCATTTGAGGAAAACTGTTGCTTCATTTAGTAGACATTGTTTCGTCAGCAGTGTGGACACCTTTTTCCAATTCTGAGGAACAGCAATACCGAATGGGACAGATCAGCATGTTTCTTCTCAGTAATGTCAATGGATGTTCTCTTTGCCTCTAACTGATAGAGAAACAAGGTCTGGGGGCTGATTTGTTAACCAGAAAGCATTTGTTTTTTATAGGCTTTATGAGCTTTTCTGTTCAAAATGTTACATAAAATTTATTAAGGAAATGAGAGAAATAACAATTAAGATAAATTTCCTTTAAATACTCGCTGGCCTCTGTTGGAGCTTAATTTGTGGTCTCTGAGTC
Organism: Gypaetus barbatus; assembly: GCA_028022735.1. Classification (NCBI taxonomy): domain Eukaryota; kingdom Metazoa; phylum Chordata; class Aves; order Accipitriformes; family Accipitridae; genus Gypaetus; species Gypaetus barbatus. The sequence continues at coordinate 27,642,981 of CM051562.1, read as the reverse complement.
TATAAAAAAAATTAAAATTATGCTTTCATTGGTAATGATCTCCACATTCTAATATTTTCTTTCTTGCACTATTTAAAGAATCAGACACTCAAAGGTGACTTGTTTGCTTGCATTACTGCTTGCATCTCCTGTTTTGTACAATGTGGCACCAAAGAGCTAAAACCAACCATCTTCTTTTTTGATGATATTTTACCATATTGAAATTAAACACACATTTTCAAAAGGTAGGATTCTGCTGTGCACATAAATCAGTTTCTTGCACATGCATTAGACTATGTATATACCTACCTAGCAATTTACATACATTATTACCTGAACTGCATGCACTGTCATGCTAGAGTTGTTACTGAGATGTTTATTGTTTGCTAAATTTTGTCACACAGTGATTTTGAAATACCAAATTAAATATAAGGGAAACTAAGTTCTTGGTCTTTGTAGTAATTCTTGGCAAATGACTGAGGGTTTTTTCATGGTAGTGACTACCCTGTGTAATTATCTAGGAACTTACCTTCAATGAAATGTACCTGAATCTGTTTAACAATGCTATAGTCCTTTATTTATCTACCCAGAGAGCACAGTCAGTAATAACATAGAATTGCAGCATCTGTTCTACCAATAGTCCTAAGTTTGACACAGAAAGATTTTTCCAGATTATAAACCATTTCTGCATTTTCCTCTAACAAATTCTTGGCCATTTGGTGTTGTAGCATTTTGACACAAAATCTGTGAAAGATTTGGCCAGTATGGGTTAAAGTTGATGAGAGATTATATTTTAGACTCAGTGGATCCAAGGAAGACTCACTCAGTAGTATATACCTTTCCTTTCCAACTCTCTTGAAATATCCAATCCCTTTAATGAAAGAGGTCTCCATGGAAGTTTCAGGCTTGAGCAAATATTAAATTAGTGTGGTTTTAACTTCACCATGAAAGCTTTCTTTTTTGCAAATTTGTCGCATCTCCCTCTTATCTTACAAATGTCAGAAACGTATTAATGTTGAGTTCCAAACATTGTATTGACTTTCAATTTCATGAATTTATGTCTAAATTAAAAAGTCAAATTAGAAGAATTAGTGCAACTATAGCTCTTGATTTTAATTTTATATTAATGCTTAATCTTAGAATCTTTCAGAAATCAGGGGAGTTCTGATACAAGCAGAAGCCAGGACATGGTTTCAGAAATGTTAGGTCTATGAAATGAATGCATTCCTTGGTCATGTGCAACATTCCTTAGCCATTCTGTTATTCTTCACCTACTGATGCTTTGTGGTTGTTTGGGTGGGGCGGGTTCTTTGTTTTTTTGGTGGTTTCGTTGGTTTTTCCTAGTGAGGCTCAATGGCGAGTATTAACAAGCTCAGACTGAATTTTTAAAAAATAAAAAAAAAAAAGGAAAAAACAGGGAACAGTGATTGAAATCATTAACAAGGCAAAGAGCAGAACTGGAGTAGTCATACCTGCAGCTAAATATCCAAAGTAAGTTGAAGTTTCATATGTATCCTTTATACCTGCTATGTATATACTGAGAAACAGAAGATACTGCTATTCTTGCTATTTCTTCCCATACTGATGCGGACTGTTAGATAGTTCTTATGTTTGATATATTCACTATATATTAACCAGTCTGTGCTTTTCATATTAAAGAAGGGAAATTTGGCAACCCTCCTCTTATTTAGCAGGAGTAAAACAGCTATATTTTTTTCATTTAAAATTTGTCACTACCAAGTTTAACAAAATTATACTACCATCCCAGTGTTTTTAGGCTTGCTGAAAAACTGACTTAAGAAACTGGAGTCTTCTCAGGGTCTATAGATAGGCTTGAAATAAGTGGAAGACATGGAAGATGAGAAAAAGGAACTCTTTAATTAATGGATGTCTGTCAGTCTTCATGATCTTGATTACTCAAATTAAAATTTCATTCTTGCATCAGGTTGCTTCCTGTACATACTGAGGTTGAGTGCTTTCATGGAAGTGGTACTTTAAGATCAAACAAGTTTGCTTAGGAAAGCCTGGGCCTTACTTCTGTGCATTGTTGGAGAAACATTAGTCTGAGTTACAAGTATTCACCTACATAGCTTACTAGACCACTCTGTGTATCCTGAGCATTGTGTGGCAGTGTGATCACTTGCACTTGACCCAAGATACAGTAGGGAGTACATGGTAACTACATATACTGCAACTTGAGCAAAGACAAGTCTCAAAGTTATGGTATGAAAGAAAGAAAACTGTTTACTCATAAGTAGTCTACAACTACAGCTTCAGATGCTGAGGGAAGGGAAGAAAACTCACTTTTTGTTAAATTTATTAATTGGTTATAAAATAATAAGGGAGAATAACAGCTTATAGATTTTTTGTATTTGTATGTCTTTAATTAGGGAGGTGGAAGCACAGTCCCTCATCACTGGCCCAGCATTAGTGCCTTGCCTCTGAAAGTAATTCCCAGTAAGGTAAAAAGTTTTGTCTTCCTGTCTTCTAGCTATCATTTTTAGCAGTGGGCAGGTAATGTGAGTTCTTGTCTAACCATTGCCTATTTTTACTGCCTTTGGTTTCATTTTCAGTAGTGGTTTTGTTTTATTGTTTTTTTCTTCTTGAGCAGACATATCCTCTAAATAACCAAAATATTAACAGTTCCTATTTGAGCGTGTATTTTCTTAAGGTACAGATAAAGATTATCTTCTCCTTCCTAGATTTAAAACAACAACAAAAAAAAGGTTAAGTGCTTTTTCTAGTTAACATTTCCAACATGAGTTACTAAGATACTTGCATAAAATGGACAGAAATATTTGGAACAAATTTTATGAACTGACAGCCCTATATAATATAATTATTAAGGAGTTTGTAGAGCTTGAATACATACATGTTCTTGGCATTTGGGTACATAATATTATTTAATCATTAAAACTGCTGACATTTAAGAAAATAAACTTACGCAAAATATTGTCCGCCATGATTGGTGAATTTTCCAATAAATCAATTTAAATCAAATATTCAGCATATGTTGAGACTAACAGGTTGGCAACTACTCAGAACAAAACTATGCCAAGTTTTTTATTTTATTTGCTTTAGTTAAGAAAGCAATTCAGATTCAATATTTACAAACTGACACAAACCTACAAAAACAACTGTGAAATTGTTTTATTGGACAGTCGATTTTTCTGCTATCTCTGTGGGCTTCTTGAAATTTAATTTCAAGGTGGAGAGGTCAAATTGCACCATTTCAATATCATTATTACAAATTGGAGAGCTTAAATATGTCTTATATGTACTGATAAAACAGACTAATCAATAGAAAGTTGCTGTTTTGTTCTCAAGCAAGAAACAAGAAATTAATTTTGCCTTTGAATTATATGCAACCGTATTATACAAGTTAATCATAGCAATGTTCTTTTTTTTCTTAATTACTGTTTTGTCAGATCATCGATCTTACTTTCTTCCCATGTACTAATACACTATTTGGTTTGTATTTGCTTAAAACCACCTTTTCCCCTTTTTAAAGACTTCTTACTGAGTTCATTAAGATAAGCACAAATAATGAAATAATTTTCAGACTTTTTTTCCCACACAATTTACAAATTGAAAAACAGAGAACAGTACAATAGGACAAAGTACTGCAGGGTGCTGATATCATTTAACTAGTACTGCAGATGGTAGTACGGCCATAAAGGATTGTGCAGGTGATGCTGTACAAATAACATGCTTAGTTTGATAAAACATTTAGATGGTAGATGTCTACGATGGTAGATGTCTACCCTGTGAAGCATATTCTTCCATTAAAAATATATAGAAGCAGATGATTATCTCAACTTTATTGCTTGACTTTATCAGTAAACTGGATAAGTAGTATTTTTACCCTCTGGACACATGTCTTGACCATCACAGGGATTTTATTTTTGCATTGCTGTGCTTCTTAGGAAGACTAAGTCATATCATGGCTGAGTGACTACAGGGGTCTTCTGATATAAAATTGAACTTCCAACTCAGGAGGTTAGGCAGACCAGAACTAAACTAAATCAAGTCCATACAAAATTGATAGTAAAGGCAGAAAATAACATAGACACTACAAAGCTGTCACTTAGCAAATTGTCTTAAAGCCTCTTAGCGTATGGTATAAACATATATTACCATATCTACCACAGAAAGCAATTGCATGTAAGTGTTTGCTACTGAATCTTTAGAATTCTATTTTCAGTGATATAGCTAATAGGATTTTCTCTAAATTTTGAACTGCAGGAATGATCATATAACTTTAATATGACACAAGAACTCCTACTTACTTAGATCCAAGCTACTCTGTACAAGATGAGATCTGTTCTTTCCCTTCATACCAAGTGTTAGAGTTCAACCCAAGTGCTCAAAAAGGTGAAGCTGAGCACGTGTGCAAGTGCTCACAAACTGAAACGCAAACGAAGACAGCGTATAGTGTTACACTATTAAATGGAGACACTGTATACTTCTATTTTATTAGCCATGATAGTGTTTGAATAAACCAAGATGCTATTTTTTTGTAAACCAAACTATTTGACATAAAGTCAAAGTTGAAAATTATGAAAGATGTGGAAACTTTATAGGGTTACCATTATAAATAAACCTCACACGAACAGCTGGCTACCTTTCACTGCAAGACTGCAGAAAATCTATTATTAAAACTGAATAAACATTATTTGGACTTAAAGGAAAGAGGCATATTATTACTCAAAATATTTTCACTAATGGAATACCCCATATCAGCATTCTGGGGTGAATTAATTTAGTTTAGTAGTGCAGCCTGGAGAATAATGTATCAAACATTAATCGCTCAAGATTTTGTTTCAAAGACTTCTAGTTAATAAGTCTCTGCTTTCTACTACATTTCATGGCATAACTCAGTACGGTTATTTTTCTTACCTCTTTCTTCACTATAAGAGTTTTTTTAATGCAAAAGTCAAACTGTTAACAACTGGAATGACTAATTTATGTTATGCCATAGTATGCAAATAATTAAAAATATATTATCCCTCTATGGAATAAAACCGAATAGATTTGTCTTTTTGCATCTGCAATAATTTCAAAGTCAACAAAATCAAGCTGAAGAACAGAATACACAGAAGAACATTTACTCTATAATTGTGTATAGGGCAAAACCAGTATGACGAGAGAGAGGACCTAAAACTCTTTCAGGAGTACATCTATATGCTCTAATAAGCATATGCTTGTATCTTAAGAGTATGTGGACCTAAAGTAATCTGGGACTTTTTGCCTGTTTCAATAAAAGGGAACAAAATTATGGCAAAATTTCAAATATCTACAACTTTCCTTTTTTTTCCTTTTTGTCTGTAAACTCCATAAGAAATGTTTCTCAAATACTATCAAAGCAACCAATCACGCTGGGTGTGGGTTGGGAGGAAGTTTTATTCTCCATTATGCAGTTTAAGTCTCAGTCAAATCATTCTGCAATCAATGAAACAACTCAAATTTTTCTTTTTTTTAATTTTTTTTTTAATTTTGACCACGAAGATCCTTCTTCTCTTACCTAGCTGTGCAATAGAAAATCAACTTTGGCTCCTGCAACATCCATTTTTCTGTTCCTTAACATTCCTGCTGAGAGTCATACTTGAGGTTGCACTGATCTCCAAGCAAAAGGGACCCATTGCTAGAGGACATGTGCAAAATGTCAAGATTACCATGCCTCTTTGTAATGAAGGTGAAGAATTTAAGCCTATAAGAACACCAAATGCATATTAATAACAACTGTGTAAATGAAACACATGTACAACAGTTCTTTGGAAGCCTAGCTTAAGACCCGAAATTATTATCTAGAGATCTACCTTATCCTCATATAAAGCAGTTGGAAAATGTTCTGGAAAAAATATATGGATGTTGTGAAAACCAAAGTTCATCCTTAGTACTAGGAGGCAAGATTCAATATTGAGTCTATTCCAAGAGCATAAAATTAAACTGCCCGATTTTCAAAAGAACTAAAGACCGTAGTGCTCATTAAGGTTGAATTAAAAATATTTTAAGGCATTGTTGACATGGAAAAAAAAAAGATTCTTTGTGACACAGAGGATCTATGCTCCCTAAGTACCATTCAGTTATTCTGTGGTGGGGAATGAGATCCTTTGTTTGAAGAGAAGATTTAATGTGATAAAGTTCTAAACAGTTTATAATCAAGGGACTATTTTTCAATTAATATTAGAGTTACTTGAATTAAAATAAGTCACTGTAACTCATTTTATAGATTCTGAGATTAACCTGAAAGTAGATTCATAGATTTAAAATTCCTTTTTTGAAATCTATTTACCACTTGAATTTTACTTTAAATATTTTTACCTCATTTGAATTTTATTTGTTTCTGAAAGCACAGAAGAAAACATTGAAGATATTGCACTTGTTAAAAGAAACTGAATTTTCCCTCCATTTTATTTCATTTTACACATGAAAGCTCTTAAAATCTTAATTTTGGTTGACTGTAACAAATATGTTTAGTACTACAGTGTCCAACATTATACATTATGTTCTTATAACTGGTTGTATTACTGTTTTAAGTAGAGGTTAGAAACTAGCCACATCTGAGAGATCTATGGTATGACACTCAATTGTAATTAGGTAGTATTGGGCAAGGACTAAGACAAAAACCTTTTCCTGTTTGATTCTGGAAAAAATGATCAACCCTTCTTTCAGTGTCTGAAGATGAGGTGGAAATCCTCAGCTATTTAAATTATTCTCAGCTCAGACCAGCTTAATAAACTATTATAAAAATACTCTGATGACTCTCACTCACCATGAACATTGTTCTGTCTTCTGCAATGACCTTTTTGCAATCCAAGCATTTTGATTTGTGAATGCTGCAGAAGAAATGTTTCAGGATAGGATTTTAGGAGTTGCCTCTGTCCTTGCACCATTACAGAATGTACCACCATCATAGCTGTTCTGAGTGTAGGGGATCAAGTTGCAATCCAAGTTTTGTTCTGTCACTGACACATGAATTATAACTGCAAACCATTATGGCTGAATAGTTCTAAATGATGCAACTGAAATGGAAACATTATCTTAGAAGATTTCTCAGATTACTCAACTGGAAAAACAAACAAAACAAAAGCACAGTAAGTAAAATGAAAGAAGTAATAATCTGAAAGAAAAGGAAGACTGCATCTGAGTACTTCAATGGCTTGTTCTTTAACAATCTTCCAGGAAGGCAAAGAAGATAATTGGGGTCACTTATTCCCAGAATAAAAATGACACCAGTTTGTGTCCCCAGAAAGCAAGAATTCCTGTAAAAATATGCATTAGTCTCCCTTTCTCCTAAATGTCAGGTGACAATTCCATAAGACAGTATGAGCCAGCTGATCATTTCATTATTGGAAAAAAGACTGGACTGCTCTCAGGGAAAGGCAGCCCCATGATGTGATTCTTTGCAACAGGGGAGAAAAGCAAAGGAAAAGAAGAATGGATCTTCCCTATCTTCTTGTGATGTGCTTTTATATATGTAACTCTGCCTTATGAAATCCTAAACCATTAAAAGTGTTGGTGCCCATTGCCTAGTAGTGATCTGATTGAAGTCCCTGAGCCAAAAAAACTTCCAAGCTGCCCCCAGCCTCTTTTAGTGCTCAGCTTGCTATAGGGCCAAACAAGTCTCAGCACCAGCTAAGAAAAAGGAGGAAAGGGAAATAGGACTGTTGCCTTTGGTGGCAGTCAGCTGCTGGATCACCTTACATAAGAAGAAAATCCTTTTCTCTGAAATATGTTAAATTCAATATTCAAATACTGTGCATATTACTTTGACTTTTTTTTTTTCCATTTACCAACAAACCAAAATGTAAAAATTGATCAATATCATGGCTTGCCAAAAGGAAACATGCCAAAAGGATGTTACATCTTCAGTCTGCATAGCAGTGTGGTTGACATAGGCTGTTATTCCTTGTTCCACCAAAAAAAAAAAAGAGAATTGTGAAATTCCATGCCCAAAATGGCATATTGGTCATATATGATGCCAGTACATGTGGACAAGAAAAGCTGGTACAGAATTATGTTCACATCCATAACACTAGCAAAAATAATTAACTTATTAGATCAGAAATTCCATTCATATATAGGGACTGCTGTTAAACAGCATGGGAGTTCAGTAGATTGTGGTATGAAAGTAGACATATAGAACTAGAATTAATGTATATGTAACTTACAAAAGCTAATTAGAGTATTCTTACATGCAGTAAGCAATGTGGCAGATTTTTACTGTTCTGAAGATACATTAATGAATAAAAGGTATCACATATGTGTGTGTATATATATATACACATACACAAGACAACTTGCAAAGGATTTGTTAACACATGAGACTCTAGAAAAATCAGGTCAGTTAAAAGTTAACAGAACAATTTCCATTTGGTTTGAGCCTCCATAGTTTTTTATTCTGTCCTATCCTTGCTTTCACTTCCCGGAGACCTCCTTAACCTTTGACTATCCATGTAAGAACTATTCAAGCAAGTATGAGTTACCTTTATACAACATACTCTGAGAATGGACAGTAGCAGAAAGCAACAACGCTCCTTCAGACTTGCCCCTTTCTCATCCAATGTTTGCTTCCTTAGTATTATACACCCTGAATTTTTAAAATGCAAGTACGTTCATGGGGAATGCTTAGGGCACCCTTTTGCAAGCCGTTCAAACTATTGTCATCTCAAAAAAGTTATTGAAACATAAAGCTATTCAAGATAGGCAGGCAAATGTAACCCAGTCTACACTATGATGAAAAATAATGGATATCAATTTTCTGATGTCTCCTTCCACTCCCAAGTTGTAACTAAAATGGCACTTAGAGCCAAAGATTAGTTTTTTTTAAAGACTCAGTAATATGACACACTGTTTCTCCAGTTACTGAACTGTACTAGCAAATTGTAATAGCAAATACAATTATGCACAATAAGTGGCCTAAGACAGTATTAGTTATTCGTTTCACAATAGATCTGCAGTGGTTAGTGACCATGAGTTGTTTTGTATAAAATCTTCACATGAAAGTATCAATTTTCATATGCTTCTATTATTTCAACAACCAGAAGAGTCACTCACCTTATGAATCAGTATTCAAGTACAGACCATCAATGCCTGCAATGCACAATTTCTTTTTCTTGAGGGGTGCACAAACTGGAAGAAGTCACCTCATGTTTGTGGAATTAACTGTGTAATACAGAATAAAATTATTTTTTAATTCCATTTTTGCTCCACGTAAAGGCTTCATGTTCATATAATTTTGCATGCAGGTTAGTAATTGACCTGGTTCTTAAATAAAAAAAAATGAGGAAAATAATAGGATGACAACAGAACATCCATTGTCATTTTTCACTTATATTTTAAATGTTAAAATAGATAATATATCTCACTTTACAAAACAAGGGTAGTGTACTTTGGAGAGGTTACTTTAACAATACAATATTCCAAGTAAGAAACAAAACTAGTTATCTTCCATAGGTGGCTCAGTTATTTTAATGTCAAAACTACCAGATGTTGGATCACTTTTATGATCCCTTTCTCAAAGCTGTGAAAATAAAAAGTATGGCAGTCTATTTTCCAAAAATAAATAATAAAAAATAAATACAAATCTAATTTTTTATGAACAGGAAAGCTATTTTTTAAAAAGACATAACATTCTAGTATGTAGGCTGACATAGAATTCATTTTCAAGAAGGTGTATATATGCTCTTATGTGAAAAATTAGGAAATTAAGAACATTGTAAGAAAATTAACCACAGATATTTCATAATTTTTTTTTAGTATCAAAAAATATCTTCAGGTGCCTTCTATATATAGGTACCTTATATGGACTTCACTTTAAAGTTAACAGCTGAAATTAACACATGGAATATCTTCCAATCAGTAAAATACTTCTAAATTAAAAACACATTTGAAGTGATAGAGTATTTCTAAAGGCCACATTACAAACAAGTGTTCCTTGTATGGATGATATGTTTCTTCACTTTCCCAGAATCTTCTGAAAATTGTAATTGCACATATCTGTTCCCCAGAAGGTCTGAGGAATAGTAGATTGTTGCTAGTACTGGAAATGAGACTATTTGAAACAAATACGCATTCAAACCAACAGTAAATTTGTATTCTATCAACTCTGTGCTTATCAAGCTCTTCTGACCATACTGTAGCGGGGATGGCCAACACCATCCATCTTCCAGTTCTCCATACCCATTATCTGAGGGTGTCACAGAGGTAACATGTTCTCATCTCGCACTTGCCAAGGGCAGAATTTCAGTGCATTGAAATGTACCCATCACCTAAGGAAATTACAGAGTTCTTGAGTCATCAAGACTGCAAGACAGCCAAAAAGAGAGAAGAAAATCTGCACAAGCTGCTGTGAGTCTTTTACAGCAGAACTGCAATGAGTCTATCAGAGTATGTACCTAGGTCTGCTGGCACCAAGTTTTCGCATTTTTTACACAGGTAAGACACTGAATTGTGAATGAGGAATGGACCAGAACAACTTTCTACTGAAGGCCTGAAATGTGCCATACAAGAGAGAGAAGGTGTAAATTGATTTTTAAACTTGTGCATATAAACATTCACAAATACTGTTATCCAAACCAAGAAACTCAACCTCAAGTTATTCTATTATTTGATTACCTTAGTAATTCAAAATTATTTTCATATTTCTTTTCTTGATGAGAGAGAGCTCTGTCAGATGTAGTGTGCTGGTCATCATACTCTTCATTAGAAAGAAGGACTAACTAGAGTAATACAGTCTTATTTTCACTCAGGCAGTCTACACTGGTTCATACACCACCAGTAGGCTAAGATCCTCTTCACCAGAAATTAATGCCATAAGAAGTCCTAAAGCTGCAGTAAGAGATAATTATCAAAGTCTAATGCAGTTTCTGTGGAGCAGTATCACAAAATTAGGACTTTTTTTCAGATGATCTTGTGCGCTCATCCCTGGAATCAAGATTTTGTGGCCTCTGGTTTTCCTTTTCCCTGCATTGTAAATTCCATTCTGAAAAAAAATGCAATACAACTTTTCTTCTGATACCTTATTCATTTCTCATATATGTCAGAAAAGTGTAGAGAAAAGACATGAATAAAAATATGGAAAATGAGAAGAATTATAGCATTTTAGTTTAGTCTCTTTTTAAATTTAGGGACAGGTATTTGTAGACCCCTGTTCAACAGCAACAAAAATCTTGTCCCAAAACCTGAGGTTAAGAACTGCAAATCCATGGTACTTCATAGCACAATTCCAAGGAAGATGTAAGGACCTTAGAGTGAATTCCATTACACCAGGCACACGCACACACACACCAAAAAAAAGAAAAAAAAAAAAAGAGGAAAAAGCCACTGATGTTATCATCTGAGAGAGCAGTTCTATAAAAAATGAAGTTTTCTAAACAAGCCTGCGGGTGAAGCAATTTTTGTCAGAAGTTATTCCTTTTTGTAGAGATCTCTATTGCTGTATTGATTTAGGTAAAAAACAAATCTTAGTCATGGGGTTTAACAGAGTTCTATTGATATTTCAGCAGGCTGAGGAAATTATGCAAATCCTGTAGTTACAGCAAACAAAACAATTAGCTCTGCAAATGCAACAGATTCCAGTAAGAATCATTGTGGACATGATCTTAAAGGAATATTGTGAGAATTAAAGTTTTCCAAACTATACTATATAATTTATTTTTATTACTGTATATATTTAATGTATTTTTGTAGAGGAATATATTTAAGCTGTTTTAACTGCATTCCAACTGAATTTTCTTATAGGGATTACAATAAGAAAAATGGGTTCTAAAATAACAATGGCTGTTTGTTTACTACAAATTGTCACATTTGTCTGAAAAGATTACTCATAAAATGCAGAGTAAGTACATATTTTAAAAGACAAATGGTTGGTTTGAGTTTTTTCAGGTTAGGGGCAATGGACATTGTTTATGGAGCAAAAATCTAGCCTGCCTTTAAAATATTGACGGCAGCAACAAGGGAAGGGAGAGGAAGAGCTAAACATACCATCGCAAAAAGAATGTGAAACAATGAATGGACAACCTGTCCACTCAGGTATAGCGTATATAGAGCAGCATACCTCTAGTAACACAGATTTTCTGTTAGAATTAGTCATTCTAGCACTGACCAGCCTGTCAAGCAGCCTTGCTCAAGACCAAGCTGCTTCACTTTTAGTATTATTGACAGCCAGTAAACTAAACCCAGCACAGGCAATTTCTGCAAACAGTGTTCCACAGCTGTAGTATAGGTGTTGTAGAACAGTGGCAGCCTTACTAAAAGAGTTTGAAAGTTGGTTGTAATTAAGATGATGATAATATTACAATAGCCACCCTTTGCAGAAAAGAAATTCAACAAATATTTTTTTTCTGAAAAGGTAATAAAAAAGAAATGAAATAGAATATCATATATACCTAGACACATATATAAAATGCCAGCTTTTCCTGATGAAATCTGTGAATTTGATATTGCTATTAAAATATGCCATTTTTAACATTACATTGATTTTAATAAATTAATTACACAGAAATTTAAGCAAAAAATGATTGAATGAGTTGACTTGAGATAACTCATAAAAAACAGGAAAAGTTAGTCTTTGTATTAACAAAGACTAATCATAGATTCATCAAGTCATTCATGTCAGACCATGTACATGTTTTCACTGTCATTTCAAATGACGTGGACTGTTAATTTGATCATGTTACTTTTAAGTCAAGCATATTACCTGCAATGAAGTATCACATATGCTAAGTTGCATTCACAGTTGGCACTACAGAAATGCAAGTGTTAAAAACAGGAGAAAAAAAAATCATTGCTGAAAGGTAGGAAGGAAAAAAAAAAGAAAACTAACAACTTCAGTACAGAAACTGAAGGGCTAAAAACAATGTGTTGGCAAAAAAGAAATAATCTGATACAAGCCAACATATGGCAGAAATCAGCAAAACCTCTGCCAGATAGGAAAACATGTTTAAGCCACAGGTTATCAAATAAATGCAGATACAGCAAAATCAAACACCACAGGAAAACAAAAGTGTGACTGAGGCAAAGGAAGTTTAGCCTGTATACACAGAGAGATAAAAGCCATGGAACAAAATAAAATGAAATTAAATTATCCTCCTCTCTCTCAGACTTACATGTTCTGTGGCTTGAAGGTATGTATCAAAAACCCATAGAGACAAGAATAGAACCACATGTAACCACACAGAGATTAATTTTATTTATTTATTTTTATTCCACATACTAAAAAAGAGGGTGGGGGAAGGAAAAACTCTGGTCTCAGGTTGTAAATTGTCTCAGGTAATTTTTGAATATGGTATATGTTACACTAAGGAAAATGATAAATTTGAAGCAAACCTGACAAAACTTAGACCTTTGGCAAAATTCTATGAACAATTAATTTCCCTTCCCCCTGTCTCAGCTTCACCTCCCCACCCATCTCTGTACCAAAAGTAAACAAATTCATGTTGTTTTGCTACCATGAAAAGGTTATTGAGTCCTGCTTCCTGGCAAACAGGGTCCACAAATTCTCTCCAATCCTTTAAATATGAAGTGACCGAATATCTTTGTAGGAAAGAATAGTACTTATTTAAATAGGCATCTCAGGCTATTTAGTTTTTCTTTCTTCTGAACACCACCTTATGTTCTAGCTGGAAGCCAACAGACAGCAATGAAGATCATAAAGAATTAGCATCATGTACTCACGGTGAGAAACTGCACTTAGCAAGTTGGCTGTTACATTTTTGTTTAGCCTCAGCTTTCAAATGGGCCTGAGACAACATGCCACATACAGAACAGTGCAGAAGTTCCCTGAAAAAGACCGACAAGCTGACCATTTTATGAGATTTTTAGGAGATGATTCAATAGCAAAGAACTTGCCCTTTAACAAACTAGAGTGTGCACCTAGAAAACTATAATATTCCTAATGTCCAAGAACCAGATATAATTTAACAACCTTTGAGCTTTTCAGTTTTGAAAGCTTGCCATAACCTCTGTACAGGGGCCGTAACAGGTCTATTTCAGCTATAGAATAACCAGACCGTATCTTCTCCATATCTTCTGCTGAAAAAGCAGATAATGCTTGATGCACTCCCAATGTTATTCTCCACAGGGATTTGCCTTATGCAGTAAGAAGTTCTCAGTTCTTGGACCAAATGATTGTGTAGGACAGAGCCTTCCTTACATGTCTCTTCATATTGTGTCTTAAAAGACAGAGCAAGTGAAATTCCAAACACAAATATGGAAAGACATAACTGTAATATGATACACAGTTGTATTCAAGACTCTCCTTGAATCCTCCTGGAATTGTTATACACTATAAAAGCTTAGAGGTTTTTTGCTAAAAAATTATGAAATAGATGCAGCTAAAATGTAAATAGTCTCAGTCTGTACTACATTATACAAGATAATGGTTATCCACATCTAAAAGAGATGCCACATCTTTGTCTCTATGGCCCATTTTTCATTCTGCATTCAAACTGAACAAACCTAAAAGACTGTACATAATGCAAAAGTTTCTAAACATAAAAAGGTTTATATTTCTTCTTGTGAAACTCAAAATATTTCTGTTTTCAAAATAACAAGGAAGTAAAGTAAAGAAAATAAACCTGACAGAAACACGTCTCTCAAGAAATGTTAAACTATACAGCTCTTTTCCAGATTTCATTGGGCAGCAATTTTTCTCAGGAATGAGTTGTAAAATGTAGGTTATTCCTACAGCTTTGGGGAGACATTTGATGGATAATCAAACTCTAGCAAACACACTTCCTTCAAGCTCATGAGAAAACTAATGTTTGCCTGTTGGGGATATTTGATAAAGTGTAAGTGAAAATTGCTGCACTGACCCACCAACCCCCCAGAGGAAATGAGGTTTGAGCATCAGAGAAATGGAAAAGATGTTAAGAGTGATGGAGAATAGGCTTAGTCTGAAAGGATAACTGTGATTGTGAGAGTCACTATTGCCTTTAATTACTTAGTTAATTAAGCACACAATAAAAAGTTATAAAGTTGTTGATCTCTTTTTAAAGGGAATTTATTTAACAGGCAATTCCCCAATGTGCTCACAACCTAAGTATACTTACTCTTATTGCAAATACAATCAATCAGTTGTGAAATCTATCACTTCCACAAACTATTGCAGTATTATTTTTAAACAGTTTTCTGCTTAGGGATTTTCTGTATATGTATGTGAACATAGGTACCTACCCATATCAATAAGAATTTCTAAACCAAAATGTATATATTTTATATGGGTTATTATTGCCACATGTAGAGCTAAATGTATGAAGGTTAACACTTTGTTAAAATATGCTGGACCTATGTCTAAAATACTTAAAAGAATAGCTGACTGCCACAAGCTCTGTATTTTCCAGGGGATCTGCAGCGCACAGATCATCTTTCCCAGTTAAAAAAGAGGAAATAATCAATGCATTCCAAGCTGATTCTATGTATTTTGAAGAATGGTTTGTGAGAAATAGGTACTCAAAATTCTGAAATAAAAAGACTAAACTGTATTGTTCAAACCTATGCTTGAAAGATTTTGAGTATGTTAAACAATGTTTGTGGCAATATGGACTTCAGTACTTAAGAATGTGTTGTGACTATTCATGTTTAGCTTTTGTGTATGATACATTACAACATTGCTGTGTCTATCTATTAAAAAAATACTATTTGCCATTAGAATTAACTTAACCACAGTGGAACCTTTAGTTCCAAAATTCAATATGCAGCAAGCATACTTATAGGTGTTTCAGAAAAAGGAATTATTTTGCTATCAAGCTGTATGATGTTCCTTGCCCGATATAGGATTCCAATAAAATGGAAGATGTTCTTCATATACCACTGTTGTGCAAATGGTGGCATTATCATAACCATTGCATTTTCAAGCAACCTGTGCATACATCATTAGGTAGGATGAGATTTAGAACAAGATTTGTATGTAACTTGTAGATTCTGAAGCACATTCTAACACCAAATTTTATGGTGGAACCTACATTCTCTTGTTCTTGGAATGTTACTTGTGTATATAGGAGACACTTTTTGATAAATGACTTGCAGTGATGGCCTACTGTTTGTATATTTTCCAAATTATTACTAATCATTATTCTTTACACCTTTTTATTTTTTTTTAAAGTATATGTTACTCCAATTTTCCTCAAAACTATGGCTACAATTACAATTACAGAATTGCATCTACACCTATAACAACAGGAGAGAAAGTAGTTTCAAACTTTTCCAGGCCCTTTAAAGCAATGTTTAAGGGTTAAAAGATGGAATTTTGGTCCATGGATGAACACTGAGTAAGAAGTAGATAACTAAAAAACGCAGTCAGCACAGGGAACAGATAGCTTATTGTCTATTGTTTGAAATGCTGACCATGGGGATAAGAAATTAGAGCAATGTTAGGGGAGGTGGTATGTGCAATAATGGAGGAATACAAGGCACCACACATAATTTTGCTTACCTTGCAAAAGTCCTGTTATTGGTTAGAGCATAGTGGACTTGACTGATGGATTATGGTAATTTGCTGTGTGCACAGAGCCCATGAGCCAATAGAAGGGATGGCTATGGCGCATGCAGTGCACCTGGCCAGTGGGCGCATGTGCCATAGGCTCCCTATGTTACAATCGAGGCGTGTTTCGGCACTCATTGGCCGCGAGTGTCGACACCCGTTCCTCCACAAATGTATAAAATGCAGGGGTTTTCCAAAGAGCAGTGGACTGGTGTATGGCAAGGTCACTGTTGCCTCCATGGGGACGCCCATGTAAAGCTGGCACCTACCGACTGCTGGACTGGGCTCGAGGTGCAAGACGGCACAAGAATGTACAGAATGTATGGATGGTTCATCTTCTTCACAGTCCTTGGGTCGGTGTGTTAATAGTTTTTTTCTTTGTTTTGTAAAATACCCTTAACGTAATGCATGTGTGTAGTTAATAAAACACTTGCTTTTTCCCTTATAGTCAGTGTGTGTGTGTTTAACTTCTTGGGAATCCTCGAAACCACCCTAAAACACTTTTGACTAGTGTGTACCTATTTAAATCCTTCTCAAGTCCAGAACTCCTTCTATTCTTCTACCTATATGTTCTAAACAGAGTAAAGCATTGTCCCCTCTTTCTGAACTATGATTCTTGCCTATCTTTTCAGCTTGAAAAGATGTGTAGAAGCTGTATGTTTACAAGTTATTGACTCCAGCTAAAACATACAAACATGACCCAGTAAATACAGTGGAAAATTATATCACTTAATATGGAGACAGAGAAGGGACATACTTATTTTTATAAAGCAGTTCTATTCAGCTGTAACTTTGCTTTTGAAATGGAAAGCACAACTTCTTCATTCACCCTTCTCATATTTGAAACTATTTCACAGTATGAGATAAATTAAAGAAGATAGTAATGCTATTTGAGGATATAATCTGTAAATTATACTTCAGTGAAAAGCTTTCTGAAATTTGGATCAAATTTCATTCTCAAAAAAAAAAAATCATAGATATCCAGAAAGTGTTACATGAGACACTTCAGTTGGTTTTGAGTCAGATTATCCTATTTTTAATTGAGAAGATCATATAAATATTAAATATTATAAGAACACGTAAAAAGTATTAGATACTTTCAGATTCCATGCTCTTTCTTAAGAGGAGAGAAACCTCTTCTTACACAGTGCATGTTATATGAAACACAGCCTTTCAAAGTGGATTTTTTTTAAATTTTGAAAAAGTCAGATCCTGCAAATATGCTAATTCTTATTGCATCTTTGTGTTTAATTGCCATGATGGATTTTCTTTCATTGATGTGTCTAACTAGTTTCTGAACCAATGTAAGCTTTTGACATCTACAGCTTTCAACCCATGGTGACAAGCTCCACCAGTTCCTCTCCCCACATGAAAAAGTATTTCTTCTTGCTAATTTTGAAACTGATAATTTTGTGTGATGACTGCTTGTTCTTGTACAATGAAACCAAGTGGATAATAATTTATAAGTCACTTTCTTCACAATAGTTGTGATTTTATATACTTCTTTCAGGAGTTATTTCTCATGACTCATTGGGAGAGATCATACAGCAATTGTGAAAAACTAGACAAAGATTCATGGTGATAAGAAGGCAGTGGAGAAAAGATATCAAGGTAAGAATAGAGAAATTATGTTTGCAATACCATAAAATGAGACAAGATAGGTATGACTGTACCATTCTTACAGGTACTGAAGTTTGCTATCTGATCTTCCACAGTGGTGGCGCCTCTCAGCTATTGATCTTCAGGTACTCATTCTGTCCTTCATTCTTCTCCTTTACTCCTTACCCTTTTGTTTCTTCTCACAATAAAAGATATTTTATTCTTTTTCTTTTAAAAAATATTCATCCTTGACCTTGTAAGTCCCTTCCACTTAAATTTAACTTAAATTTAATCTTTTGTGGAGCTTATCAATGATGTCATTTTAGATTATCTCCAAACCAGCACTTTATTACCTATTTAGAACCACCTGTATACAGTGTTCTCTGAAGAAAAAAGGAAACAAAGTCTTTCTTTGTCCCTTTTTATAGAAGGTAGAGCATTTAGGGGACAAGTAATTCAGTCGTGCTTCCCCCTTGACTTCCCTCTTTCTCCCTTTCCAAGGGCTTCTTGGCAGTTCCAAGTTTAGGAATACGGAATGAAATGTACACAAGAGCTGGACACGGCATCTTTGATCTAGCCAGGATCCATGCCAGAGACCCTCACATATCTTAGGCCAGAGACACTCACAAATATGTTTAACGTATGGATCTTCAGACAAATTGTAGAAGGACAGAAAAAGTAGTAGGCTAAATGGTCATGAAATGCCCCATAAGTTTTGAAGTAAAAACCAGCTACTAGAATGTGTTTGAAACACAGAGAAAGTGATGTACTACTCACATTACTACAGTTTCTAAAATAAACTGAAATAAAGGGTCCAATAAATGAAACTTTATTTAAAGATAATTGACAGACTAAGGAAACCTCCTCTTGAACTATATTTATCACAAAGTTGTTTTTTCACAGCTGGGAAATTCTATTGTCTTCTCATGTGTCTGTGTTCTCAGAGATGAAATAATTGATCTGACAGTTATGGTTGTTTTTAAGGTTTTGAGTTAGTAACTTGAAATATCTATGAAAAGGAGGGAAGGAGGGAAGGAGGGAAGGAGGGAAAGAACAGCTTCCCTTTATTGGCATTGCAGTCAGTTGATTTTCTTAGAAAGCTCTCAGTAACTACATAATAGCCAGAGTCTGGGTCTTCTAGCTTAACCACCTTCCTCTGGAAAACTGAAACCATTTTCTTTTCATTTGAAGATGGGTTACACAGTTTAGTGGGGGATGAATTTTTTATACTTAAAGTACACATTTTGTCAAGTAAGTACTTCAAAGCTGCTTTAAACTGAATTGAATTACTTACATTAAAAGATATCTGAGAGAGGCTTAATGATTTCAACAAGTTTAAAAAACACATTACTTTTAATGCTGGAAGCTGTTATAGACTTTTCTGGAAACTGAGGCACTTCAAAGTTTTAAAGCTCTTATCTGAAACTGCGTAATCCTAAAACCAAGATACCATAAATATAAAATATTCACAGGAAAGTATTACCAACCCTGACAGAAACCTTTCTTCTAAACGAACACAGAATTGAGAGCACCAGACACATTCCAGTGAATTAAAATGAGGGAAACACTTTCTTCATGAGCCAAGAGAGGTTTTTTATCATTGTTTCTTGTGCTGGCGAGATCTCTGAAAAAAAGATAATCTTTCAGTGCTGTAGTTTGTTTTATTCTGCCTATTTTTTCTTGTGAAAACTCAAACCGCTCTAGTGCTTCCTTACCAAGTGTAACTTCCCATTGACGCCCATCTTTTCAGTTGTCAGGTTTAATAACTTCATGTTGCAGTAGGCACAGCACCATGGCCCCGCAGGTGCTGATATCCCACACTGGTGCAGAGACCTTCTGCAGAATAGACTTCTGGAGCATTGCATTGGAGTCTGAAGAGACCATGAGTCAATTTGTGAGGGAGAGCTGACTCCTTACAAGCCTCGGTCTGCTTCCAGATTTGACAGTCAGGGAGGCAACAATGCTATTCGCATTTCAACTTTTCCACATACCTGGCTGCGGGCAATCAGGTGCCCAGGGCCTTACGCAGATCATGTAAATCACTGCTAAAGGCTTTCTTGGCTGCCTCTGCTGAGAAAATTGAGCTCACAGCTGTATTTAGTCATGATGTATTTTGACCAGGACGCCCAGATAGATAACTCTGACACCTTCCCCCACAGGAAAATTGTCCTGGACTGGATTTTGGTAGCTGCTCCTGTTAATAGATTGGGTCAAGGAGATCCAGACTGAAACTCACAGAAGTATCACATAAATGGCAAAAGGAAATGAATAGTAGACAAAGGTAAATTACTGGGTACTTAATAAATCTGAATCCTAGAATTCATCATATTTAAAAGCAGAAAGAGAAATCAAGGAAAAGGAGAGGGCATGTGAGGTATATAAATCAAAAAGATTGCTGCTATTAAAGCCAGTTAGCTGAACCTCAAGTTTCAAATGACTGAAAAATTGTTAAGTATATTGAAAATGAAAGGAAGATTGTGCAAGACAAGAGGGATGTAATGAAGGATTTTACAGGCTCATCAGAAATATAAATTGGAAAGACTGTAAGCCCATTAAGGAAGGAAAAGATCTTGCTAACAAAGAATGTGTGCACTCCTTAGAAATAATGGTTTAGTTGTTTGAGTTTGAGCCAAAGAGACACTAAAGGCTAGCAAATTATAAAGTCAAAAGTTTCATCCCTTGAAGCACGAAAGACGGTGGGGAAAGGCAACATGGTTTTAAGTTATTACTTTTAATATTGTAATTATTATTAATTAGGAAAGATCTTTCAGTCTGTGGTGTGCCTACAGTAGTTTTCTGTTAGATCTACAGTGAAAATAAAAGGGTTCTGCATTGTGTCTGGTTCTGTTCATCCTAAACACCTTGCTGGAGGAATGGCTGAATAAAAGATTTCCAAAGACATCTACAGTACTGCAGCAGCTGCGTAATCTGGGCTCTCTCTTATATGCTTACTTTGGTTCCAACACCAGGAAAGCTGCAGCGACTGTAGGTAAACATCCAGTAGTTTAAATCATGCTGCTATAACTATACTTCTATTAGACCTCCAGGTGGTTATGCTAAAAATTCATTAATATATGCTGCATCACACTTTCTTTGGCATTACAGTGCTACCTGTGGAAAACAATCCATGATACCAGTGTAGTAATTTTGACTTTGGCAGATTTAAGGTCAGGTTCCAAAGAACTTTTGAATTTTATGGAAGGGATCTTGTACACACCTTACCTTGTAAATTGAAAAGATACATTTGAAGTAAAATGATTTTCTGAGTGTCCTTGGTTATAGTCAGCATTGATCTATAGTCTACATGAATGACTAGCCTGAGTAGCTTACATTCGTTTATATGATTTCATAAATTTTATAACCTTACCGTCCTTATAGTTGTGATAATAAGGCCAGTTTGTCAGTTACTACTCCATTTCAGAAAGGGTGCAGTAGCAGCTCACAATTCATCCTATTTAGGATTCAGACTGGAGTAGAAGTCAGTGAATATCTGAAATGAAACAAAAAGGTTGGCCCAGTATAAAGGAAAACATCTTTTTAAAACATACATTGTGGCAATAAGAACTTGCTTTAAAACTAAGGTTTTGGCTAAAGCAAAAAGTACTACTACAGAGATACTACTTCCAGCTGAAGTAAACACTGGCATGAGAGAAAAAGTTCTAAGAAAATTGCATAATAGGGATTAAAATCTAAAGATTAGATTGGAGTCAGATGACAGGCTGAATTCAGTGGGCTTGATCTTTTAAGGTGGACTTTTCTTTTTAATGGAATTTTTAAAAAGCCTTTCCTTCACTTTAAGAAGATTTAGTACTGAAAGTAGGCCAGTGTGTTCTAGCTTAGAATCTAGCACACAAATGACAAAAGTAAACAGAGTTACAAAAAATAAACAATTGCTTGAAGAGCTTGATTGAATCACAGTGGACAGAAGATGATTCAAAAATCAACATGAAAAAAATCTGCTAATGTAGAGCCTTTTTTTTTTTTTTTTTATAATGTGTACCAAAAATAAGGTATTGAGGCAGAATTAAAAAATCTCCAGCCTGATGAATAGAGAATGACTACCTGGCAGAGATGTCCTGACGCATTGTTTTAATTAGAGGCCAATTCCTGATCCATATGGTCTGAAGCCCAGAATGTAGACTTAGTAACCCACTAAAACTTTATTTGATCATTGTTGTGTCTTTTCATCACAAAAGAGTGTTGTATCAAAGAATGGTTAAAGTTTTGATAATTTAAGATATATTCACAACAGGAGCACTGTGTAATACATACCAGTGTAGATGTACAAGGAAAGTGCTTTTAGTACAGATATTGCCTTAACTGGGCTGTATGATGTCCTTAAGTATGCAAATTAAAAATTAGTGTACTATGTTCCTATAATACAACAGGTATCAGAAAATGGGTGAACAAAAATTTGCATTTAACTTGAGATTCTGCTAGCATCATGAAACACTCAAACTGCACTCTGTGGCTGATCATGACTCTATCAGAAGTTACAGAAAGGCACTTTGTGTGCAGAGCCTTATAATTCACAACTGTTTTTTGTTTATGTTCCATTAAACACCCTGGGCTGTCAAATACACCTTACACAGAATAATAAATAAAATTGGAGATCTAAAGTAAGTAGTGTCTCAACACTGTACCCATGAAATAATACAGTTGTTGCCAAGGTATATATGGTTTCTCTGTGTAGTTCACCTTGCAGTTACTAACTAGACTGTAAAACAACCTTTTCATTAATGCTGGCCAGGAGACAGACTTACCTCATTAGTTCAGATTTGTTAACCTATTTGTCATAACACTTCAACACTCAAACTGGACCCCAGCCATCATTCTGTTCCTCACACTCACATTCCCAAGGCACAGATATTCTATATGTTTTCATACTTCACACTGTTGGTATAGGAAAGCAGTGTCATCACTTCAGTATGTTACAATCTGTTGTGGAACACAATGTGATAATGAGGAACAGTGAATAAGAAAATTATTAACTCCTTGTTAATCATTTTATAGAGTCAGGTTGACCCAGTTTATGATTTGTCTCCAGAGACAGTGAGATTTCATAAATGTACACAGCCAATCCTGTGCTGGGAATCTGAAACTAAAACAATAACAAGAAACCTTAACTTGAATTAACCCTAGACAAAAATGCATAATCTTGGTCAGCACGTCACCTGTCCTATTATGTCTTTTCAACACCATGTCTACGTCTTTTAGAAGAAGAAGAAACTGCAAAGAAGCTCTGCATTCCAGGAGGGTGCTGTATTACTACTTAAAAACTGTCTGGGCGTCACATTTAGCAGACTATACAATCAGACTTATCCATGCTATCCCTGTGCAGAACTGTCCTCCCATTTTTCACACAAGAGACAGCAGTAGGCATTGTTCCTACCTTCTTCCTATACATTTTGGGATTTATTAATAGTTACATACTTACAAGTATATTAATAGCTCATGGTTCTCCTGTATCTCATGTATTAATTAGTTACAAACAAGGATAATTTCTGGGCAGCAGTCACACCAGGATGGTGTTTTCTGAAATTACTTGTGTATCTTCTTCTTTTCCACTGCAAAACAGATTTCCCACAGTAGCAACCTGTGACACTTTTGTTAACAAAATGTCTTCAGGGTGGAGGTGATTGATCACACTGTGAAGTCTCAGACTATGCTGGCTTTAAAGAACTTAGCTGGAAAATTCCAATTTCCTGAGGTGAAGCTGTCTGCCTGAGGGTGATGCCAAGTGTTGTTTTGGAAGGGTTAAGTTGCATGAGGTGAAACTGCACTCACCTGTAATGCTTTCTTCTCACCAAATTGGAGCTAACTTTGCCAGCACATATTATTTACAGATTACCAGTTTCCGAATTATTACATACGTGATTATCTTAACCTTTTTTTATTAGCTGTAGGGGCTAAAGTAAGTATTATGGGGGCATAATTACATAACTTGATAACCATGTGTAAAGAACAGCATTAATTATGAGTCACATGCATAGTAAAGGATTACATAGCATTGTAAAATATTGCAGCTGATTGCATGTGAGTCTGCGTAGGTGTTTACTGTGTCATTGGGTGAGACTAGATTGCCCTGTGTTCTTTGATAATGTGAGCTGAAACAACTGGCTACAGCCTTTGAGGGATTTTATTTGCGCATCCAAAAAATGGGAAATTTTGGTATATACCTTCAGCTGGCCAGGCTACACAACTCAGTAATGTCTGAAGGTAACATGCATCAGAAATCAAATGCTTCCTGTCATGTTTAGACATGTGGGTCAAACCTGTGAATGTGGTAGTAAGATACGTAACTGTGGAAGTAAGGTAAGTTAGTGAGAATTTTAGAGGCTGACTACTATCTGAGATCCTCCACTAGCATTCACAAACACCACATTAGGAATATTAGAGGGATATCCTCTGATTCTGTAAGGAGTAGAGATATCCTTGCCTAGACCTTTTATGGACCTACTGTCCATGAATTGGTCTGATTTCTGAATCAGAAAGTGCCACATTTGAACCTACCAATCTTGTATGCCTGCAGCAGCAACTTCCAAAAGTTCATATAGGAATTTGTTAGTAGCTTTTGCAAGTTCTCTTATTCACCATCTTAACAGAGAAGGAGTAGAATTTTTTTCTGTAGAAAGCTTTCTACACTTTTCCCACCTACTCTGTGCCTAGCATAGGATTAAGACTGATAGACCACTTGACGGCTTTTCATACATGTTTTTCCCTGCTGATCTTCTGATGAAACTTCCATCTTCTGTTTTTTCCTCTTTTTCAGATATCATGTGATTTAGCAAATGCTGTCTTTGTGCTACCATTTTGCAAATAATAATAGTTCATTACCAGTCTGGATCACCTTTGAGTCACAATTTGGCATGGAGGAAAAGTGCATCTTCAGTTTATCTCTTATCAGATTAACCTTGTAAAGCTCCTACATATTTGATAGTTTTATCCTTTTGATTTACACTGATGAACTTCCATTATATTTTTGGTTTTATGTCTGTTTTGTCTCAAGACAGTGCTATTCTCAGCATGAAAGTACACCCTTAAATATACTTCCTTACATAGATCATTCTAACTGCTATATAGTTCTTGAGGTAGACTTGACACATTATCATTTACACTAAACATATTCTGTGCTATGTGTAAAGGGTCCCTTCATACCTGCAGTATGTAGGTGGACATCGGCCAGATGAAGAGTAAAGTCAAGACCCTGAATTTTAGGAGAGTGAACTTTTAGTAAGGAATTAGTGGATGAGACACCCTGGGAAAATGCCCTTAGGGATAAAGGAGCTAAACAGAGCTGGCAGCTCTTCAAGGACACTTTTCTTAGAACACAAGTGCTCAAGAGCTCTTGATTCCCACATGTAAGAAATCAGGCAAGGAAGGCAGGAGACCAGCATGGCTGAATGAAGACCTTTTAAAGTGTAAGAAGGAAATGCACAGGCAGTGGAACCAGGGATGTGTGTCCTGGGAAGAATATAGGGACACTACCGAAATCTGTAGGGATGGGATCAGGAAAGCTAGAGGACAGCTGGAGCTGAATTTGGCAAGGAATGTGAAGAATAATAGCTTTTACAGGTATGCTTGTCAGAAAATAAAGATTAAAGAAAATGTGCCTCCCAATACATAAGCAAGGAGAACTAGTGAAAACCAGCATGGAAAAGGCTGAGGTACTCAACAATATTTTTTGCCTCAGTTTTCACTAGCAATCAATCTTCCCACATCTCTCAAGTTCCTGAACCTCAAAACAGGGACTGGGGGAATGAAGTCCCTCCCATGGTAAGAGAAGATCAGCTTTGAGACCACCTGAGTCACCTGAACATACACAAGTCCATGGAACCCCACAAGACGCATCCCAGGGTCCTGAGAGAAGTAACCGGTGTAGTTGCCAAGCCACTCTCCATCATATTTGAAAAGTCATGGCAGTCAGATGAAGTCCCCAGTGACTGGAGAAAAAGGAATAGAATACCCATTTTTTTGAAATGGTGAAAAGGAGGACCCTGGGAGCTAGCAACCAGTCAGCCTCTCCTCAGTGCCCAGTAAGATAAGGAAGAGATCCTCCTGGAAGTTAAGTTGAAGCATATGGAAGGCAGGGAGGTGATTGGAGATAGCCAACATGGCTTCACCAAGGGCAAATCATGCCTGACTAGTAGTGGCCTTCTACAATGGAGTGACTGCATCAGTGGACAAGGGAAGAGATTTCTGTAAGGTCTTTGACTCAATTCCACACAACATCCTTGTTGCTAAACTGGAGAGACATGGCTTTGATAGATGGACTATTAGATGCATAAGGAATTGGCCGGATGGCCACATCCAAAGAGTTACAGTCAATGGATCATTGTCCAAATAGAAACCAGTAACAAGCAGTGTCTCTCTAGGGTTCATAATGGGACCAATAGTATTTAATGTCTTCATTAATGGCATAGATAGTGAGATTGAATATACCCTCAGCAAGTTTACAGATGACACGAAGCTGGGTGGTGCAGCTGATACACTTGTTAGAAGGGTTGCCATCCAGTGGGACCTTGACAGGCTTGTGGAATGGACCCATGTGAACCACATGAAGTTCAACAAGGCCAAGTGCAAGGTCCTGCATCTGGGTCGGGGCAATCCCCAGTATCAATACAGACTGGGGATTAATGAATTGAAAGCAGCCCTGCACAGAAGGACTTGGCAATACTGGTGGATGAAAAATTGGACATGAACCAGCAACGTGTGCTTGCAGCCCAGAAAGCCAATTGTATCCTGGGCTGCATAAAAAGAAGCATAGCCAGCAGGGAAAGGGATGTGATTCTCCCCTTCTAATCCACTCTTGTGAGACTCAACCTGGAGTACCGCATCCAGTTCTGTGGTCTCTAGTACAAAAAAGATACAAGTTAGAGCAAGTCCAGAGGAGGGCCATGAAAATGATCAGAGGGCTAGAATACCTCTCTCCTTTGGAGACGAGCTGAGAGAGTCAGGGTTGCTCAGCCTAGAAAAGAGAAGGCTCCAGGCAGAGCTGTTTTGTGGCCTTTCAAGATATGAAGGGGTCTTGCAAGAAAGATGGAGGGAGACTTTTTACCAAAGCCTGTAGTGACACAGATGGGCAATGGTTTTAAACGGAATTATGGTAGGTTTAGACTGGGCATAAGGAAGAATTGTTTTATGATGAGTGAGACACTAGAACAGGTTGCCTAGAGAAGTTGTGGATGGCCCATCCTTGGAAGTGTTCAAAGTCGGGTTGGACAGGTCTTTGAGCAACTTTATCTAGTGAAAGATGTCTCTGCCCATGTCAGGGGGGTGGACTAGATGATCTTTGAAGGTCCCTTCCAACCTAAGCTATTCTATCATTCCATGATTCTATGATCAAAAACACTCCATCTTCCCACGTTCCAAAAACTTTGAAATTGCGTGTAGTCATTTTCCAGCTTAAATTGTGCATAAGAGACATTGATAAAATATCCACAGAGGTGTCTAAAATCATCAAACTGTTACATAGCCATGTAAATGGCTGATGCACAAGAAGCAATGGGTAATTGCTACATTCATATAATCAGGAACATGTTTATGCAGCCTGTTTGGCATTTTGGCCCAAATGAGGAAATTTTATTCCTTTTGACAAAATCATGAGTGTCATCCATGCAAAAATCTCTATAACAAGACAGTAAGGTTTAAGTTACCCCTCTTAGAAAAATTCAAAACCATTTTCTAGTTACGTCTTATTTGTTTTTCAAAGCTCAACTCACTTTTCTAAAGGGGAGTTTATAATCCTTCACAACTTTCAGTTCAGTAAAATAAAGCAAAAATATATAGGCAAGCAATTAATAGTACCATGCCAGGGCATATTCAGCCAGTGTTATTTCACATTTTGATTACAATTAGTATACAATTAACTACAATCTCTCCACTTTTTGCCCTGCTCCCAGAATCCTTCTCAGCTGCCATCGTAGCATCACACTTTGTTTCATGAACTTTATATCCTCATGTATGTACTGTGAGGATGATTTCCTCTGCTTTCAGCTGCTTTATTTGTATTTTTGACCAGTTCATTAAAATCTTGGAGGGTGTGATAACAGAGATGGCATTGTGACAATACAAATAGCCATTCAGGAACTTTTTACACTAATAAAATGTCACACAAAGGACAAAAGTTCTGAGATAGCAGACGGGTATATAAAATTAAAATTATGTCTACAAACACAAAGTTATTTCGCAGTTCTTCATTTTAACCCAGTACATTTTGACAATATATTTTTCTTTTGCAAAAATAATTATCTCACATTAATGATAAATTGAGACAGAATTGCTATGGTAGAGCAATACCTAGACCACAGTCAAGTAGAAACTATGGAAACATTTGCAATATAAGACAATATTAAGAAGAATTAACTATTCTAACTTTTAAAGGAAGACCTTGCTCATGTACCTTTCAAAAAAACATGATTTTATATTCTGGATTCCTTTTAGTACTAGATACTGGTCAGTTCTTTTAACTCCTTTAATCCTGAAGATGAATTTTTGGCCCTGTTAAATTGAAGGACAACTCTTATAAGGTTTTAAAACAGGTTAAATTTTCACTTTTTTTCTGTCTGACTTAAGATAAACTTTGCTTGAAATTTTACATTGCTATGTTTCTTTTCTGAACAGGTTCATTTGATACATCAAAATGTAAGAAAACTAAACAAATTCTTCTTCAAGCAATTCTGGGAAAGAACTCCTCTTGTTTAAAACTCTGGGATTTGTACCTGTACATTATGTTCTTCTGAGAAATATTAGACTTCTGGGATGCATAAAGAGTATACATTAAGATTTTCATCTTGTCAGGACTTTACTTTGTATCAAATAAAACATGTATTACCTGTTATCTGAGTGTGGAGTGCATGAGGTTTCTTACTGTTCTTACAGTAGTATGGCTCATTTGACTATAGTAAAGCACTATGATGGCTGCACTATGGTGGGCTGTAAATTAAAAAATGATAAAAATAACCAATCCTGTAGGCTCTTTGTACAATATAAGCAGCCTAAAGTTAGTAGCTTTTTAACCTTCTACTCAAATCTAATTTTTATTTGATAAGAGCCAGAAGATACCACAGATGATTTCATACAGCAAGCTTAAAGCCCCCTATCTGTTTCAATTTATTTTTATAATTCCAAAATTATTAACATTTGAACCTTACTAAAGATAGGTATTTGCTGTGACTGCAAAAAGCCAGAGCACACATGTTGAAACCTTTCTAACTGCTGCTGCTGCATTTATCTCCATGCCATTGGTTGGTAATTTTTTGATGGTGCTACAGAGAACCATGAGGATGATGCTGCAAAGTCCTTGAGCATGCTGTGAAAGTGACTATGTTAAGCTAATTTTTTGGATGTGTTTTCCGGGGGTGTTGCTTTAGCAAATGAATTTTGCTATTTTGCAGCTGGGCCAGATACTAGTAATGTTTTTTTTAGCCTGGTAGAAATGGTGTCTTGGGCCACTGGGCCACTTCGTATTTATAGCTTTGTAGGCTGAATAATGATCATAATGTAAACATGATC
Organism: Gypaetus barbatus; assembly: GCA_028022735.1. Lineage (NCBI taxonomy): Eukaryota > Metazoa > Chordata > Aves > Accipitriformes > Accipitridae > Gypaetus > Gypaetus barbatus. The sequence goes on along the minus strand of CM051562.1, from coordinate 27,613,403 downwards.
AATCATTGAATGGACTAGCACAAGTGTCAGAAGAGAACAGAATTTAATGGAAGTGAACATCTCGGTCTCAGAAAATACTGCCTTAAACTCGCAGCCTCCTAATTTAGACTGTGAGAACATAGACCACTATAGAATCCTAGCAAATGAATCTTCTATTAAAATACTAAAATATGAAGATCAGTAGGATGGAGACGAAATGTTAGTAATGTTAGTAAGCATGTGAATGAAAATAATGTTAAGCTTAAATGAGGTGTTCTTGTATTGTTTGATAGCCTACATACAGAAACACTATCAAACATAAGCAATGCTATTATGTTTGCACGTGTGTGTTCAGAGTCCTGTAATCTTTATTCAGACATGCCAGTAAGTCATTGCAGGTGCTGTAAGGAATTGCTCCAAAACTTGCATATACAAAGACACATGTAATTTTTCAAAATGTTTCTCATTTTTTTAAGCAGAAAATTATTGATTACTTTGTCCTAGAAAAAAATCAGATATTCCTAATAATACTTTTTAATGCCAATGTTCTTAAATAAGACACAGAAAATAATTCATTCAAGAATTAATTCTTGAATGGAAAACACAATTCTTGAAAGGGAGACAAAACCTTAAGTTATAGGATCCCAAAGTCAGGCCATCTTAAGCCCTTGTCCTCCTCATGCATTACATGGAGACTATTAACCATGGCTGATTATGCTACAGGGCAGAAATTACCTCTTTGTGGTAAATAACATATACTTTTATTTAACTTTGATTGCAGTTTTCAGAAATTTAGAGACTGTAGGATTCAGGAAAACCCAGTTTTTATAATAAAGGTATTTTATTTCAATATAAAACATAAAATTATTTCCTTACTATTAAAAAAAAAAAAAAGGCAACCCAACACTGTTCTGTACTGTGAAGGTATGCGGAAGTTCTGTGGGGCCCTGAGCTGCAGAAGGCAAGCAATTAAGTAATTACATATTTTCTTCAGATAAAAGGGCTGTAGGAATGAAAAAGAATCATTGGCCAACCAGATGCTGGGTTAGAAATGGGGAGGTGATATAAGTTAGTCTTCAGAGGCTTATTAGGGTATTTTTTCAGGAATGCTAGTTTCAAGAGAGGAGAAGTTAAAGCTTAGGTTGGAATCATTGCTTGAGCTTATTGTGAAGCAACAGGGAATATCATCATTTCAAGGTATACACAAGGAGAGAGTGGCTTTAATTACCAAAAAAATGCAGGAGGAATGTTAGCAGCCTTGGGGTATAAATAGGACTTAATTATTCATAGAACAGCCTTGCTCATTCACTCTAAAAGAAAGATGATTAAAAAATCTGGAGCTGAGAAAGGACTTACCTTTGGTTTCTTCATCAAGTTACAGACCACATATTTTTTCCAACTTGACATTAAGAAGTCAGCATGTCTCATGCAATGAATGGAAAAGGAAAAGGCATTTAGTAAGCTCCAGGCAATTTTAATTTTCTTTCAATTAAACAAATAAGGATGAAATAAAAAATAGATGATCACTGTCTACTGTAAAGTGCCTTCACATCCAAATACTAATGTGAGCAGTGATAGGTTTTGGGCTTTATTTTGTTTCTGACCTGAGATTCATTCTAGATGCAAAATAATGCTTAGACCCAAAATAATGTCAGGATCACCATGACCACTAGATAACATGACCTGTAAAAGAAATTTCATAATGTCATGGTTTAAGCCCAGCCAGAAAAAAAGCACCACGAAGCTGCTTGCTCACTCCTCCACCCCCCAGTGGGATGAGGAGGACAAAATATAACAAAAAGCTCATGGGTTGAGACAAGAACAGGGAGGAATCACTTACTGATTATGGTCACAGGCAAAAACCAGACTCAACTTGGGGAACAAACAAAATCAATTTAATTCACTACCAATCAAATCAAAACAAGGATAATGAGAAGTAAAACCAAATCTCGAAACACCTTCCCCCCACCTTTCCCTCCTTCCTGGGCTCAACTCCACTCACAATTTTCTCTACCTCCTCCCCTCCAGCGGTGCAGGGGGACAGGGAATGGGGGTTGCAGTCAGTTCATCACGCGTTGTCTCTGCTGCTCCTTCCTCCTCAGGGGGAGGACTCCTCACTCTTCCCCTGCTCCAGTGTGGGGTCCCACCCACAGGACGCAGTCCTCCGCGAACCTCTCCAATGTGAGTCCTTCCCATGGGCTGCAGTTCTTCATGAGCTGCTCCAGCGTGGGTCCTTTCCATGGGCTGCAGTCCTTCAGTCACAGACTGCTCCAGCGTGGGCTTTCCCACGGAGTCAGGACCATCTTTGGGGGCATCCCCTTGCTCTGGCGTGGGATCCTCCGCGGGCTGCAGGTGGGCATCTGCTCCCCCGCTCCCCTCCATGGGCTGGGGGGGGACAGCCTGCCGGCTCACCATGGGCTGCAGGGGCATCCCCTTCTCCAGCACACCTCCTCCCCTCCTTCTTCACTGACCTTGCTGTCTGCACAGGGGTTTCTTTCACATTCCAATTTCCTCCCCCGCTGCAGGTTCCCGTTCTTTAATTCCACCGTCGCTGATGGGGCCGGCCTTGGCCAGAGGTGGGTCCGACTTGGAGCCAGGGAAGCTTCTAGCAGCTTCTCATAGCCACCCCTGAAGCCCCTCCCCACTACCAAAACTGCACCACACAAACCCAAAACACTTAATTTCAGAATTTTTCTTTTAATTGGCCTTCATCAGAATTCTTTAACTTAATGCTATATATTACATAGAAATTTGAAACTGATTCCATATGTTATTGTGGAGAGGATCTAAAAGCATTGAAATGGCTATAAGACAAAAAGGAGGAACAGATTTCCTAAAATAAATGAGAGGAACTTCTGGATTAATCCCAAATTAGTTAAATGTGAAAACAGTGTGACCTTCAATAAATACTTACTGATCTACTGAAATCAATACTTAGATTGAAATAATTGAAATAATTTTAATTTAATTTCAGTTAGAATTGAATCTATTTCTAATTGAAATAATGCTTCTATTAGAACAGTAAGTATTGAAATATTATTTTCTGCATAGAATCTACAGCTCTTTCTATTATTCCATTTAAAAAAAATGTTGAGTGGAAAGACATAACTTGGTGGCAGGCATATGTTCAGTATGAGGAACCTCTGAGAGTTCATGTATGATATGGCAAGAGAAGAATTTTACTTTCTCAGCATCCTTAGAATTTTCAGGCCACAAAGGAATAGCAGAAACAGCTTTGACAGAAAAATAATAAATTTTATCTTTGTCATATAATTTCAAGATTTGATGCTTGGGCATGTGGCAATGGTTAGAATAAATAAAGCTAATTTGTAGTCTGTGACTTAATAGATGGAAATTCTTTAGAATATTTTAAGGAAGAAGCAATCTTTGTCAGTCCAACCCTCATTATATCATTTTCTTGCCTGATTTACTTTCTCTAACAATTCTAAACTTAAAAAACTTTTGAAGTATTTGTGTTTGCTAAACACGAAAACTTATGTTTGCAAAAACCTCAACATATGCAGACAATAAATAATATGGAAACATAAACTAAATATCTCTGAAATTTGTGAGATGAAAGGCAAAGCTCACGCGCGTTGTATTGGCTTTGCGTGGCAAGGTTTAAATCTGTAAGGGTTACAGGGGTGGCTTCTGTAAGAAGCTGCTGGAAGCTTCCCCTGTGTCCGACAGAGCCAATACCAGCCGACTCTAAGTTGGACCCGCCGCCGGCCAAGGCCGAGCCAATCAGTGATAGTGGTAACGCCTCTGTGATAACATTTTTAAGAAGGAAAAAAAGTTGGGCGAGACAGAGAGAAATGGCAGCCGGAGAGGGAGTGAGAACATGTAAGAGAAACAATGCTGCAGACACCAAGGTCAGTGAAGAAGGAGGGGGAGGAGATGCTCCAGGCGCAGCAGCAGAGATTCCCCTGCAGCCCGTGGTGAAGACCATGGTGAGGCAGGTTGTCCCCCTGCAGTCCACGGAGGTCCGTGGTGGAGCAGATACCCACCTGCAGCCTGTGGAGGACCCCACGCCGGAGCAGGTGGATGCCCGAAGGAGGCTGTGACCCTGTGGGAAGCCCGCACTGGAGCAGGCTCCTGGCAGGACCTGCGGATCTGTGGAGAGAGGAGCCCACGGAGCAGGTATTCTGGCAGGACTTGTGACCCCGTGGGGGACCCACGCTGGAGCAGTGTGCTCCTGAAGGACTGCACGCCATGGAAAGGACCCATGCTGGAGCAGTTCATGAAGAACTGCAGGCCGTGAGAAGGACCCATGCGGAGAAGTTCGTGGAGGACTGTCTCCCGTGGGAGGGACCTCACCCTGGACCAGTGGGAAGAGTGTGATGAGTCCTGCCCCTGAGGAGGATGAAGCGGCAGAAATAACGTGTGATGAACTGACCGTAAACCCCATTCCCCGTCCCCCTGTGCCACTGAGGGGGGTTTAGGTAGAGAATCCGAGACTGAAGTTGTGCCTGGGAAGAAGGGAGGGGGTGGAGGGAAGGTGTTCTGAGATTTGGTTTTATTTCTCACTATCCTTCTCTGGTTGATTTGTAATAAATCAAGTTAATTTTCCCCAAGCTGAGTCTGTTTTGCCCGTCAGTAACTGGTGAGTGATCTCTCCTGTCTTTATCTCGACCCACAAGCTCTTTGTTATATTTTCTCTCCCCTGCCCACCTGAGGAGGGGGGAGTGATGGAATGGCTTTGGTGGGCACCTGGTGTTCAGCCAGGGTCAACCCACCACACGCGTCAATAGGAATGAGTGCAGGGTTTCTGCTCTTACCCAATGAACCCATTACTGATGACATTCTAATGATTAATTTGTGCATGTGTTATAAAAGCAATCATAGCTTTTCATAGGGAAAGGTAGCCTACTGTTATAGCAAAAGATCTTAAAATCTAGGAACTAGTGTGATTAATATCTCTGACTATTTATTGTTCCTAATGGCTTTTACCTCCAGTGAACTAGATTCAGATGCTCTCTTTGGTTGAAAGAGAAAAATTATGTTATCGCCTTGCTTTAAAAACCTGATGAAAATCCATCTACCTAGCAAAATTGCCCCAAAGACAGTATGCTTTTGTGCATATTTAAATAATGATTTCACAGCAGTGGTAGAAATTCATCAGATCAGAACTGCAATGTATTAATAGGGCTGTGTGAAACAAGATTGAACAATAGCTCTAAGCAATTGCATTTTTCCCTTGTTTACATGAACATTCCTTTTTTCCTCTCTCATTGTTTTCAAACAGAAAAACAAATTAACAAAATACAGGAACCTGAAATGTTTCCTGAAAAGATTTGAAAAGAGTCTTCTAAAGAAGATTTTAGGGTTCTGCTCACCCACTTAAGCTTTAGGAAATTAATCTGTGCCTCATTAATGTATGAGATGAGATATTTCTCATCCTTTCCAGAGCTGGATTTTCATCCATTCCTGCAAATCTTACATTTAACGTTGCATGCCTTCACCTATGAATCCACAAAAATTTACAAATTTGCATACACATACATACTTCCTGGGGAGAAAAGAATAATAACATGATGCAGAAAATGAAATTTTTTTTTGATTAAGTAAGGTTAATCTTTCCAGCATGTTTCAATTCTCCAGAAAGAAATCCTGAAGGTTTTTATACTTAGAAATGGTTATACTGAAATAGTTTCTGCTGAATACCCAGCTAAAATAAGAGGCAGAAGAACAAAAAATGCATATTGAATTGAAGAAGCAATACTTTAAAAGAGTTTAAAGTTCTCCTACTTATGTTTTCTCTCTCGTTATCATAAATCTTCATTTAAGTAACACAGAGGTTACGATACATACATTGATCAGTTGTTCACTGTCTGAGTCTGGACTAGGGGAAAGCTCTTCATAGCTTTAAATAATATTAAAACCAGATTTATCCAAAGAAAAATGTGAAAGTACTCCCAAGACACATGATAACATACCGTAAGTAACCTCATTACCCTTTATAATGGTACAATACTGAAAAAGCTGAACTGCTCTTTAGAATGATGAACACAGAATAATGCTGTTATAATGAGTTACAAAATACTTTAACTACCCGTGATCTAATTTTAATGTGTTTATTTCTTTAAATAATGCAGCATTTTTCAATGGCAATATTTTAGCTGGTTTTGAGTCATCTGGCAATAATCTGTTAACATATCTTTATTTAGCTAAGTAGCATTTGTTTTGACTTACTTATATTTTAATCTTATAAACAATGAAAGGAATAGTAACAACAAGAAAAGGCAAAAAGATTAAATAGGCTTTTTGCTTTCTTAGAGAATCTCTGTAACAGTAAAATACAAGAAAACTCATTGCATTGCTCCCATGCATTCCCCTCTGTTAACAGCATTCTTAAGTCACTTTAAGAGCAGGAAACTGTGTACCTCACAAACTATCTACTGGCATGTGGATTAGCAGCACCAGAACTCATTGCCATTTTACAGTACTAATTGCTTGAGCACTGCTTTGGACTATTTTCTTGCATACCGCCTGTGCAAAATTGTTTTTAATGAGGCTGTTGCTCTTTTTTTTTTTTTTTATGTTATGCTCTTAATTCCCTTCCGCAGTGGTTAAAACATAATCAACTACTTCATTTACAGCACACTTTTTAAAAGAAAAATAACTATACCTAGCCCAACACAAATTAAGCTTATAGGATTTTTGTCACCATGTATCATGTTTGTTATATAGCTCAAAAGGCCAAATTCTTGTTTGTATAATAAATGATACTTATTGCCTGTAAAGTTCACATGTACATGTGGCGTGGTTTTCCAAAGTCAGAGACCTGCAATGTTGAAGGAAGGGAATAGGCACCGTCACACTGTGCTTATCATAGTAGCTTGTTCAAGTGCACATAAGTCCTCTGAGGCGTGGGCATTGCCAGGGGCAACTGCGGGAGATTTAAACGGCCCTGAGGAGCACCGGCGACCAGGAGCGCGGTGACCATGGCGGGCAAACAGGGCATGGCATTTCAGAAAGGGCGTGGTGTGGCAGTTCGTGTGGCAGTTCACGCAGGCAGGGAGTGCAGGCAGGGCGCAGCCCCCCCTCTTCCCAGCTTGAGAAGGCTACTCAAGCAGTGGGCATCATCCTCTCAGAAGGACACCCAGGTATGGTTGCCACTAGGGTGAAAGCCATTGCTAGGAAAAATGTGGCGACGCAGACAGAGCTCCCATGTAAACATACAGCTGTCCAGGTCTCTGGCTGCGGGGAGTGCCTAAGTCTATCCCTGATGACGGAGGGCGGCGTGGGCACCTCTTGTGTCAGGTGTGACCAGGTGGATGATCTGCTCAGCCTGGTGGCAGAGCTGAAGGAGGAAGTGGAAAGGTTGAGGAGTATCAGATAGTGTGAGAGGGAGATAGACTGGTGGACCCACACCCTACCATCCCTGAGGCAGAGGCAGCAGATGGAGGCTGCGCAAGAAGCGGAGGTTCCCCTGCCCTCTTGCCACCAGGCAGGAGGGGACCTAGGTGGTGGAGGGGAATGGATAGAGGTCCCTGCTCGGTGAGGCAGGCGTATCCCCTCCCAGTCTCCCTCACCTTCCCAGTTGCCCCTACACAATAGGTATGGGGCTCTGGAACTTGAGGACCAGGTCGATGATCAGGGTGTAGGTGAAGCCCTATCTAGGGAGGTGCCTAGGCTCAGTCGGGCAGCCCCACGCATTCTCACATCCTCTGGAAAAAGAAAAAGGAGGGTAATTGTCGTAGGTGACTCCCTTCTGAGGGGGACAGAGAGCCCGATATGCAGACCTGACCCATCCCACAGGGAAGTCTGCTGCCTCCCTGGGGCCCGGGTAAAAGACATTACCAGGGAACACCCTGGTCTGGTTCGGCCCTCTGATTATTACCCGCCATTGGTTGTGCAGGTCGGCAGCGATGAGATTACAGAGAGAAATCCAAAGGCAATCAAAAGGGACTTCAGGGCACTGGGAAGATTAGTGGAAGGATCAGGAGCACAGGTAGTGTTCTCCTCAATCCCTTCAGGGGCAGGGAAATATACTGAAAGGAACAGAAGAACACACCTGATTAACACATGGCTCAGAGGCTGGTGCCATCGGTGGAATTTTGAGGTTTTTGATCATGGGGAGGTTTACACAGCACCGGGCCTGCTGGCGACAGATGGAGTCCAGCTATCTCAAAGGGGGAAAAGGATCCTCGCTCATGAGATGGCGGGGCTCATAGAGAGGGCTTTAAACTGGGTTTGAAGGGGGTAAGGGATAAAACTAGGTGCACCAGAGATGAGCCTGGGGGCAGCATGCCAATGTTGCGGGTTGATTTGATAGCCCAGCTCCAGTGCATCTATGCCAATGCACGCAGCATGGGCCATAAACAGGAGGAGCTGGAAGCCATCATGCAGTAGGATAGCTATGAGTTAGTCGCCATCACGGAAACATGGTGGGATGACTCCCATGACTGGAGTGCTGCGATGGATGGCTATAAGCTCTTCAGAAGGGATAGGCAAGGTAGAAGAGGTGGTGGGGTGGCTCTTTATGTTAGGGAGTGTTTGGACTGTACAGAGCTACACGATTCCGATGACAAGGTGGAGTGCTTATGGGTGAGGATTAGAGGGAAGGTCAACAAGGAAGATATTGTGCTGTGAGTCTGTTATAGACCACTCAACCAGATTGAAGAGATGGATGAATCATTCTACAAGAAGCTGGCAGTAGTCTCAGAATCGTGTGCCCTTGTTCTTGTGGGGGACTGTGGCAGTACACTCCCCCCAGCAGGAAACAAAACTTCTCCAGGCAGGGAGAAGAGAAAAAAAAAAACCAAACCCTACAGGCTGCAGGTTGAAAGTTGAACAGACCAATCGAGACGTGCCAGGTACACTAAGGTGACCTTCTTGGCCAATAGCGATTAAATGACCACAGGTCAGATTTGACAAGGGTATAAATGGGGTCCCACCGGAGGACATGTGGCAATCAGTCCTCCTCGGAGCAGTGGGTCTGCAGTCGGGGACTCCCCCTTGTGTTGGGGCACCACCCGAGGTAACTCCTCAAGGGAGAGAGCCCTTATCTTTTAGGTGAGTGATATGCATATTTTGAGCCATCACTTTAAATCTTGGGGATTCTTGAGTCAGCTTTGTAGTATTAATTCTCTTTACATCATTGAGCCTGTGGTTTATAAAATGTAACTGGACTTCTAACTAACTTTTTACTGAAGAATAAATCTGACTTTTAACACTTGTTGGATTTGATTGTATGTGCCTCTGTAACAAGGATTTCAACTTTCCAGACGTCTGCTGGAAATACAACATGGCAGAGAGTAAGCAGTCTAGGAGTTTCCTGGAGTGTGTTGAAGATAACTTCCTGACACAGCTGGTAGGTGAGCCTACCAGGGGAGGAGCCTTGCTAGACCTACTGTTTACAAACAGGGGAGGACTGGTGGGAGGTGTGATGGTCGGACGCTGTCTCAGGCTTAACAACCATGAAATGATAGAATTCTCATTTTTTTGGTGAGGCAAGGAAGGTGGTCAGCAAAACCACCACTATGGACTTCCAGAGAGCAAACTTTGGCCTTTTCAGGATACTGGTTGAGAGAGTCCCTTGGGAGACAGTCCTAAAGGGCAAAGGGGTACAGGAGGGATGGACGTTCTTTAAGAAGGAAATCTTAGTGGCTCAGGACCAGGCTATTCCCATGCACCGCAAGATGAACCACTGAGGAAGACAACCAACCTGGCTGTACAGGGATCTTTTGCTAGGACTCAAGACAAAAAGGAGAGTTTATCATCTCTGGAAGAATGGGCAGGCAACTCTGGAGGAGTACAGGGAACTTGTTAGGTCATGCAGAGAATAAATTAGGAAGGCAAAAGCTCAGCTAGAACTCATTCTGGCCACTATTGTAAAAGACAACAAAAAATGTTTTTACAAGTATGTTAATAATAAAAAGAGAGCCAAGGAGAATATCTATCCTTTAATGGATACAGAAGGGAACATTGCCACCAGAGATGAGGAAAAGACTGAGGTACTTAATGCTTTCTTTGCCTCAGTCTTTAATAGAGAGACCAGTTATCTTCGTGGTACTCTGCCCCCTGAGCTAGAAGGCAAGGACAAAGAGCAGAATATACCCCCCTTAATCCAGGAGGAAATAATTAGTGACCTACTATGCCACCTGGACACTCACAAATCTATGGGACCAGATGGGATCCATCCAAGAGTACTGAAGGAGCTCACAGAGGTGCTTGCCAAGCCACTCTCCATCATTTCTCAGCAGTCCTGGTCTATGGGGGAGGTCCCAGATGACTGGAGGCTTGCCAATGTGATGCCCATTTACAAGAAGGGTCGGAGGGAGGATCCGGGGAACTACAGGCCTGTCAGCTTGACCTCTGTCCCAGGGAAGATTATGGAACAGTTCATCTTGAGTGTGCTCACATGGCATGTGCAGGACAACCAGCGGATCAGGCCCAGTCAGCATGGCTTCATGAAAGGCAGGTCCTGCTTGACCAACCTGATCTCCTTCTATGGCCAGGTGGCCCACCTAGTGGATGAGGGAAAGGCTGTGGATGTTGTCTACCTGGACTTCAGCAAGGCCTTTGAGACTGTCTCTCATGACATACTCCTCAAGAAGCTGGCATCTCACGGCTTAGACAAATGTACTCTTCACTGGGTGAAAAACTGTGTGGATGGATGAGCCGAAAGGGTTGTGGTGAATGGGGTGAAATCCAGTTGGCAGCGGGTCACAAGTGGTGTTCCCCAGGGCTCGGTACTGGGGCCAGTTCTGTTTAATATCTTTATCGATGATCTGGAGGAGGGGATTGAGTGCACCCTCAGTAAGTTTGCGGATGACACCAAGTTGGGAGGGAGGGCTGATCTGCTTGAGGCTAGGAAGGCTCTATAGAGGGACCTGGACAGGCTGGATCGATGGGCCGAGGCCAACTGTACGAAGTTCAACAAGGCCAAGTGCTGCGTCCTGCCCTTCAGTCACAACAACCCCATGCAGTGCTACAGGCTTGGGGAAGAGTGGCTGGAAAGCTGCCTGGCAGAGAAGGACCTGGGGGTGCTGGTTGACAGCCAGCTGAATATGAGCCGGCAGTGTGCCCAGGTGGCCAAGAAGGCCAACGGCATCCTGGCCTGCATCAGAAACAGTGTGGTCAGCAGGAGCAGGGAAGTGATTGTTCCCCTGTATTCGGCACTGGTGAGGCCACACCTCGAGTACTGTGTTCATTTTTGGGCCCCTCACTACAGGAAAGACATTGAGTTGCTGGAGCGTGTCCAGAGAAGGGCAACCAAGTTGGTGAGGGGCCTGGAGCACAAGTCTTATGAGGAGCAGCTGAGGGAACTGGAGTTGTTTAGACTGGAGAAAAGGAGGCTGAGGGGAGACCTTATCTCTTTCTACAACTCCCTGAAAGGAGGTTGTAGCGAGGTGGGTGCTGGTCTCTTCTGTCAGATGGCTGGAGATAGGACGAGAGGATATGGCCTCAAGTTGTGGCAGGGGAGGTTTAGATTGGATATTAGAAAAAATTTCTTTACTGAAAGGGCTGTCAGGCATTGGAACAGGCTACCCAAGGAAGTGGTGGAGTCACCATCCCTGGAGGTATTCAAAAAGCACGTAGACAAGGCACTTCAGGACATGGTTTAGTGGGCATGGCTGGCGGTTGGACTCAATGATCTTGAAGGTCTTTTCCAACCTAAATGGTTCTACAATTCTATATTCAGGCTACATTAAGCTGTGTGAAAAGTTTCCTGGTGGATGGCCAAGCAGAGGCTTAGAGAGCTATAGCTTGTTTCTTGATGGTACACTTTGCTTGGTAGTTCTTCACAGGGAAACATGGAAAATGGACAACATTTCTCTTCAAGGTAAGAAAACCAATTCGCAGCATTCACCAAATTTGTGAAGCTTTCTTCTAGATGTTACAATCAAATTTTCAAATTATTAGTTAGTCTGCCATTGCTGACAGAAATGTTTGCATATATCTTGTTATTTTGGCAGAGGGAATTGAAGCTGCATTTAAGATGAATAATACATGAAGACAGCAGTGTCCATATGCAACTTGTTAATAAATTTATCACAGACAAATTTGGCTTTTTTGCTTTCTTCCAAGTTTTCTATTTCTTGATATCTCCCCTAGTAATCTCTTCATGTCTAATCTACAAGAACACAGAGTATGCAACTCAGTGATTGAGGTGTGATTGATGAATTATTTTCCTGTGTGGCATTGTGTAGCTGAAGGAGAAGTATGAAATAATGGGATGTCCTCCAGCAGAAGAAGAGCAAATTTTAGGGGAGCATTATCACAATGCCATCCCATACAAATTGTGAAGCTAACCTCGATACTCGTCTAACACAGGTCCCTTCAAATTACAGTCAGTACTGCTATTCAACTTTTCAAATTATACCTTCTACTACTAAAAAAAAAAAAAATCACTATACTGGACTTCTCAGGTTTTATTCAGCTGTTTCACCCACCCACAATACAGGTCTCAGTGTACATTTATTTTCTGAATTATCTATCAATAATCTCATTGCTTTACATTAGTCTCAGTGAAACCCCTTATCAGTCCAAGCTACTGCTTTTCTGAGTCATTCTGAACTCTCTCTGCTCTCTTCCACCTCTGTGCTGACTGGCACCATTTTTTTGTGTGGTAAACTCCACCAGTGCACTGAGCATTGTCTCTTCCAAGTTGCTGATCTACAAAGCGAAGAAAATCAGCCCTACTTTTAATGCTTATATTACCATTTCAGTCAAATTCTCTATCACAAACTGTTTGCATGATTTTCTGTCTCTGATTGCCATCTAGTTTTCTAACCTGCTCAAGATTTTCCACCCTTTTAGTATGGCACATTAATTATAGTTGTCCACTTTTCCTGTTTTGCTTCTGATATAAACCTCTGGCAGGACTATTTACGCAGAAAGAGATGTGGGGAAGAGAGAGGAAGTAATGGGAGACATGTAGGATAAGCAAGCACCTAAAGTGTTAATGGTCTTTAAAGACAATTGGAAAAAACCGCAATGTAGAGGCTTCATAGATCTTAGGTGAGACAGCATTTTATTTTTTCCCACTAAAGAAATCCATACTGACTTTTTTCTTTTAATAAAAGGATAGACAATACCAATTTTTAGACAAGTCTAGTGTAATATAATGGAAATAGCAGAAAAAAGAATGTTGAAAGTGATGAATGTGACAGTGTGTATTGTCAATGAGGAATGTCTGAAAATAGCAACGGAAAGCAAGAAAGAAGCATTAAACTTGCAGCTATGGTAAAATTTTTCCGAATAGTTATTCAACTGTTGCTTGATGTTCTACCTAATCACTACCTTGAAGCCACTGTCCAAATAACCTTGGGTAGATTTGAAAGGTAACATTGTGGGTAATGAGAACTCTGACAAATCAGGAGATACGTATTATATACTTAAATATTCATTTCAGTGCTTGTATGTACACAACTGCATTGTGGGATTGAAGAGAATCATGATCAAGATGCTCTGCACTGAGAAGTGATGTAAGATTGGAGTTTGAGGGTTCCCATTCAAAAAGTGTTTTTCAGAGAAAAAAAAACTTGTCACATTTGAAAGTTTAACTTCTTTTTAAGCTGAGATATGTCCATAAGTTCCTGGGTCCTATATTGTTGAGGTTGAGTAATTTTGTAGTAGCACCATTTTGGTGGCATTATTCTGTGCATGTTCAACCTACTGAAAGAGAATTTGCCTCATTAAAACAGTTCTCTGAGGTAGATGTCAGAGCATTGGTATGATTTTGCAAAAACCTGTAAGGTTTAATAGGCTGAAGTGAGAAAATAAGTTTAAGTCTGAATAACTTCAGATGACAATAAAAGACCTATTCAGACTGTCTTAGATGGATGAAATTATTACCTTAAATATTTCAAGTCTGAATATGGCTTGATGTTGAAGGAGGATGACCACTTTGACTCAGGCTCTAAAGGACATGAGTATGCAGACAAATTTCATAGAATCATAGAATGGTTTGGGTTAGAAGGGACCTTTAAAGGTCATGTAGCCCACACCCCCTGCAATGAGCAGGGACATCTTCCACTAGATCAGGTTGCTCAGAGCCCCATCCAACCTGATCTTGAATGTTTCCAGGGATGGGGTATCCACAGCCTCTCTGGGCAGTTTCTTCCCCACATCTAGCCTGAATCTACCCTCCTCTAGTTTAAAACAATTACTCCTTGTTCTATCACTACAGACCCTACTAAAAAGTCCCCGATGTACTCCAGGAGTCTCCTGGATTTCCTGCAGCTCACCATGCTATTTTTCCAGCAGATGTTGGGGTGGTTGAAGTCCCCCAGCAGTATAAGGACCTGCGAGTGTGATGTCTCCTGTAGCTGGAGTAAGAAGGCTTTGTCAATAGGCTCCCCTTTATTGGGAAGCCTGTACTAAACACCAACCACAAGGTTCCCTTTGTTGCCTCCGTCTCTAATTCTTACCCATAAGTTTTCAACCTGCTCATGGCTGTTCTTCAGAGACAGCTCTTCAAAATCTATCCATTTCTTGACATAGAGGGCAACCCCTCCGCCTCTCCTTCCTTGCCTGTACCTTCTGAACAGCTTGTAGCCATTGATAGCCACACTCCAGTCATGGGATTCGTCCCACCAAGTTTCAGTAATGGCAACTAAGTCGTAGCTTTCTAGCAGCTCAGTGGCTTCCAATTCCCCCTGTTTGTTGGCCATGCTGTCCATTGGTGAAGAGGCACTTCAGCTGGGCTGTCAGCTGTGTCATCTGTTTATAGAGGAACACAACTTAGTTTCTTTGAGGTATTTCACTGGTGTTTCCATGTTGGCTCCTATTACCTCAGGAGCCCCTGTCTCACGTCTATAAGACTTCACATGTGCTCCAGTGTACTCAGCCTGATATTATTGCCCTCCTCCCTTCAAGTCTAGTTTAAAGCTCTGTTAATCAGCGCCGCTACCTCATGAGCAAAGACCTTTTTCCCCCTTTGAGAAAGATGAATCCCATCTGACATCAGGAGGTCTGGTGCTGTGTAGACCATCCCTTTATCGAAAACCCCAAAATTCTGGTGGTGACACCAGCCACAGAGCCATTTATTAAAAGATTGAATCCATCTGTTTCTTCCAGTATAGCTGCCCACAACTGGAAGGATAGGGGAAAAAATTACCTGTGCTCTGGATTCCTTTACCAACTGTCCCAAGGTCCTAAAGTCTCTTTTGATTGCCCTTGGACTATGTGTTGCAGCTTCATTGCTACCCACATGGAAGACCAATAATGGGTAATAATCCGAGGGCCCACCAGGCTAGGAAGTTTCCTAGTGAAGTCCTTAACACAGGCCCCAGGGAAGCAGCAGACTTCCCTAAGAGGAGGGTCTGTCCAGCATACTGAACCCTCTGTTCCCCTCAAAAGGGGGTCACCTACAACTACAGTCCATCTTTTCTTCCTTGTGGAGGTGGTCATTGTACAGGGGGTAGGCCTTTCTGACCTTGGCAACACCTCTGGTGTAGATGGACCATCAGCCACATCATCAATTGACTGACATTCCATATCCAGAGCCTCATACCTGTTGTATAGAGGCACCTGGGAAGGCAAGGTAGGCAAGGAAAGGGTTCACCTGCCACCCTGAGCAGAGACTTGCCTCCATTCACTCCTTTCCTTTAAGCTACTGCCTTCTGCCTGGTAGGGGCAAGATACAGAATCCCCTTGATCTTTTGTCTTTTCTGGTGGATGTTCCTGTTTCTGTCTCAGGGAGGACAGAGCATGGTTCCACCAGTCTATCTGTTTCTCAGACTCCCTGATGCTCTTTAACCTGTCCCTTTCTTCTAAAAGCTCTGCCACCAGGCTGGGCACATTGTCTACTTGGTCACACCTACTACAGCTGTTCTCGCTACTGCCATCAGTTACTAGTGAAAGGCTCTGGAACGCTCTGCAGCCTGAGACCTGGATGGCTGCATGTTTTTGTGGGAGCTCTGTCTGGGTTGCCACATCCATTTCGGTAAGCGCAGAGGACATAGCTTTCTGTCAGCTGGATACCATAGTTAAGCTCCTCCTGGGAGGGTGATGACCAATTGAACTAACCTTTTGAGCTGGTAGAATGTCAATGACCACCTTCCTGCATGAACTGCCATGTGAACTGCCACGCCAGGCCCTAGCTGACATGCCACACCCTGCGTGCCCATTCTCTTCGCAGTGCTTTGCAGTGCTCCTGGTGGCTTGTGCTCCCTCAGCTGCTTTGGGTAGATGTGGGGGTGGCTGCGGTTGCTCTGGCAACATGCAGACCTTGTCAGTGTCCCTCAGGGGAGCGGCCGGCCCCTGGCAGGTCTCTCTGTTGCCCTGGTGTTTCCCTGCTGGGCCGGCTCTGGAGTTGGTCACCTCAGCGACTGACTGATTGAATTATACTAGCTTCATATTGATTTCCTAGCTGTTTTGAATGAAAAACTGATACTGTCATGTGTATTGAAGGGGTTGCAAAGAGAGAACTTGAATTCAAAGGCTGCACTTCCTTGACCTTCTGAATTGCTCCCAACACTTGCTTCAGTAACATGATAGAGCACACAGCCGTTTGAATGTGTTGTGGTACGGTGTGTTACTTATGGCTATGTACAAAAGGTACTGTCTGAAGTTAAAACTGATACCATCCAACAACGTTTTATCTGGTAGTACCTTCTAAGCAATGTGGTTGCAAAGATCGGAAATAAGTACTCTATTTAATTATAATAACATATTAATGCTAAATAGAAGAAAGGTTGTTCCGTAGTCAAGGGGGGCACACTTCAGAGTCTGTAGTTTTTCTGATGTGGGAGTTCACGCAGAAGAAACATGAGCCTTTCAGGGAGGCCCTATATTTTGTCCTGGCTTCAGAAATAAATGCATTAACATTAAATTCTGATTACATTTGATCTTAATAAGATCATATTTCTTTTTCTCCCCAAATATAATGTGACTAACTAGAATGATTATTCATCTTGCTAGTTCTATATAAAGTCACTATAATATAAGGATAGCAACATCATCTTTGTTGAGACTGCTTAGGCAAAGCAACTCCTTAAGTGATCTTTTATCTGCTGATTCTATAAGTACATGCTTATGTCTCAGTAGCTGCACACGAATGACATTTAAGGCTGTTTGAGGAGAGCACGTAAAACCTTTTCTACTTTAAGAAACACGTAATGGAAAATGTAGTATTTTTACCTCATGGACTAAGTTTTATACAGACATTAACATTAACGTTAACATTTATGTAAGTGGTGCCTCAGCTCTCTCACTAGAAATACTTGTGTCACGCTTTATTCACCAGGCTAAACAATGTTTAAAATACCAGGAATTTTAAAGTTCTCTCAAAAAATTTCAGATTGTACTACTATTATTACAAATTATTATCTACTTCATTCTGTAAGTGACCTATAAATTTTCAATTAACAATGAACTTTCTGCCTCTTTCTAAAGATTCATATTCCAGGCATGTTATTGAACAATTATAAATCCATATCTTTGAAACAATGCAAAATAATTAGTAAAAGTGAGGCTTCTCTAAGACCCCTCTATCATATAAATGGTTAAATGATCATATGCTATCATATAAACATTACCAGATTTTAAATGTCAGGGCTTAGACAATTCTGAGTGTCAGGAAATTACTTTTCTAAAAGGATATTGAACTTGACGTCTATATTACTTTGAGTTTTGCTTTTTAATACCATATGAAAAAGCCACAAACAAAAGAATATTCTTTGGCAAGCAAAAACCACCAATATTTTACCTGCCCCCAAATGCTGCTGTTGTATTACCAGTACCTAGGGCACACAGGTCAATTTACAGTATCTAAACTTCCTGCCTGTATGGATTCAACTAATAGGTGTGTTGTTTTATGGCTATTTTTATTTTGTCAATGTATAGGAAATTGTAAGTCAAACTGTCATTTATCAATTAATTTTTGCTTAGGACATCTATATTTTGGTCACACATCAAACTGCTTATTTGCACTTTCATCAGTAGATGTTTGACCAAGCATTTTGGCAACCACACTCTATGCTATTTTCAGTGCAGGAGGTAACAGAAATTACAAAGTCAGATGGTTGGGAGGAAGAAATTCTAAGAATCAATGTTTCAAGTACTAATATGTATCTATTTACACAACAGGCAAACAGTGGTAGTCTCTCAGCTGAGAATTACTGGTAATTGGTTCTATATAGCCTATAAAACATTCCTTGCAAAAACTATTACTTTGTTACTGGGGAAAGAACATAATTACTAATCTTTGAGTAGAGATAAAGGAATCAGTTCTGGGGTAAAATAAAACTTGGGGCAAATTTCAAACACAACCTTACCATGGTTTTTGTTGAGTAAATGTTCTGCAGTCACTATTTTATTTAAAGTCCTGTCTGCCTTCAAGTAGCAACAGCTCTCAGAATGTCAAGAATTCTGAACAGATTTCAGATACTTTGCAACTTACTCTTACAAGAAGCTCGTGTATAGCTGGTTAAGTAAATTAGAGCCCTTTGATTAAAATCATATGTAATGTTTTCCAGTTTAGGCTGCTCCTCTATTTCATCATTAAATGGTTCTTGAAGAGTTAAAAAGAAAATTGTGAGCAATTTCTTTGCAGAGAAGCCAACCAGTATATGTAGTTAAATCACATTTAGGTCACAGGGATTTGGGGATAATTCTACAATACTAGCTGGTGCCCTTCTTCCTTTCAGACCATCACTGAGTGTCAACAGGCTTGTTCACCTCTACCAGCCCTGGAATATACCATTTATGAAAATGCACATCTTTGCACTTTAAAACTGTTCCCTTAAAACTCTTGGAGTGGTCTTCAGTTGCCGTAACATATGTAGCCAGACATTCTCAAAGATCAGACATCTACACGGATGTCATTATACTTTTTTTGTATATCCTGACATCCATTTGAAATGGCATTAATTGCTTATGTTTAAGCACCTGAATCACACTAAGTGTATATAATTACTTGCGGAACTTTATAAACCCACAGGTTTTGTTTTGATTTTACTGCAACTATGTTCTAGATGTTTTTGCATGAAGGGTTTTTGATGCCTCTGTAACTGAAGTGAACCCACTCATCAGGGAAAATAATGACGTCAGTGTGTTGATAGAATCCCATTTTGCTCCCAAATATGCCTGTTGAATTTTTGTTCATTCCATGGAATGATTCCACTCAAAGGGACTATGCCAGCTGTGAATTTTACCCATTGACTTCAATAGGAGCTGTATATGTGTAATGTTGCTCAAATGTCTTTGGAGTATGCATATAATTAGTTCTGAATCAAAGATAGCACAAGCGTAATGGTATGTACTGGCATTACTTCCTTACTCTCCTCCAGCCATAGTAACTGAGGGATAACATCTATCACCTTTCTCAAGTAGTGTGTATATAATGAATGATCCCATTGTAACCAAACGGATTTATAATTCCTTACCATATTGACACTGCTTTTATACTATTGCAGAGTTGTTCTCATTGGAATTGATATTCTATCAGTCTTCCATGCAGTGTAATTAACCATATTGATTACCTCTTACCCACTTCTTGCTCGAATAACTCTGCCAAATTTTTCATATGAAACTCAGCTAAATTTATTATGGTCTTTAGCATGATGGCCATTAGCTCTCTCTCTCTCTTTTTTTTTTTTTAAGGATTAACTTCCTTGATTTAATTTTTTTTTATGTAGTCTCACATGAGCGTTTAACAGCTCTGACTCTAACCACTGATTCTTTGTTTTAAGTAGACATTCTTCAGATGTTGGCTATTAACAGCACCTTGTGACCAGTTTACTGAAACTGGCTAGCCAGCCTTATCTGTAAATCGTGTGGTGTTTAGTTTAATGCTCCTTAGATAACTGCAGAGTGGAAAGTTTTGGAGAAGATTATTACAAAGATTTATAATATTGCTAGTGTACTTATGGTATACAAATAGATGTAGCATGGCCACAGCAGCTGTGTTGGAAAGTCAGTTTTTCCCTTGTCATACAAGTAATGGATTTTCCACTAATCAAAATGTTCTGCTAAGTTTATTTAAAAAAAAAAAAAAAAATGCTTATGGCTTTAAAAATCCATTAACCACAAGTAAGCATTTCACCAGTTGTGCACATATAGTACCATGCACTTGTTTTAATATTCTGTTCCATATTATGTGCTGAGTCTTCTAATGATTCCTTCTTTAATTCCTCACCAGATGCAGTTAATGTTCTGTGTGGCTCAGCACTGCCCCTCACTTTTGCTTGTCAATGAGCTCTCTGATAAAAATCATATCTGGACATAGGGACACAGGAAACATTGTAGTACATCTGGACTGGCAGCATATTAGATACAAAATCTGTTCTGCTTTTTCAAAAACTCATTTGGTGTTTTTTTAGAAACCACAGATTATACTTTGGAAAGTAATTTTTATGTCTGGAACTTTAGTTTTGGGTTGAGTATACTGGAACTTTCTTCCTTAGGTGTAAGATGTTTCATGAATACAAAGCATCTGAACACTGAGACATGAAGTATTAAATTACTTGTCTTCTTCGCTTATAAAGTTACTTGGTAATTTCTCATATCAATTCTACACATGATTAAGTGTCAATTCCAATTAAAACTTGGCTAGTATATTTTATATTCTAATTTTCAGTGTGACCCTATATGAAATATGCCATAGCTTATAACTTGTCATTACAAAGATGGTTGCTCATCATCACCATGGTATTTGTAATACCAAGTATGCACTAGGTAAAACAAATACTGAGCAACATAAGGGATAAAGTTCTGCAAGTGAACAGAATCAAATTAATAACAAACATATGACTGCAGCCCTAATGGTTTGATTGGCTGCTTTTATTACACAAGTTAAAGGAAATACGACATCTCTATGTTATTGCAGCGTTAAATATTCACCACCTAACATTATCAACTTTAATTGGATAAAAACCCCCTAAGGTTAGGAGAACCTTGACTCAAATCAGCTTCAGGAAGCTAGTGATGTTAGCTCCAAAGACATGAGTTCAATATTACATATAGAATCTGAAATTCCTGATTGTATCTTAAACTTTTTTATATGTTTGTTTGCCCAGCTGCTACTTATTTCACATTTGGTGCAGCTTTGAGCAAATGTTGTATATAACAGCATCTGTGCTATCCGTTAGAGCACTGACAGATACGCTGGATGTAGGGAACATACTGCTGTAGGTGACGTGCCTAAACTTTATCTTAGAGCAAATTTAAAGCCCACAGGTCACAGAATTCTGTATTGTCATCTTTGTTATCAGTTGAGATATTAGAAAAATAGGTAAATAGCCATTGTGTCCATAGCTGTCTTTTCTATAAGAGATTTTTGAGGATGTCACAGAACACTAGACATTCATGAAATATGGAAAGAGGCTTTTTCTTTCTCCTGATATCTTCCTGAGAACAGAACCATGAAGGGGAAAAAAAAAAAAAAAAAATTACTTTTGCCTTGAGAAACCTGTTAGGGAGTAATTATACCTCATATCTTAGAACAAAGTTATCAGAAACTGTAGCAGAATGCTGTAAAATGTTGTGACAATAGAAATCTGAATGCCATGCTCAGCTATGGAATTGTAAGGTTAGAAGGAGAGAGGTCTCTGGGCTGCATTCATTTTGGTATCTACCTTAGAAGGTGACTGAGAAAGAAATACATGTTTCCGCAGCTGTTTAAATTTGTTCCTGGCACAAATGACGAGGGAGAAAATCTCTTAAGATCTTGCTACTACTACAACAGGAGTAAAGACTGTGAAATACCCATGTTCCATCCACATGAAAGCCATTTTTTTAATCATTCTTTTTGAAGATAATTTCTTCTTCAGAGCATAGTGAAGTGTTACCTTTTCACAATCAGGATAATTTTATACATTTTTCTTTTTTACAACCTAGTCACTGAATAAAGGAATTACTGTGAGTTACGATCCTCAAGGCATGTGGCTCAGGGATACTGGGGAGCAGGGCAAGCTGGGGTCAGCCAGGGCAGCCGCATCCCTGGGTATCAGGCATCTCCATGGGGATGGGGATGAGCCAAGGCTGGGATGTGAAGTTGGCCCATGGATGATGACATGTACCAGCCAAACAGTGCCAATGGACAGGCAGGGGAACAGCTGCAGGCAGTGTATTCAATCTGCCCCTCCAAACTTCATTGATTCAGGAGAGAAGTGGCTCCAGCCATGATTTAGGTAAGCTTAGGTTACCACTGTACCCCTGTATGCTGGTCACCTAGTCCCTTACTTGTTCACACTGGTGCTTTCCTAGATGGGTCTGTTCCTCTGCGACTGCCTGCCAACAAACCCCAGGTGTGGGAAGACCATGGGACCAGGGCCAGCAGCTGTTGAGAGCTATAAGTCACAGTTCATCCTCCTGTTCCCTGTGGCTGCAATTATGCCTCTTGCATCTGTGCCTGGATTGTGAAGGGGATGTTGGTTTTCCTTGGGTGTATATGCTGTGCCATACTTCTGCCCAGCCACAAGCATGCAAGAGTTCTTTTGTGTCACCGCAGTACTTTTACACAGAAAAAGGAGACAAAGCCATTATGTCTCGTGTATTCTGCTATGTTATAAATAATTCTTTATTCATTTATACATTCATCATTTCCTTTGCTTTAGAATCTTTACCCATTTCAAACTTAATGGAAAATTTTATTGATTTGAAGGGGCTTGGGATTTTTCTGTGTATCGTGAATAAAGACTACTGTTTTACACTCATTGGCAGAAGGCAGTAGTGCATCTGGTAACTAGAACAGACATGTTTACCTAAACTACATTTGCCTAAATTAGGGAATTATATTTCAAGGTGAAAGGTGCCTTACAGACACCAGAGAAAGAGAGAAGAAAAGGGCTTTTAAATAGGCTTACCATAGTAAAACTGGAACGCATGTATTTTCTTTCCTCTTAAGTTAAACTGGCAGCAGTCATTAATGTGCAGGTAGTTTACCACACCTCCAGTTGTAAAAAATGCTGTTTAATTTTAATTCTTTTGTTATACTTACCCACAGAGAAGCTTATCTTAATCTCACTTCATATTGTGTCAAAGATACAAGCACCACTTTAATGTTTTTCTTCTGCAGAAGTGTTGGTCATGAGCATAGGAGAGACTTATTTGTATTATAGTAAATGCCCACTGCAATCAAGGTTCCCATGTTTTCTGCAACACCACCGCTAACCTGAATTCTGTGCTACAAGGCCTGCATTCTGTAGCACTGCGCTGTAACCGACTAGAATTTCTGTTGCAGCTACAAAAAAGGGGTTTGAAAATGGAGGCTGTGCCCTTGCGGTATTTAATTCAATTAAATCTTGTGCTGCCCCTAGCTTTATATTTCTGTCGAATTACATATTGATTATCTAAAGCAGCAGAAGAGTTTTCTGAGGGGAATTTGAAGGTTAGGTAGATATGGAACAGACAGAGAAGGACTTCTGTTACTTGGATAGATATCAGGGATTGCTTGAGAATGAGTTATTCCTGGTGAAAGTGGACAGCAATGAAATAATTCCAGAGTCTGGTATTTCAAAATTAGCAACTTGCTGAAAGGAAGGAAACAGTAAGTTTGTGTATTGGAGCATCTGCAGATTCAGGAACCACAATTTGCCTGCCACTTGGTGTGCCTTTGCACTGTGGCTTTTTACAAACCCCTTTTTGTAGTGTCAAAATGCTAGTATTGCTTGATACCTAGAAAATCTGAAACTACACTGGTGTCAATCTGGCACAGTGCTATTTTCTGCAATGGAAATATCTGTTGATAACACAAGTCTAACCACAGAATACTAAAGTAGCCGTGGTGGCTGCTATCAACCTATTTTTAATCTTAAAAAAAAAAAAAAAAATCACTGGGTTTGCTCTCCCTATGACTTCTTCATAACTTTTCGTTTGTTATTTTTTTTGTTTTCCTAGCTTTCTGCCATCTTTCCTTTTGTGAGTTTTGGGAATTTTCCCTGCTTTTTGAAAGGTAATAGCATTAGTATTTTCCCATGCAGTTTGACAACTAGATGAAGTGAGAGAAAGGAGTTACTTTTAAGCCTCTCTAGAGAAAAGTCTGACCTCATTCAGCCACTAAGCACCACATTTTTAGATCTCTCCAGGACTTAATAATACCTAACTCTGTGAACTAAGACACAAACATTTTTATATTTTGCCCATGTTGTGGCTTTATGCTCCAAATAAAGTTTGATGCTGAATTAACAATTAAGGCTGGTGTTGAACAGATTTTACAGAATTTTCCATTCCATCTTTTATTATTACTATTATTCCAAATGTCTCAAAAATTGCCTATTTGCTGGTCGTTTGGGTTTTGGTTTTGGTTTTTTTTTTCCCCCTAAAAGGCACCAAGTCAAATTACATTTGTTTCCCTTCCCCTGAGTAGGAGAAAAATTCAGTGTGGCCTCATAAATCACATTAAAAGCTTCACTCAAAATCCAACCGGGTGAAATTAATACTAAAATTGTTTCTTTTTATTAACACTGGAATTGTTAAAAATGCTCATACAAAAGCATATTTAAATAATAGTTGCAGAACAAAAGCCTAGTTCTGGATGTCCCATGCACCTGGATGCACGAAGCCATGCATCTATATGCGTGGCTTCAGTGGCAGTGGGGAACTAACTGCATGTTGGAATTTTCTGCTCTGGTCTTGGCTTGTCTGCAAAAACCTACTGAGAGGCTACTGAGTGGGCCATCTGCAGCAGGTGCTCCAGAAGGACATTCTGAGGTGTGGTCCATATGTTTCTGCAAGTTTAACTGCAGGCAACTGATAATGGAAGCTATCCTTCTGTCTACATAGAAATGTTTCTTTCTCTAGGACTGAATCCTCTTCCTTCAGTTCTTCATGGGCTTGTTATTTTGCTCATTTTTGCCTTCTCTTTTCTTCTTCCCTTCAGTCCAGTTCCTTTCTCTGTTCTCTGATTTTTAGATTGCTGTTGCCTGTACAACTTTCCCTCTAATTGCTTCTATCAATTGTTTATTTCATGTAGGTATCAAACTTCTGAGTTTAACTTTGGTAAAAATAAATTGGTTCCCTAGCCTGGAAGGGAAAACCACAATACTAGGTAATGAACCTGCACTGGCTACTCAGATTTGACATTCTTTTTATTTTTTTTTAACTTTTTTTTTCTACATGGACAGGGCTGCTGTTACAAAGGCTCCATTGGCAGCGGGTACAGTCAAGATGTACAGATTGCATAGTGTTTTCTCCAAAGCCCATTACCTGCTCTGAAGACCAGTTCATTAAAATGTGTCCTGTTTCTATAATACAGAAGCTTGTGAAGGCTGCTGAGGCTGTAAAGAGTAATTTTTTAAACATTCCTGTAGGTCTGTATAAAAGCAGAAAACTTCTTAGCACGAAGCTGAGCTTCCTGAGGTATTCCAGGATTTGTTAAAAGTGATTTTGTTGTTGTTGTCATTTCCATATGTTGCTGGCATGGAGTTATAGTCTTTGGAAAAAAGAACTTTATTAGGAAGTAATAAGCTTATTTAATTAAAATTACATACAGATGCAGACATGCACATGCATGTATGCACACACATGTACTGAAGTGAGTTTTCTGAATCAGTTTTCTTGGTTTTAAGCAAGCACTTTTACATTCTTCTGTCCCTAGTGTCTTATAAATATTTCTACAGGATGTAAGTAGATGTGCTTATTTTAATTTAAAGCAGACTAATACAGTCATCTTTACCATGGTCATTTAGAAATAGTATTTTAATATTCCACAAGCAAAACTCTTACTAGTGTAATCAGCTAGCTGAGAATTGGTCTTACAATTATAAATCTTACATGTGAAACTCAATAGCTCAAACTAAGATACACTAATTACACAGCAACTGCTAAATAAATTGCAGCTAATTTAGCAATGTGGTCAGGAGTTCAGCTCAGATTTTGATGTCTCTAATCACAGAGAGACCAGTTCACCAGAGGATAAAATGGCAACTTTGATGATAAAACTGATAACTATCTCAGAAGGGGTTTAGAACACTCATCTAAGTATTGAATGCATGTAAAGATTTCTTTTATTTTATATTTTTGACTGAATTTTATTCTACTAATTGTCTTTAAAATCATTTGAAGGAGGTCTTTCTTCCTAGTTTTGATTCCAACACATTTTTAATTCTTTCTTCATTTTCACAGATGGCAAATAATTATATTATTTGTATAGACAAAACTGAGACAGTCTAACATGTTGACTCTCGGGAAAGATGATGGAAGTCAGCTGAGGACTGTCAGTCACATTTTCATTTTAGCAATTAAGTAGGAGATTTGAGCAATTTAAAATGTAGTTAAAAATAAGGTCAAAAATTATGGTTTTAGAGATACTCGGGAACACTTAATTCACATGAGAAAATATGATTATAAAAATGAACAAATATGTATAATGATAGCAATAAACAAGTAGTTAATCTGAAAACTAGGGAAACTGAAAAGAAAATTTAGAACTATTGAAGACAACACTTTGACTAGTCAGAATCAAAAGGAAGTATATCACACTGAGAGCAAAATATTTAAAATGACATAACTGCAATAGAACAAATGCATAGAAAATATTAATCAGAATATAATAGAAGATGGGATTCTGAAAAAAACTTTTTTTTGAAAAAACAGGGTTAGGTGTTCACATGTTATTGTGATAAGCAAGTTTTGCTACTACATCAGAACTTGGAGAGATTCTCAAACAGGAATAATTAAAGTGGAATAATTTAAAGTCAACAGAACTCAGTAATTTCCACAGAGTGTTTAAAGAATTAGAGAAGGAGTATTAGACAGAATTAAAATGTGTTTAATTGATCTCAGAAACAATTATGGTTAATGGGAATTCCACTAATGGAGACTTTACTTGTGGATTCTTGAAATAATCTCTAAGTGCTCCTCTACAGTTTTTTACTGCTGTTTCTTATGTTTACAGGCATACAAGGTGATAGACTTCTACATAAAGGTAAGGAAGATCTTTTGTACTAAATAATCCAAATCTTTTTCTTTACACATCAGTTTCTTTAAAACAAAAAAAGGAAGAAAAAAGGATATTTCCATATAGCTGTATGTAAAATTATGCAGTTAGGCACTCAGTGTGACATCCACACTTAGAGAAGCAGAAAAATCAAGAATTAAGGGTAGCCAACTCCAAAGGATGCTAGGATGGAGGAGATTTCTCCTCTCAGTGTGCTTCCTGCTACTCTGGTGTGTGAGGCTGAGCAGTTGTCCCAAAGGTGCCACTGTGCACATGGTCACCCATGCAAACCCACAGAGAGCAGTGCCTTCACCAGCACTTGGGGAAAACCAAGCACAAGTCCAGTCCCATTCCTTTTTCCAGCTGGCAAGGACTGACTTTTCCTACTAAAAAACATACACACCTTTGCTGACTTTATTCATACACACATGGATGTTCACAGATCCCTCAACGACTTTTAACTCTGTCTAATAACCATGCAGGATTACCTTTTGCCGGATCACCAACTCAGACCCTAACTGTTTCTAAGTGCAGGTCCCCTCCTCCTTGCTGGCTGATCCATCTTGAAGTTCACTCACAAATCACACCTGCACCCGTGCAGGACAGAGAGCAGGCTCGCATGAAAACCAGCGAGGACTTTTTACAAGGGTACGTAGAGATAAGGCAAGGTGTAATGGCTTTAAACTGAAAGAGGTTAGATTTGAATTAGATATGAGGAAGAAATTCTTCACTATGAGGGTGGTGAGGCACTAGAACAGTTGCCCAGAGAGGTTGTGGATGCCCCATCCCTGGAAGTGTTCAAGGCCAGGTTGGATGGGGTTTTGAGCAAACTGATCTAGTGGAAAGTGTCCATGCCTGTGGCAGCAGGGGGTGGAACTAGATGATCTTTAATGTCCCTTCCAACCCAAACCATTCTATGATTCTATGATTCTGTGATTTGTGAGTAGTGGGGTTTAATAAGAAGATAGGGTAGATTGCAGTGACCAAGCGAAGGGCTTGGACAGACAAGCAGACTGCCCAGCAGCATGTTTACTCACAGACAGACCTTTTTAAACCCCCCTCCATCCCATTTTCTTCACTGATCAACCTTGGTTCCTCCTTTTCCCCAACTTTGGCCCTTCCCCTAAACATCCTATAATAGGTTTTGCACAGTTCCATGGTTCCCTTAAAACACACTGTAAGAAGTCTTGTGCAGTCCCACAAACCCCCTCAAATGTCACACCGTAAGTGTGGTCTTTCCCATGGGACTCATGATAGTCTCATTTCCTCTGTCTTTCTAGATACAAGGATCTGTTGGAACTGTCTCTTTATGACCATGTTTGTGGGTTTTTTAGAGACCCATCAGTCAGAGACCTGAGACTTCTGTTCTTTGCTACTGTTTCCTTTATTTCTTGTTCTGCAGGGTTTGTGTATCTTGATTTAATTCATTACTTTTCCTGTATCTTTTGATAGTTCTTTTTGCTAAATAACTATTAACCACATATGTCAAAAAGCAGATATGCTTCCACTCTGCTTATCCCCACGTTAAGGATTAAGAAAAAGCTAAGAAAAAAATCTAAAATACTGCAAATAACTAGAGGGATGTATAAAAAAATGAACACTAGATCTCAATTAATTGCTCAAAAATTAAATATAAGTGGATAGGCAGAGGAATATCAAGTATTAGTGCAGAGCAGTAGTCCTAAAAGAAACAGAGAAGTATTGGGCATGACAGCTTTGACCACCTTCCTTCTTATTTTCCCCCATATTTTTCCCTCATTGATACTCATTTTCTTGTTTGTTTAGATGTTCTTTGCCCTAGGTCTGCAGGATTGTCATGAACTGGGATAGTTGGGATTGTAAGAATTGCTTGGAAGATTCATTCAAACATCACAGGAATTGCCTTTAAAGAGATAAAGTTAATTCTTGATCTTTTTCAGCACAATAAGACTGCTTGGTGAGATCACTGGGATTTCACTGCATTTACTGGTTGTTCTTAATGGACTTGTTGCATTTCTCTTCACTTTTCATGTTCTGACTGGCACTGAAATTTTAATATTGAGTTTTTAAGGATGTTAAATGCCAACAATCTACGGAATATGCTGTAGTTGCCTATAATTAATCATCTAGATCTGGTTATATCTCCATTGATCTTATATATAATTCTTTTTCTTTGGAATACCTTCAAGGCCACAAATGTCTTCTTGACCTTCTGTATGCCTTCTGATGGTCAGATTATCAGCATTTTCATAAAATCACTAATAAAGAGACAAAAATTTCGTTGATTTCAGATCATTTTGCAATTAGCTTTATTTTTACAGCTCATGGAAACTAATTCTCCTTTTCACAATCTCACATTAGTGTCAGATATGAGTCAGATATTTAATTCCAAGTTTTATTCTCACTGAATTTTTTTCAAGGATTGAATCTTATTTTCCTAGAGCCCCATCTCACTGCGGAATATTGTAGGGTCTTGGAAAATGCTATTTTTGTATTGTGGGTTTTTTAGGATACTTTTGAGGTTGAATAGCTGTTTTTATTTAGGTATGGCATACCAGTCTTTTTTTTTTTTTTTTTAACCTTCTGTTCCTTCCATGGGATGATTCTGATTTTCTTGGATATTGAGATTAATTTACTGACTTTTTTGATGGTAGGTGTTTCTGATAACACAAGCAGCTGTAGTAAACTTACTCCCATTTCCTTTATCATAGTTTTTCCTGCAAGTTTTTCCTTGGCAACTGGCTTGAAAGATGACAAGTACACATCACAGTCTTGTAACTTTTTCATATTTTTGAAAATTTCAGACATCCCCCTTTTCCATTGTCTATTTCTTTCTCTATGCCAAGTCTTTTTAGCCAGGTAAAGACATTACACTCATTCCTTAGCTCTAAAATTTAGATAACTAGAGAAATGTTTACATTTAGGATTCACTTTTGGCTTGTTTAGCTTAGCATTAGTTCTCCTGATAGGTGGATCTATGAAACCCATGGAAGCATACAAGTCCTTCTACCATGTTATGAACATGTAGGTTGTAGGAAAGAGTCTTCCTTTATTAGATACCTTTTATTAAAAGCTGGGACACTAGAATGTTGAAGCTCAAATAGTAGTGTGGGCTTGATGGGCAAATTGGGTTTGAAAAACCGTTATTTGTGCTACAGATAATACAATATAATGGCTTCTTTGGGGCTTTATAATGAAGAATAATGATAAGCATCTTTTGTCCAAATAAAGAAAGTAAAACTATTTCAAAAATCAGTAATTGTGACTTTCCTATCAGGTTTCAAACATTCTGCAGCACTGTTGTCGTGGTTTAACCCCAGCCAGCAACTAAGCACCACGCAGCCACTCACCCGCTTCCCCGCCCACCCAGTGGGATGGGGGAGAAAATCAGGAAAAGAAGTAAAATTCGTGGGTTGAGATAAGAACGGTTTAATAGAACAGAAAAGAAGAAACTAATAATGGTAATGATAACACTAATAAAATGACAACAGTAATGATAAAACGATTGGAATGTACAAATGACGCGCAGTAAAATTGCTCACCACCCGCCGATCGACACCCCGTTAGTCCCCAAGCGCCAATAACCCCTGCCCCCGCCCGCCCAGTTTATGTGACATCCCATGGTATGGAATACCCCGTTGGCCAGTTTGGGTCAGCTGCCCCGGCTGTGTCCTGTGCCAGCTTCTTGTGCCCCTCCAGCTTTCTCACTGGCTGGGCTTGAGAAGCTGGAAAATCCTTGACTTTAGACTAAACATGACTTAGCAACAACTGCAAACATCAGTGTGTTATCAACATTCTTTGCATACTGAACTCAAAACAGCACTGTACCAGCTACTAGGAAGACAATTAACTCTATCCCAGCTGAAACCAGGACAACTGTAAACACTGATTAAATTTAGCCCTTAAATTACGCCTACCTTCTTAATAGGAAGAATGTCATTCATACAAGAGCAATTATCAAAACTCAAGGTGCAGTATGTAATTTTTCCATGCTTCACAACCACAGTTGATACATGTGGCTATAATTTACATTCCCCTTTATAAGTAGAAAGATTCTCTGTTGACAGTAAGCAATATTATTGTTCTATTTTGATTGTATTAGAAAGGTTTTGGCACAAGTTTTCATGGAAAAAAGAGGGTCACTAGACATGTACTGCAAAATCAGAGGATGTCTCACAATAACGTGAATTTTTCTCTTTTCCATATTGCTCTGTTTCTTTCATTGTAATATATTGAAAATAGACTTTGGATTAAATTAATTCAAACAAGGGAATTGGAATATTCAAATATAATCAATAAGAGGATTATAAAGCCTCTTTAAATGTCTTGATCAAAGCTGCTGGAAAGTTTAGATCTTACATTCATGGGTTAAGTACACGATACTAGAACCATCTTCTGCCTAACCAGTTAGGAAAATTAAAACTTGACTGTGAATAAGGAAGTATTGTTAGTCCACTTTGCAATGCATTCCTCGTTAATAAGGGTATGTATTTATTGAGAATCCAGATTCTCAGCAGACATAAGATACAATACTTAAAGATGAGTGCCTGGGTTTAAACTACCAAAACTTGGACCACTAGATCAAATTAAAAATATAAATGCTGAATAATATTGTTTAAAATTATACAGCTTCATGTCAGTATCTGTAGAGAGATTTTAATTTTTGCAATTTTATGTGACTTATTTAACATATGATAACATCATAATTTTAGTGTATTCCTTTGTGATTTAAGTGCTGATTCATCTAACTCCCTCATAGTATTATCTATGTAAGCTTTTTGTCTGCACTCAGCTGCATTTGAGGCTTGAGCAATTATAGAAATAGATGCCCTATACCATCGTGGCTTCCTTGTAGAAAATTTATTTAAAGTGTACAAGATTTTACAATAATGTTGCTTGTTTTCAAGCAAAATATATTATCTAGCAGAATACTGGAGATGTATGCAGCAAAACTGTTTCATTAAGACAAGAGTTACATCTTCGTTCTGGTATTGAATAATGTTGAGTATAACCATTCTCCTTCCTCGTACCCTGAGAAATGTTTGTTTTCTCTAGACTAGTAGTAAGAAACAAATACACAAACA
This sequence comes from Gypaetus barbatus, assembly GCA_028022735.1. NCBI lineage: Eukaryota > Metazoa > Chordata > Aves > Accipitriformes > Accipitridae > Gypaetus > Gypaetus barbatus. The sequence goes on along the minus strand of CM051562.1, from coordinate 27,581,528 downwards.
GAAATACATAGTTTATTTACCAAAGATTAACTGAAATACAGACTAGTAAAGAAAACTGTAGGCAAACTAAAAAACACTGGGAAATGTGGCATATATGATCAAAAAGATGCAGTTAATCTCTTGTTTCTCGGGTTTTTTATTGTTTTATAAAAAGTGAAATTTTAAAACATGATTCAATATTCTTAGTGTGATTATAGATCTCCTACTGACCTGGAAAACATTACATGATCCATATGGACTCAAAACACCGATAGTGAAGAGCTGTTCCTTTTGTTCCTTCCATTCTCAAGTTAAGAAATCATGTATCACATTAAAAACAGCAGCAAGCTATTCTGCTCCAATTCCTCTCTGCGAGTGATCTGTCATAGAAAGCAAACATTCAAGCTAAATATATTTATAACTATATTTGCTTTCAGTTCCTCTAGATTTCTGAGTTAGTAATTTTGTCACAAGCCAGACAACTCATTTTTAGAAAGTAAAATTTTCCTTGCTTTGATCATTAAAAATGTACTTTACACGTACTTCTGTTCAATGGAAAAATTTGTTTTTCCTCTGTATTCTGTGTCTTGCCATACAGAAATATGTGTTCACTATCTCTTAGAATGGGATTCAAATGTTTGTAGTCAAAGGTTAAGAAGAACACTAGACTTTTTAATGAGCTGTATGATTTGAAAGAACAAAATGGGTTTTGTTTTCATAGTGAATAGGAAGCATGGATTAAGACCAAATTATTCCACTACAACCATTTTTAATACAGCAGTTCACAAACTGAGGGAAGGAGTCCATGGCTACTCAGAGGTCAGTTGCTACTACTTAGCTTCTCAGCAGGATGGGAAATGATCATGCCTAAGAAGCTGCTGCAGAGTTCCTGGTGGCCAGGGGCTTCCTCATCTCCACTTTCTGCCTAGCCAGAACTTTCTCATCAGTGCTCCCTACTTCACCCCTAGCTCTGAGAGTTACAGTCGATGTCCTGGGTTTCTGCAGCAAAAATCCATATGGTCTCAAGTTGATAGCAACTTGGGAATGAAAGAATTTGTATTTCTTATCAAGATATCTGATAATTGGAGTTACTCAAGGGAAATAAGGCACATCTCTGAAGCCAGGGTGAATACTCATGTTGGCTGTTACTAGGGAAGGAAATGTTAACCACTTGGAAACTGAAGCAATGAAGGTAAAAGCACTAATTATACCACACAGGAAAAACAAATAATGACATGTTAATGTCACTTTTTATGCTTATAACCTTTTTCATCTCAATTGTTGGATTATTTCTTAAATAATTATTCTTATCCAGGTGTTAAATAAGCAACTATTTTTCATCTATAGACATATTTGAAATAGTTCCCACTTAAGAATTTTCCCTTACATTAAAAGTTTCATAAGATTTAAGCTCCTCCAAAAAAGGGCAGTGACCTTGACAAGGACAAATCATGAGAACTGTTAATTTATGTTGAGTATTGCATACAGTTTTACTGAAAATCCCCTGACATGTCTTGCCTCCATTTTCAAACATATATCCAGGAATTGTTCATGCATTCCAGTTAATAACAATTTTGCCCTTTTTTAGTCAAAACCCTTGGAGTAAAAACAAAAGAACTGAAGCTGAATATAAAGTTAATATTGTGTAAAAGAAGGATTATATGTGAAATAAATTTATAAAATTTTTAAATAAGAGAAGTATCAACTAGTGACTGATGGGTTGTGTTATGATAGATAGCGTATAGGAAATGACATGTAGTTATTTACATATTATGTTTATTTTGTACTTGTTACTTTTAATCTACTTCAGGGATAAATTTTAGTGCTGTAAGGCAGAAAATCTTTTGAAAGGTTTTTAAGATTTTCTGGCTTAGTAAGTCATTGTGCCAAATTGTCAAAATCTGTGATGAGAATGTGACTGAAAGACAAAGTCATGGAGTTGTCTCTTTCATGCTGTAGCTTAGACGTCCATCACTGAATGCTCTCAGAGAGAAAGTACCAGGCTACAAAGATCTTCTGCTGGTTTATTCTCTAACTTTTCTGTCCTTAGGTGAATGACTAGATTCAATATACACACTTTGTGTGTGTATATGCAGGAACACACATACATCCACTAACGTATAGGGACATATAAGCACTGATGATTTATCAGCCTTGAAAGGTTTCCATTTACTAATTATAGAATTTTTAAAATAGACTATGCAGTGACTTAACCTCAGGTTGTACATTCTAGCTAAATGTGCATTAAGTGTCTGAAATACTGTTATAAAAATTATTTCCTTTTTATAAAAGCTTTACAAATTGTAAGAAAATACATAGCCGCCTACAATATATTAATGTTATACTTATGAAGGCTTTTTATTTGCAAGAGATTGTGATTTGCAAGAGATTATAATATAGCCAGTTTATTACTCGCAAAATTATTCTAAATAACATCTACATTAATTAGCCGTTTTTATGACACATTTCTGTGATTTGTACAATGGAGAAGTTAAGCACGGCTACAGGTTTCCCAAACGTGTAATTCCAATCCTTGGAGATATCCAAAACTCAACTGGATGAGGCCCCAAGCAACATGCTCTAACTGAAGTTAGCTCCACTTTGTGCAGAGAATTGGACCAGATGACCTACGTAAGTCCTTCCAGACCTAAATCTTTCTATCATTCTGTTCTAATTAGAAAAGGCCAGATTTTATTAATATGATAGTTTAGTAGATGTTCAGGCAGTAGTTTAGTAATATAGTAGGCAAAGGAATTTAGGTGAAGGTATCAACAGGACTTAAGTTTGTATGTTATTTGTAAAACATTCATAATTCAGCAGAACCCTATAGGAATCAAAACTGACTTGAGTTGAACATAAGAGATATGTAGAAGATGGACACAACAGAGAAAACACCTAACAGTATACAACTTTATTTTTCATCAACCCCATTGACCTTAAAAACAAACAAACAAACAAACAAACAAACCCACAGCATTTGAGACAATAAGAAATATTTCCTAAAATAGTTTTTAATTAAGTTAAACTGAGACATAAAGTTTCAAACTATGCAATTAGACTTTTGCATTCCAAAAAACCCCAAAATCAAAACCAAACCCCAATGAATTTTACTGTCAGATTGTTTTTCCTAACTTCTTACAGCTGTAAGCTACAAAATGTTTTAATTTTTTTGCTATTTCCTTTTTTGGCCAGTAATAATTCCATTTTTCATTAAAATATTAGACTTCACAGACAACAACCTTATCAAATGCCCTTTTTCCCAGTCTGTCCTGGACTGTCTCTACCATCTGCATTCTTGCATGGCTGGATACCATTCTCAATATAACTTGTTGGAGGGAAGAAGAAAAAAAGGCTACAACAGAACCTCAGAGACAATTTCACACATCTGTTCCTGCAGGTGATCTTTCATTCTTTTTCATTTATAATTAATGAAAAATAATGGTGCTGACACAAGTTAATTACTATGAAGAATTACAGTTTATGCTATTCATTATTTTAATGGCAAATTACTTGAGATTTTCAAACACTGTGCCTAAGCAATTAGAAGTGTTCATAAGGAGTTCACCTGTGATTTTTTTGTTATGAGTTTGCACTCTGTGTAGTGAAGGGAACACCCAATGTTTTTCATTAACAACCAAGGTAACACAAGAGATATTAATCACCAGTCCTGTGTCTGAGGGAGGAAAATTAAGAACAAACTGAGCATATGTCGGTGTAGCAGAGGTCAATCAACAATACACAAAGATATTCATTACAGTTAAACTTTTCTCAACAGATGTAGAAGAAATATTATTAAACCTTGTCATTTGAAAATGATTTAATGTAATTAGAAATACTGTCATATCTTCACCAAAATATTAAATTACTTGTTTAAAAAATAAAATTAATATTCTCCTAATTAGAACATGCAAATTAGGATAATGTTTCTTCTGTATCTTGCTTTTCTTATGAATACACAAATTTTAAAAGTATATGCCATATTTTTCAGATAATTAAAGATAATGTATGGTTGAAACGTACTAAACAGGTCTAATGTGTGTAGGCAAATGACTATGAAAAATAGTCACCCAATATATTTAGAGTGGATAATAGCTGAGAGTGGGTTGCCTTGCATTTTGCCTAAAAGGATGAAAAAATGAGAAACAATATTCCTTTCACTGTATATCACTGGTGTATACTTTGAACAATGCATGGATTAACACAAAAATTAGCTCAAGAAGTGCTGTTAAACCTGTTTATCTTTCATTTAATTAGCTTTTAGGCAGATTAAATCCTACTTCATTATTCAGCAATCTACTGCTATGTTAACCTTATAGAAATCATCAGTTTCAGTGCAAGTATTATCACGAATCACGGAACACAAATTGTAAAATAGCACTTCAACATACATCAAACATCGGATCCCAAAACCAAAGCCACAGTGCCAGGATAAGATTTTACCACAGAATACAAATCACAGGAACCATAAAAAATGCAAAGTAATACATGGAAGAAAAAAAAAACCACACCTAGATTTTAATACTTTGAAAATATTGTAGACAGCATTAAGAGCCATGATGTCCATAGATATGTTACTCCTGGCTGGAGTACATCTGATACACAAGTACATAAGAAAAGACAGAAATTTCTAGTGGATCTCAAACACAATGAAAATAACCTGTCAGAAATTTCCTCACTTTTATGCGTTTACTGAATTATATCTCTGTTGGAACATCAAAATATATTATCTGAGAACTTTTACACCATATATAGATTATCTCTCATGATTCAGAAGCTAAGGTTTATCTTTATGATTTTTATTAATTTATTTATCCATTATAAATGAGGCTCAGAAAGAGGCAGGATGCCTGTTAGATCACCAGCAAACTGTAGACTAAACAGTGCTCTTACTGTAAATTTGTAGCACTGCTACTAAGCATTTCAAAAGCAAACATCCACAAAATATAAATAGATTGTGCTTTTGTAATGCAGACAGACACTCACTGGGGACCAGTCCAATACCACTAAACTAATTTTCATTTAAAACTAATAAAGATATGACCCAGGATCTTCAAACTTGAAGTCTATTATCTAGATATTAATCAACTGTTCCTCTACTTCTCTGTTGATTGCTTACATTTGTTGTAATAGATTAAATTCAGCAGAGATATTTCCCCCTCAAAAAAAGTATTCACTTATATTCTCTACCTTCTAAGTTCTAAAGGAAGAGCTCTGGGCTATTTGACGCTAGGTATAAAACCAGTTGTGGAATAAATCTGTCAGTGCTGAGAAGAAGATCTTGGTGCTATAAGGCATTTGTAGGTTAAGTCAAGGAGATGACAAAGAAGTAGTCTCATCAACCACCAAAATATTGTAAGATTCAGAGGCATTTTACTAGCCTACCTGTAAATATTTTAAAAAACACTGTGGCAATCTAAATTATGGGTCATCACATCAATAAATACAGTGTCTTTTGTGTTGTTGTTCCTGATGGTAACTAAGTCTCTGAGGCTTATGATCTGTGGAAAATGGTAGGGTTAGGAAGTGCCAGGGAAAAGGAAGTCTGTAGTTGCAGAAAAGTTTTTTAAATGTTTCCTTGTGAAAAGTTTGTGTTGTTGTTTTTTTTTTCTTTTAGCCCAATTTGTCATTGAAATATTTTCCTCTCTTGTTTTATCACTCTCAAGTAAAACAAAAACAAACAAACAAACGAACAAAAAAAAATTAAATATGTAAATCTGTGCAGCTTTCAAATACTTCCGCTCCTGAGCCATAGCAGCAAACAGCAATGAATTTGCCTGCACTAACCACTTATATTTTAAACCTGTGTACTTGTAAGGTTGAAACATAGCTGCATGTATTCTGAAAGTATTGGACCAGAGTCTCACTGGGTTTGAGTTGACATAATTCCATTGTAGCCAGCAGATATCCAATACTTTGCAGCATAATTTTGACATTATAACTCTTCTTGATTCTGGAATTACCCAATTTAGTGAACTGAAATTAGACATCACACTGCATTCTGAACATGCATATAGATTTCCAGGGCACCTAGAAAGTTTCCAGTAATACTACTCAAGTACTACTGCTTTAACAAATATACATAAGGAAAATAATCTTAAAATAAATTATCTTGTGCACAAAATGAAGAAGAATTTCATGGTGTAGAATTACTAGTGTTCAAGCTTCAGGTTCAGCAACTGACTTCCCAAATCCAGTGAATATGAAATAAGTTTAGTCCACTTGATTTTCTCTTTGATGTCTTCTTCATTGTCTTTTTACTTCGTGAAATTACTGTGAATTCTATTCATAGTGAACCATATAATGTTACCAATTTTTAAACAGGTCTTTCTAGTGTCTTCCAAGATTCATTATATTTAAAGATTGGTAACACAGTATTGCTTAGATTTTTCAGTTGCAAATCCAGGAAGGAGTGCATCCTAGGTCTAAAGGTTGAATTTGCCAGTAGTTTAATAATAAGGATTGGGTTTAAAATGAAAGATTCAAAGAATAAATAATGTGATTTGAAGAAAAAAAAATTAAGGTGAAAGGCTAGGAAGATGGCCTTCTCTACTGTGGATAGCAGGAGCATAAAAAAAATAGCTGAAAAATATAATTCATATCTTCCTTCTTGCATGATAAAAACATTTACATCACATTGTAATAGCATAACCATTTCAGCTGTATATGGACAGGGAAGTTGCTGTAAGTTGCAGTCACAGTAATACATTCCACATGTGTTAGGCAGCTTTTTTCCTATGAGGATAGTTTCTGATGTGGTATGGGAACTTCAGTGAGTTTCAAACTGCCGTTCAGCGTAAAGGGCATAATGTTGTAGTCTGACTAATTTGACAGAAATATCATTGCTTGCTTATGTAATTTTTTATTGCCGCTGATCAAATCATGTACAGATTTGATATTCATGGATGCACGGCCTGGATTAGTGATGTAAAACATCATCTCTGTGGTAAAACATCCATGTCTTAGTTGTTGTCAGAAGACTTCAAGAGCTTAATTCCAGCCTGAGTCATATCACATGTATTTATCATACTCAATCCCTGGTTGAATGAAGATGAAAATATGTCTTGCATGAACAAATTTATTTTTTAAGGACTTTACTGGAAATTAAATTCTATGTTCCTTTTTATACACACAAACATACATACACATATACATATATCTGTCTATTTTACAGAATGCTAAAGAATGTTATGGTGCTGGATATGTAACTTAACATGAGCAGTATATGGTCTACTTCATCTCTGCTCTATCTGCTCTAGAAATTTTTGCCTTTTTTTCCTCTTAAAAGTTGAGGGAACCCATTTAGCAGTACAAATGTAAAGGAGTTACTGACAGTGGGCATGCAATGAAACAAGATACATTAAACATTTAATTCCCATTATGACAACTACAGTATACTAAAACCAAACCCCCTCCACCTTTTGAAAATGCTTTTGAAGCCTTTTGAAAAGGTTTTCAAAAGAAAGAATAAAGAAAAGGTGGTAAGAACCACCTCTGAAGACTCCAGCAGAGCATTCAGTGACAGCTACCTTACATAAATGCCAAATTAAATTAACCTAGAATATGTTCTGCGTCATATTTCACTTCAGCAGAGAAGCTACTCAAAATTTTGTATTGCCTGTATTCTTATTGCTTTGCAGTTATGTTCTTAGGAAAATTTTATTGAAATCTTAATCTGCAATAGATATTTCAGCATTGATCTAAGTAAACTTGTAATGTATTTTACATATAATAAACACACTTAATAGAATTTTCTCTTAAGGGAGCTCTGAGTCACCAAGTAAGTAAGGCCTAACTGTGCTGCCAAACTTTGTCATACACTCTTGATATTTATACCATCAGGTCTAAGAAAGTTAGTTAGTTTCAAATAGGATCCATTAACTTTTCTATTGCTGTGATTTTTTACCAATATTTGTAATGCGTATCTTAAACCTCTTAGCATAAGGGCAACAGAAGACAAGCACAAAGGATAACTTGCATGCATTTTAAAAAAAGTTTGGTAGTATGGAAAACTTACATAAGTGGTTTCAAACAGAGTTTATAAAGTATGACCCACAGAGTATCATAAAGTTCAATTCATAGTTTGCATGTAATATCTTTTATTGGGCCAAATTTTACAGAGTAACTTCTAATGTTTCATTTGAGAATGTCTTAGAGGTCCACCTACAATCTCTTTACTAAAGGCAATAATGAAGGAGATAAGGCAGTCGCTACAGTGCAGCTATTTCACAATTAATTGCAGATTTAAAATTGTTTACCAAAATAACGGGGCAATGAATAATAATATCTAAAAATCTAGTCACAATTGACTTACAAATGAAAATGTCAGACAATTGTATACTACACCTAATGATTGCAAGTGAATGGCTCCATTAACTGGTTATAGACCTAAAATAAGGGAGTCAGTCCCTTATTTATATACACTTTACAATCACATGAAAGATTCAAGGAGTTGAAAGTACTTCCTGGTTTAGACTTTTATTCATTATGCAAGAAATTTGGAGAAATGTTGAGACATTTAATGTTTTCTGCCTGATTAGATAGAAAACAAACAAACCAGGAAACAAACAAATCAGTTTCATCCAGTTTGGTAGCCTCTGCACATGCTGTGTTTTGGCACATGTGGAATGCATGTAAAATAGGCTAGAGGAATGAAAGCCTGCCTCTGGTGGGTCCCAGAACAGGGATGTCCATACTTGAACCTAAGATTCAGCACCTCAAACCTGTGAGGCCTGAGATCAGATGATAGGCATCTGGAGTGAAAGATATCTGAACAAGTACTCATATTAGCAGATATTTACATCTGTAGAATAACCTCTGAGCTATTCAGCTGTTGCTCCCCAAATAGTCCAAGAACAGAAGGAGACATTCAGTATGTGATTCATCTCATCCTAATGTAATTGTCTAATATAGGTCAAAGGAGATGTGCCCCAGAAGTTCATGATTTCTCCCTGTGGATCAGAAAGTGAGCCCAGGGTAAGTAAATCAGAGACTCATTATAGAGGCTTGCACTGTAGATGCCAAAAGGTAAGAAAGATGAATCCCTCTTCATGTGGTGAAAAGACTTCATAGCCCTGCTATAAATTGAGACAGAAACACCAGCAACCAGAAAGAAACGTGAGAGAGATTATTTATGATTGCTAGGAAAGATTATCTATCAGCTGGAAGAATGTTTCCTGCCCTCTACCCATCTGCAGTCTGCACAACAAAACATAAGCCATGATCAGTCACAGTAAAAGGGGAGCATAACAGCTGGTTGAACAGTTAAGTCTTTTCTCTCCCCTTACCCTTACTTAGAATAAAATCGTTTCTCTGCTGCCTCTCAAGTCCGCCCTCCACTCCTGTGACTGAACAAGGTACAATCAAGGACCGCCATTCCTCTCATGCCCTACCTAAACTGCTCACAAAATGCTGTTTAAACTAACCTGGCTCGTTTTGACAGTCAAAATAGGAAGGGCTTAGATGAGCAGCAGACCTAGCAGACCAATTTGGACTTCACAGGTAGGAAGCAACAAGTAGCTAGCAGAGGAGACATGGTCAAATCCCTCCTAAACATATTTGAATAAAAGAGCAGTGAATTCATGCTTAATGTCTTGCATGCAATGAATTGAATCCCTGGCTGAGTCATATGGAGGCTGAATTTCTCTGCTAAACTTGAATCTAAATAAAATTTTGGGGAATTAATTTGAAAAAAAAATCTTGGGCAATATCCATTTGATAATTCATAGGCTTTCTGGCTGATGAATCTCATTTTAAACTTGCATTTTGATATTTTCTTCAAAACACAAAAATGTGACTTCCTAATCCCATCTATGACAAGGAATGGATCATGTGGCCTGATGCAACTTGGCTTTCATTCAGTGCTGAGGTTTGTTCTGTTATGGTCTACAGTTCAGCTTAAGTTTGATGTATCATATTAATTTATTTTGTAGGAGTTGATCAATTAACTTGAGAAAACTCCGTGTAGTGTTGATTCAATCATATAACAAGCATAATTTAATACAAATCGCACATCAGACACTGATTTTGCCCAACTGCTCGGTAGAATTAGTGTCACTAAAGGATGCAGTCAAGCTGAACTAACAATATTAAGCATTTCTGCAATTTATCTCTTGCTATAATGAACAGTAAATGATATAATGACCAACAAGATTAATGATAAAGTAAACATGCTAGTTAGATTCACTCCACAGAAGTCCAATTCAAGACAGTGCCTTGTAATCAATAATCTGGGACTTGTAATAACAAGTAGGAATGCTAATATAAAGATGGACTCATTAACAGAATTTGAAAAAATATATTTATCCAGTAGTTATATTTTTAGTTATATAAATTCTAAGTGTTTCCAGAATTAGTGCTGTGAGTGTGAATGTCAATAGCTGCTCTGAAAAAAAGTACAAAATCCAGAATATTTCAGATGCTTGTTTCATTAACTAGGAAACTAGTTTACAAAAACTTAATTGAAGTTACTCCACATCTCAATTGTTGGCAAAGAATCAATACAAAAAATTTTGAATTATTTCATATTTAAATTAATAAACCTACCAATCACATGCAGCTTTCAGACACTGGTGTGGTGAATACAAGAAACTGAACCAGTATAAAAGGAAACAGACTAGAACAATTTATGAGAAGAAAAGTTTAGAAATGCCCTCTGTCTTATTTTCTACTAGATCTGATGAACAGTGAAAAATCTTGTTGACTCCTTCATCACTGGTCAAATTTCATTTCTTACACCTCTGTTCTTGGATTTTTTTTATGCTATTGTTTGTGGGGTCTTGTCCAGTTTTCTGCTGAAAATGTTTGCCATTATCACAGACCATGCTCTGCCCCCTGGAGTACCTTCCTGGAAAATAGAAATCAAGCAAAGTTCTTTTGAATTTCTAGGGTTGTTATCCAAAATATTTTCTAGCCCAAATAACATACTTTAGAAGAAAAGCAAATGTTTAGCCTACCAAGCTGTAAAGAAGGTCCCTTGTGGCCACAGAGAGTTGTCAAAGCATCAAATTGGCCATAAGCCTAGTTTACTTACATGTTATGAACTGTTGCAGTTATTCTCACAGTTTAAAACAGGGAATAGATTCATGGCATCAATCCTCTCATAGGCTGCATTGAGAATATCTTAAATACAGCATCATTTTTATGAAGTTGAATTTCAGACACCTATTGGATGATGGCAATGTTGAATGCCACAAACTGAATGAGTTAATGAATTATATTTTTGCATTTGGTGACAGAAAATTGAGTAATTCATGCATCCAAACAAACCATAACAGCTCGAGCTTTAAATATCATACTCAAAGAACTGTTCTTACACTGGTTAAGAATTTTTCTTAGAAATGTGTTGGAAAGGAACTTTAAAATGCTAGTTGAAAAATAACAGTGTTTTGTACATAAATCAGTTGCCTTTTCGGAGTATTTTTTGTAAATGAAATATTAAAAACTAGTTTTCTGTATGCTTAAGGAGCGTGAATGCGGTAGCAAGGTTCTGCTATTTCTGAGGAGTCTTCAACACTGGCAGAAGACATCATTAAGCAATATTAACATGTGTTTAGTCAGATGTAAAGAAAAAGCTGTTTCCCCTGTATCTACCATATACTTCCCTAAATCAATCATGTCAACAGGGATATAAAGGCAAACTTCTGTTCTTGCATCAATTTTCTTTAGCTGTAAATTTCCATGTTCAGAGAATTTATCTAATAATAATTTACAAATATCTGTTATTTTACTGTAGTCTATAGTAAAAAAAAATCTACTTTCATATTTATAGAAGTATATTATTTATTTTAATAAACAATCATAAATGTAGCTAAATACTGCATCTTAAATTCTACTCTGCACTACCTCTTTTTGTCCCAAGGATATGAAAGATACTAATAGCCAAGTCTTGGCTTCAGATTCCACAGCCTGCACAAGCTATACAATCAGTCAAAAAAAAATCCACTGACTTTAATTAAAATCCTTTATGTTTTTATTATTCCTACAGTCATAAGCCAAAAAAGAAAACAGAGAATGAAAATATTGGATAAATAACTTCCTTAAAATTCTGTTATTTAATTCTTAATTGGGCTAATATGTTAAAAGTTAACCATTACCACTGAGCTAAGAAGGAAAAGAAGCTCCCTTAGTACTCATTCAGCTGAATGTTGAAGGAAATTTTCCCTCAGTAATAGAACAATCTTCTGTATTAATTTTTAAATGAAACAAACTCTTCAATTTTTTGTCATGATATTTTTCTCCTTGACTGCAAATTGTTAACTGAAAGAGGCTGTTTCATTAGTGTGAAATCGAAGAATGAGAGAGACAAAGCTTTTAAAAGAAAAAACTAGTAGCTATTAAGAGATTTCCCCCACCATACTGGGTCTATGATGGCAAGATTAATCTTTTCAGACCTGGGTCTGAATCCTTGAGAGTTCAAGACACTGAAGATGTGTGCTTAAAGAGCTGAAGGAGCTGAGTGACCTGTTGGCTGTGACCAGTCAGAGGAGACACTGGAAGCTACACGAGGAGTGAAAATAGAGATACTTCATCATGCTGTTCATCATTCCCAGAGGCAGAGATTGAGCAGAACTTTTGAAGGCTGAGTGGAAGGATAAAGGCCTGCAATAAGAATATAGAGTGGCTTGGAAGAAACAAAGATGCTCTTGATAGAAAGTTTTTCTTGGATTTATTTGGAAAGGAGCAAAGATAATAAAACCTGTCCCACCTGGGGACAAGGATCAAAACATCAGGCTTCTTTTAACTGCCTTTTCTTCAGAATCAAATTGAATCAAATAGAATAGAATAGAATAGAATAGAATAGAATCACTTAGGTTGGAAAAGACCATTGAGATCATTGAGTCCAACAGTAAATCTAGCACTGCCAATTCCATCACTAAACAATGTCCCTAAATGTGACATCTACATGTCTTTTAACGACTCAGCCACTTCCCTGGGCAGCCTGTTCCAATGCTTGATAACTCTTTTGGTGAAGAAATTTTTCCTAATATCCAATCTAAACCTCCCCTGGCACAACTTGAGGCTATTTCCTCTCATCCTATCACTTGTTACCTGGGAAAAGAGGCTGACACCCACCTCACTACAACTAGTTGTAGAGAGCAATAAGATCTCCTGCTGGTCACACTATTTCTGATACAAGCCAGGATGCCTTTGGCCTTCTTGGCCACCTGGGCACACTGCTGGCTCATATTCAGCCGGCTGTTGACCAACATCCTCAGGTCATTTTCCACGAGGCAGCTTTCCCTACTCTTCCCCTAGCCTATAGCATTGCATGGGGTTGTTGTGACCCAAGTGCAGGACCCAGCACTTAAGCTTGTTGAACCTCGTACAGCTGGCCTCAGCCCATCAGTTCAGCCTGTCCAGATCCCTCTGTAGAGCCTTCCTAGCCTCAAGCAGGTCAACACTCCTGCCCAACTTGGTGTCACCTGCAGACTCGCTGGGGATGCACTCAATCCCCTCATCGAGACCATTGATAAAGATATTAAACAAAACTGGCCCCAACACTGAGCCCTGGGGAACACCAGCTGTGACTGGCTGCCAACTGGATTTACCTCCACTCACCGCCATTCTTTGGGCCTGGCCATCCAGTCAGTTTTTTACCCAGTGAAGAGTATGCCTGTCCAAGCCATGAGCAGCCAGTTTCTCCAGGCGAATGCTGTGGAAAACAGTCTCAAAGACTTTACTAAAGTCCAAGTAAGCAACATCCACAGCCTTTCCCTCATCCACTAAGCAGGTCACCTCGTCATAGAAGGAGATCAGCTTAGTCAGGCAGGACCTGCCTTTCATAAACCCAGGCTGACTGGGCCTGATCGCCTGGTTGTGCTGTACCTGCTGTGTGATGGCACTCAAGATGATCTGCTCCATAACCTTCTCCAGCACCAAGGTCAGGCTGACAGGCCTGTAGTTCCCCAGATCTTCCTTCTGGCCCTTCTTGTACATTGGCATCACATTTGCTAACCTCCAGTCAATGGGGACCTCCCTGTTTTGCCAGGACTGCTGACAAATGAAGGAAAGTGGCTTTGTGAGCACTGCCAGCTCCCTCAATACCCTTGGGTGGATCCCAAGGCCCCATAGACCTGTGTATGTCTAAGTGGTGTAGCAGGTCGCTGTTTCCCCTTGGGTTATGGGGGCTTCATTCTGCTCCCCATACCTGTCTTCCAGCTCACTGGGCTGGGTAGCCTGAGAACAATTGGTCTTACTGTATAAGACTGCAGCAAAGAAAGCATTAAGTGCCTCAGCCTTTTCCTCAGCCTTTGTCACTGTGTCTCCCCCACCCATCCAATAAAGGATGAAGATTCTCCTTAGCCCTCCTTTTGTTGTTAATGTATTTAAAGAAACTTCTTTTATTGTCTTTTACTGCAGTAGCCGGGTTAAGTTCTAGTTGGGCTGTGGCCCTTCTAATTTTCTCCCTGCATAACCTCATGACATCTTTGTAGTCCTCCTGAGTTGCCTGCCCCTTCTTCCAAAGGTCAAAAACTCTCCTTTTTTCCCCCCAAGTTCCAGCCAAAGCTCTCTGTTTAGCCAAGCCAGTCTTCTTCCCTGCTGTCTCATCTTTCAGCACATGGGGATGGCCCGCTCCTGCACCTTGAAAATTTCCTTCTTGAAGAATGTCCAGCTGTTGTGGTTTAACCCCAGCTGGCAACTCAGCCCCACACAGCTGCTCAGTCACTCCCTCCCAGTGAGATGGGGGAGAGAATTGGAAGAGGAAAAGTGAGGAAACCCATGGGTTGAGGTAAAGATAATTTAATAGGTAAAGCAAAAGCTGTGTGCACAGGCAAAGCAAAATAAGGAAATCATTCACTGCTTCCCATCAGCAGGCAGGTGTTCAGCTATCTTGAGGAAATCAGGGCTCCATCACACCTAATGGTTACTTGGAAGACAAACGGCATCACTCTGAACATCCCCCCCTTCCTTCTACTTCCCCCAGCTTTATATGCTGAGCATGATGTTGTATACTACAGGATATCCTTTTTGTCCGTTGGGGTCAGCTGTCCCAGCTGTGTCTCCTCCAAGCTTCTTGTGTACGCCCAGCCTACTCACTGGTGGGGTGGTATGAGAAACAGAAAAGGCCTTGACTCTGTGTAAGCACTGCTCAGCAGTAATGAAAACATCCCTGTATTATCAACGCTGTTTCCAGCACAAATCCAAAACATAGCCCCATACTAGCTCCTATGAAGAAAATTAACCCTACCCCAGCCAAAACCAGCACACCAGCCTTCCAGGGCTCCTTTGCCCTTCAGGACTGTCTCCCAAGGGACTCTGTCAACCAGGCCCTTGAACAGGCCAAAGTCTGCCCTCTGGACGTCAAGGTAGCAGTTCTGCTAACTAACTACCCTCCTTACTTCTCTGACAATTGAAGGCTATCATTTCATGATCGCTGTGCCCAAGACAGCCTCCAACCATCACATCACCCACAAACTCCTTCTCTGTTTGCAGAAAACAGGTCCAGCAGGATGCCTCTCCAACTGTGTCAGGAAGTTGTCTTCCACATGCTCCAGGAACTTCCTAGACTGTTTGAACTTTCCTGACTTCTGTATTGTATTTCCAGCAGACATCTGATAAGTTGAATTCCCCACGAGAACACGGGCTAGCGATTGTGAGACTTCTCCCAGCTGCTTACAGAATATTTCAATTGTCTTCATCCTGGTTAGGTGGTCTATAACAGACTCCTACCATGGTATCTGCCTTGTTGGCCTTTCCCTTGACTCTTACCCATAAACTCTTGACGTTTTCATCACCATTGTCAAGCTCTAGACAGTCAAAATGCTCCCTAACATACAGGGCTACCCACCATCTCTCATTCCTTGATTATCACATCTGAAGTTTTTATAGCCATCCATTGCAGCACTCCAGTTGTGTGAGTCATCCCACTATGTTTCCATGATTGCAATTACATCATAGTTTTCCAACTGCATAATGGCTTTTGTCCCAGTCCAATGTCAGGGAAGGTTTCGATATGATCCCAAGAGTGAGATTAAGACACAAATGAGGTCAAATGCCATATACCCAAAAGAGCTTTTATTATCAAAAGTATCAAAAGTAGAAAATAGTAGTGATAGGATAGAATGGAAGAAAAGGCAGAAATCAAGCAAGCAGTCGGGATAGAGTTGCAAGGATAGTCACCACCATGGATCCAGCGGCGTCCCATTGGTCCTCAGTCTTCAATTCTTTGGTGGTGGGTGCACACCACGGCTTGTCTCCATGGTTTTTTATAGGGCATAGTTCGATGATGCATGCACATACGTACCGTTCACGCACTGTTCACACACTGCAGGTTTCGTCTATCACACGACCTTCATGTGATCAACACCAGAAACCAGTATCTTATCTCAAAGACTACAGTTTCCATGAGAATGTTAGCCTCCACATTCTTGCATGCTTGTTGGCTTCAGCCCATTTCCTCTCCTGAATGCCTCAGTGGCCTAGTAATTGTCCTTATGGATGGAGGAATGTCTTGCTTCAACAGGCCATCTCAGAGACAGAGAGCTCAAGAAAAGCAGTCCACAATTCTTGAGATGAATGGCTTAAAATGACAGTCCAGTCTCTAACACCCAACAATCTTTGAGACAAACAGCTCAAGGTAACAATTCAGTCTCTCACAGCTTCCAACTCCTGCTGTTTGTTGCCCATGCTGCATGCATTGGTGTAGGTGCACTTCAGCTGGGCTGTTGATCCTGCCACCTATTTTGGGGCACAAGCCCTAATTCCTATGTGACTGTTCTCATTTGCTTCTATACTTTCTAACACATCAACAACTCTCACGTCTTTGCTGCTGTGTGGATCTCCATCCCCAATTCCACTGAGGTGGCTAGGGTGCTGTACGCATTAGTACAGGGACATTTCAATGGTGTTCCAGTGTACTCAGCACATTGTGGAGCAGACTGAAGGACGTTGCTAGCACACTGTCCCTCAAACTTGATGCCCCCAAGCTTATCTCTAGTAAGCCTGGTTTTATCCCTTTCCCCCTTCAAATCCCTCTTTCAATGAGCCCTGCTAACTCTTCTGGAAAGATCTTTTCCCCCCTTTGAGACAGGTGTACCCCATCTGTTACCAGCAGGCCTGGTGTCATGTAGAATAGAATAGAATAGAATAGAATAGAATAGAATAGTTACAGTTGTAAGGGACCTGCAACGATCACCTAGTCCAACTGCCAAAAGGTTGAACTGCAGTCTATGTTTTTATGGGCTCTTTTCAAAGTTGTGTTTCTGCATTTGGGGTTTTTTTGTTGTTGTTTGGTTGGATGTTTTTTGTTTTCGTTAAGGTTTTTTTGTGGTTTTTTTCCACCCACAAAAGAAAGAAATGACAAGGAAGAAAAAAAAAAAAAGACCTCATAGCACAAGCTTCAATGAAAACTATGTATTTCAAAACCTTTGTCTTGTGTTAATTAAATTAAAACTGAATGAAAAAGAAGAGCTATAAAAATGTTAATTAATGATAAAGGTTTTGGAAGCAATTTAAGCCTTATTCTTTTCAGTATCTACCCTGTGAAAGGGTATGCTCAAGTGACCAAAACTTCTGTCAGGTAGCCCTAAAAAAGATGGTCTTGTTTCTGACAGGGTTGGGAGGTCAGAGCTCAGTATTTCTCCTTGTTTCCTGCTCTGCCTGTGAGACTTTGGGATTACTTTTCTGATGTACCTAATTACCTTTGTATAAAACTTCCTCATTTGACTATATTGGGGGCCTAAATTCTGTACTCTGAATGAGCCAATTCATATTTTGTTTTAATAAATACCATGTACGCTGGACTGTTAGGATTTCTTCTTTGTTTTTCCACTACTTGTTCTGCTGCATTCCTAGTTGGTGTTGGTCTTGCCTTTAGGGAACCAATCGCTGGTTCTTACTATGCTTTTCTGCTTTTTACCATTCACTGAAGGAAACATATATCTATCCATTTTGGGAAGGACTGAATATCTCTAGGGTTGTGATTCAACAAGTACTGATATTTTTGAAGTTCTCCAGCACCTCTGCTAAAAAATGTTGGTATGTTTTAAAAGTTTGGGATATTGAAAAGCCTATTTTCATAAAGAAATAAATAACTAATATTCCTGTGATTTCTGAGCTTGATAAAATCATACAGGAACAGGGGGTTTGTTAAATTAGCTAAGAGTCATTGAATCAGGAGAATGGAAGAGAGACCCAAAGCAAATTTCCCCTAATGCACTAGAAAATTGTGCAATTGTGACAAGGGGTGAAAATTATTTCCTAACCCATGTCATAACTGGTGTTCACATGGCTGTTAGGAATTCATTTACTCTTTCCTTAGTGATTTCAATCGAATTCATGGCAGGAAAATCAGCTGCAGTTACTTTAGCATGAAGGAAACTGTTTAAAACCCCACGCACATTTTTTAATTTTGATTTTTTTCTATCCATTAATTCCATGCAATGTATCATGTAAATAATGTCTTTTTCATTTGTCCTGAATTTAATTGCTACTACTTTGAGTGCCCTTTTGTTCTGCTACTGAAGGTGAATATAAAAGAGAGGGATTGATTAGACATCACTAAATATTTTGTAATTTTATTACTGCATTAAAGTCCCATGGTTATTCCTCTCCTCTCTGCTGGATTATTCCAATTTGGGCAATCTTTTCTCACACATAAAGCCAACCATCTTCATAACCCACCTCTTCAGCCCTTCAGGCTTCAGTTTATAATCTGAAGTGAAGACAGCATATTAGCTGTCTAGGTCTTCTCTGACAGGGTTAGGTGAATGCTAGTCTATTCACTCATCTGGATAAGGAAATGTGGATGAAGGGGACAGGGGACCAGTTATGAGAAAAAGATGATGATGTTGATGTGCACTTCTGCTAATACAGACCAGAGCTGGTTTTCTTAGAAGGCTTAGAGCATCTGCGGGTGATATGAGGCATGCAAATAAACTTTCTATTGTTCTCTAGCCTATATAGTGACAGACAGCAGATAAATCTAGGTAATAATTTTTTCCTGTTCTGTTCCTTCTCCTTTTCCGACTACTTTTTCAATGTCTAGTTTTCCTATCACTTTTTTTTTTTTCCAATCTTTCCTGTCTCCAAACCAGTAACTGATGTCCTGATGTTCAGTTCTTAGGTGTTGTGTGCCCTTTGCTACTCACTCAGATTTGACCCTATCTATTAATGCAAGCATGCATGTCTTGTATTTAGCAGCCAAAACCTCTTCACTGAGTTCAGGTGGTCAGAAAAACTTTGGAGAAAAGCTTTTCCACTGATGTTCTTTGTACAACTTAAGGTGTTCATGTTAATGTACATTTCTGGCCAAATTAGTGCTTTTTGATCACCAGATCTTCATCTTCCAAATTCATGATGAATGTCTTTTGATCGATGTGGTGTAATTTACAGTGATGTAAGTCTAAAAGTAATGTTATAGAAGGTAATTAAGAAAAGGAAAAAAAATAACCTGTTTTGGATATCTATTTACAGTAAGGTCTTATCATCTTACAGATAGAATGGTTTGTGAGGGAAACTGTGCTCAACCAGAGACAAGAAAATTATTTGAATTAATGAAAAAAAAAATTAAATGTAGAATTTATTGTACAGCATGCATTCTTAGGCTGATTAGCGTGTCTTTAAATATTATTGATGTATTATATGGTTTTGGTTTGCTAGAGGCTTTCTCTGAAGCATGATGCATAAAATGTGAATTCCGTTACAGTTTTCAGGCACACATCTTTTTCGTCAGGAAACATGCTAAGATGTAAAAATGGTCTATGAATAAATTGAACTATTTAGTAAATAAATTTGCAAAACCAAATGGTTCACATTTGATAAAACAGTCTTCTGATCAAAATGTAAAATCAAAATACAATAAGGGAAAGTACTAAACTTCCCTCAGAAACTCCCTGTGTTTTTTTGCATTTTTTAATATAAATTGGTCAAATTTGACTGTTCTCTCCTTTCACTTGTATTAAACACAAATTGATTCTTCTTCCCTTTTTTCCAAAAGGAATTTATTTTACTGCTCATTTTACAAGCCCCCAGAATACAGAAGATCATGACAGCAGAGATGACAGGATTTAGCAGTCAGTGACACTATAATATCACTGACTTCTCCCTATAGCATCGCAATATTTTTTTTCCAAATATGTCATTCCATGAGTAAATATATAGAGAAAAATATTATGTAAGAACTTTGGTGATTAAACTTAACTCATTATTATGTGAAATATAAATGCTAAAAAGAAGAACCGGTATGATAATATGTCTGCATGGATCACAATTGAGCAGAAAAATGGCAAGTTCAATCTGATGTTAATTGATAGGTCACTAAGTTCTCCACTAGGAAAAAAAAAAAAAAAAACAAAACAACCAAGAATTGAAAGAGTAAACTTTAGTGAAAAGTTCTTTTAAAAAGCTGTCTGGTATATTTTGACCAGAGTAGTGGTATTATAGAACAAATGGAACTAAGCTGATGAAGTAAAAAGTGTATGTGTGCAATGGCAGATAATTACAATCCTGTAGATAACAAGTGATGTTTTCTGTTATGTTATCTCTTTAATCATATTACATACTTACAGCAAGGCAGATAAATAAATTTCAATTTCAAAGGGACAATACTTTGTTAAACTTTTCATAATAATTTTTAAAAATCAAATTTACTTCAGAATGACACATTTACTTATAAGTCTTTATTCTGAATTGTTAGTGAGATGATTTTCTTTAAATACAATTTAATTTTGCATTTAAATTTTGCAAGTGATGGAGAGATTTCACTTTTTAATACTTCACTCCCAGGATGCTTTGATAGTCACAGAAGGAATAAACATAGGGATTTCTTCTGCGGTGGAATTCCTAATTATGTGTTAATACAATTTGGATACAGACTTTACAAGAAGTTCACTGTATGTTTTCCAACATTCAAAAAAATCCAGTTTTCTTTGCTTAAGAAATAGACTTGACTTAGAAGTAAAACCTGTTGAACTTTCAGGACCTGAATAGTCTCAGATTTCTCCATGATATCATTTTTCACATTGGAAACATTGGAAGTGCAACCTAAGACCTGAATCCTTGAAAAGTACTTCAGACCCTTGTTTCCTAATAGTGTAGGTAGGTGGACTCCTAGTTAAAATGAGGGACAGCAGTTTGAAAAGTAACATTCCAGACTGATGCCAGAAGGTGTTGGTGATTTGCTTCATGTGAGAAAGATTCAACTTTTTTTTTGCTTAGATTCAGGAAGACATCATTATTTTAAAAGAATGTTTAACCGTAACTTAAAAGTAATGTTATGATTTGAAATAAGCATATGCTTATGTTTTTCTGACTAGGGCAGATACTGAAAAAAAAAGAAAACATTCAGGATTAACATGATAAGGTATAATTTCTACTTTCTCCCTAAATAGAATTATTTTTGGACTTTCTCATATGCATCATGTTACTATGTTTCTCTTCTCTTCATGGTGATATTTGAGGAATAGTACAAATACTTTGAATTTGCAGCCTTCTGGTTCTTGACCAGAAATATCTTAAACCCATTTCTGTTAAAGAAACCTGTTAAAATATAGCTACAAGAATATTAAAAAATAAACAAAATCACTGGCTGGTAATACTACACTTAGAAAAATCACCTCTGAATGTTTTGTAACCAAAGTTTTTTTCTTTTGTGTTCTGATCCAGGTGTACATCCCTTGCACTAGCTGGTAATACTCCTTATGTTATCTTTAAAAAATAGAAATTTGGAAAGGTTCTCACACTTATTTGCAAAGTTCTCATGTCACTATTTGCGACCAAAGGCAAATGCAAGCTACCAAAGTCCTTTTTCTTAAGTCTTAATTTTCACATATTCCAGTGAGCACACAAAAGCGACCAGTGAACTGTGGTATTCCAGGTATTATTTCAGTAACTCCAGTAGTATTTTAGTTAATTATTTATAATTTCTTTAAAATTCTGTCTTACACAACTTTATTAGGCTTCAGAGTCAATTACTGAAAAACCAGGAAACAAGTTACAGTTACATGTACAATCTTAATCTTATTGTAAATAACTTACTTACAAAATAGGCTTTAATGCCTGGTCACATACCTTTTGTTTCACAGCCTTTTTACCTCAATCAGGAGCAAAAAGGATATGGAAGAGGATAGAAATAAAGTTGCAGACAAGTGTAAATTTGTCACTCTAATTTTTGCCAGAATTTAGAACCAAGTATCTGAATTGCATTCTTCTTTTTTCTTTTTTTCTCCCCACCCCCCCCCCCCCAACAAAATCTATCTGTTTTCTTCAGTCCTGGATTTGAGTTGAAGATTGCTGATATTACTGTGGTGTGATGGGACTGCACCATCAAGTCAAAAAGAAGTATTTTAATTTCTCCTTATATTACATGTGTGCACTTTTCTACAAATAGGCAAAAGGGGATGTAGTACAGTAATAAATTAGGTTTTAAGGAAAACTGCACTGCTTTGTGGTCTGAAACAACTAATTACTAAATATAAATTCTGAAGTAAAAAATATAAAATATTAAATAAAAAATTGTGTTTATGCTACAGTTCTCAGAGTTAATATCTTAAATATTTCTCCTGGTATAGAGTTAAGGAAAAGGGAAAGAAAAAGGGAAAGGGAAAGAGAAAGGGAAAGGAAAAGGAAAAAGGAAAAAGGAAAAAGGAAAAAGGAAAAAGGAAAAAGAAAAAAGGAGAGGAAAAAATAAGTTTAGTGTTTCTCTTGGGTGGGCTCATAAGTTAAATACACAAAAAAATTTTATATTTATCTTCCTAGCAAATTTCAGTTGCAACAAGGTACTGACAAACACAATTATTCTTTGGGCTCTCAAAACAAATGGCAAAAAACTCCTTTTGAGGGGTAGCATCACCCTGGAATGTCTGTCCTCTGAAAATCCCCTACAAGCTGCCTGGGCTTCTGCCATGTGTTAGTTTTTCAACAGGGTGAGGAGTTTGCTTAAAAATAAAATAAAATAATAAAATAAAATAAAATAAAATAAAATAAAATAAAAGTTAAAAAAAAAAAATCAGATGCTTGTGCTTTCTCATAGATTTTTTTGACATCTATATTTCCCCAAGACCAAAAGTAATCTTATGTCTTTCAACAGTCTGATTGTAAGTAAGAAGACTGTTTGCATGGGAATTGTAAAAATCTCACCTAAAAAGGGCAGACAACTGTTGCAAACTCAAGTACAGCTATACTTCTCATGAAAATTCTGTTCTTGAAGTGTATCTTGTCTGGCTACACTACAACTGTCTGATACAAACAGACTGTTCACCATCAAAATTGGACATTTTTCTTTAACAATCGTTGTTCTAGGTTCCCATCTCACATGTAGAGCTGACCTATTTGTTACATAAACTCTGGTTATAAGTTAAAAATTCTGAAATGTAGAATGGCAATTAGTTATATCTCTATTCTTACAGCTACAAGACTTTGAGGACAGAAAAGTGGTAATTTATTTAATTAATCACAGCTTTTTTTCTTTTCATCTATGCATTGCCCTTCAGGTAATTTTTCTTCCAGTTGTATAAGGCATTGTGCTTTAAATATTATACTTATTCAGTGCAGTATCTTTTTACCCACAGAAGAGAAAGTTTCTTTATGAAAAATGTATGCACTAACTAATAACAGTATTGGTATTTTTATATTACTCTGGATCTTCAGTAGAAATTAAAACTGTCATTAAAGGAAATGCCAGAGACTGGAAAATAATTGTTCTTCCTTCTTTTATACTGTTTTTCAGATAAATTGTTTATGAGAATTGTCCTAAGTGAAGGAGCTGGATTTGGTAAATTTGGGGTGGCATTGATTAATAGATGTATGTTGACAGGATAAAGAAAGGGGCAGACCAAGGGTTAATACCCAAATACTTATAACAACAAGCAATTAGAGCAAGAGGTTCAGTGGTGAAGTTCACTTTTTGTCGAAGTGAATAAAAAGTTATCCTGAATAAAAACTAGATTTAATGTTTCATATTAAAACTTTTCAAGGGTTTTCTTTATTTATATAAGCACTTCAAGGAGATTTTAATAATGTGGACCACATATGGACTGTTAAAGTTCATGTATTATTTGACAATAAATGTTAAATAAAGATTTTTTCCCAAGAGAAGATTTTAGCAAATATTAAATAAATTAAACAAATTGAAACAGTATAATTCAGTATAGTGGAATCTTTTTTACTTCTACAGAAAGGTTTAAGACACATTTGTAGCTGTATTTAGGTGTAAAGACATAGAATCTCTTGTTAAATAAGTAACACTGACTGTTGTACTAAGATATACCTAGCTATTGCCATGCAGTATGGATAGACAGAGTGCATAAGTTACTTTCTGCAGTCTAGAACTTCAGAATATGGACTGAACTATAATTAAGATTTGAAAGAACCAAATCTTTGAATTGTTTTGGAACATGGAAAATTTGATAGACTCAAAGCTGCTCAACAGAGTTATTTAATTTAGATTTTAGCTTTCCAAATGAAATAATAAAAATTAATGAATAGCCAAAAAGAAAGATTGTTTCTAACAGAAAAGTAAATTTTTTTATGTTGAATATGTCAAAGCAGAAAAAAATTACAATCCTTTTACTTAAATTAGGAGGTCTGTCAGAATTGCCTTGAATGAGGTAAATGTCAGTTTTGATTAATCAGCATTTTCTGAAGAAACCTATATTATTCCAAAATTACATTACCTCTAATTAGAAACATTTATTTCAGTTACATCTCCTTTGAAAATGAAATAAATATTTTAGTAAACTTTAAAAAGTGGCATATTAATCAAAATTATAATTATATAGAAAAAAAACCATTGAAATAAAATGCTTTAATTACCAGTCTCAACATATAATCATCTTTGTAGACCACTCAATGGGGAAAAAAATATTAAACAAAAGATTGAATGCTCTCTGTATTCTCTCTAGTGAGATGGTTCTGCATATTGCGTAGGCAAGTGACTCCCAGGTGTTCAGCCCACTACCACAGATGGAATGCATCATTCAAATTTGGAGTGAATTTGCTATGCTCTGTTTCATAAAAATAGCTTTAGTATATTTAGCACATTTAGCAAATAGCTGACAAGATCTGACTCATTACACTATGCGAAGGGATGAAACACTAAAGCAGGATATCCAGGAGATAGACGTCCAGAAGCAGTGACGGGCACAGAATCATGTCATAGGTTTACATGCCTGAGTACAAACTCTCAAGGAAAATTTCTTAATCCAGTTTTCATCGTCAGAGCTAGTAGTGGTGGATTGCACATGAAACACCAGGCAGTGATGCAAAAGATGTAAAGAATCTCTTATGTGACCTCAATGACACTGTTCTCACTAAAATAGTGATAGTAAAAAACTTGAAGTTATAGTCAATAGTTTTAGCAAATACTCCTTATACCTTCAGATTTTGTCCTTTTGAAAGACAATGCTGTATTAGGATTTCAGTAGCAGGTCTGAAATCTCAAAACCAGAACAATGTAAGTACCTCTTTAGTAACATATTGTAAAGTAAATGAGCTTAAGAGCTTTACTGAATTGCATAAGTAGATGTCAAGTTCTGAAGACAAAGATAAATGACTGTAGTATTAAAGCAAACCTGACCAAATTATAGGTTGTGTAAGGAACAATTTGTCAATGTTGTGTGAAATGTAATGTGAACCATAAAAGTACAGTTTGACCACTAACATTGTTAAACTAACTGTAGTAATATTTAGGTATTTTTCAGACAGAGAATCCCTCATGAATGACAAATTGCAATAATGACATGAAATAGTTATCTTTTTATTAAAACAGTTAACTTTTGTTTGATAGTCCTTTTGCTAAAACTAATGAATTTATTATTTCTCTTTGCAGTTTCTTGCTTCAGTTTAAAACTCTGATTAATCTATTAAAGTTTACTTTTAATCAGCACATTAGCTGCTGGCCTTCTCATCCACCCAGTTATGTTAGAGATCTTACTAGAAGAAAAGCAAAGAAAAAAAATCTAAAAGCAAAACTTTAGTCTCTGAGAAAAAAATTATATTTAAAAAGCTATTCTTCATTTACAACATCTTAAACAAAGTGTTAATATTTATGTTCAAAATATAAAAAAACCCAAAACCTCAAGATCTCTAGCAAAGTTGCAGGATGGGGAATAACATCTGGTCAATATTGGTCATCTTTCTCATACTGTTTTTCTTCTGGAAATGGGTCTTTTGATATTCTACTTGGTTTTGAAAACTTGTCACGTTACCTTCTTCATGCTGATTTATCGGTACTTTGTTAAGTGTTCTAATGTTTTGCATCAAGGAGAAAGCTGGAATTCATACCAAGTGACAACAAATCTGAATCATGAAATCTCATTGATTGGCAACCGGTACAAACTTACCATAACCCTGCTGAAAGAGAATGCTTTTTAATTGTTTAAAATTCTCCTCAAAGAATGTACGATATGCTTAAAGAGTCCTGCCAAGTATCAACAAGTCAAGAAAAACACTGAGGTAAATGGACTCCACTATCTCGTATTTGTTTAATTTATTGCTCCTAAGAGTTCTAGACAGCAAGATTTCTGGACACTAAAATTGTTTTTATTCACACATTTATTCATTCAGAACATTTCCCTGTTTTACCAAAGATTTTTAAATACTCTGATACAAGTAGGTTTTGCCACCCACAGCTTCTTCAATACAGTATGGGTGATTTCTAGTGTTGTTTTTTTTAATTGTGAAAGGCTTTCTGAAGATATACTGATATGATGTGGCATGGAATGCAAGTGGAGGTCAGAAGTCAATTATCAAATTACTTCCACCCATTAAATGTTTCTTTTGGGATTTCAAAACAGCCAACTGGAAAACTCTGGGGAACTATTTAAAGATTTTCAGGGTCCTAAGCTGAATTTCCTGAACTAACTCTACAGTTAGTTTTCACATGGATGAGAATTTCCTCTTGTCAGAAGATAGTTTAGAACATATAAAAATACAGATCTTATTCTTAAATGTCTGAAGAATACCTAACTTTTTGTTGGCAGTACATGTGCAGTCTAGAGCAATATCACCTCATTATTCAAATGAATGTAGTTCACAATATTTTCCAAAATAAATAGCTCCATTGCTATGGTTAGTTGCCCCCACTTTTTTTTTTCCCGATTAACTTGCAGCAATGCATGCAGGAGTTGCAATCCTACAGGAGATTAAAAGAGGATGCGGATGGCAGACAAAATGGAGTTTGGAATAATTTGTTTCAGATTCACTGACCTTTTTGTAAAGAATGTGAATATTCCTAGAATTGTCAGCCTGTCTTAGAAATTATAATTGGACAACAAAACCTTTCTCATGTTTTCAGCTGTATGTCTTGTTTTTCTTCAGTTCTTGGCATATTTTATAGATTTTTTAAAAAGCTACATTTATTACTGAAAGTGGGTGAATTTGAGTGGAATACAAAATAATTCATAGGTTTTGGAAGCAATAAGCAAGCAAAGAAGTTACAACTTTTTTTTTTTTTTTTTTTTTACCATGAATAGATTGAACTACTGTAAACAGAGGTTGCGATATTTTCTGTGTGAGCCAGAGCTGTTTTAACTCCTCTGAGAGGTACTTTACCCACTGCAGCTCTTACAGCAGAAAACAAAGTGACAAGTGAACCCTGTGATTTAAGCATGTTGGTGAAAATTAATTCTTACTTTTTTTAAAATAATAAAAAAAAATATCTTTGGAAATCTGGTATTTGGAATCTTGCGGCTAGCAGGTAATTAGAACCATAACAATTTATTCTTACATACGTAGAATCTAAGAAAAATAACAAATAAGGAAGTGGCTTTTAAATGGTTAGAAAATGTCCTCTATTTCCCTTCCCTGTTGCAGTGGCTTTAAAGCTGAAGAACAGTGTAGAGAAAATGCATACTACTAAGCTGTCCTGCAAAGAGCAGGATATTCAAACAAACATGTCTCACTTGGCAAAAGTTGAATATTACTAAAATGATCACTACAAAACCACTATTTCCATATTACTTATTTTATTTCACCAATGAAAGAGTGCATGCACCTTTAACACAGTAACTTATAGGTGCTTACTGTAATAACTGCATTAAATTTTCTCTGTGGGCTTGACCCTAAAATGGTCTGGGCAGTTTCTCCTGCACAGCAAAGCTCAAAAAGACATTCTTTATTTCAGATATGCATATTCTTCTGCTGAATTTATTAAAATTGGTCATTAGTTAAAAAGTGAAGCACATACTTACAAATCAGACTGAAGCAGCAGTGCCTCCACACCATGCTGAAGTATATATGCACTTCGAAATGTAACATGTTAGTATAAAGTATCAACATTACTTTGGCATGTCACATAACTCATTGCTTCCTTCCCACAGTATGCAGTAATGCAGCTATGGGTTTGGGCTTCTTTTTTCTCTGCATTTCATCTTTTCATGTTGTTCATTGGCTGGGTCTCTAAGGAGAAATAACAATAAAAAAAATCACAGTCTCTGCACTAAAGTTTGTCCATTACACTGGAAGGTATTAAACATTGTACAGGAAAATTATGCTAATTTTAAAGAGTTTTTTTAAAATAACTTCAAAATAAAACACCCTGTTTCCACCTTTAATACCAAGTGTCGCCTTTATCAACAATACAAGATTTCTGCATGAGGAAGTATGGAAAAGTGAAAAGTCTTGTTCTTTTCCCTTCTGTTTTTTAAATTGCCTAAAAATAACCTGTGTATACTGTATACACACCTAGAACAGGATCTTTGAAAATTAGGGGAAAAAAAAAAAATCCTTTCTGGCAAGGATTGCAGTTTATTTCCAGACTGACTTGGTCAAAATATACATAAACTTACCTTACCTCTAATTACCTTTAGATTGTAATTTAAATATTCTTCTGTTCCACTGTAATTTGTAGAAGGAAAGTCCATATTTGTATGAGAAAAGGAAATAATTAATTCCACATTTGGGACAAAGGAAATATTTATTTACTTGCTTTATTCATCATATTAAAATGATACCGTCCACTGGGATTGAGAATTTAAATCAAAACCCCCACAGAATTAGTTCAATTTATCACGTCTGTTTGTCACCACCATGTAGATGATATGCATATACATGTGAATAATGTATAGCAAATTACAAATAGTGTGTATCTGGAGGGAAAAGCTAGAAAAAAATTGCCCCAAAAAGGAAAATCTTTCTATAAATTATGTTGACTGTTCCATAAACACAAAGGCAAACTATTTATAAGGAACAATGTTTCTATTTTTTCTCTTGGTAAACTTTCCCCAGACTGATTTGTAATGATGCATTCAGTATGAATGTTATACTTTATATGGATATGTTTGAAATAATTTAAGAGTGCTGCTTTAGTCACTTGCTACATTATTTGATAATATGTGATTTGTTACCTAAATCACATAGTATTCCCCTAATTTAGTTAGTAAAGTTGTTATATTGAGTTGTTACATGTCCCTTGGGAACCTCAAGCTTCAGGCATGTTGCCCACTATTTTGCCACACCATGAAGAGATTTTCTCTCTCATGGAGATTAGAAGATACATCTTCCTCACAGATGCTCCTGTTTCCAGCTCTCAGGAAAGCCCACACAGCAAGATGCAGAACAGCCCAGGCAGCAAGATGCAATCCTTTTCACTGCTTAGATACCTGGGGGAATATGTGATGGGTTGGGGGTCACATCAAAGGCATCCAGAAACTTTTGGGTTTGGAATAGCCATCCCAAAAAGCATTAAATGCTTTCAGATCTCCCCACACTAAAACCATTCTCAAAACTAGTCTAATAGCAAATAAAGATATTTATGTACTAAACAAAAAGCAGGCAATGCAGCTGAAGAATTTGTAGGAGTGACTGAATAGAAATGAAAGGAAAATATACTAGATATTCATTTAAGCTAGCATTAAATGAGAGACACAAGATTTTTCTTCCTCCATAGACTTCTATAAACAACCTGTTCAAAGCTCCAGCCTCTAGTTCCCACTAAAGTTCTTATTGCATGACACTAAATATAAATCCAGACCTAACTTTGCAGTTCATTCAAATTTAAGTCCTTCCTCTGCTCTTTATACCTGAATATTCCTTCATCTGCTTTCTGTGAAGCCAAAATAGAAAGAATATCTTGTATCTCTCCCTATCCAACGAGCAAGTCATCAGTGGTCTCATCTACTACAGGAGTCAGTTGCTGACTCTCTTTATGCTTGTTTAGCTATTAATAAGTGCTTAATTCCATATGAGACACAATGCCCCTGCCCACCTGTATCCACAAAACAAATAATATGGTTTTTAACAGAACTTAAAGGTTCATCATCAGGGAGGGCAGACAGCAATCATGAAACTGCGGTACTTCGAATGTCTACTGAGGGTATTCCACCTGCTAGATTGTGTTTTTCACTCCTAGCTTTGTGAAAAATTTGGACCTGGCATAATGAATAATCTTATTACTTAGGTTTTTGTACACTGAAATCTATAGTAACTAACATGTCCTCATGATCTTTGATTCTTTTTTGATCTTATTAATTCAGTATTGACTATAGTCATGCAGCCTTACAAGTTCAACAAATTAGTTATATTCATACCTGAGATACATGAAGGTGAATCTTATTTTGTTAAATTGCATCTAACAAAACACTCAGGTTACCAAAACCCTATAAAAATGCCTTGAAAGCAAGTCAAAATCAAGCAGCAAGTGTGCCCTTGCTCATTTCCAAGTCCGAGGACTTTTGACTTCTGCTCCCATTTTAAATGTTTCCCATGCTAAAAGAGACGAAACAACAATTTTATTCTAATATTATTTCTGCAACCTAATGTTGTCACTGCTTTTCCTTATGTTGCCACATAGTCACAGTAGTGTCCTTCATGGTAGAGAAGATGCTTTTAAGAAACATGAAGGGAGTACCAAACACAGTAAGAAACATAACCCAAAGTTAAGCTAGGCTTGCTGTTATGCTCAGACAGGTCTCATTTAGTGAAGTTCTTGACAGAAAACTCAGGAGAGCAGCTAGTTATTTAAATTCCCATATGTTTGCCCTGGTTTTGGCTGGGATAGAGTTAATTTTCTTCTAGTATCTGGTACAACATGTTTTGGAGTCAGTGTGAGAATAATGTTGATGACACACTGATGTTTTAGTTGTTGTTAAGTAGCGCTTATCCTAAGTTAACGATATTTCAGTTTCCCATGCTCTGCCAGAAAGCAAGTGTACAAGAAGCTGGGAGGGACCATAACCAGGACAACTGACCTGTAGTACTCAGAGTGATGTTCCATGCCATATGATGTCATGCTCGGTATATAAACTGTAGGGAGTTGGCCAAGAGGGGCAGATCACTGCTCGGGCATCCATCAGCAGGTGGTGAGCAATTGCATTGTGCATCACACATCTTTTCCTGGGTTTTGTTTCTCTCTTTTTTTGTTGTATTCCTTTTCATCATCATCATTATTATTATTGTAATTATTGTAATTATTGTTGTTATTATTATTATTATTATTATTATTATTATTATATTTTAGTTTAGTTTAGCTATTAAACTGTTCTTATCTCAACCCACCAGTTTTACTTTTTTTTTTTTTCTGATTCTCCTCCCCATCCCACTGGGAGTGGGGAGGAGTGAGCAAGCAGCTGCACGGTGCTTGGTTGCTGGCTAGGGCTAAGCCACAGCAATGTTTTATCTAGTTTGTGCTCTCAGCAGAAAGACTATGAATTAAAATTCCTACTTCATTATGGATCACACATAGCCATTTTCAGCAGAAAAGCAGTAAATAAGAATAAACAAAGAACACATGCATTTCCATGAAAGTCATAATTGTAGCAAAGTAAGTGGAAGACTTCGGAACTGTGAGCATGTTGACTAATTCCAAGTGACCAACCAAGTCACTTATCAACTGTAAATAATGTGACCTCCAGAAATATGTCAGATGGTCTTGTCAATGCTATTCATGAAAATATTCATGAATCAATTTTTCTGCATTATTTGACCCTGTAGCTGAGGATGACATTTATAAAAGAAAATCACAGCATTTGTGTTTTAGAAAATACAACTCTTTTCATTTTGTACCTCACTGAATCTTTGAGGAATAAAATAAATACTAAAAAAAAGTTCTTATTTTCATTTTGTTTTAATTCTTATCTTTAATAAAGCAGCTGAGGGGGTTGTTTTAAACCTTAAAATAAGGTCATAGTTGTTGGGTTGCTGTAAATGTCAGTAGGAGGAATTCACATAAGAGCTAACCTGGGATTAATATTAATAAATGTGCTCATTGCATTCAAAAATCCTTGCAATGAAAGGTCACTGTTAGCTTTGAGGTCCAAAATTAGAACTGTCTTTTAAAGGCTATCAAAACCAATTAAAAAAAAATCTGAACTGCACTTGACAGTCTTGCCTGTGTGACTTTTACGTTAAAGCAGGATGGATAGATGTAATAAGGATAATACGGAATAATGACTTTTGCTTTGTAACAGAGAAAGCTGTCCATCGGTAAAAGGATCACTTTTCTGATCATTAGTTTTAATTGAAGGATAAATCTACTAAATAAATTCCATCAAGGACCATTTTCATTTACCTTCTCTCTCTTAGTCATTTACTAAGCAAAGAAGTATATGATGTTTGTCATCCATTTATCCATTTCCTTGACAGGTAAAATATCTTCTAGATTCTAGACACCACATTTAGAGGAGGAAAAATTTTATTACATTGTACAATAATAAGAAGTGGTATTAGCACCTAGATAGACTTCATCTATTAAAACAACAGGAAAAATAGCACTCACTTTTACAGAAGCTGGTCAGATCTTACTGATGGTCCAACTTCTTGTAGAACAACTTTTCTGTAGCAATATTAATAACGATACTGTTAATGGTGATGATAATTTATCTATAGTCTGTTGTGTATATGTTTGGATATCAGATATCCCATGTCCATTTTCTCATCAGTGGTGGTTAGTGGCCATTGTGTCTGAGCTAAACCATAGGCCTATAATGAACGACTTAAATTTATGCTATGTATGTGTCTGTTTCAGGACAGGGTGGTTTTTTTGTTGTTGTTGCTTCTTGATTTTTTTTTACTTTTGGGGGGGGGTAGTATAGAGACTGATAGAGAATATAAGATCCATTCAAAAGACACTTAAAACAAGACAAATACAGTAATAACAAGACAGAAGATAATTTTATCCCTTGTTGGTTCAAAAGGCAATAACTAAAAGTCAGGTTCAAGAGAGGATACCTCTGCTAAACCAGACCAAACCAAACCAAACCAAACCAAGCAAAAACAAAACAAACAACAAAACAACAACAAAAAAAACCCAGAAAACAAAGGCAAAAACCACGTTTCAATTAATGACAAGGAAGTAGGTAAGGAATATGATGATTTAAGGTGAAAAATTAAATCCATCTAGACCTCCTGAAGACAGCAAGGGAAGGATTAGCTATGAAACAAAAGAAGTTGGAAAATTAACTAGCCTGAGAAGATCCTCCCAAAAGTCTTGTCTGACAGACTCTCTTGCTAATGGGTGAGTTGTTTGAGTTATGGTCTCACAAACAGTAGTAACCTGTGATACAAAATACACACAAGACTGAAACCCAGGTCACTACCTGGCCAGGAGAAAGTAAAAGATCATTTGGATAAGGGACAAAAAACCCTTCTAATTTTAAAAAAGTTATTAGTGGTGTAATGTAGTTTCATTACTTCATTTAGCCTTAAAGAAATATTTCATTGTTCTCTATTTTTGATGCTGCAAATAAATAATATTATTTACATGCTATCTTCATCTTACTGAAAAATGGTCTAATGGATTTAGGTGCCTACTGTAATTGTAGAGGCCCTGGAATATCCCACCAGACAAAGTATTGCTTGCCAGAAGGAGGAAGAGAAAGAGAAGGAGGAGGATAAAAAGGAAAAAGGAAAAAGGAAAAAGGAGGAGAAGGAGGAGGAGGAGGAGGAGGAGGAGGAGGAGAAGGAGAAGGAGAAGGAGAAGGAGAAGGAGAAGGAGAAGGAGAAGGAGAAGGAGAAGGAGAAGGAGAAGGAGAAGGAGAAGGAGAAGGAGAAGGAGGAAAAAAAACCACAAAAAAAAGTAATAAGCAAGATGGCTTCATCTCTCACCTCTTCTTTTCCTCTTTGCTAAAAGTCCAGTTTTCCTGTTGTCATGCTGACGTGGTTTCTCCTCAAAAGCAAAACCTTCCTTTCTACAGGGATTACCCATCTAGATAATTACCTGCAAGACTTGAAATCTGTTTCATAGAAATTCCCCCCTTAGCTTCTGGGAGACATAGGATGAAGACTTTCTCCAATGCTTACCCACTTTACTGTCTGAACAGATCACTGCAGAGCAAAGTAAGCATGAGAAACAGCAGTTAGAGGTTAGAGATGAGTTAATGACGGATGGTCCAATAAAAGGCAAAATATAACTCTCATCTGTCAAGGGGATTCAGGTCATGTGTATGACATCCATTCTGGAGATTGCCAGTTCTATATTTTCATAATTGGGTCACTGAGCTTCTGGATTGTTGGTTTGGCTGACATTTAATCTTCATTTAATTTTTGAAATCTAACTTTTTTAAGGAAGGCTATGAGAAAAGCCAAAAGTCACTGGACGAATCTTCAAGAACAAAGCAGCATGGCAAAGGAAATAACTCTAAAATCTAACAGATACCATGATAAAATGGCAAATAATTTGGAAAAATAATTATTTTAGGAAAAGCATAGAGGAAAAAAGAAGAACTTGTTCTCCTATAGGCAGCATTTTTGTATAATGGAATTTACATTACATAATCCTCTCCACAAAATTATTATTGTTTTCAGTAGTTTAAAAATTAAACATAAAACAACGATTTGTAATTCAAGAGTACTAAGTCATACAAGACTATGTCATGGACATACTGTTTATGATTCGAATTACAAGTGGTGAGAGACATCTGTGCACAAAGATTGACAGCCAACATGGCTTCACTAAGGGCAAATTGTGCTTGTCAAATTTGGTGGCCTTCTACAATGGGGTTACAGCACTGGTGGATAAGGGAAGAGCAACTGACATCAGCTACCTGGATTTGTGCACAGCATGTGATATTGTCCCGCACAACATCCTTGTATCTAAAATGGAGAGACATGGATTTGATGGATGGACCACTCAGTGGATAAGGAATTGGCTGGAAAGTCACACTCAAAGAGTTGCGGTCAATAGCCCGATGTCCAAGTGGAAAGCAGTGACGAGTGGCATTCCTCAGGGGTAGGTATTGGGACCGGCACTGTTTAACATCTTTGCTGACAACACAGTAAGTGGGATTGAGTGCACCCTCAGCAAATTTGCCAATAACACCAAGCTGTGTGGTGCGGTTGGCACGCTGGATGGAAGGGATGCCATCCAGAGGGACCCTGACAGGCTTGAGAGGTGGGCCTGTGTGAACATCATGAAGTTCAACAAGACCAAATGCAAGGTCCTGCACATGGGTCAGGACAATCCCAAGGACAAATGCAGGCTGGGCGATGCGTGGATTGAGACCAGCCCTGTGGAGAAGGACTTGGGGGTGTTGGTTGATGAGAAGCTCAACATGACCCGGCAGGGTGCAATTGCAGCCCAGAAAGCCAACCCTATCCTGGGCTGCATCAAAAGAAGCGTAACCAGCAGGTCGAGGGAGGTGATTCTCCCCCTCTACTCTGCTCTCATGGGAGTCCACCTGGAGTACTGAGTTCAGCTCTGAGGTCCCCAACATAAGAAGGACGTGGACCTGTTGCAGCGGGTCCAGAGGAGGGCCACAAAGATGATTAGAGGGCTGGAGTACCTCTCCTGTGAAGACAGGCTGAGAGAGTTGGGGTTGTTCAGCCTAGGGAAGAGAAGGCTCCAGGGTGACCTTATAGCAGCCTTCTAGTACCTAAAAGGGGGCCTACAAGAAAGCCGGAGAGGGACTTTTTACATGGGCATGTAGGGATAGAACAAGAGATAGGGGCTTTAAACTGAAAGCGTGTAGATTGAGATTAGATGTAAGGAAGAAGCTCTTGACTATGAGAGTGGTGAGGCACTGGAACAGGTTGCCCAGAGAGGTTGTGGATGCCCCCTCCCTGGAAGCGTTCAAGGCCAGGTTGGATGGGGCTTTGAGCAACGTGGTCCAGTGGAAGGTGTCCCTGCCCATGGCAGGGGGGTTGGAACTAGATGATCTTTAATGTCCCTTCCAACCCAAACCGTTCTATGACACTATGAATAGTGTAACAATGGTCATAATGATTGGACTGTTTAGTAAGTACAAACAGTCTTATTTTTGGCATCTCAGTGTCAATAGCACTGTATGATGGGACTGAAGTTTTAGTATTTCAGTCACTAGCTGTTAGCAGCAAACAAATACAGAAGAATTTTCTTCTAGACATCATATAGCAAATCAGTTCACGCAGTGCACAAGTTTATCCCACAGCTGGACACGAAAAACAAAAAGCTGCCTTTTTTCTACTGGCATTTTTTTGAAATGATCTCTTGGTATACTGCTCTCTGAAGCAGGGTGGCTGGCATCTCTAAATTACAATCCCTAATATTTAAAAAATAATGGTGTTTCTAGCAACAAGGTTTTTGTTGTTGCTGGAAAGTGGTGATCCTTGGACATTTTTTGCCCAGTGAGAGTATACAGGTATTCTCTGTAAGACACCTGATCACTCTTCAAGTGAACATGAAGTAGACTTATGCAATTAGAAATATACCGGTTCTGTATACCTCTGTTTAACAGATTCAGCCTCAAACATGAAGGGCTGCTGGAATAATACCTCACACATCCAGACAGTGTAAAAAACTGTGCCAAACATACACAGACGTTTATCTGATCTAAAAAAAAAGAAAGAAATCTCACAGAAAACATTGCACAGAATGTTTGTAGGCAGCTTCATGTAAATTAAGAGTTTTTTACCTTTAACAGATTTCACAAAGCTCAATAGTGGGTGAAATAGTCCAAGATCAGGGCTGTAACCTTGTTTTGAAACTGCTATTACACAAACTTTGCAGACATTCAATGAGCAAATATAAACTATATTCTAAGTATAACTTAATAATCTGGGAGGACATCTTCTCAGTATCAAGGTTCTTGACCAGTTTTCATAAAAAGATTCAGGCTCTTCATATTCCATACCATATAGGTATTTGGGGGCGTAGAGGGGCATAATTAAATTATAGTTTTTACTTTAACTTCAAATATTCCTGTTGCACTATTTAAATTTAACTATGGACTTCTAAATGTGTAAATGTATATATTTAATACATTTTGCCAGTGCCTCTACTGCTACTAAAATTTCTGTTAGTCTTTGTTCTTTATGACATTTCAAAGTACTTTTAAGAGAATCCAGAAAAAGTTTAACCGTACACTTCTTTCCAGTGCAATACTAATGTTTCTAAATCAGTTATATGCTTAAATTTTGCCACATCATTGTGTACTTTTAAAACACCATAGGAAGTTTTACATATACTATATGTACTGTGGTTCAATTCCTTGTCTTATCTGAATGAAAATACGTCATCCATTTCAGAGTGAGACAGCTTTTCCTCTGTATGTAATTACCAGGTAATAGGGACAACAGAAGATCTACTGACCTATGTTTAAATCCTGCAAGTTTTAAGGTATGTCATGAAATTTTTGTAGTTAAAGTCTCAGGATTGTAAACAGGATTCTACATTTGTTGAATGTTTTTGTATATGCTATAATGTTTTGATTATATGTTTTCAGGACAATTTAATGTTTGATTCTTCAAGTAAATGTATTATAAAAATTTGGAGCAGGTCAGCTCTCTATTAGGAAGGATCCTGGCAGCCATTTCCTGAGCTCTGTCACTGTCTTGTTTAAACCTGGACTGTGGGTTTTGCCCAAAACCATGAAGTTGTGGAATTCCTTCTTTCCTAGTGCAATAAAATTTAGTAACTATTGAAAAATCTCATTAACCTTCCAAAAAGGCAACTGATCTGTTGCAATGGTACAAGTAAGAGATGCTGTTTAGGTAGAGCTCACAAGCCTGGCCACTTTCTGGACCATTCCTTCCTCCATTATCTTAGTACACCCTCAGCGTCTATGTTTTAGCAATGCTATGACCATGACCATTCTAGTTGCTGTTTTCTATTTTTCTTGAAGAGCTTGTGCTCCAGAAAGAGACAATGTATTCTCCTCCAGGTACCTCAAACAGAAAATGTCATTTTCCAGAAATAGAAATATCAACTTCAACAGCAGCCTGTGGAGCACTGCCTGGAACAGGAACTAGCCCATCTCTCTTTTGCTTTGGCAGATAGTTTAGATGTAAACTATGCATCCGTGGCATAAAAAAAAATCATGCATGGCAAGGAAGCCTGAATGTGAAGCCTGAAGTATGGAGAACAGCTAACTTTGAAGCATGGTATTATAGTTGCTTTTCCTGAATACAGTCAAACCTGATGCTTCATGCACTGCACAATTGAGATGGATGTGCTCAGTAACAACAATCCAACCTAAATGCATTAGATTTTCTGCACTTAAACCAGGTATACAGCATATGGAGTTGGACTGATGATGGGCCATAATTAGCAACTCAGTTCCCTAAGGTGCTGTATTTCATACTCAGAATTACCTGCTTTGTGTATATGTGTTATGAAGTACATATGTTCATGCTCCTGCTACTGTCTGACAGTTAGAATGCTGAATGTAAGGCAGCCTTTTCAAGAGAGGAAGGCTGGAAAGATTTTACCACTTATTCTATTCACTGCATTTGCTAACAGTTTGGGTGAAAGCACTAAGTGTGCACAAAGATCAGACAAAACTAAAGTTCTGTTTCCTTGCCTGGTGACACAAGGAACATCACCTATTTTCTCAAATGAGACTACCACAAAAGTAGTGGAGGACACTGGGTTATCATAAACTCTCGAAATAATTGCATACTGCATTTCCATTGGAATCTTTGTCTCATTAAGAGCACAGGATTGATAGCAATGAGGGAAAGAATCACATTCTGTATCAAACAAAATTATTCCAATTAAAAATAACTGTAATAGGCACTAGTTGTATTATTCTCCATCCCGGTTCTGAAATGTGTGGGGCTTAATTTTGAAAACTCATCCGGAGTTACTAGCTACAATGAATTTTTGCAGTAAAGAAGTGCAACTATAAAGAAGTCCAAATACTATCAGTGTTTCATGTTGGCCTTCAACCATAACTCGAGAGTTAGAGATCTTTATGACTTAGGATATTTGTTTGGAAAAAAGACTAATCTGATGTATTTGTCATACAGACTAAAATTCAGATTCTTGATAGCTGCCTGGGAACACTATACAGTTCATGAAGAGACATATAACATTGCCAGTGTTCAAATACGTAAAATTGTCCTACTGAACAGGCATCACACACATCTGTGTATATCAAGGCCAATGCTGACATCAAGATGCTGACATCAGGTCATGTTTGAAAATGAGCAGCTGTGAAATTCAATATTAACACCTATTTAGCTGCTTTTAGTATTAGGCAGTAGACCTGTGTTCCAATAAATATAGCTTCATTATGATGATATATACATATATATATATATATATATATATAAAAAAAAAACCTCATTTGCATCTTAGAAGAAGTAGGGAAGCAAAGTAACTAATGTCACTGAAGCACTCAGATGCTCTGGTAATAAATAAAATAGGAACACCTGCAAAGAAATTAGAATTCTGTATTAATTTTATATATCCTATAATAACTGATAGGGCTGTTCTAGATTATGTGGGACAAGGAAAAAAAAGAAAAAAAAAGGACAGTGAAGACACAAAAATTTATATTTTAGATTACATGAAGTGAAATTACATGAAGTAAAATTCTGTAGTTAAGCATGTGTTACAACATCTAATAAAATCTTAAGTGAGTATGGCTTCTTTTTCTGGATATTAACAGAATACTTTCCTGTTTAAAGGAACAGAAAATAATACAAGTAAAATCAGATGATTTCTGTGTTAATCATGAAAAACACACATTTGAGATGGTTCCATTAGTCTTAAATGGATGCTTCAAACTCTTCAAAATACTTAAAAAGTGCTTTCCTCAAATACAAAGGAGAAAATGCAATGCCCCAAATCTGTGAACGTGTACAACAGAAGTTAAATTTTAATTTAAACATCGTAATATCATTGCATTTTCTTAGTCCTTTCATCTATGTATATGCAAAAATGCAGTAAGATACTATAGTGTATCAAGTCATAATATAAAATGAAGGTAATTTTTTTGTATACTACCTTACTAATCAAAACCTTATAAAAGACATGAAAACATTTCACTTGAAAAAAAATTGCATGTGTTTTTGCATTTCCATTTCTGCAGGTGGCAGAAAAAATTTTCACAGAGTGTGTGAGGAGCTGTGATTTGGATTACATGCACCCAGAAACAGGAATAACAGAACATGTATAAACACCACATGTGTAATCAGTACACAAAAGTTGTACTGGTTTGTTTCTTTAGAAATGAAGACATTCTACTGTATTCCATCAGGTTAAAATAAGTAATAAGACATAAGGCCCTGAGTACTGCTGATTTTGATGGATTGATCTCATCCCAGGAAATCCCAGGGCGGGGACAAGGCTAATGTCTGCTATGAACATCCAGCTAACTTGTATGAAAATTGGCAGGCCTATACACAGTGCATTTGCCCTACAAGAGCATTTTAGTACCATATTTAAGAGAGAACAAGTGCTTATAAGCCACTACCCTCCTTAACGTCATGATCTGTGGCAATTTTGGTGGGATTTTTTAATGATTATAGCTGTCTACTTCACTACCTTTGAACTAATTTTCTGCTTAATTAGCTCCCATCCTCATTGTCTGGCAGACAATTCAAAACCCTTGAGTGAGTGCCTTCTGATCTGAAAACCTGTTAGTATTTAATGCTTCTCATTTTAATATCTTACTTTTCAAATGTTCATTTAATGTATCTAAGAATTATTTCAAGGTTTAACACTAATTTTGATTTAGCTCAACAGTTACATGTTGTTAATATACTATCTTCTTAGGCAGTGAAAAGAAAGACCTAGTTCTATGAACCTTTGAACTCATTAATTTACCATTTCCTTTGCAAGAGAAGCAGATGTGATCTCTTTAGAATTAAACACATTTCTGCAGCAATTAGAGTATTTACATTTTTTTCTGCAATAATATTGTGTAAGATCAGACTCACAGATTTCTCTACATTGTTTTAATGGAAAAAGGGAAAAAAAAACAAAGGCAAGAAAAAGGAATATGACATCAATATGAATACATACCATCAAAGGTTCCTCTGAGTCATCCATTGAATCCACATTGTGAAGGATTTTCCAATAGGGAACACTTTAATCTTATAGTAAATTATTTTCTCCCTCCCAGGCAAAAATTGGATAACCAGAGATGTGATACAGCCAGACGCTGATAGAAAATACTCCTTGAGAACACATTCTTCTGACCTGCTTCGTTCACTCTGCCTGTATTTCTAGCTGTATCGTATTGCTGAAGAGGAATTTTGAAGAAACATGGGACTTCCCCCAAGAAAGTGGCTCCATTGTCAATCACTACCAGTTCATCTCCAGCTCTGGTCTCAGAAATTGAGGTTACATTAACCAGACTGATCAGTCTGATCACCAACAGGAAGTGACCTTCGTGGCACCATGGGGAGATAGCAGGGCACCTCATTTGCTGATGTTTCAGAGGAGCATGAGGCAGCAAGACTGTGCTTCGCTCATTGCTGAGGGGTCATGGTTTAACCCCAGCCAGCAACTAAGCACCACACAGCTGCTCACTCACTCACCCCCAGTGGAATCGGGGAGGGAATCAGAAGAGTAACAGTGAGAAAACTTGTGGGTTGAGATAAAGACAGTTTAATAAGTAAAGCAAAAGCCATGCATGCAAGCAAAGTAAAATAAGAAATTCACTCACCACTTCCCATTGGCAGGCATGTGTTCAGCCATCTCCAGGAAAGCAGGGCTCCATCACATGTAATGGTTACTTGGGAAGACAGACAGCATAACTCTGAACATCCCCCCCTTCCTTCTTCTTCCCTCAGCTTTATATGCTGAGCACGTCATCATATGGTCTGGAATATCCCTTTGGTCAGTTGGGGTCAGCTGTCCCAGCTGTGTCCCCTCCCAACTTCTTGTGCACCCCCAGCCTACTCACTGGTGGGGTGGGGTGAGAAGCAGAAAAGGCCTTGACACTGTGTAAGCACTGCTCAGCAGTAATGAAAACATCCCTGTATTACCTACACTGTTTTCAGCACAAATCCAAAACATAGCCCCATACCATCTACTATGAAGAAAATTAACTCTATCCCAGCCAAAACCAGCACATAAGGGAAGATTTTTCCATCCCACTCTATTTGCCATGCTGGCACCTGAATTCCCAGTTTTCCTAAGAGTCCTTCAATTTCAGTTTTGAAATTCCCTAAGGCTACATTGGCACCTGGAAACAAAGCATTGGCAGAGGATGTCCATGGGTGCTGGACCTGCACTGTCGACTGTGTTCAATCACTACAAAAATTCTTTGCTGAGTTTAGTACACTGATTAGTTGTTCTTATTGTTAGAAATGAATGTTTCTTTTCTGATCTAACTTCCTGCCTTTGGAAAATAAGATGCTTTTGTCTGCTGAATTAAAGAAGCTCCATCCAGTCCTCTCCTTAGGTAGGTACTTAATGGTAAGTCACCTCTTCATCCTTACCAGGACAAAGTAAGCAAGTTGAGCTCAATACTTGTTACTAGAGCTGGAATATTGTTTCTTGAAACAGGGTCAGATGAATCCTTTTGAAAAAGTATGCAGGTAGGTACTCCAAACTGTAAAAAACCACCGAGACATACATCATATATGGCATACTTAGTAGAGTGAAAAGGCCTGAAATTAAATAGCTAAGCATTTTTCATACACAGTTGTAAACAAACATTTTGAAAGATTTGGCTTCCCACCTGGAAATTTGCTGACAACACACACTGATGAATGATGGCTTTGTCAGGTTCCTGTTGACAGCTGTATCCCCCTCTCATAACCCTGTGTCCAAAAAATCAACTGAGTCAACATAACACCAGACATTTCAACATTTCATACGACTAGTCAGAGGCATAAATGGAGAGCAAAGAAAATTCAGTGATGTATCTCTGTGGCGTTGAAATCATGAAACATAAATTGATCTTTATTCTCCCCTTTTCTTTTGTTTATATTTTCTTGATATACAAGTCCATTATTTTTTCTTCACTAGAATATAGTGGAGATAATTGCCTAATAAGTATACTTGAGGTCATACAAAAATACCCAAACCTTAACTATATTGCATCACAAAATCATTTATAGAAGCTGAGAACAGATTTAGTTCCTGCTGATACAAGCAGTACAGGGATTACTGTAGCAATATGGTATAAACCTGCTGGTTTAGGCTCTTCTTGTTTTGCTGGCATCTTACTTAAACAACATCAAACC
Source organism: Gypaetus barbatus (assembly GCA_028022735.1). NCBI lineage: Eukaryota > Metazoa > Chordata > Aves > Accipitriformes > Accipitridae > Gypaetus > Gypaetus barbatus. The sequence goes on along the minus strand of CM051562.1, from coordinate 27,538,277 downwards.
ATGAGGATTTCTCTCCTCCCTTTAGTTCTTGAATACTGTTGGTGAAACTGAGGATTAATCAGAATCGAAGTTTCTTTGTGCATGGTTTCTTTTTCTATAAAGAATATTCTTTATGTTCTGTTATTTTTATGACAAGTTTTTATGGCATAATATAAAGGATAACAAAAAATTTAGTGCCAATCCTCAAAGTAAAGATCAGGGGTGGTAATCAAAGGACAGTACAAATAACCTACAGGTCATCAGGGCTGAATGTCAGTTCAAGGTCTGTCTGTGACCTCAGTGAAAAATTTCTAGATAGTTCTTTGTTGGAATTACAATCTAGATATAATTTGTCATAGACCTGGCTTTTGCAGAAATCTGGTGCAGGATCTGCAACTTAAATGAAAAAGAAAGACTAGAGGTATGGAGTTGGTGCAGTCTAAGTCATGCTGCTCCTTTAGGTAGGAAACTTATTTTAAGAGTTAATCCTATGTCAGATGCCATCATTTAAGAACCACTTCACAGGATTTGCTCTGCCTAGGATTTTCAGGGTTGGACTGAACATCTGAGCCAAGATCTAATATGTAGAAAAGGTACTCTTTGTCAAGTAATTTAGTAATCGGAAAACTTGATATTCTGATCGTTTAAATAGAGGAAAGTATGATTAAGTTTTTTTAACCTGTGGCTAATATAGCCTTATTTGTGAGAATAGCTTATTAGTATTCTGTGACATAAGAAAATGTGCCATGATATGACAAACTATTTAATCATACAAATCTAGTAATTTCTAGATCATTATTTAAAAGAGAAGATAAACTGAAACTAGAAATATTATAATTGTTTTTTCTTATTTTCATCATGTATAAAAGAGGACTTTATGTGCCCTAAAAGCTATAAGACAGCCCTCTAAATACAGAATTAAACTTCAGAAAGTCATATTAATTGATTAATTTTTATGGAGTTAAAATTAAGTTTAAAACTGAGGTAGCCTTGAAATTAGGTTTCTCATGCTTGATATATATATTAATATATATATGGCCACTAATATGTGTAGAGTAGAAGGGTATAAACACTTCCGTGTTATTCTAAATTTCAGGGCAGACTCACATGTATTCTCAGACAGCAATGGACAGAAAACTGTTTTGTTCTATAAGAAGCTTAAAGATTGTCTGGAATTTCCAGAAAAAATGTCATTTCTTATTGTAAAACTTTCTCTTGTACTCCTGTGTGTCCCCTACAGTTCATCTCTTTAGTAGGTTTTTTTTTTTGGTTTGGTTTTTTTTTTCCTATTTAATTATGATATAAAATGTACATTTCAAAATAGGTCATCCTCTTTCATTTCTGTTTTGGTTGTTTGTGTTCCTGTTTTGAAAATATTTAAATGGAATGTACTGAGCATTTAAAACTTTATACAAAATATTTTCTAAGCGGAAATTTATTGAACATTTTTTAACATGCAACAAAGAAGTACTTAGATATTTTAATCAGCTCTAATTACATTTAAAACATTAAGCTTTATTTGCACTAGTTTTCTCATCTGAAAATGTGTCCATCAATGACAGCCAAATACAATTCAGCAAAGAACCACCAACTTTCAAAACATCTGTATATCCTATAAAGGTCAATGGGATTAAGGTTATGGACAATCATTACGAAAAATGGCAACTTGAGAAAGTTGTATTTTTTCCATTCTTCTCAAATGGTCTGAGGTTTCCAGCTGCCTTCTTTCTATGTGCTCTCAGCTTCCTGACAAAATAAGAGGCCAACATTTTTCTTGAGTGCAGCTTCACTTCATTGTCATTGTGACATTTAAAAAGCAATGGCCATTTTAAAAATAGCATTTTAACAAACGGCAAATCTGACCTCATGTTGTGAACAGTAGCCATTCTGACAAAAAACAGGTTTTCACTCAGTGCCTTTGGTAGAGGAAATTTGAAGGACTAGTTTCTCTCAATGAACAAAAAAAATTAAGAGTGCAAAAAACAGTCATTTGTTTTGGAAAACTTTATGTTGCATCTTATCTGCTTCCTGAAAGGAAGAGAATGAAAAATATGGTGTGCCTGCATGGATTAGAGAGAATGTAGGAAGGAAGGAAGGCACACAGAGCATATTTCTTCAGGGGTTCACACAATTAAATTTGGTAGAGGATCAGGGGATTACAATTCAGCAATGACACAGAAAGAAGAAAATTGAAAGAATCCAGAAGGCATGCAGTATAATCTAACTTGGGGCCACAAAATGCTCTTAGCAATGGGTGTTTACTACATAGTGTAGTTACACAGAAAAGTTAAGAGTGCTTGTGTGATTTCACTCATTCCATATTTTAATAGCATTGGCTTCCTCTGAATAGCATAAAAAGTGTTGTCTTCCTTAAATGAGAATTTCTGTCTTTTATAGTTTGTTTCTATGCTAACTTAATCACAACATTCCTATAACTGAAATCCATCCTAAATTATCTTGCTTACTTACCTTTTCCTTCACTTTAGGGCACAATTTGTCTGTAAGCTCTTATTGGTATAAAATTTTGTTATGCAGAGATACTTTGTCAGTTATGGCAGAATTTCAGTGTTTCAATTACTTTGATACTAAACCAATGCATTGTATTTAATATTTCCAATTGTGTGCCCTTATATTAAGTTTTTTTATTAATTTTATAACTAAGTAAATGGAGTAAAAGATACAAGAAAAACAGTAAATTACATTAGAAAGCATGTTTTTGGTGGGTTTACTTAAGATCAGATAAAGTGCATGTAGAAAATGGCAGGCTAACCCGTAATTTATGAACAAGATGCATTTTTACAAACAGGGAAAAACATGAGAGCATAGCAGGAGGCCCCACTGAAGGAACATAGTTCCCTTTCACTGAGTTTTTGCCTAATGGTGGTGCCTCTTTAAACATCAACACTGTATTAATCACAGGAAAGAGTACAGGTTGCAGATCAGGTCTGCTGGTGCCTCTCTAGTGAATTCACGTAAAGGATGTTCCTCTCATCCAAGTAATTCAGAAGGTGACAAATATTACAGATGCTGAATTTATGTGAATGCTTGCTCCCTGTTTATTAACTCATCAATCTTGTGAGAAATAAAAGGACCAAACAGCGAGGCAAGTGGGCTTTTCTTATCCTGTCAGCTCAATGGTGTCTAAAAGTAATCAATATCTATAATTACTAAATCCTTCCAGGATATTTTAACCCTTCTTTAGTAGCCTATTTCCACATCTGACAGGTTCATCAAATCCAAAACTAATTAGAAAGAATGAAGTTTTAATTACTGCACTGATGCCTTTCATTTGTTTCTCAGTCTTACTAAAATTGGTTCCATCATAATGGCAGACTGAGTATTTTTTTCCTTTTTAATTTGATGAATTAATAGAGCTCTCTCTGTAGAAAAGCAGATAAGCATAAAATACGCAGAGATGCCCTGAGAATGAACAGATCTTTTTTTGCCATGCAAGTTTATTTCTTGTTTTGTTTTTGATTTACATACATTTCTCTGTGTGTATGTGTTCACACTACTTTAGGAATACATAGAAACTATTATGAGTAACAAAGATTTTTTAAAGCTCCAGGTCTCAGTGCAAGTAAAATTTCCAAGAACATTCAAAATACTTAAAAAAAAAAAAAGGTACCTTCCTTAAATTTGGAGAGAAAATTAAATTCAAATAGGCATTATACTCTGAAAATTAAGACATAAAAAGAACAAATGTTTATTTTATTTCCATTCTACTTAATTTCTAAAAAATATATTGTACTTTTAAGCAGCTGCTTTGAAAAAATTATATACATTATTTCCCCTGTTCATTTACACTATCTGATTAAAGTAGTCTTTTTCTTTTTTATTTCTAAACTGTAGGAAAAGGGAACGCAAGTTCATTTTGAAAATCACACTTTGCAGTCGACAGAGGCTAGCTCAACAATGTCAATGTTCCACACCTGGATTTTAGTCTGAATAATTGCCAGCTAAAAGTATTTAAATAAATTCTTGCAGATGATATATTAAGTAGACTAGAATTTAGAATTATATATTTCCTTTCTGTTTAAAAATACAAACATTGTAGGTAGCTTTCCACAGACACATGTAAAGGTTAAGTATGACAACTGACTTCTAGATCAAAAAGCAACTGTTGATTTCTAAAAATAATGTCTAGTTGCATGTCTTTTTCATGCCATTCTCATTTGCTGAGGTGACTTGTGCTTATCAGGTTTTGAGTCAACACTTTGCTCAACACAGATACTTTAAATTAGGAGTTAACGTTAATGTATTTTTTGAGTCAGAAATTATTATATCACTTGTCAAATAAATATGACTATTTCTATAAATAGAATAATATGTTTGATAAAAGCTTTTCAGACAATTGTATTTGCATGTCCTGCAATTTTGTTAGAAGCAGAAACAAAGACTAGCCTTAAGTATAATAATTACACTTAATAACTCAAAATCTATGTGTCAGCAGATGGTCTAACCAATGGATGGGGAGACTTCTGACAATGTTGTCACTTAGCATAATCAACTTATTAAACACTGTAGAAGTTATGAATAAAGTATTTGATATATATACCCTTGACAAGTAGGAAGAGTAACTGCTGGTTAAGAATCTACCGCCAAAGGGCAAAGACTTTATGTTATTCTTAGAAAGATTAAGAATTTATTCAAATTCTAAGACCATGACTATGGCTTGATGCCAAATTGTCATTCATACAGGCTGCCATCCAAAACTTATATATCGAAGATGTCAAACTGACCCACTGAGATGGAAGATACGTTGGAGTTTTTACGCCAAGTCCTGCTGTGAGTAGAATTACTCATTTTATATTGAGTAATCTTTTCAGTGGCAATCTTAGATATGGTTGAAGGCTGCTATTAAGGTGCTTGTTTTCATATCTCTGTATATAATTTTAAAGCTTCTACAGTCCTACGAATAGAAGAACAATGATTGTGTATGTCTTAATATGATCTTTCCCACATTTGACAAATGCTCCTATATTTCCCTGCTGTTTCAAATACTATTTGTTTCACGAGATGCTTATATTAATAATGTTGTTGTGATTTTTTTTTAGGTAGCACATGTAAGCTCTTTTTTTTCATTTTATATTGAAAAACTAGTCACTTGTGATATTGTATCCACTAATCTGTATAGAGCTTGATTCTCATTTATATTATGGTAGGTATATGTTACTTTCATATGTATAAGATTTACAACAGAAAAATACTGATCAAATTCTATTATATATTCCTTACTGGTTCAAAATGCTTTTCATTATGTAATTTACTAATCTAATTTAGAAACCACTTAAAAATAAATACGCTGAGGGCTGAAAAGCAAAGTATTTAGAGTTGGACAGAGCTGTTTTTATAAGTTTGTATTTTTTGGAAATTTTTCTTGTAAAAGTTAAGACAGTTGTCTTGATTTCACAAACAGAACATCTTTTTGATAATTTCTAAATATTATGATCAAATAGGGAGATAGGAAGTAGGTCAGATAAGAGATATCAGATTGTTTAAGTCTTAATCATAAACATACCTATTTCAAAAACAAGATTGTCCACCCCTGTCTGTTGATTTAACTTTACATTGTGAAGCACAGACATATCCATGTGTATAAAATATCAAAACAGTACAAAAAAGTTGCATGTACTGCTCCAACAAGAGACCAACTGTAGGTCACGTGAAAAACACTCCTCAAAATAGCTAACAGGGCAAGGAGATAGTTACACATCAGATGGGTAGTGCTTGCCTTCATGGACTTCTTGCAGCACTAGGCAGAAACTCAGCTTCCTGCTTTACTTTAGGAGCCTTCTTGGGATCAAAGGACTTAGCTGACAGATGGAAATTTAATTTACTGTTTCCTGAATCAACATATGTAATATAAACAATAGAGACTGCAAAATTATACAGAAAATAGCATAAAATCAGATTCATCCATGATTTCTCAATTAATTTTCTTCCATTTTGGCCAGAAATTTGACATTTGCAGATCATCCTTGTATATATATGTGTATGCCTATGTATACAGTAATTTAGTACTAATACTTTTAGCCCCAGCCAGTACTAAATTAAGTCAGTAAAAATGCTTACATTTTTTTCAATGTTTAAGTAAAAATTTCAGGGTTGAGATCAGCTTCTGAATGAGCTTTAAATGAAGGACTCTGTCTGGTTTTGTTTCAGATACATATGTGTTATATAAACTGAAAAATTGCATTGTTCAAGGACAAGTGTAATTGTTTTATTTTTAGTGAAATGAGCAAGCCGTGAAAAAATCATCCACTGTGTATGTAGTATACACAATGATATAGCTGCTGCCAGCTTGGAAAATTACTACAGATGCCAGTATATGCATACAAGCCATTTCCATGGTTATAGTACTATCTCTGAAGACAGACCAACTCAGTGACATGCAGGGGGACTTAATAATGCATGGAGTGAATTTCTGCTTTAAGCTCAGCCCCACAAACTGGGAGTCATTGTTTCAACACAAGGGAAATTTCTTCTCAGGCAGAAACCAGCCTGCACATGTGTGCTTCTGCACATATGTATGTGTGTGATCACAAGTGATGTGGAGGTATTGGAGTTTATCTTCAGAGAGACAGAGAAACACAGTGAAGGCTCAAAACCAGGATGGAAGATCAGGGATTTTTACATTATTTATTTAGAACCAATCTGCATTAAATAGGAAGAAGTAGAAAGCCAAAGGTGCAGAGCTCTGTATGTGTGTGAAATAATCTCTCTGGTTTTGACTAACCTCAGCAGATAGGAGTTGGTATAGAGAGTCCATTGTGTAGCTCAACAGGACTGAAATTCATAGCTGAAGTTACAGAAAGCTAGATATGAGGGTTCAGAGAGGATCTTAGAAGCAAAACCAAAACACTGAAGTAGCTTTCTGTTTATACTTCCACTAGTGACTTTACACAATTCTTTCATTTCTTTGGGTCATATTTAAAGCTTATTTGATTACTTCCCAGGATTCAGTCCGGCCTCTGTCCCTTATTCATCACAATACAGCTACTTTTTGAAAAATATTAGTTCAAATAAAAATGTAATTTGTCATCACAATGCTACCCTCATGCTTTTTTCTTTTCAAGCTAATAGTTGTAAAGCTTCAGAGATACCTGTTTTTTTTTTCCCTAGGTTTTGTTGTTGTTATTGTTGTTTTTAACTTAAGAGAGACTTTATTATAAGAGCAAAATCAAACTACTCCATAAAAAACACATTATCACATAATTAGCTACATGTTAGAAGTGGCTTCCTTGGCTACTCCTTAAGATACTCAGAATCATCAGACAACTTTACATTCACAATGTCTACCTTGTTAGGCAGTAATAATTAGAGAATCTGTACATGTGAATGATGTAGATCTTGATCCTGAAAGTAAAAGGGTAGCGAAGAGTGGAGAAGTTTCATGAATCTTTTATTGGAACCCAATCCTTTGAGCTTTCTGAAGGGAAACAGCCTAAAAGCTGTGCTAACAGAAATCTATACCTCAGCATGGAAGTATAGAGCTGTACTGTGAGAATAATATCATGTCAGAGTTTCCAAGACACTTGCTTCAGTATTCCTTGCCCACCAACATTAAGTTATTATTGGGCTGGACTTCTGACTGTACTGACAGGTCATAGTTTAAAATGATTGACTCATCAAAGCTGCAAAAGGACAATTGATAGAACAGAGAAATCAGACCATCAGTTGAGAGTTTTGCTTTTTATTCTTTATTTGTCTCAGGGCTGTTATCTTTGTGAGAATAATAATGACCACTTGTACAGAACTTAATGATTTTATCATTTTGCTTTTGGGTAGAGTGAGTCTATTATTACAGGGAACATTTTTTTTCAGCACAGTGCACTTACCTGGCTTTACATTTGAGCAAGACGAACATAGTGCTGTGCTTTTGGGACAAGTAAGATCCACGCATGCTAAAAATAGTAGGAGACAAACTGAAAACAATGAGAAAGTAAGTAGACCTTTATACAAACATAGTGAAAAAATAAACGTAGCTGCCCTAAAATTCAAGAGATAGGGAACAATAAAATTCTGTATTTTTCAGAGTTTCAAATCCTAACATGTGAAGGAAAGAGCCAATAGGGAAAAGAAAGAGCTGAACCTTAAGGTTTTCCTCCATAAACTGTTATTTTCAGGATACCTGCTTTAGTGAAACCACAGCACTGGCTAAAGAACAAATAAAATAGCCTAAGACCAAAACAACATAGACCAGATCTATGTCAAAAGTGCATGTGTACTGCTGTCCTTTTCCTATCATTAAAAAAGTATTGCTTTTAGAAGAGCTCATCAGCTAAAGTGACAGTAATAAAAATTTAAAATTCCTATATCCGTCATGGAGATATGAATGCCTGTAGATATCTGTTTCAAATCCCTTTAATTATTTTACTTTTCTTCTTTGGTATAATCTTTACAGTTCTAACTTGAGGGAAACTAAAGTAGTTTCAAAGTCACTTTTCTGTTTCCTTTGATAAGCAGAGTAAAACATCTAGCACTGTGCAGAAGAACACAAACTCTCCCTTCACTTTTTTCCCTCAAAACTCAAAAGGACCAATTCACCAGCAGATCGTAAGGAAAAAAATCCCTCATATCAGTGAATTCCCCAGCTGGTTACTTGAGAAAGAGTTTAAATTTATTTAGGCTGTTGTGTCTGCTCCAAAATTCCAGTGGATTCAGGCAGGTCTTAATTATTGAAAAGATGTACCAGTGCATAGAAGCAAAATATTCATATTCTGAACTCAGATAGTGTTATTCTGTTTACAGTTTGGCAATGTGTTTGAATTTTAAAAGAAGGCCCAAAGTTATATAATTTAAACCATTGCATAAAACTGTGAAAAAATCCCTTTGATTTATTCAAAAGAAACAAAAAACTGTGGAAAACACAATTAGTTGGAGATTACCAGTTATTATTCAACCAGTTCAAATTATGTGACCAAATAAAAATATCTGATGGAAAAATGAGCTGATAAATTAAGAAAATTATGGAATAGTTTTCCGGATGTCTAATTCCTGAAGACAGTTTCTTTGTATGATTGTGGTCATACAGCACCAAGCAAACCAATTTCCTAACATATAGCTGAGGCTGTGAATGCAGATGGCTTGGAAATTACGAGTTGTTCACATGATTTCCTTCAACATTACTTACTCAGTGAATTACACTGCTCACGTGTAACACTGTCCTGGTTTCAGCTGGGGTAGAGCTAATTGTCCTCCTAGTAGCTGGTATAGTGCTATGTTTTGAGTTCAGTATGAGAAGAATGTTGATAGCACACTGATGTTTTCCGTTGTTGCTAAGTAATGTTTATTCTAAAGTCAAGGATTTTTCAGCTTCTCAAGCCCAGCCAGCAAGAAAGCTGGAGGGGCACAAGAAGTTGGGAGGGGACACAGCCAGGGCAGCTGACCCAAAGTGGCCAACGGGGTATTCCATACCATGTGATGTCACATCTAGTATAGAAACTGGGGGGAGTGGGGGTAGCGGGATTGCTGCTTGGGGACTAACTGGGCGTCAATCGGCGGGTGGTGAGCAATTGCACTGTGTATCATTTGTATATTCCAATCATTTTATCATTACTGCTGTCACTTTATTAGAGTTATCACTATCATTATTAGTTTCTTCTTTTTATATTCTATTAAACTGTTCTTATCTCAACCCACAAGTTTTACTTGTTTTTTTCCCGATTTTCTCCCCCATCCCATGGGTGGGTGGGGGGAGTGAGTGAGCAGGTGTGTGGTGCTTAGCTGCTGGCTAGGGTTAAACCACGACAAACACAAAGGTTACAGTTGTGATGTTAATCCTAATGAGTTCCTAATTCAAACATTCTTAATGTTTCTCATTCTTTACCCCAAAGCACTGGTAAAAATGTTCTGGTTTTACGCTAATGGAGCAGGTGCTTTTTGCACACTGAACGGAACTCCTTCAAGCCATGCTGCGTCAAATTGGAGCTTTCACAGTGAATCACATTAATTCTGCTGGGGGGAAAAGGGAGATAAACAACAGTGAAGGAGATATAGTGCTACCTCTCTGAAATCCATTTAAGCAGTAATCCTCTGAAATTAGAGCATACCATCTGATTTATCAGCTATCACAGCAACAAACTGTTTGTTAACTGTGGAAAATACAATTTCAGAGAGATTAATTCTAATGTAAACTATGTTCTATGTTATTGTTTTGTTATCGTCATACGTGCACCTTCTTCATACATACAGATCTCAGCTGAAAAACAGTGATGGAACACAAGCCAAGTAGTCGTGAACCAATGTAATTTCTTTGCGTTTATGTGAACAGTTCTCCACACTAGAAAATTATCAGTAATACCCATCTGTGAATATTCTTTTTAATAAAAAGCCCATAGTATCAGCAATAAGGAAATGCTTTCATGAGTTTGCCTATGAAGTCTTTTTCACAGAGTTTTGGACTGCTTTGCACAGTGGAAATAGGTGCAAGATCCTCTGTGTACTGAAAAGGTTCTTGGTTATTTAATTGGTAAGTTTAAGGGTCACTAACAACATTAATGTTTCAGACAGATATTTAATTTTAAAAAAGGAAATAAGTATTTCTCGTTATACCTCAGGAGAATCTTAATGGGAATTTTGAGTGTGTACTAAAAAGTCTCACAGCTGAAGGTGATCAGGAAAGAGGAGCTGGACATAAATAAGCGGCTGTAGTAATATCTCTATTCACTGCCTCTTGGAGTCAGGAAAGGGAAATTAATTGGGCCAGATAACCACTTCCCCTTCTCATTTTCTTAAGCATCTCTTAGCAATATGAAAGCCTGATTAATAAGAAGCTGTGCCTCCTGGCATTGTGTGGTTGTGACCAGTCACCTGGTCATGTTCAGGAAGGAATTTTTTTCCTAGAAAGTCATAGTAGCTGGTGCATTTTGTTGCCTGTTTGCTTGCCTAATTGCCCAAAGAGGCAGAGTTTGGCTGAGAGCAGTAGAACATCAAATTTTATCAGTAAGAAATAAAAGACAGTAGGGCTGCTATGACCTTGGAGATAAAAGACTGGAAAATATTATTCCTCAGACATGTGATATCCAGGATTTCAGTGGTGGAGTTAGGCTTATGGAAGAAATAGGTGGGGAGGTGGGTAGACTTCTGCAGAAATATAAAGATCCCTTCCAGTGGGGGAGGCGGGGATATATCACCTTGCACCCTTTATACAAAGTGTGAGAAGGCCAGGGATATTTCAGTGACGCCCTATTCCCAGAAAATGTGGTGATATTGTTATTTGACTCTGTTGGAACCAATTAAAAACATAGTACAATAATGTGAATTAAAGAACTTCCTGTCCTTTACCTGTGTTGAAACCAGTAACAGTTCAAATTATCACATAAAGTCTTTCCCACGTCACTGTTCTGCATTTGTCTGCCCACCTGGTTCAAAGTATTTCAGCTCATGAATGGCCATTCTTAAAATATTCTATATACTCAAATGCTAGGGTTACCAACAAGAGCAGCTAGTATTGCAAGGAGGAAGGTTAAGACTTTGCATGTTCTGAGACTTCATAACCCCAAGGTAAGATTTGACCATAAGCTGTAGAGGTTGTATTCATAAACAAATGAAGATTATTTGCTCAGAACATTTTTCTGGAAAGTTTACTTAATGTTTCTTTCATTCATAAAACATCAGCTGTGAAGGATATACAAATCTATGAAAGATAAAAGAAGCATATATTGGAGGAACTTCTGACTACTTCTTTTTACCTCCCTTTTGGAAAAGCTTAAAATGTATATTTAAGCTGATACATGTCTGTGTTTTTGGGACCACACAATTTTCCTGCTAGCCTTTACCTGCACATTCTTTTAGCATGACCCATAAAATCTTTGTTGTCTCCAACCTCCTTGGTGCAGAGCAGTCAACACCACCAGTTAGATATTGCTTGAAACTGAATACCGTTATTTGAATTTTGCTTCTATGATGTTTTCTGACATGTTTTCCAGTTATATTCCCATTTCTCTTTTCTACCTAGTTGTTGTCTTTACTTATTTAGTCTTGTCTTATTCTTACTGAATGGTGTCAGCTGCAGCTCCAGTCTTTCTCCAGCAGAGATTACAGATAACATAGTTGCATCCTGCCTACTCTTGACACTTTCAAGAATATGTGTCTTATTTATGGGTCAGCCAACCTTGATTTGAAGGAAAGCTCCTTGAGAATAAAACAGCTGAAATGAAATAAAGAAAAGATAACACAACAAATTAATCTCAAGGCTGTTTTAATAGGCAAAATGTAATTATAAACAAAAATGAATTTTAAAACTTTAAAAGTAGAAAAATTGTGTAAGTTAGAACAAAGATATACCATTCAGTAATTAATCAAAATTGCTGGTACTATTATAATAGCAAAAGATCATTTCCAAAGCTTTTGTTCACTAAGGAAAAGATGTCAATAACAGAAAAAAGCATAGAATATCCTTCACAAACTTTCCTAAATTTAGAATTCTTAAAGTATACATGTAGTACACCTAGCATATGTGGAGAGCATTATGGCTGGAATCCTCAGGAATCTAGAGCTAAAGACCATAACCTGACTGAACTCAGATGAAAACCAAACAAAAAAATCAAACCAACCAACCTAAGAATCACTGGATGCTGCAAAAGAAAACCACTGAAACTTTAGTATCTCTAAAGTGTACATACTGTTCAGATCCTGTGCACTAGCAAAGGAATATATTGTGAAATTCAGTGATGGTATAAAGGTAACATATTGGGTCAGATGTTAACCAGAGCACTGTTTCTGCTCCAGTTCATAAAACCTGCCAGTGCCCTTTGAAAAACTTTTCTGTTTTTCAGATGTACAGGATGAGACTGAATTTTATTACACCAGTTCTTCATAGAATCATTGTGAACTTTCTACTGGCTGGATGTGGTAGTTGTGGGGTCCTTTAAGGTAGATACTAGTCAGAAAAGACTTTCTTTTTTCCTTTTTCTCAGTAGAGATGTTCTCTAAATACTCCCATTATTTGAATAGCATCATCCTGAGAGCAATCTTCTTCCTGTGACTGACTTTTTTTGAGAATAGTTAGAATTGCTTGTCATATTTCTTTTTGATTAGTGTAAGGAGACTGATATACCTTTAACTTTTTGGCACTGAGAAGAGGAATGTCAGAACAGCATCAGCTATTGAACCAGAACGACATTGCCTGCAAATAATTTAGAAATTTTTCTTTGTCTGAAGAGATTATGAAATGCTACTTGACTTCTCAAGTTGGCATACTATTGAAGTCAAAGTGGAATTTTAATGTCCAGTTATTCCCACTGAGCATTAAAACAATCTTCTACTTCCTCTATCTACAGCAGATCTTGGTGTTTACCTAATGTTAAACCAAAAACAAAAAAGAAAAGGAATTTGGTGCTCAAAAGAAAACTTCAGACCCCTGTAGAAATTTCAGTAATTTTCAGAGGATATCAAGATTGCAGATGAGGATAGTGCTGAAGCTTCAACATGGCCATGCACCAAGCCATCAACAGAAGTACAGCTGGGTTTTTTGCTGCCTGAGCCAGACTGGACAGGTTTGGAGAGGACACCTTTTTTCTTTTTCCGAGAAAGATGGAAATGATCCACTTCTCAAGAGACAGAGAAACATAGTCTACAATCCTCATTTTGTATTTATTCATCTTAAAGATCTGTGTCATCAATTACATTCACTAGTATATGATGGGGTTTGCTTTTGTGTCTAGAGTATATTTGTGAAAGTTTTTTCTTATTTTCTTTTGCAATCTTGACTTTTCATGACAACAAAGCCTCTCTTGAAGCTGTCTGCTGTAGGTGAGGTGCTTCTAAAAATGTAAGTAAGAAGTGAAAAAACCTCAATAATATAAAACAAAGGAAGGAGAGGGAAGAAGAAAAAATAGCTGAAGCAGTGTAAGTACACTGACTGAATATATGACATGGCTGATTCATTGACTATTTCAGTGATGGGCTCAGTACAATGGGAACAAAAAATGTAGTATATGCTAGTGTAGTTGTCCAAAAACTTTATTCTGTGGTATGTAGAGATGCGATCTATTTTGTCAATTCAGCTGTCACTGTGATAGTAACATAAAATTAATACCCCGTGTGTCCAGACAGAAATGTATAAGAAGCAGTAACAGCAAAATTATAGGTCTGCTTTTCTTTATTCCTTACTTTGCATCAAGTATATTAAAAATAAATTCTGCTGACTGACTTCCAGTTAGACATGCTAAAATTGTAAAGATTTTTTTTTTTGCAAGTCCCTAATTTCGCTCCTTCTATTATTACTTCCCTTCCCTTCCCTTCCCTTCCCTTCCCTTCCCTTCCCTTCCCTTCCCTTCCCTTCCCTTCCCTTCCCTTCCCTTCCCTTCCCTTCCCTTCCCTTCCCTTCCCTTCCCTTCCCTTCCCTTCCCTTCCCTTCCCTTCCCTTCCCTTCCCTTCCCTTCCCTTCCCTTCCTTTTCCTTCCCTTCCCTTCCCTTCCCTTCCCTTCCCTTCCCTTCCCTTCCCTTCCCTTCCCTTCCCTTCCCTTCCCTTCCCTTCCCTTCCCTTCCCTTCCCTTCCCTTCCCTTCCTTTCCCTTCCCTTCCCTTCCTTTCCCTTCCCTTCCCTTCCCTTCCCTTCCCTCCCCTTCTCTCCCCTTCCCTCCCCTTCTCTCCCCTTCCCTCTGTTTCTTCTTAACTTTTATTATGATGCTACAGCTCTTTTGCAATATTTTTCTTTTTTAAAAAAATTATTTTCTTCTTATATCACCCTATGTTCCTACTTCCTCATAACGTGTTGGTGTATACCCAATGACAACATTCTGTTTGTTTCACTAATTGAATAAAGAAAATTCCAACTAAAACAGAAAAAGAAATTTTCACTATTCCACTCCTACCAGCATATCTGGCCATATTGAACAACCTTCAGGTATTACAAATGCCTAATCTCAATACCAGCATAAACAATACCTTAATACACTAATGTATTTTGGTAGCTCAGAGTTGTACAGTAATTTAAAAGCTGTCTAAAAGTAACATCAGATGTAGGCAATTTTATTAATAAATAAATCTCATTTTTTCCCAGAGAACTAAAAACTGGTTTCTTCAAGTACCCTCATACATGCTACATTTATTTTCTAAGAATTCATGTATTTCTGTGCACCCAGAATTGAATGCTGCTTGCCAGCCAAGCTGTATGACAACCAATCACAGAAACCTTACAAATATCCCAGACATCTATAATTCATGACAATTGAAGCACTAGCACTTCAGGAACACTACTCTCTATTTTAAATAATGGCTAATTTTAGTTGCATAGAATTCTTTTCAGTAACAACATCTAATTAAGGCATTTGTTAAAGTTGTGTAATGTTAAACTAACAGGGAGAGCTTAATGGAGTTCTA
This sequence comes from Gypaetus barbatus, assembly GCA_028022735.1. Taxonomy (NCBI): domain Eukaryota; kingdom Metazoa; phylum Chordata; class Aves; order Accipitriformes; family Accipitridae; genus Gypaetus; species Gypaetus barbatus. The sequence continues at coordinate 27,522,969 of CM051562.1, read as the reverse complement.
TTGGAATTTTTCCATTAAATTAACATTATGGACTTTTAATGGATGTCTTAATTAGATGCTGTTATTAACAGGCATGGTGCACAAATAAAAATCAGGCCCTATGTGTGCAGAATGCCTCATTAGAATTCACTGTAGGACATAGATAAAAGTGCCTCAGTCTACCTAATGCACATCAGAAACAATTTCTTTCCTAAGCAAGCACAATCATCCAGTCACAGGTTAAAACAACGTGTTCTTTGAGCCTTTTATTTTAAACTGAACTTACAATATTGGTTCAAATGTGGCTCTTATTTACATTGGTGCAACCTTCTTAAATTTAACAAGGTCATTCCGTAGATGAAAATACTCGCTTTTAGCCATTTGAGATGTGAAGTGTTAACAAACACAGCAAGATATTTTTGCACAATTCTGCCCTTATCTTTTCTTTCCCTTCCTCAAATTCAGTCCAGGAGGGTGGGTAGGGTGGTGATGAATCTGAAACAATGCTGTATTAATATGTTCATTGTGCTTTCCCTCTCTATCTTAGTTACATGTGCCACCACAGCTGAAAACTGACTGTATGCACAGCAAGTAATTAATCATAGAATCATAGAATCATAGAATGGTTTGGATTGGAAGAGACCTTCTGTCACAGAGGGAGTGATGCACTTCACTCGTAAGGGCGAAGAAGCAATATATTTATTTATATAAAACAACAATTTAACAAAGTTTGATGGCAAATGTGACAGTGGTTTAACAAGATTTGATGGCAATGTTCACTTGATATTTGCTGCATAGAGGACAGGATCAGACAAAACTGTCAGGGAGACCCTCCAGTTGAGTCAGAAAGGGCCCGCTTGCATTCTAAACTTCTCAGAGAAGAGTCTAGGTGCAGCTGGATCCACTCCAGTCTTGGTCAACAGTTTATATCTTAAGGATTATATGTGTGCAATCAATCCTTTATACCACTTAGCTACGATTTCGATGTTCAGCATGCTATTAATCACTTACCGAGAATCTGTTGTGGCAAGGAATCTCTCAACCTCAAGGAGTAGCCTTAAGAGGTGTCCCTGCTCAAGGGAAGATCCTGGTATGCAGCACACTGCTGTGCAGAAGAGCTCAACAGGCCCTGGGCTGTCCACTATTTATGGAGTAAGATAATTGATTCATAGTCATATTTGCATAGCAGCTACAGATGTTAATTTCTTCCAAATTTGGCTTCAGTCGGACATTGACCAACACTGTGGTTAGGTGGGTGCACTGTTCAAATTAGCCATTGTCTATTGTGTTTTTACCTGTCTCCCCCAAATCCACTTTGAGCCCGGTGCAGCCATCGCGGCCAGACGCATCCCTTACAACCACCACTGGTGGTTAACACTTGAGCAGGGTTACGGGAAATACAGGTCACATTGGGGGAGGGAAAGAGCACACATTGCCAGCATGCACACTGCCATCTTATGTCCAGTTTTACAACCACTAGTATCCCCAAGTCCTTCTCCACACGCTGCTCTTAATGCATTCATCCCTCAGCCTGTCTTGATACTGGGGATTGCCCCAACCCAAGTGCAGGACTTTGCACATGGTCTTATTGAACCTTGTGAGGTTTGCACAGGCCCACTCCTCAAGCCTTCTAAGGTGCCTCTGGAGGGCATCCCTTCCGACAAGTGAATCAACTACACCACTAAGCTTGGTGTCACCTGCAAACTTGCTGAGGGTGCACTCAGTCCCACTGTCTATGTTGTTGATGGAGATATTAAACACTGTTGGTGCCATACAGACCCTTAAGAGATACCACTCATTACTGGTTTCCACTTGGCAATTGAGCCATTGACTGTAACTCTTTGGACACAGCCATCCAGCCAATTCCTTATCCATCTACCAGTCCATCCATCAAACCCATATTTCTCCAATTTAGTGGTAGGAATGTTGTGGGGGATGTTATTAAAGGCTGTACAGAGGTCCAGGTAGGTGACATCCGTAGCTTTTCCCTTTTCCACTGATGGAGTCGATAATGAATCTACACTGACAGCAAAACTAGCCCTTTTGAGCAATGTTTGTGTAAAAGACTCATTTGTTCTATCATTCACTTGTTCTATCACCCCTGTTTGCAGGGTCATGTTTTAAGGGTATTGGGAAGTTCCGCAATGCTGACAATGAGGTGCTTGTGACATTTCAGAAGTTTCAGCTCCCACCAAGACACAAATTCTGGCATTTCTGTAGGAACATAGACCACAAAGCTCAGGGATGTGGGGCAGAGGAACATCATTTGACAGTGCAGATCTGTGGAGTAGACTTTCAAGATGAATCCAGACTGATGACCTTGAGACAGCAGATTTCAGTCTGGTGAGGCAACAGTTACATTCTGAGCTGTTTTTTTGCACCTCCTCCTTTGTTTTATCTTACAACTTCTAAATTAAAATGCAAGCCAGCTTCTTTAAATCAAGTCTTTCAGAATTTAGAGCTTATATTATCTGCAGTTAAACCAAACCATTTCTCAGCTCTCATACATGTAACTTCTCCCCAGTAGTGTGGTGAGTAAAAGATTTTGAAAGAGAAAAGAAAAATAAAGGAGACACACTGAACATATCTATAGCATCTTTTCATACCACTTTTACTACTACAATAAAACAATAATTGCAAACAATATTTTTACTATAAGGTACAGCCTATAACAAAACCACTCCAGGCTCAGTTCAGTAAAGTAGAGAATAAGCTGATTCTCAGTATCAGACACATAATCAACCCAAATAAAGTCAGTAGCTTCTCTGGTTCTTTTCAGTGTCATGGTTTCTGCAATGTAAAAACAATATTGTGGAACCCTTGTTTTATTCTGTATTTATTTCCTTCTGTACATTTGCCTAAATATTATTTCTAAAAGATTCACTTTTTCTAATCCTCTACTAGATTAAGTAAAAGGGCTCTGAGACTCACTAGCTGCTTTAAAAAAAAAAAAAAAATCATCTTCTATTGTAGTGTATTTTTTGCATTTTAATATAAATAAGAATGAATACAATGAAAATTTAATGTTCCTCAAAATAGAAGGCTGTAGATTGTCACTCTTAAAGTTGTTCCTGTTCTTTAAAATTGCTTTTGTTTTCAGGGCCTTCCACTGAGATCAAGATGGGATGTCAGCCAAAAGGAATTTAACTTGGTGTTTTCCATTAGAGAATAGGCCTGAGTTTTGATCTCTTTCATAATCACTTGAATATGTAAACCAATGATTTTCATCTTTAATGGTTTGGCAAGAAAGATTAGGCAGACTCATTTAAGGAGTATTATCCTTTGAAGCATGCACAGTAATTCCAAATCATTAAATTTTCAAGCTGATTATGTTCTTCCAATGTAATACTTTATTTCTTCTTTTTATAATTAAACATTTTAAATATGATAGAGAATTGTAAAACAATATAAAACTGAAAAAATCAGAAGGTAACCTTTCTGTTGTTGAGGTTTAAACTAAGAATATTTGAGTTTGAGTAGATGTTATGTGGATGGTAGTTGAGCAGTGTTAAAATAATATAGCTCATTTTATATTTGCCATAAAAAAAAATATTACTACCTGCACCACTAATAAATCAATATGCATTACATGATCATCCTGAATATTCCTAATATTAATTGTAAAGCAACTACAGTAAAGAGAAACTCGTTACCCTAAAAGAGCAGTTTCAGAAGTATGCACATAATCTTTTGCAGGAATTAATTTTAAAACCCCCCAAACCTTTATGCTCAAAATAGATATTGGACTTGTTCTTGCACTCATTGGATTCAATTACAAAATTCCTACAGACCAAAATTGACCATATCCTGCATAAGTATAGTGCCTAGAATCCTACTCTGCAATTTTTTTTTTTTTTTTTCAAAAATAATTTTGCAAACCAATTAAACCAATGCTGAAAATGGTTTTTGTATGAAAATAATGCTTCCCAGTTGTGGTGGTGTTGTGACAGGGTTTTGGTAGCAGGGCATGCTGCAAGGGATGGCTTTTGTGAGAAGACACCAGGAGCTGCCCCTATGTTGGACAGAGCCAGTTCCAGCCAGCTCCAAGATGGCCCCAACATTGCCCAAAGCTGAGCCTATCAGCGATGCTGGTAGTGCCTCTGTGATAACATATTTAAGAAAGAGTAAAAAATGCTGCATAGCAGCTGTGAAAGAGGAGTGAGAAAAATGTGTGAGAAACAGCCCTGCAGACACCAAGGTCAGAAAAGAAGGAGGGGGGAAAGGTGATCCAGGTTCCAGAGCAGACATTCCATGGACAAGACCATGATGAAGCAGATTGTCCCTCTGCAGCCCATGGAGGACCATGTTGGAGCAGATACCCACACTGCAGCCCATGAAGGACCCCATGCCAGCGTAGGTGGATATGCCTTAAAGGAAGCTGTAACCTGTGGAGAGCCCATGGCAGAGCAGGCTCCTGACAGGAGCTGTGGACCACAGAGAGGAGCCCACACAGGAGCAGGTTTCCTGGCAGGAACTGTGGCTCCGCAGTGGACGCGCACTGAAGCAGTCTGTTCCTGAAGGACTGCACCCCATGGAAAGGACCCACACTGGATCAGTTCTTGAAGAACTGCAGCCCATGGGAAGGACCCACACTGAAGTAGTTTGTGAAGGACTGTATCCTGTGAGAGGGACCGCACACTGGAACAGTGGAAGAGTGTGACGAGGAAAGAGTGGCGGAGAAGAAGTGTTATGGACTGACCACAACCCTCATACTTCATCCCCCTGTACCACTTGTGGGGGAGGAGGTAGAAGAGTCAGGAGTGAAGCTGAGGAGAGGAAGGAGGAAGGTGGTTTTACTTTTGTTTTTTTTCTCACTGTCCTACTCCTTTATTAATAAATTAAATCACTCTTTTCCAAGTCAAGTCCATTTTGCCCATGACAGTAACTGGTGAGCGACCTTCCTGTCCTTATCTTGACCTACAGTTTTTTTACCTTATTTTCTCCCCCTGTCTTGCTGAGGAGGAGGAGTGAGAGAGTAGCTTCGTGGGCACCTGGAAGTCAGCCAAAGTTAACTCCCCCCAACTAGTTCAAACAAAAAACGCTCTTTGCACACCCATCTTGAATGACCCTCAAAAGCACTTGCTCGTCTCCCACCAAAATTAAGCACTGTAGTAATCTAGACAATTAAGAACAATTTTAAGAAAAAAAAACACACCTGTTTTTACCTAGTGTATATCCACCTGGGATCTCTTAATTCCTCTCCCAGCAGGCTATGGGACTCTGCTCAACACATCCACAAACTGCATTGTTGTTATTAATCCTTGAGCTGCCAGAGAGCCTTTCCTCTACAGTGGTTCTCCACTGTGGGTGAGGATTGCTTTTCTAGAACTCCTTATTTCTCATTGCCAATGAGACAAGGATTTAACATGCAGTGCACTTACCATGCTTTGTCTGAGGTATTTCTGGGCTCCTATATATCGTCATAGAATGGGGTTTAGCATCATCTAACAAAAGAATAAACTCTGCTTTTTTTTATCTTTATGCATCAAGATGCTTACATAAGTACTAGAAGCCTATTATTTAATGTTTAAACCTAAGCACATGTAGTTTGTTAGGCATGAAGGATTGTTTCTTGAGCAGCCCCCATCTCCTCTAGGCAAGAGCAATAGAAGAAAACTATTTTGGCAGCAGAGTCTGAATGATTAACACAATATATAGTTGTATGCATGTATATGTATATACATATACCTCATAAACTACACAGAAAACTTCTGTAATTTTGAGGCTATCTCTTTCTATTTGTAGTGGGGCACTAATACAGATTTTTCTGTTTAGGTACAGGTTAGTGGTAGCACCCACTGAAGCATTTGGAAATGAGGAAATGTAAAAAGATGCACATCAGAAGACATTTGCAGAACACAATAATATGTAGTTTTATTGGTCCTGCATTACAAGTTTGCAAATCCTTGCACACTAACTCCTTGCACATGTGCTGTCTCCTATTGACAGAGGACTGCTGCTGCCAGAAGCGCCTGTGTGCTGCTCCATCAGAGCTCTGCGCGCACACATCTGTTTGCTTGCACCCTGCTCAGGAACCCAAGTTCCTTTCAGGAACCTCTTTCCCTTGCTTCCATTTTCCACATGTTGCTGCAGCTACTTGAAGCAAAATTTCAAACCAGGAATGGCAGCCAATAAAATGAATGTGTTTTGCTGTATTTATCAGCCCAGATACCACATGTGTATATTCTGACTGAGAACCTCACCCAGCAAGCTTTAATGCATTGAAAAGGGACTTTATTAGATTTCATGGTTGTTCTATGGAAATGTATAAAGTATCACATATTTTTATCTAGACTTGGGTAGAAAACAGCAAGCCCTATAAAACTTAAAACAGATTCAAAAGTCTTTGCATTAACAGATCAGAAAGGTTTTAGAAGCCTTCATAGACGGTATCACAGGATTGCTAATATTCTAGGAGTAACATATTTACTTTTTTTAGATTTTAGGTCAGAGACCTGATTTTGTGAATATATCATCTCTAGTAGTTACCTTGCCCCCATGAACATGACAGGATTTCACCTTTTTTTTTCTTTTTTTTTTTTCTTTTTTTTCCTTTGGGGCTATTCCTTTTAACAGATGATTAAACAGATATTGTCTGATTAAAATGCTGTAATTCTGATGGAAAGAGAGAGATGATTCTGTAGCTACTGGTAAGTGAACGGAGCTGCATATGACCAAGTCTCTGCTCTTCCATTTCTTTCACATCTGTTGTGCTGGCTACTGGCTATTTTGGGCTAGCTTTCTGTCATTTGGATTCTACCAAAAATTCTGCTTTGAAAAAACTTTCCTGTCAAAGCTGCTATATTGTGATTATTTAATTGAAAAAATCCCAGCTGACTGTCTTCCAGTATATTTCTGATACGCCTAACTTTCTGGGGTCCTATGGTAATTATTTTGAAGCAGAAGGGTTTTCATATAAAAAAATCATCATATTTTGCTCCACATACAAAAAAAAAAAAAAAAGGCCTATTAGTTCACTTGTATATGCTTTCAGTGCATTAATAATTTTCTATAATGCACTGCTACCTGTTGTTCATTTACAAAGACAACTGAGAAAGATAACAATTTTAGACTGAATAAGATATGAACAAGCTAGCATCAGTTTAAAACAGAGAAAATGACCACATAATGAATATGTATAATATAACAGTTCAGAATAACCTCTCATAATATATGTGTCATTTTTTCCTCAAACGAGGCAAAAAGCTGCGGTTCAGACCAGAGTAGATTTTTCCTTTGGGTCTATATTTAAGGTATTAAATTTTCCACATTTATGTTCATTCAGTCCAAACACAGAGCAGGGGGTTGTGCGCATATATATATGGATACTTTCAACTATTATGCTATGAGTGTTCTAGAAATAGATTTGTTTATCAGACTTCATATAAATTCTAGCAAATACCAGTTACCTATTAGTCTAGCTAATCTCTATATATTCACTTCTTGTGCCTATTTTAATTTATTTACTCATTAAAAGTAAAACTTAGTTTAACAGATAAAAATACACATGATTCTTAAATCTGTAGGGTATTTTTTAACTTTTCTAAAATCAGCAAAAAAGACAGACATTTCAGCTTACATTTGAAAATGTTTACCTCTCACCTACAGCAAAAGTAAATAATTACTCACTTTTTATTCCAATATGCTGGTATTCCCAAACCTGTAAATCTCCAATTAATGGCTGCCACATTTAATTTATAGACAGTAATCTAGAAATAAAAGTTCCTTTTCTGCAAATCAGAATTGCTTTACTACTACTTCTTACCTAAGGTTATCAAGATGGGTGAACTGCATGGATGGGAGAGCAAGATTTTTCAAATCTCAGACTATTTGGTGAATTCACCTAGTGTGAGCTCTCAAAGTTTCATTTCCTTTAATTTAAATTTCAGAGATGATTAAACCAGTAAAACAACATGGTCTTTCAAGATAAGAAAAAGACACTTTTCTTAATTAGGGCTGAAATATTCCTAAAATAGAGCTGGCACATGTCACTAAATATGATACTGCTAAAATAAATATGATACATATGTAATATTTATTGTATTTTTTTAATTATTATATTGCTTTTCATTTGTCTTCTTTCCATTTTAGAAACAACCTCTGTACCTTCATTTCTTTTATAATTTGAACATTTCCTAGCATCTCTCTTTCTTTGCCTGTGGAAGTGAAAGCTTCTGTTCCACTCCTCAGTGGCATGTAGTCAATACGGCACCTAAACTTTCCTGACCTCAGTAGACTTCTGTGTTTAAATTTTTAAATTGCATTTTTTCACCTCTAGTTATTGAAGCTGACAATCTGCTGACATAAGAAAATGAAATAATAGATTTGGGGAAGATTTTACAGGTTTTTCAACAGTTGAACATCCAGATTTCCTCCTGTCTCTGCTTAGGCACATGCCTGGAATATCTGCATTAAGGAGATTGTCACTCCATTTTCCCTTGCAGGATATGGACTACCTGAAATTCTTCTTGCTTTGTAAAGGAGTCTAATCCTTTCAAGTAATATTAGAAAGGAGCTATGGTAATTACACTGCTGATTTATACACCTCATTTATATGTCTAAAGTTAAATGAGGTAGATCCAAGCTTACATGCAGTCCATCGTATCTCACTGTGGACAAATAAGTACTTGCAACATTTCCTAGACAAAATTTTGGGGGATGTTTGGCTTATCAGGTAACCAACTTGATTCTTATCTATATTTTCCCATTATGCAAATTATTGCTTATGTTCACATAAGGTTATCAGACATTTTCTTCAATGGGTTTATATTTTCCATTCTTACATTGTCCAAAAGAAGTAATAAGATGCTTAATATATAAGGTGTAGGGACTCTGTGTTGGCTGGCCTTCACATTATTAATTTTATACATCATATTTTTATGCTTATACAGTGCTTATTAAAGAACCATGAGACCCTGGATTATTTTCTTAATGATATATTATACTGTACAGCTCATTCTTACCACCCACTGAAATGGATCTACCTGTAAATCAGAACATACAGAAAATGTAAAGTACCACTTCTCAAGTTTAACAACATACAATATATGCTGCCAAACTGAAATTTAATAAGGAATGAAAGATATATTCATATTCTTACATAGAAGTGTTATAAATTCTAATAGAAACACGATTAAACTGAAAAATTCAGATGTGTTTTCCACATCCTTCCAAAATGTAAATATAACAGTGTCACATCCTCTCAGAAACTCTTTGAAAGACATCAGTGCTGAAATACAACAGCTGACTCAAAAGTATGAGGTGTAAATCCAATGTTATGGAAGGATGTCCAGAACAAAGTACTCTTTGGACCTGAGTTGGACAGAACTTTCTGATGCTAATCTATCAGACATTTCTGAGAGCAACAAATGTTGACTACGTTCCCCAAATAGAGACTTTACACCAATTTCTGAAATATTTTTTCCACAGGAAAAGAAGAAACAGCAGAGATTGTACACAAACATTGATTTAGTCTCACAAGTCCTTTGAGCTTGAACATATTAAGGAAGTCAGTAATGAAGAGGTAAGGCAGAAAAGGAGGAGGAAGAATATTTAATAATATAAAAGACAAGTAGGAACAATCAAATTCAATTATAAAGCAATATTCAAGCTATCTAACTTGCATTGTGCATATTTTCCTTTTTCCTCTAAGCTTAGCGTGAAACGTTCATTAAATTTGAATTTATGTGCAGTACAAGAATTCTAGATATCAACGCTGCTCAAAATCCATTTTGCTGTTTTGATGTGAGGCACTATTTCATTCAGACTTACACTAGCTATACAGTTTTTGTGTAAAGTTGTCTGTATTTAATTTAACATAGTAATTTTAAATATAATAACAAAACCTAGATGCATCTGTACTTTCAATTAATTTCTTAGATTCTTGACACATGTAAATTGAAAGATGTCTAGTGGTTGATGAATAGCAAAAAAACCCAAACAGTGAATGTATACAAGCAAAGGTCTGAACTTGTAGACAATCTATGGAAACAAATTTATGAATTCTATAGGACACAATATTTGTCAGGAATCAATTTCAAGTAATTGGTTCCACACAGGCTTGTAAAACTGAAGTCTACTTCCCTGCTAAGTTTGCAATCTTTTTTTTGTTCTTTTTCCTGAGATTGGGAACGTCATTATATTGCCAGAGTAGCAAGCTGTCCGTATGATTCTTTTAAGGCTTGATACCCCTAATGAGTGCATTTTCTTTGGCCCCTTTATAAATCATTGTATTACATCATGCAGTATTTATCAGCCACCAGCCACCAGTGCCATAATCAGAGATTTGCACAGCAATGAGATGCTCAGATTTTTTGCACAAATGTTACATTAACTTCAAGGAGCCAGAATAGTCAGAAGGAAAGGAACTGGGCTCAGTGCAGAGGCCAGTTCTGGGACACAGGGTAATGTGCAAAACCAGAAAGTTATTACCTCCTGATCCCTACTTTATCAGTCAAACTTGAATAATGATTAGGTGTAAACCATGCTTCTTTCCTCAAAGGTTTAGATAGCCCATTCACTTTGCATCCAGCTGTTCTCAGTTTCTCCAGTGCTAATTTTTTTTAACCCATTAGATAGGAGAATACAAATAATAAAATTGAAAACTAAGGGCCTGTAGAATTGGGATTCCCATCTCAAGGTAAGATATATTTAGTGTTTTTTTCAATGAGACATGATACATAACCTACTTACTCCATGGAAACTAAAAAGTTATTTTAATAATGTTTTAATTCCATTTCTTATCAAATAAATACTGCACTTAATCTACATTTTGACTCCTTTGTTTGTGTTTCCTGTTGCCTACAGACTGATTTCTTGAGTTTTATTTTTAAATTGCATAGCTGTCTCTATCACTATAAAGAATATAAGATATATAACAATAGCTATCACATTTCAGAACCAGGAAAGCATCAATTAATGTTTTTGAAAAAGATGCCAGCAAACCCTATTACAACATTCTACAACATCAGACTAATTCCTTGAAAATGTGTCTATTTTTTCTTGTCTTTAACAGTATTTCTGCTCTTACTGGAAGAAAATATGACAACACATTATAAAACTGTGAGAAATATGTTGAACTGTGAATCTTTTTTAAAGTATTAGTAAGCAGATGGTGAAAGTATGACCTAGTTTCATACATTTCTCACATACATTTTGTCCTATACCTAAAATTCTTTAAACTGATTTGCAGATGAGGACATTTTGTCTTTTTTCATTCATCAGCACTGAAAGTGCAATTCAGCTGCTCAAAAGATGGAAGTTATCTAACTTTTGATGGCACAGAACCTACATATAGTGTTTCAAAGTTCTAGAAGCAATTGGGCAAAATTACAGGTGAGAGAAGATTATACAGAGCTTTCCATCTTCTTCCCTATCTCCTTCTAGTGCTACAGCCATGGAAATACTTGCTTAATCAGACCAAAATAAAGTGTTTTGTCACTATTGGCTTTTTGTGTAGGATTTATTCTCCTTGCCACCAGAGATCCCATGCTCTATAGCAATCATTAAAGCCACTTTGACACAACTGAGAATGATTATTCTGAATTTAGCGTATTTTGTATTCCTCTCACTACTGAGGTGAGCCATGAAAAAAAAAGAAAAAAAAAAAAACAACTTTCTCCATTCACTGCCATCTCTCAACAATAGACTTGTAGAAAAAAAAAAAAAAAAAGAGAATGAATGAAAAACTTATTTAATATCTGATCCTTTATAATCTTTTTAAGTGATTTCTGTGGCCAATGATGTTTGATGTACCTACTTTTTGTACGCTGTATCAGCATTTGACATCTCAGCAGAACTGAGATTGAAAGCTTTTTATAAGCTGCTTTCTTCTTATCAAGATCTGTCCCCCTGGATTTAGATCCTGGATTCAGGCCCCTATAAATAAGATCCTCCCTTACGCTGACACTGTTATTTCCATGGGGAAAGCATATTAACATATAAATATATTAGCATACATTAATGTGAATTCCTGGACACTTTTTTATTTTTGTGTTTCCTTCAAATAAATGAACATCACAACCTTTCTCTTTTTTTCTACATTAAAAAGCCTGTAGGACAAGCAGAAGAATCTAAACCCAAGAATGCTTTTCAAAGCTTTAAATCAACACTGCAGAAATATATGTATGATTATTCAGGAAACTATCTTCTGTACTGCAGAAGTAAGAAGTATAAACAACAGCCAGATGACTTTTCCATCAACATATGTTCTGGTTTTGATGAAAACCTTGCTGACAGAATTTCCAGACGCAGAAGACAGTGAGGTCCTGGACTAGTCAGACAGTAAAACTGCTTGCTGTGAGAGTGGGGGAGTATTCAAGTGACTTGAGTTAGTGAAAGGCCTTGAAACTTGTTCCTTCAAATCATGGCAGGAACTAGAGTAATTTGGATGTTCTCTAGGATTTCCTATGCATTTCTATCTCCACCATTATTAAAACCAATTTGAAACCTCTCTTTCATACTGTTGACTTGGATTAGCTCCTCTTTATACTCATAGGTGTTTCACTGTCTACTTTTGATCATTTTTCCTCCAGGACACACAAGCTTCCCTGTTGGGTGTTATACCTATCTAATGGGCTTTCTTTTGGAAAACTTCTTTCCCCCATGTTTCCCCAGGGGATTCAACTGCATGAGCATTCCTTCCTTACCTGGAACCCATAAAATACTACAGTAACATTTACTGGTCAAAAAGTATGCTTGTTGGGCTAATTTTTTTCCATAACTGATTTATTTCATCTAACTTTGCGTAACTTAACTCAAAACATTCTGGTAAAATGTATATGTAAATATGTATATAATTCACACTTCCTTTTTTTCATAACCCAGCAGTATACTTCTCATACATACTTTATAGTTTTTCTGTTTGTTTGTTTTTGTTTGAAATACTTGTTCCTCTCCTTCAGCTAATTATTTTTGTAAACCTTGCACTAACTGAAATGACCACTATTGTCAACCTGTTTTTACAGTGTTTTAATGACCCTAAAATGACAGGCAAATGAAGAAATTACTATATACTTATGGTACATATAAGGGTATGTGGGGGTTACAGCAGATGAACTGGAGGCATGCAAGTGAGCTGCTTTGCAGAAAGTCCTATTATAAATGAATAGATTATTCCTATGGTTAAGGCTAAAATGTGTTTCATAACTGTTTAATAATGCTGCATTATGGACTGTGGTTATCCTCCCTTGAAGACAAACAGCTTTTCAATCACTTTGTGCACTGCAAGCATTCCAGCCCTGAGCCCATACCAATTACAAGGAAAGCAGAATAACCTTCTCTTTCTCATATGTGCTGCTTTTATTTAAAGAGTCATTCCAAGTGGACTAATGCCAGCATTTCTACCCTGAGGACTTCTTCAGCACATTTACAGATGTCTGGCAGAGACTACAAATTTATGCAGTGGCCCGCTCACCAGTTTGAGGCCATACTCACCACAACACCCAGCCACTGAGTGGCCAACTAACGTCACCACCAGGGTGCCTTATTAATGTTAGATGTAAATGAGTCCCTCTAAATGCTGGAAATGCCAGCATCATATATGAGTCTTGTGTTAAACTGTGTGAGAAAAAAAACAGTGAAACATGCACATCCTCTAATCCTTTGGTGGGAACTCTTACATTCAGCTTCACTATACAGGATAAGATTTACATATCCTGTCAGCAGCAACCCCAAGCTGAGATGTCCTTATCAGCTAGTAACAGGTGTGCCTCCAGCAAGTTCTCAACTACACTGGAAGAAAGTGAGAGAAAAATTAGAGTAACCCCTGATCCAGGGCTCTATTCCTCCACAGAAAAGGATAAAATTCCCAGATGCTTCTATGAATCAGTAGGCACCTTCTCTCCTGACAGTAATGGGAGTGTAAACTAGAGGCTTGCCCCAGTCATGTGTCTTTGAGTTGTCTCATCTTGTATGTGAGTCCTCACATAGGAACTATCTTCTGTAAGACAGCTATTAACTCCTGTTAGCTACCAGTGGGAAGCCAAATCACTCTTCTTCGGGAACCCAGAAGCTACTTTCCTGGCCTGCTTCCTTCCTGCTTTCCCTGCCAGCAGAGAAAACTGCAGTGGGAGGATGGCTGGACATGAACAAATGGCCACAAATGGCATCTCTCTACTGAAAAATCTCTGGTTGGAGATGGCCAGCTGGTCAGTAATTACAAGGACATCCCTTTGAGTTCTACTGCTCAAATTTTTTTCTCTAAATCCAGCTTACTGTTTTTCTTAGCACTCCTGCCTGAGGTCAAGAACTATATCAGTCTGCAAGAGTTAATGTCTCCTTTTCAGGGAACAATCTGAGCAGTTGCTAAAAACCTTACTCCTGAACTAGGAGAACTGCTCCTGAATTAGAAGAAAGTGACATAATGCTTGTAAGTGCACTAAAACACACCCCAGGGAGTGGGGTGGGGGGTTTACATGAGCTAAAACTTAACATTCTTGAGATAATTAAAGCCCACATTCTGCTGTCAGAAATTTGCATTATGCTCCCATTTGACTCTAACCAGATCCCACTGGCTAAATGAGAATTACACCATTAGCTTAGGATCAGGTCCATTGACTTCAGAGAATGTAACTCCCTGACATATGACAGCAAGAAGAAGATAAACTTACAGAACACCAAAAAAAGCAAACTAAATATAAATTAATATCTCCATAATCTTTCAAATATGTAAATTTGAATTGCACAAATACTTAAACTATGCTTATTCTGTATATTAAATGGTCCTGGAAGTATAGAGATGATTTACATTTGAGCCTTTGAGAGGGGAGAGTGCTGATTTGTAATAAACGAACATATGTTCTGAAATAACTATGTGAGTCATATGATACCAAATACAGAAACTGTAATGCATAAAACCATTTTTAAATGTCCTCAACTTAGTGTGTGACATTTTATGTATGATAACGGAATTGATGGGCATTCTAAAATTACACATTCAAAACTGCTTGCATTTTCTTTTACAACTTACACTGAGCAAAATTTATTTAAACTCACCAACCATCCCAGTACAACCCACATCAGATCCTTTCTTTTTTAGTGACACACCTATTTAATTAGCAGTTGTCAAGATCATGTACCTTGCCCATTCCACTGTCTGGATTGGATAATTTCTTTGGTTTCCTCCACCATCTTGTCAAGTGCAGCAAATTAAAACTTCATGCTCTTGTACTTAAGTTTTTTTCACACTGTTATTATGCTCTTGTAACACTTACAATATCAACCTTGTCATCTCTGCTCTTCTTTTAACACCAACCTCTAACCCAGTTTGCCAGTTTGTACCACAAATGTTTCTCTGTTTTTATCTGTGTGATTTACCCACAGAATTCCTTCTAGTAGCTAATCTGCAAAGCTACTATTAATTGCTCCATGAAATCATTGCTCCAGAGACCCCAAAGGAAATTATCCAGGTGACAATGACTACGTTGAATAAGAACTATAGTTCAAGAATTAATCAGATTTAGACAGTCAATCTGTGCACACTACTGGTTTATGCACTTAGTTTATCCTTACCCACACCCCTCCATTTTTCCCCATTGCCATGCAGTGCCAGAAATTATTTTGAAACGGTTTTTATGAAGGAAACGTGAAGGAGAGGAAGAGCAGAGTTGAATCCAGCTTATCAACTGCAGTGAAGTAAAGGAAAAATCTGAAAAGAGTTATAATTTTCTGTAAATTCTCTGTCCCCAAGAGTGACTAAAACATTTATTTATATCAACAGAGCCAGACACTGTACATTCTAATCAAGTGCTAATGGGAGCTAATGTCTGATGTACATGCAATCCTTTGTATGCAAGTTAGAGCTCAGTAAAAACAGAAATAATTTGTATTGCCAGAGCATTCCCACATTTCTGGGTTGGTTTTTTTTTTCCAGTTTCTTTACCTTCTTGGTTTTATTTATTAATGCATAATATTGTTAAATAGGATAGTGAATTGCTTTTGTCTTTTGTTTTTAATGAAACAGATAATATAGAAATTAGTCAATACTCTATTTGCATGAATACTTTCTGACTCATTTATTTGGTGCCAATAATTTTCTGTTACCAAAAAAAAAAAAAAGAAACAAAGAACACTTACTGTAATTTTGTCTTACAAAAAATGTTCCTCATTTTCTGTGTTTCTAATTACATCTCTCATTGGCTACATATACACAATCAGAGCAGCTGTGATTGGCTGCACATTCACTTCTACTTTGTTATCTTTCAAATTCATGTACTCCTGCAATTATCTTAACAAGCCAATGCTTTCAGTGAAAGTGGAATGGGTAGGCAATTATCCACAAGGCATGGATTTGTAATATAATGCAATATAAAATATAATATATATATATATTTAAATTCCATAGGAAAGATATTATATCCTGTTGGATACATCTGAAGAATTTTATTCTTCATACTGAATGTTTTTGAGATTTGCATAGAGGTACACAGGCACCTGGCTTCAGAATTCACTTTGAATATTACCTCAGGGACCACACTTGTTAGAGAAAACATTGTGAAAAATAACTCAATAAGAGGTAAATTCTTCAGTTTTCTGAGAATATTTCTTGTAATTAATATTCACTTGGGAGTAAAACTGATAAAAATACTCAACATATTGGAAGGAGTGGTGGGAGGCTCTTATGTTGACTGTTTTATGATTTGTACAAATAGGGAAGTTAATGTAAAGTGTATAAATTAAATTATGTTAATTATTTCCTTTAAATAAAATGTAAACAATTTTAAGAAATTTTAAAGTACACATTGCAGAGAAGCTTTAGTTCAGAATTAAATCTAGAAAGAATGAAAACGTGTATCTTCTTTTTGGTCTAACTGTGAAACTAATAACATGGATTTAATGTATAATGGATAATAGTAATGAGATCAATATAATTAAAAACAGTGGAACTGTCTCATGCTCTTATTACTCAATATAGCTTTTTATTTTGAGTGCTCATACATCATCTCAAGGACCACTCTTTGCCTGTGCTAGGTATCATCCAAGCACATACAGGTGCCTTGTTCAAGGGCTGGAAAAGTAGAGACTTATGTGTGCTCTGGAGAGTTTTTGCATCTTTCACACTGTACTTTCTTATCTGAGACAATTATCTGGGCCTTCATCGTTACTAAAGCCAGTTGCAATAAAACAGTTAGGTATAGCTTGTTGGAACTGCTGATACAGTCATTCAAAGTACTTCTAAGCCAAATGATTTGTAAGTGAACACTTTAAATACCTCAAAATCTCCACTCCATCTCCTTCATATGTTTGATTTATTTATTTTCATTTGTAAATTCTGTAGTCTTCAATTAGTTCTTGAAAGGTGAAAGTTTCTCTTACCTAAGCCACTTTAAAGAAAGGCAAAGAACAGAGGTACTACAATGATTTTCAGCTTCACAGTGGTCATACACCAGTTTAGCAGACCTTTAATTTGTAAGTAAATCAAGCTTATTGTCAGAAATAGCCACAAGTTTGTGGCTCTTTCAATAGACAGTACTCCAAGGTTCTCAGCAATTCATCTCTCCTGCAGTGTGATTCTCTCAGAGGAAGGGAGTAAATTGTTTGAAGAACATTAACAATTTCAGCCTGATTGCAGTTCATTCTAGCTATCTTGTGATCTGCAATGGTGTTTTAAAGAAGAATCTCCCATATCAGTTATCTCCTTCTCTTGTTTGGTTTGTGTAAGCAATCAGGCAAGAAAACACAATCAGATTTCTTAGGAAAATGTAAATTACCCAAATAATTGGGGGTGGGTGGGTGTTCTATTGCTTTATCAAAGTAACACTGTTGATGTTAGAAGGTAGGTATATTTCAGAAAGCTTTGTTTTAGTGTATGTCCTTTAAAAATAACAGGAGATGGAACCTCATTTACATTCTTTTGCTAACTACTTTCTCGTATTCCAGTGTGCTTTATTTTTTCAATTACAAATTTGACAACTCAGTCAGCAAATGCAAGCATATATGTACATTATTTTCTTAACCGATAATTAGGCAAAGGAGAAAAAATGCATATGTTCTGAGTCTGTCTTTTTGTCTTCATGTATGTCACTCAAAATATAGGGCATATCTTTGCAGAAGATTAATAATATAAAGTCTGAATGCTTAATCAAGCATTATTTTAAGACATCTTTTTCAGATTGATAAAGACCTCTAAGGTATATCTAAGCTCAATGTGAATTTTGCAGGAACTTACTGACATTAGAGTATGGTCATAATGACCATAATCTGATACGTGTATGAACCACCAACTTCCAGTAAAGACAGTGAATTCAAAGTCTTTCAGTGAAAATGAGGTTGAGTTATTTCCACTTTTTGTTAAAGTTGCTCAGATACCTCCTAAACTGTTCTACTAAGAGGCTGGTCATCTCACTGTATTGCAGTAATATCTTGTCATGTGAGCAAAGCAAAATGCCTCATGCTATGATCAGACTGAATGAGCAGTATTTGGCATTTTGGAGGTTCTCATATGCACCATAGCAAATCAAACAATGAAAGATTAGCAAAAGGTCTGAAAGTCTGTGCAGTTTTAATAGCTTTTGTTCCTATGTATGTATACACACATCACCACTTCATATCAAACTTCATTACAAGTAGATATTACTCACAGACAGGCCAATTTCTTTCATTTCTGAATCAAGACTGGGAAACATTGCTTGCCATATGTGTGGAGCCTAGGAGCTTGTCTAAATAAACAGCCTGAGCAAAAGCTTTTTAATATTAATTAAAAATATTATTAACAGACTTTTTAAGCATCAGGAACAGAGCTTTAAATAGGTACTTTGAAAACATTGTTTCTGTACACTGGCTATCTAAGTCTTTCCAATAAAAGTAAAAAATCCTTATTCCACAACCGTTTGTTTTACAGAACAGGATCTGGACCTAAAATAGTGCTACATGATACACTACAATAGTGCTAAATAATACACTGACCTTAATGTGGGTTTTTTAATAGCTCAAGAAAAAATGGTTATGTAAATAGAATAGGACTGAAAATACTTAAGCTGGAGAAGAACAACATAAATAAATATTACTATAAAAATAATGCATTTATTCCTTAAATAAACCTAAAAATGTGTTGCTTAAAATTAAAGATGAAGAGAAGCGAAGCAAAGCACAGCGAAGAGAAGAGAAGAGAAGAGTTGAGTTCCAGTTGGAATGGACCTACAATGATCATCTGGTGACCACTTCAGGGCTGACCAAAAGTGAAAGCATGTTATTAAGGGCATTGTCCAAATGCCTCTTAAGCACTGACAGGCTTGGGGCATCAACCACCTCTCTAGGAAGCCTGTTCCAGTGCTTGACCACCCTCTTGGTAAAGAAATGTTTCCTAATGTCATGTCTGAACCTCCCCTGGTGCAACTTTGAGCCATTTCCAGGTGTCCTGTCACTGGATCCCAGAGACAAGAGCTCAGCACATCCCTCTCCACTTCCCCTCCTCAGAAAACTGTAGAGGTCACCCCTCAGCCTCCTTTTCTCCAATCTAGACAAACCTGAAGTCCTCAGCCGCTCCTCACAGGACATGCCTTCCAGCCCTTCCACCAGCTTGGTTGTCCTCCTCTGGATACACTCAAGGACCTTAACAACCTTCTTAGATTATGGGGCCCAGAATTGCACACAATACTCAAGGTGGGGCTGTATGAACACTAAAGAAGAATCACCTCTTTCAACCAGCTAGTTATATTGTGTTTGATGCACCCCAGAATGCAGTTTGCCCTCTTGGCTGCCAGGACACGCTGCTGACTCATGTTGAGCTGCTGTCAACCAACACCCTAGATCCCTTTCTGCAGGGCTTCTCTTATCATTTTCCCATATACATAGCCAAAATTTTTTTGTAAGAGGGATTACAGTAGCACCACTTTCTACATCTGGGTTTCTGATTGAAAATCCAACTTTGGGTTGCAGTGAAAATAGGTGTCTTTAGAAACAGTTATCTTTATCAACTCTAAAAGACAGACAAACACAGCCTTTTTGGATAGTCAGTGGAATATTGAGGATGTTGAGAAAGAGATGAAATCTTCCACAGTTTTCATTTCAATGACGTTGTTTAGTAACAAGGAAGACAATTTTAATACCAAGAATTTTCATGGGGTTTTGATGCTTTCTGCTACCCACTTTCTAACTAATACTACTTTCATCTTCTTTCTTTTCTTTTTCAGCAGTTGTGTCACTGCTATAGCACTTTTTACTTCCTTTCTTTCTTCCTTCTACATTCTCTTCTGAAGTACAGATAATAGATATTGTTTCAGTAGAGGGAAGACCCTACCGAAAAACCTAAAATACATTTGTGTTTCAGTAAACCTTATATATAACAGTCCCTAATTATAAAGTACACTGAAAATTGGATGATTAGGAATGATATTAGGAATGCTATGATAGATGTAGCAGAAGTAACTTGGGTAAGAGCACTCTAGGTAGTGAGATTTTTCATATTTTTTGTGCTTCCATTGCTAACAGAATATTTGCTAATTATCATTCTCTTTATATGATAGACTCATCATTACTGATCATAATGTGCAGATGATGGAGACAGAAACCGAGGCCCTCCTTTAGTTTCTTTTTCCTGTAGTGAGATAACACATATACTGATGCAGATTAGAATAGTTGTGTTGGTTTTCAGCAAAACACAGTTGAAATACCAGTTACTATTCTCAGAACAAATGCTAACACGGAACATAGACCCAGCACCCAGAGTAAATTTCTGCTGAGAGCCATGATATATTCTGTCTGATTTGCCTTTTCAAAAGAAAACCTTGTCTCTGTCTACTAAAACAGACCAGAGTGATGGAGAATGATCCTTTGCCTCTGTTGTGCTGGCATCGGAAAGGAAAGAAATTCAAAGACACAGTGAGCAGCAGCTGGGCTTTACCAGCTTCTCCAAAAGCGCAGCTTCCAAAGAATGTAACAGGGGAGAAGCTTCAGCCCTACTCTAAGAAAGCTACAGTAAAGATGAAAATACTTTTACCATTTTCAGCTGGCTGACCAAGGCCCTGGGATCTTGGCATACAGCTCTTGGCATACTGCTTAAGAGGCCAGAATAAATCCACTGAAATCAGGGCAGCTGAAGGTGTCTTCTGGAGTTTTCTAAGCTTCCTTCAACTTAATTGTACACCAGGGGCATCAAATATATTTTGTGGAAGGGGCTAAATCCTACCTTGAGTTACAGACTATTAGCTTGTATATATGTTCAGGATTGCATAGTTTCCTCCTGAGTAGAGTTCACACTGACCTCACCAGATGGTACCAACCTATATTGGAAAGAAAATATATACTTTATGTAATAAATAATCTTAACATTCTCTCAACTTTAATAATCCATTGTCATTACATGCAGCATGGTGAAGTCTGTTCCTTAGGCCCAGGGAGAAATCAGTTTCTGTTTCTTTCTCCTTCTATTGTTCTTTCTGACTTTTATTGTTTTTCTGTGTGCTGTTCTGTTCTTTCCTCTGTATTTTTATCCCTTCAGTGTCTCCAGTAAGTGGAATGGGACATTCAGAAAAACATCATCCTGCTTCACAACTGACACTCAAAAGAGCAGTGAGGCAGTTCACACCTTAGTGAATAAATGCATCTGCAAATTCCTGCCTGACTTTACATTCAGTTTGCATGTATTTCATTTCACATTTCATTTCAGAATGATGAAGGCTTGGTATATAGTTGTTTTACAAAAAAATGAAAGGTGGAGTCCTGAGTAATCTGAATATATAGTGAACAGCAAAAAAATGTGCCCACACCCAACTTGTACACCTAGATCCATCAGCAGCAAACCTTGTTAAACTTCAACTTAATAACCTGACAGAACCTCTGTATGTGACTTTTTTTATGAATAAAGGCTTTCATTAAATTTATGGAGAAACTCAGTGAGATTGGATTCCTCCTTCCTCATGCTTCTTTGAAAACTTCAGCCAAAACCAAAACCAAACCCAAAGCAACCCTGCTCCTTCAATCCCCCTGCAAAAAAACCAGAACAAAACAAAATAAAAATCTCAAATCTTCTATCTGTGCATTTTTGTCTATGCCCCTGAATTAAACAAGCCAAATAAATGTGGCAAGGAGTCACTCAGCTGGATACTGTACCACTAATGGGGAGCAGACTGCAAATTCCACACACTGGAGGATTTTCTCATGTTGTGACTCAGTATTTTTCCAAATTGGGCCAAAAGAAACTCCAAGCAGTAACTTTACTTTTTATTAAAAATATTCATTTTCAGGGGAAATGTCCTCTTTTTCTTTTCTTCTGGCTTTTTTTTCACTTCTCTGTCACTGGTTTCATAAACATCACATGAAGGTAATGCTGCTCTGTCACAGTTTCAAAAGGGCAAAGGAAAAATTACTTTTTTCTGGGTTGTTATTTTTGTTCAGTACTTGCTATATACTCCTTTCACAGATAGTCTTTCTGTGAGTTCAGGCTGCTGTTTTGTTTTTCATTGCTGTGCAACTAATAACTTGCTGGACTAGTCCAAGGCTTTGTCTCTGTGCTCCATTCTCAGCCCTTTGTTTCATGACAGTTATTTTTCTCCTTTCACTGGCAGCATTTGCTTGTCCTCTGTACTGGCCATTTGCAACCAGCTCTGGTCTGTCCACAGCATGTGCATGTGTTCTTCAGTGACTTCATGGACTCCTCCAACCAGCACTGTGTTGCCACCTGCTCAAAACACTTTCTGATGGGTGCTCCAGCTGCACCTCTTTCTGCATTGTGCTGGCATTTCCCTTCCTGCTATAAAAAATAACAGAACTTTTTTTTTTTTTTTTTTTTAATCTGATAATAACTGAAACTTTTGGTTAGTAACAGAGTATCAAAAGGGACATAACAGGTCAACTTCTTTCCACCTTCTACTATAGATGTTGCTGGATCCCCTTAGGATATTTTTGCACAAAGTTCTTCCAGTTCTTTTGATGACACCTCCTTATGAATTACAACTTAAACATTATTCATATTCTAATAAAATAAATCTTTAATCATGCATTCAGTTCTTTACTCTGACTGCTCCCTTCATTTTCTACCTTTTGCATGGTCAGAGGCATTGTTTTTATTTTTTGTTTCTGCAGTGCAACATATGACAAGTTTGTCCATAATTAAGACTCTGAAGTAGACAAGATTTTTGTATTCAAATATAAGAATGGGGAGAAATAGACTCAGCATGAATGAAAACTGAATCTTGCCAATATCTGGGTTAAAATTAAAAAGAAGTATATATTGTTTCCAATCACCTTACTGTGTTTCTTTTAATCCATATGGCATTCCAAGTTTCTAACACTATTTTCTTTAACTTATATTGTTTTTATATGTAATGAAATGTAATGAAGAGGTATAAACCTAAAAGCTTTGTTTTAAAATTTCAAAAGGAAATATCTCAACATTTCCAAAATGGAAACTTTTTGATTAAAAATGTTCAGATTATATATCTCAATGTTTGAAATGGTCTGCTTTTTATTTTGCCCAAAGTATTTGCAAATATTTATTGTTTTAACTCCCTGAGAAACTGATTTTTTTATACCAAATTCACTGTTCATTAAATTTTTCACATATCTACTGGAGAATAATACTAGAAAAATAGCAATAATAATTATCTGTCACAACCCAAATGCTGTTTAAAAACTTGTTTACAATAGATCTAGAAATATTCTTTTTTAATCAAAATCAGGTATATCGACAAACTAGAATGCAACAGTTTTACAGGGTTTGGCTATATAAAATGTCCTATTCAAAGTGATGCTAGTCCTTTGTTTTTCATGAGCACTTAGGATGACTTTTTTTTGTATAAAAAAACTTATTCCATTCAAGATTCATTATGCTACCAAGAAAAAGCCCTAAAGGAAAAATAAGGTACCAAAATAATGGTGATTACTGAGGATTTTGCTAGTAGTTGCAAGGAAATGTTTTACATCTTATTGACTAGAAAGAGACAAGTCTTTCTCCCAAAAGAACAGATTGCATTTGTTTCAGAAATTTGAGAAATGAAAAGCATTAAAATGTTTTTCTACCTCCAAATACAGCATCTCCCTCTGTATGCGTGACAGGGCAACCAAAGTTGTTCCAGAAGTAATTGTATGACTTTATACACTAATGCCTACCCTCCTATTGCTTTTTTTTTGATAAATACTATTTATAATGTGTTGCCTCTTTGGTTTATATCGGCTTTTTCCAATGTGGAATTAATCAAAAACCCACATTTTTGGAAGAGGAGCAGTGTGTGGTATTTTAAAATACAGAATTTCTGCAAGAAAATTCTGGACTGCTCCCTGGACCTGAAGTTAAAATTTAATAGGAAGTGCTGTATTTTAAATGTTTTGGGTTTTGTTTTGGCTTTTTTCTTTTTTCTGGGGAGTGGAAGAATAAAACCAAATCAAAACAAACAAACAAACAAAAAAACCTGTCTCATTGGCCTTTAAGGCATTTCCAACATCTTTCTTACACAGGAAAAGCTGATAAAGTGTATGACACTTCTTTATCTTGAACAGTACTGGGAGGACTTTTCCATCTTCATCAACTCACTGCTCTTTCCAAATATTGTTTACATCAGGAAGGTCAAAGTATGAAAAAAAAACATTTTTCTCAGACTGTTTCTGGGACTTATGTACATATCTAATCAACCTTCACTTTCCAGCAGGGCTAAACATATTAACCCTCTGTTTTTTACACAGTTTGACCTGGTATCAATTCTGTGTTTCAGGAGATGCCAGCTATATATTTTTGTAACTAGCAGAGTCCACAAGTCAAAACAACATTGCTGGAGCAACCAAAATATGGAAACAATTTTACTAAGAGTCATCAAAGTCATTAAATTTGACAGAATAATCATCCTTTGAATAGCTCCCTCTAGTTTATCTGTTGTTTAAAAAAGGGAAGCTGAAGACATATTTTCAGTTTCCCATGAGTGAATCCTCATCACTATTTTTAAATTATTTTAAGGAAATGTAAAAAATAAATGTAAGTACTGGGCGTCATACAAAGAATATGGTCTTAAGAAATGTGACTTCCTTCTCATTACTTCTGCGTTAACTGCTCAGTCTATTGTATCAAACCTTATCTACTGTCTTGAAGAAAAGAACTTTGGAGGCTCTCTCTCTATGTCAACCTAATATTTTGCTGGAACAGCTTGCTTTTCTTCCTTGGGATTTCTACATACAGAGTAAAAATGAAACTTTTCTTTTTCCAATCATTTTACTACACTGGAACTGCAGATGTGATCATGAGCAAAGGCAGGGTAATTAGATATTCAGTTACTGGCTATGTGAAACTGTATATTTTTGTTTTCTGAATAAAGACAAAACTTCTTATAAAACCTCAAAGGCAGGGAATAACTAATGGAAAAACATTATATTGGGCTGTGTAATATGTCTGAGAACTGTTCCTATAACTGGTATTCTGAAAGTGGAGGTATTTATAGCAGGTATACATATGTAGTGCTATTAACATTGATACCTCATTTTCAACGTAAATATTGCTTAAATTATGGTATCATTGCAGGACTAGGTGTCTGCTTCCCCTGAATTTTGCCAAATTCTGGTTAAAGATCAAAGACAGTATGAGATTCTTGTAATTTTTTATATATCCATACATTCTGGGAATCCTGAATAGAAGAAATAACACACTGAAATGGTATACTCTGCAAATGGTTACATAGAAGTTGTTGCTCTAGGAACTTAATTGACTTAGTTGACAGTCTTAAGCATTTCAGAAAGGAAGAAGAGAACTTACTCTATCCCTGCAAGGCACACAGAAAGATCAACAAAACTGTATAGTCACCAGAATCAAATACTGCTAGCAAAGCTGACAAAATCAGTGTGATTCCTTTACTCAGGTCCACAGCCAAATGGGGATATAAAAAGTAATGTTATTTTCTTGTGCTAAGCTCTATCCTAAAACTAAATCAAGATGTAAATGGACTTATACCAGCACTGCCTGATGGTGATTAAAGTCACTATAAGACAGCTAATATTGATATAGCACAACTACAGCCACAATTTGATTGTTCAATGCATGGGTCTATATTTCCAGCTTGAGTAAGATAGGTCTGCCACTTTGTGGTGCATCATGTCTTTTTGTGTTTTTATCATAGGTCATAAAATGACAAAAGTGGTTCTTGAATTCATCTTAACACTAATACTCACACACATGTATGTGTATATTTTAATGCAGATACTCTATAGTTCATCTATTAAAAATCCAGTATTTCAAAAGTATATATATGAGGGTAGAATGTAAAACTCACAGGTGGTGTGAAGCAATTCCAGTTGCAGACAACTAGTTCTATTAACCTTCAAAAATAAAAGATATTTAGTATCCACCACTTCTCTCTCAAACATATTTGAAATTTCTTATCAGAAGTCCATTAGAAACTTCTTTAATTTTCTTTCACAAATAAACCTGCATCTTCAGAAGTAATGTAAAATTTGAATAAAAGAAAAAGAAAATCCCAGAAATTCCCAAGAATGTCATGGAATGGACAAAACTCTGTGAAAAGAAAAGTTAGTTTCCTAAAAGCTTGTCATACTTAGATGATTTGAGTAAAACTTAACATTTTCTCCATTCCCATCCACAATGGAATAATGTTCATAATACTTGAACTGGAATAAATACCTGCAAAGAGAATAAACCAGTGAAAATATTTTTCTTGTGGAGCAAGGTTTTCTGCTCTGCTTACTTTAATTGAACAGAGATTTTTTTTGTGCTTGTTCAGTGAATTCCCACTTCTTGAATTTCCATATCCCATATGTATTTAATACATAAGTCAGGAAAAGACACAGGCAAGCCCAAAGCCAAATTCACTTTTTGCTAAAAAGGCTGTTCAGTTTTGACTTGACACAATGTCCATTGTGTGCTCTGTATGATTTGTACTTCACAACTCCAAGTTGATTTACTGCATTTGCTTTAATCAGTTTTGTTTTCATAAGGCCAGAGGTGCTCTTTTTTAATTAGCATAATAAACAAACAGGACTTATCTCACATCTTAGTTTGTCTCTGTAGAAGAGTTCATTAAAATGACTGGATTTATCTTGTTAAACAGGAATATTCATTCTATGCTAACCTTTCCTCTGCCACATACAGAATAGAGCTACAGATAAAAGAATTTAATTTATTTAATTGCTGTCCCCCAGTATAGTTCGGCTAGTCAATACATGAGGGCAGGACCTCACTCTGGGAAGCATGGTTTATTATCCCTTCTCCCCAGCATAACCCTCTTGCCTCATATTGCAGGCTACCTGCACCTGGTGCGATCTGCTGTCAGATGTGCTTTCAGCGTAAGAAGTCACCATGTGTCCAAGACATCAGTTTATTCATGGGAGCCAGGAAGCAGGTCCCACTTTTTGAACATAACCTTAATGAACCATTAGAGCAAAAATAGTAACTGGTCTTTTACTTTAGGCTATGTGAACTTTCAAATACATTGATGGTTGTCCAAGCCCTAAGAAAATAGTGAACCTGCAAAACTGAATTAAAGTTTTTTGTAGGACTTGTTTTCTGATGGGATTTCAATAAAATGTACTCAGAGGAACCTTATAACTCCTGAAAAGAAAAAGCAAAATATTTCTTTCAGCTTATTATTTTAAGCCACCCCAAACCAAAAAAAGTTCACTTTAAGTTTCTTTCCATAGCTTTGATATAATTTTCATACATCTGCATTTTTATCTCATGTAGCTATGTATATCACAGCTGTATGAAATACTGCTAGGAACTGTGAAGCATTTCCTAGAAAATATATGTTCCTCTTTCAAACACCTCACACAGCAATTGCTATTTTATGTACAGTTCAGCTGGGGTCCATGAATGAACCAAGGACCAAAGAGCAAGGCCAATCACATCCTCAGTAATACTGGATCCTGTGTCACATAGGCACCACACATATGCACCAGTAAGCCTGATACACCAGAGGGGTTTTGCTGGTAAAAAAAAAAAAAACATATTCTGCATCAATTGTACTGCCTACTCAAAAGAGTCTGTCTCGCACCAGCACTAGGACATTTCACAATAGGAGGAGGCAGGGAGGATTTGTGGGGTTGTTTCTTGTCCTTAGCCACATTCCTCATCACCACCAATGCTTTGACATTCTGTTGGCAAATAGAGTGGTGACGTTCTCTTTTGTGCTTCCCTCAAAATGGATTATCTCATAGTGACATAGTCCTCTGTAAGAAATAAAGCTACTAGATAAATTCGTAGATAACCTGGAATTGAGAATGACAAGGCATTTTGTTTGTTTTTAATGTGACTGCAAAGGAAACTTCCCAAGGGGCACTGCTGACATGGAGTAAGTATCAACTACAGAGGAAAGGCGAAAAGGTTGTGGAGAGGAGAGAAAGAAAGATTGTCCTCTTCTCCAGACTTTTCTCTTCCAATGAAGTTATAAAAAGTCAGTTCCAGATGCCTTGCCAGCCCCCAGCTATAACTTTTGCCTTGTGTTCATGTCCTAAGTGACATACTGCTTTGCATGTGATTGCAGAGCTCTTAGATCAGACAAGTACTTCATTCACTTCTCTGGGTGATGATGCTTGCCTGCAGGAGGGAAGACCGAAGGGATACCGAATTGTTCTTTGGTAGTTGTATACCATGTACTGCAAACTCTGTAACAGCTGTTACATACTGAAGAAATGTGTAGCTCAGGTCTGTTACCATTATTTAACATCTCTCTCATGACACTGAACATTAAAATGAGAAATCCTGAAGCAGACAAGGTATAAAACAGAGGTCAAAGTGGATGAAAATAAATTATAAAATTGTCCCTGTGTGATCCTCTTAGGAACTACATGTTGTGTATTGTAAAACACGGATTAATTAGTTATCAAGAAATTTTTGCACAAAAATACCAAGTGTTGCAAAAGTATTGTACTGGTATTATTACCTGAGTATTAGAAGTCAAAAAAACATACAGCTAGTTCTGCAAATTGAAGTCTATATTGTGAGCTATGATGCTTCTCTCCTATAGCTGTATAAGTTTCAATGCCAGAGTACATAAAGGCATCAACAGGTAGCTAGGAAGTCAGTCCCAAAGCCAGTCCAATTATACACGTACAGAACTTTCAATGTATTCTTTTTCTAAAATTCCCTTTTAAGAAAGTGGTGTTTTGCAGACAGATGGTTAAAATCTTTTAGACAAATAGTGTATTATAAAGCAATAATGACCTTCTAGATACATGCCTAGAAGTCTTATGCTTAATTATTACAGATAGAAAACAAGAAAACATTACCTTAGACCAAACAAAAAAGACTCAAGGGAAGAAATCATGTATTATTCATGTATCATTTTGATTTTGAGCAACATGTTCTTCTATTTTTAGAAAGAGAAAAAAAAGTGCTATTGGAAATATGAGATCTATTTTGTTACATGGGCTTGATCCTGAGGTTTCTGTAAAGTTGCAGTGGTCACCAGCATCACTTCTTCAACAAGGTTTGCAAGACTGGATCCATTGCCCAGAAGACCTTCCTAAAATGAATTGTACAGGACCTGGCTTGAAGAGGATTTAGTGAAAATCAAATAGAATAAATGCTTTAAAAGTAAGCACTGAAATCGCTATAAAAATAGCAGAGGGATGATTATGCAATAAATCTAATAAACTATCTTTAAAATGTGCAACAAAGAAGAACCTAATTCACTTAGAATGCTGAGAAGCCTAAATGGTTATAGAACATCACAAGAGTAAAATTCCTACTTTCAGAAAAATATTCATGCAAATGATAAGACACTATGCCTTCAATGTCCACATTCATCAGCCTCTGGAAGAAAGATATAATTCATTAACCATATCTTAAGGAAGCTCTCAGAAGCTAAAAGTTCAAACTGTCCTAAACAAAGCAAGGATATTTTTTCTTATTGTATCTTTTCAAGTTGCCTCTAGCTGTTCAGAGCCAGAGTAGCTTTTCAGTTAAACATTTTCTGAAGTGAATTATTGAGTGCTTTTTTCTGATGTGTGCCAAAGATGTCCAATTTATACTTTTGTCATACTATACAATTGATTTCTGTGATTATGGTCATAGGATTTGTTTGGGAGGAGTGGGGGGAGGGAGGAATTCTCTTTTCATACTCCCACACAATGCTATTCATTTTTAGGATCAAATAGTATTTGAAAAAGTTCCTATGGTGAGTAGGCTTAAGGTTTTAATAACCTTCTAACTCACACAGAACAAGTATTCATCCCACCCTATAGACCTTTATGTGAGAGCTGCCCAATGTGAAAGCATAAAGTCTGATGGTTTGTTATTTTTGGCATCATATTTATACCAATAAAAGTGGTATGAAAAGAGTGAAGTGTGTGGCAAATATGTTATCAGTCTGCTTTGGAAGCATTTAATATCTATGTTGGGTTCACTTTGCCAAGGGCAGGTGATTTTACAAAATACGGTGTGATGGAAATTCAAGCTTAGAAAGTCAGTGTCTTACAAAATCAGATGTAGACTTTGGCAGTGAGCCAACAGCAAGGTCTACGTGCTACTGACATTCCACTTATGCCTGTCAGAGGCCATTTGGAACTCTTACAAAGTGTTGAGTTGCATTGAGAAAGAGTGGTAATGATAAAAAAAGAGGGTATTTGGGGAGTCTTCCACAGTCTCAATGCCAAACCTTGACCTCTGACCACACCATGATTTTAAGATCTTCCCACCAAGGGACATCTTTTTACACTGTTCGTTAGTGACCTGTCCCAGAAAGGTCCAGGTCTGGGACTGGGTTCTGTGCGATGCCAATATGTGAAAATCTCACTTCCTTACTTTGAAAGGACCTCTACACTCTAGCTTATGTTCTCAACCTACTTTTCCAGTCTACTAACAACAGCCTAATGCCAACAAGGCAGTAGATGTTCTGTCTTTTTTTTTTCTTCTTTTTTTTCCTCACCCTCAAATGGTGTTTATTTTTGCCAAAGTGTTCAGGTAAAGTTGTGTGAAGGAGCCATCACCTAAGTAAAACCTCTTTTATCTTGTATGTAGCGATACCACAAAATCTGCTACAGGCTTGGGTTCATATGTTGTTTCTCAGAGAAAAAGCAAAAGACTCATCTTACTCATACTTCTTTCTTCTCTAGTTCCTTGTGTTTCAACACAAGCACAGCTACATGTTCTGATGATGGAAAGATGAAAGGGAAGTATGGGCCACATTTGCCTGATGGCTGCATTTTCCACACTTCTCTGCCAAATACTGTCCTTTCCAGCAACCTGACATGAAGACATTAAGCAATGTATGTAATCCTTACTTGCTCTCAACTTTTATCAGCTATTAATGTTTTAACACAAAACCCAGTGTCTATAATATTTGTGTAAAGATAGATCTTGTGTCCATATTTCACCACAGTCAGGAAGGATCTTCACATGTCTCGAAAGGGATAAACCTTGTCTTGCTCTGAATGCTGTTAACATGAACCTTGCCAGACAAGGCAAGTTTAGATGGGTGTAGAGGCAAAATCACAATTTCTTTCAAAGGAAGACCAATAGCAGCTGAGCAAAGTGAGTGGTGAAAACATCTATCTTCAGTTGTTCTAGGATCTATATATAATTC
This sequence comes from Gypaetus barbatus, assembly GCA_028022735.1. NCBI lineage: Eukaryota > Metazoa > Chordata > Aves > Accipitriformes > Accipitridae > Gypaetus > Gypaetus barbatus. The sequence goes on along the minus strand of CM051562.1, from coordinate 27,491,536 downwards.
TTAGTAGAAATAGTTTTAAATTTTGACTGTAAATTTTTCCAACAATGTAAATTGAATTTGGGCAGATTTTATAGGGTAAAGTAGTACAGTGCAGGGGATAATCTCAAATAGAATATTAGATGCTAAACTAGAGGAAAAAAAAAAAGGGAGAGAGAAAGAAGGAAAAACACTTTTTAAAGTCCAAAATCAATTTTGCCATAAAAAGTTAATAAAATTATAAAATCTGTACCATAGCCTTCAAGGATCTTCTGAGCACTGTGATGACACATAATTTTCTGTATGAATAGAGTTATTATACTTACAATAAATAGACAACCAAGTAGACTTTCATAACACCTGAGTCAAAGAAGGTTACTCTAAGTTTATTTTATAATAAAGGTAGCATTTTAGACAGACAAGATCTCTACTTCTACTATGACATTTTGTTAAACTTTTCTAGAAATTTCATTTAATTTTTTTCATTTTAAAAAGTGTATTGTATTTTTATAAAATCTAATAACTTTTTTTTACATTCAAAAGCTTTTTCTGAAAATTATGTAAATATTTGATCACTTTTCACAGTTAATGTTACTTAACACAGAATAAGTGTTTGAACTTCCCTTAATAAAACTTCTATTGTTGTGTTCTTCTTTTTAAAAGATAAACATGTATTTTCCCACATATGAAGCATTGTACTGTTCTATTTATAAAAAACCCCAAACTTTGGGTTTAGTCCTAAAGCATAACTTAAATAAGAAATTAGCTGATCCAGGAAAATATGTTTCAGAATGTAAGTTGAAAATACATGGTACGTACCATAGCAGTTCTTTCTTTGTCAAGAATCCTAGCTCAGGACAGGAAGCAAAGGCAGTTAAGGAATGTGTGGACTGTGAAGATGGGACCAAGTATTGAAGTGCTATCACAGACTTCAAGTTTGTAATACCAGTTCAGTCAGGTTCTTGGTCTGAACCTGTACATTACATCTAAATGTGAAGCCAGGTGTGTGTGCACAGGTTTCGATACTCTTTTTTACCCCTACTCCCTCAGTGCAAGAAGTAAGAGCAGTGATTCTTTAAGACAAGCAAGTCTCTGCCAGGAGCGAATAGTATTTTACAATGTGATTCTTATCTGGGACAAAATGTAATTTGGAGGATAGTCATATGTTTTGTATTATGCAGTGATGCAATCCTTAACTTTTCAAGGTACCTTTGACAAGATTCAGAGAGGCATAATATATTTATAATTATGATATCTGTTAAAAATTAAAAGTAAGTACTGGGTTGTTTCTATTTTTCCTCTGGAACAGAACATACAGACAAAACAGATTATCAGATTTCTCTATAGACCTGCACTGAAAGCTGAAGTTTCATAGGGACTTATAAAAAAACCCTCAATATACAGAAAAAGTCATAGCATTGCCCTGAAAACTGGAATACCATAATCAAATTTCAGTATGTGATGAAATTTACTTCAAAAAATTATGCATTCAGCAGATTATTAATTAATGCTCTGAACTGTTTACTCCTCAATCGATTTTAGTATGTTTTTAAGGTGTATTTGTTATACAGTCTAGTTAACATTCAGTCCTGAAAATACTGTAACCTGCTCTGCATTCAGGTATTTACTCCCCATTAATATACTTGCAACTGGCAAAGTTATAAATTCATAGGATAAATTAATCTGTGAATATACCAGGAGGGGAAATTTCATTTTTGCATTTCATTGGAAATACAACATTTTTCAATTTTTTGTTCAGCCTGAGTGGGTGAACTGGCTCCTGGCTCCTTCAGCCAAACAGGACACAGAAAGAATGCCACATGGTGAATATAATTAGCCAACAAATGTAAGGTTCAAACATTACCTTAGAGTGTCTGCATGCCATCTGCAAATCGAAAATGTAGTAATAAAGAAATTTCAGTACTGAAGACCTTTGAGGGAAATATAGGTCATATAGCCCTTCCCCTTACTCAGTAGTAGTAACAAGTACTCTGGAAATGATGCTATAGTATTTTCTTAGAGAGGATTGGTATAAGAAAATCATGCATTATGCTGTACATATGAAACATGTTGTCTGTATCTTCATTATGAGACCCAATGAAAGGCTAAGGCAGCAGAATTGACACTTAGCTCTCTGTACAGCATGTTAATGCAAAACTGTGACTCAACAAACACATTTTTGAGGCACCAAACTTTTGGGCTGGGAGAACTCTGTAAGTCATTTATTTCTTATCTACATTTACTGAGTAATATTTACCTGAAGGACTTGAGGACTTCAACCTTTAGGGTTTCCTGTATCTCCCACAGATGCTGTTTTCCGCTGGAACTGTGAGTTATTCCAATAGCTCAGTGTTGGAAGATAACTTTCCACTGTACTATTTCCGTGTGTTGCATAAATTTTCCTTTGGATAAAATGCATAGACAAGTCTCAAATCTAGGTCTGCTCTGTGCTGGCTGTTTGTTTGGATCATTAGATCACTGAATCAGATGCTTAGATTTACAGCTGGATAAATAAATCAACTCAGACCATGTGGTGTTTTCTTTTAGGAGCTGTAATTCCCTATCTATTTTTGAAAGAAAATGTAGTCGTGTTTTACAGATGGGTTCTAGCCTGCATTAGAAAAGGATTTAAGGCACTCTTCCATCCTCAGCATTTCCTCTTTGGTTTGCTGTAGTTACCTGTATCCTGAACAAGTTAGTTTCTGATAAGTCTTCACTCAGTGAATTGTTTCTTCTTGGTGTTAATCAAAGCTGCCTAGTTGTCCAAGTGTTCTGCATAGCCTATGTGCCCTTACAAGGATTGGGGATTGCACCCTGAGGTCTCAGAGCCTAACTACTACAAGGTGTGACATAGAGAGTTGCAGGGTCTAGGTATTTTGCTTTACTGTAAAAGGAAGTTTACATAAATTGTTGCCAACTGGCTGAGTGTTCACATTATTAGAAAAGCCAGCTAGTTTACAGGTAAGAAATAGATTGAGGTTGTGCAGTATCCTTGTTACAGCTCTATCCCTGGAAAAATTGTCCCTGTCACTTTGTATTTGAAAAGAGCAGTATGGAATACATGGCATGAAGAAACAGTGTCAAATAGGGACAGTAGGAAGATAGCTTACTTGTATGAATAGCATAAGATCTTTATAATGAAGAAAAAATTGTTCATTACAGTGGGGGTATTTCTTTATTGTTTATAAAATATATTTTCCATTCTTTGTGATAGCCTTGAAGACTTCCATTTGCCAAGAGGCCTTACTTAAGTTCACTGCATATTTACTACACAGTTACTACACATGTACTAAAGTGTGTGGCACTATTTCTAAAGTGTATTCTGCAAACCAATCTCCCCTCCTTTTCAAAAGCAAGACTTACACTGATATAGGCTTATACTGACTTCATCTGCACCTTGCCTAGAATAAAATGGAGGAAGAACAGATGCAAATTTATTTTAACGCATTAACCATTATATAGATCAAGAGTATCAACTTTTTAACTACCTTTTCAACATTGTTATTATGACTTTAAAGAAGTGCAGTTTATTGTTTAGCTTCCATAACCAACATGGAAACAAATCAAAGGAATATTAATTTCTGAGAAACCTTCATAAATAGAAGTGGAATTGCACAGCCCACAAAGAAGATTAAGGTCTGTTTTTCTCTATCTTTTTCTACTTCTGAAATTCCATGATTATCGTAAGAAAAGTGATAGCTCTTGGTATCCCCAGAGAATACTTTCATTTTTTTCAATCACGTAAATTTCATTTGCTCAGACATCTATAACGAGACAGAGGTAGCTTACAATAATTTACATTTCAATCTCCCAAATGCATGTGAAGTGGAAAACAGTTCTGTGACAATAAAAATTTATTAGCTGAGCTAGGTGTAATTTACAGTTAATATATGGAAAACTTCTCAGTTCACTTCATTCTGTCTGATAAGGCAGAAAGAGCAATATATTAACATAATGGATCTGTGAAGTGGTTAACACTGTTTACTTAACATGTTGCCTATTACACATGGAATTTTAGTTGGAGACTTTTTTCAAGGAAAGTGACATCAACAATTGACAGTTATTGATTTGGCAGCAAGGTGATTTAACTGGTTTTGAATAAATGAAAATCAAAATCCAATTAAACTTGACTTCCTAGCTGAACTATTTATCCCTGACAGAATGCTGAGTGAAGACTGCTGGTACTTGGGTAGGCCATACTTTAGTGTGATGAAATCAGATAGCTTAAATATAATAAATCTAAAGAGAACATCTATTTTCTCTTTGTTGTTTGCAGACAGTAGTTAGTAGGTATCCATCCTGAACAAAACCCTTTTTTTTTCAGGTATTCATCCTGAACAAAAGTATTTAACAGTAACAGCATGGCTGAATTCCTACATTTCTTAAGGAAAATCAAGATGACGAACTAAAAGCTCATCTCCAACTCTCTCAAACAGCAACAATTCTCACAAACAAGATTATTTTTATTAATAAAATAATAATAACTTGATAATAACTTAATAATGAAGTTTGCCTCTAGGTTTGTTATTAACTTTAGGTTATTAAATTGCAACTGTTCTATAAAAAGAGTACACATTTACGCCATTAATATGGCCCATGAAATTTGCACTTTCTGAGTGAAAGTGCAACTTAGCTCCCTGTATATATTCAGACATTCTCTGCTTACTACACTGATGTACTGATGGGGTCAAATTAGTGGAGAAAATGACAGAAGCTAATGCAGAAACAGACCAACTCACTGCAAATGCAAGACATCTGCCCATGCTTAAATGGCTGTGTACAGCATAGGTTTAAACTCCTTAAGTTCAAAATATCTTGAAAGATAGAGTGTTGAGAGCTTAGTAGTAATGGTATCTAACACTCTTCTTAAATTAAATGGTAAATTGCATCTTACTGGGAACAGTGAATTACAGCATAAATTATGATCTAAAAGTAATGGTGCCTACTGCTCTTAGTCACTGTTTGCATTTTATGTTGCTTGGGATAGTGGTGCTTTCATGAAGGCAATAGAAAATGGATAAAGATTCACCAGTTGTTAGAACAATTTTATTATGATAGTTGTTCTTCATGCCTTTCTATCACTACAGGAGCTCGCACGACAGTTTTGCTTGCACAGTCTATAAGCATGATTTGTGGGAGCTTTATACCCCTAGCTTACACACAGTCAACACAGACTGTGGACCTGTCAGTGGCCTTCAAGTACCACATTTCTTGTAAACATATCTGCATTTATATCCTGAAGTGTTGATTTAAATAATAAAATTGACTAGTTTAAGGTGAAAGAAATATGTGCCAGCAGTTATTGCAAATATTACAAACCCATCTTATATATCTAAAACTGCAGTAGACCATATAAGTATAATAAATGTAATAAATATTCTTATAATTCTTTTTTTTATCCGGATTTGTCTTCCGGAAATTCCTCTTTCTTTCCTTCTTTTTTTTCAGAACTGCAACTTGAAAGAGCATGGCATTTACCCCTTCAGTGCCCAGAAGGATATAGATTTTCTTCAAAATTTGGGATCTGATATACATCTGCTAGGGTAAGAATCTGAACTTAGAAATATCTCTGTGCCTTTGGAAAACCACCTTCTATAAAAAGTGCATGTATGTGGTGGAGGGAGGATCCTGTAACAGTAAACCAGGATGTCATTTTTTTGGAGGCATTGGCTGTAAATGTATTGTTTTCCCTTTCCCTGATTGGTGAGCTTATTTGTTGCCTGTGGCAATCCTCCTTGGTGGGACGCAATGGAGGTGGGAGACAGCAGAGGACACCCTCCTTCCTTGAGTGTCTCTAGTACTGTCTTGGCCAAGGAGTGCATAGTGCTGCTCCGCAGAGCTGCAGCATGCTGGTGTTGCCTCTCATTTGTCATCTTTCTCATGAAGACCTCCAGGGCAAATAACCTTTTTTACTGCCCATGCTAAAACTCTGCTCCACAGTGATACAGCCAATCCCACAATCAAAAAATGACTCATTACTTTTTTTATTCAGATGGCAACTGCAAATACCTGGTATGTCACCAGAGAGACTAATGTATTAAACCTGATAACCCACTGCTGGACTAAGTCAGACCCTTCACAGAAAAAATGTGTCGGGAAATGTGTGCAAACATTTGGCAAGTCAAAGGATTTTTATTATGATATATTTTATCAATTTCATTTAAGATTTTTTTTTTTCCCAACAAAGGTATGCAACTAGTGACAAGCTGTCTGTTCCAGAACGTATATGTATGTTACCAGTTTAAAAACATCAGATCTCATACACACGTGGCCTATCCTACTCTCAAACACAAGCAAAAGGAAAACTTTGTATATGTAGGCAAATTCAGAAAGTACCAGTACTGATGACTCAGCCTGAGGAAGCCACTGAAAAATTACACAACCAATGCAGAAACTCTCTGGCATTATCAGTACATTTGTATGCTATGACCAGCAGATATTAGTGATGAGAAAGGACTAATGACTTTATTTGTGCCTGAAAAAGTCATGTTTGCAAAGTGCTTCACCTGATACAAGAAATAGGCTGTTTTGTCTATTTCTGGGTCTATTCCTACAAGATAGCAATACATTTATCTCCAGGCTGATATATCATTTGTGATGCTCTTTTCTTTTCTTGCAGAGTCCTGTCTTCACTACACACTTATGGCAGGGTTTGTTACATATTTGTACAAAAACTGTAAGAAATAAGATACAAGGCATGTAGACATTACAAAAGAACTCACAAACAGATCAAATGATGTTTTGTTGTTGAACAACTGCTCTCGAATTCAGAAGAGAACTATGTTGCTTGTTCACCACCACCTGTTTGATCAGATGACCTTCTGCATTTTCCATTCTTTTGGAAGTAGAAACAGAATTTTGCAGATCAAGAAGTAAATTGCTGCATGAATGTCCTTATCTCTTGATTAGTTTCTTTACAGAGTTTATATCACAGACTTACTTACAAATTCATGACACTGTCATTACTGAGGTATACTGGCAAAATGCACTACATTTTATACACATTAAGGATTGCATTAATTCACTACTATATCTCATATTGCCCTCCTACATGTTTCTCTTGCAGTAGACATTGCCATTAAAATAATAAAGCAACAATTTTCTGTCAGCAAGTAAGCAGTGCACTGAAGGTTTAAATAATACCCACCTTCAAGTTTCTAGGCTCAGAGAATATGAAGATCTTTGAACTCATTAAAACTCACTTTTGTTTCTTAAAAATAACTGTAGTGTTGTTACATACTAAAGCGTCCATGACTTATGCTTGCTTGCTTTCTGACACAGGATCTATTACTCCCTATTCTATAGAACTATGGCTGTCAGCCTTTACATCACAACATATTAATTAAAAGTTTCCATATTCAGCTTCACGTTTTTTATCTTGTGAGCATTGCTAAAATGCAATGTGGAAAGAAAGGCTTACATTGGTTTAATAGCAGTTTTCAAAATATTGATTCACAAGCTGAAGGTTTAGGAGGTGGGGGTTGTAAAGTAATTCTGAGCGCCAATAATTTCTGTTTCTACTCTATATTACTGAATAGCTCTGATAACAACAGTACTATTACTTTGCATGCATTCCTTCTAAAAGAGACTTCTGAGAAAGATGTAGATATAGGTAATGATGATAGAACTTATATACTCTTCCTGGTTTAGAGAAGAAACCTACTACCTAGTTGTTTCTGTGGAGAGCAGCAAGTTCAGATTCAACATAAATATTTATAACATCAGACAATAACACTGGCATACTTGCTTTTCACTGTAGTAAATGTGACTTGCCAAATAATGTCTGATATGTATAAGATGAGATTTATTCATGTTGTGTGAAAACACCAAAAAATCGTATTGTAGATTTTAACATACAGGTATTATGGGAACTAATTTCTAACTTCTCATGGAACCATGTTATGTACAATTTATGAATGTAAAGGAGCACGTCTTAAAGAAAATTGTCACAGCTCCTTCTCTTAGAAGTCCAACACCCAGCATGCAACAAGCTAAAGAGATGGAGCATGACAGTATTGCCGGAGAATGCAAAGCGATCTACACAAGGCTGTCAGGCTAGCAGGACTTGCGAAAGTCTGACAAAATGTTTCAAAGATAGAAAGCTCAAGAAAGAGCATACAAAGCAAGGAGTTAATAAAGGAGTTCTGGTGACAGGAGGAGTGAGGTATATGCATGTGTGAAAATGCATAAGAAAGACAGTGGTAATAAATGGGAAAAAGGTCACTTGGTGGAAAACTTCAGCATGAGAAAGAATGAGCAACTGGCTATCAAAGGACTTCTGAAAGTAGGACTCTTGCTGACCCTTGCAATGGAGCAAAGAGCATCTCAGCAGACAACACTGGAGATGACGAAGGAAAGCCACGTATGAATGAGAGTATTAAGATGTCTGAGCTTATTATGGTGGGTTTTTCCTTTCCATTCATAAAATCCAACTCATAAATGCTGTCCAACGAGCTGGAACATATTTCTTTTTCAACATGGCAAACGTCAGATTTTTTAGAACAAAGCTGTGATATCAGAATGTATAAGAAAACAGACAATTTTACTTCTTATTCTCAAATTTTGCAGTTTTCTTATTATTCTAACTGAAAATTCATTTCTGACAACCCAGGAGGTGTTCTTTCCTTACAATTCCAAGCTGTTTTGAGCGAGTATGAGCAGGAATTTGGAACTTTCTGAACAACAGAAGGGTTCCAGCTGGTAGCTGATAGAAATAGATTCTCAGCCAAAACAGGAAGAATAGTAAGAAGCCAAAGTTTGGAAGAATGTATATTAATACGGCATGTATTACCCATATGTTTGCACATACAAAGATCTATGTACACACATGCACTCAGTCAATATTAACTTAATCTAGGTAAATGAAAACAAGATTTTGTAATAAAAATAGAATGCTGTGTGATACAACAACTGTCACTGAACCTACCCACCTTAAAAGTTCTTCTCCATTTCAAAATAAAATTCAGCATACAGAAGACCAGAATGAGTGGGCAATTCAGGACTTTTACTACATGCTATGATGACATGCTGGAACCAGAAACATCTTCAGCAAAACTTCCCTCTGTTGGACAGCTGCTTTTTTTGGATTAAGTAATCCCTATATGACTGGCAATGTTACACATCAATTACAGATGAATAAATGCTGATTAATTATGCTACAAAGAACACACGACATTTTGTGCTTTGTGTATTTCCTTCAATATTTGTTCCACTTTGTTACAGAGTGAACTTCTTCCTTATTTCTCACATAAATAACCAATGTGCTCTTTACAACCTAAACAAACCCCTATATCAGGCGGTTGTTTTTGCCACAAACAAGAGCTTTCCATCCATGCAAGAGCTGAATCAGAGCAAATGTTTAGAAAGACAGCTGGTAATATTTTACAGCTGATTCATTCACACAACTTTAAATTTTGTTGGAGCTTTTTAAACTGGCAGTGACTCCTTCATTAACATACTAGCCCATGATTAACACTCCCTCAAGTTATACATTTTATTGACTAAAAAAAAAAAAAATCATGTATAGATATTCTTCCAGAGGGCACTGACTTCTGCAACACAAGTTATGAATGAGTGCTTCAGAAAAAACAAACAAACGAACGAACGAATGAAAAACTGTAGGTAGAGGCACAGACTGTGGAGTCATACCAAACTGACTATCCACATAGAGTTCTCAATTGATTTTTGTAAGAGCTTTCTTGTCATTTCGGCTAGTTGCTATGGCAATTGGAATTCTGTTTTTGTTAATACAACAAAAATTCACTTCTTCAACACGATAGAAAGTCACTAATACTATATGACTTTTATCACATTAGTACCTTTCTCATGGCATTAGAAACTCAACAGAGGACAGAAAAGTCACTGATCCTACGGCAAAGTCCCTAATTGAAAGTAACAGTTACAGGTGTGATATGAAATATGTATTATTTCACAGGACTTCAAACCTTATTTGTTACAACATTACCTGGTTTTGGAAGACTATTGCTGATCCAACCATAAACAGCTGATTTTTTTCTGAAGAAATTAGTTTGGGGATTTTTCATTCACAATTTTTTTCTAACATTAAAAAGAAAATATACAAAATTCATACAATTATATTATCTGTTTTTTTGGTTTTTTGTTTTGTTTTTTTTTTATAATTTGCAGATTTTATTCTAAAGAGGTAGGGCCTGATCTAAAGCCTGTTACAGAAAATTAAAATGTTTCAGTCAAGTTTTGTGGGTTTAAACTTTTCATAAGTAGATAGCACATAGATAGCCAAATGTTTAAAAAGTCCTCTGTGTAAGAACCAGAAAGAGAGGTGCTCCAGTGATTTGAACTTCCACATACACATTCATTTCAAAATAATTTTCAAAAGTCATATAATTTGACATCAGTCATAAAGTGATAAAGTCACTTTCTAATACCCTGATTGCAAATTCAGAAAAAAAAAAAAAGTATTTCATTAAAAAAATTATTTTGCCTATCCTAAGGCAAACTGATTACCACCCAACTTCATTTTTTTTAAAACTTGGATAGAGCTTTCTTTTTGATTAAATCCAGATTAACTTCCATCATTCAAAACAATATGTCAGAAAAAATACCTAGATAACTCATTGACATCTTTTGCAGTTTAAAACTTTTAAAAAGATATTTGGTCTGTTGTAAAAAAACTGCTTATTTGTGAAGTAGAGTTATGGGTACAAGTGAAACTATTGAACTATGATTGTCCTTCTCTTAGAACCAGATCTAGGGCATCAATACCCTGAATTACAACATTAAAAATTTAAAATAAACTGGAATTAAGAGACAAAACATTAAGAAATATGAACATACATCCTCCAGGCATAGGGTCTTCTGTAACGAGTGGAAATATTTTGCTATGGTGTCAATACATTGACAATCACTTACTGATGATTTTCTCTTACAGCATGGATACTTAGCCTCTTGCAGAATTGTTTAACCTCTTACTAGAGATTACTGACCTTGACAGGCCACTAATCTGATCCAGGATAAAAATTCCCCAACCATTTTCAGTAGAAATGCTGTGCTTCTGGAACAATACTCTTAGACTTCAATGACTTGTCAACAGTAAGCTCTCTGTCCCAGAGTGCACAGTCAATATACAACTTACTATCTCTCAAGGGAACAGATAGTTTGAAGCCTCATAAGTCTCAAGCTTTGCATTGTGCATTAATTAGTTCACATTTACACAGCTGTGTGAATCAAGCTGGCTTCTGGTCACAATTATCAGCTTTTTTATCTTGAAGTCACTGTCATGAATCATACTGGAAGCTTTCCTGCAAAGTTCTGCAGAGGGAAAAAATGTTGTCTACCGTCTCCACCAATCACTTAGAAAGACAGCTTTCATTAGCATTGCAGATGTAGTCTCAACTCCAGCTTCAGACTGGGAATGATTTGATACTCTGGTATTAACCATTCAACTGGAATTTCAATGCAGCGGTTTGTTTAGAGATTAATAGTATCCTATTACTTTGAGACCAGAAAGATAACTGAACATTTCCATTTGAAACCATTAGGTGGCAAAGCTTATAAGGAATGGTTCATAAATTTCAGTCAAGCTAGTCAGTCATTAATTACTTGCTGTTAGTAGATTTGATTTGAGTTCCTTATTTTGCTTATTTAGTTTGGCAAGAACATTGCATAAAACTGGAAACATGTTTCCTTGACAGTGGAGTTCCAGTCCCCAGGAATCCCACAGTCCATCATGAAACGCAGTGACCATGCAGTGGTCTAACAATGACTTAGAGATGGTCCTTGGCCTTCCCATTGCTCTGGTCTGGCTATAGACACTGAGAGCTTCAGAAAAACCCAGACATGTATTGATGATCTGTTCAATAGTCATGGGCTGGGTTTTTTTTTCCACAGAACATAAAGGAATAAAGAAAGATACTAGCTAGAAAAAGGCTACCAATGCCCAACAGTATGTATGCGCTCTTCCTAGGGACTATGGTATTTTGATCACAAACTTGTTTGCAGCCAAAATATTGCAGATTCCAAAAGGAAATAGCACACTGCTGTGTAAACAAAAACCCAAAACCCAACAACCATAAAAAACCTGCAATATCAGTCCCATTAGTGCTTTCATCTGTAGAGCATCTTTGCAGCTTATTTTTCAAAGTTGACTACTTCTTGATGTATATCTAAATGTGACTTGTTTTGCTAAGCTAAGCAAGCATGAGAACAGCACAGAGAGAAAAATAGCAACATTTTCCAATATAATTACATACATATGTATGCGTGAACATATACATATAATTGAGGTTATATGCATAAGGTAAAAATCTACAAAAATAATAGTAAATATACAGTGAAATAGACTCTCCCACTCACAAAATTTCAACCTAGGGAGTGTATAAAACTGAAGGATGCTAAAAATACAGCTGTTGTTGTACTATTACATGTGTATTAACAAAAAAAAAAAAGGCAGCCAATTATGTAAGTTGAAAGTAACTAGTTGTAAGTTATCTTCTGTAATGCATACTTGACAAGCATCACTGTGTAAATTCTCTAATTAATCTTCTGGCACACTAAAGTAGAAACCGGGTTTGTGTGTACTTTCTGCATGTCTCTCTTCCAGACACTGAGGTTTTCCCTCTATTTTCACTTCACCCATAGATTTTCCAACACACATTACTAGTAGTAGGTAATAAGTTTACCTCTCTTCTAATTTGTTAACCCACAGGTGTAAAAAAGATTTGTAGTTTCAATATATTTGATATAAAAATATCAGATTCTTCTCTTAATTTTATTCATGATGTAAGGAAAACTGTCCCTTATGGTGGCCAGATCCCTGAGCCAAATCTGAAAAAATGTTTTTTCTCTCAGAACATCAGCAGCTCCTTATGTCAACAATTGGTCTCTTCACCATAGATACTCATAGAGATCATAATGTTGTTTGGAACCAATGCAGACAAAAATGATAGACCTGCTCCAGTGATAATCAGGCAAACATCACCTCCAGAAGCTGCAGCAGAGTCTTCAGAAATAACAAGTCAGTTGGGTATAGATTGGCCCTATTTGTTATAGTATAAATAAAGTCACAAGTAAATTCTAAGGCTTAGCATATCCCAAAGATTTGTGGTACTACTGCATTCCTTTCTGCTGCTACAGACATTTGAGGTAACTCCAGACAATATAGCTGATTTTTAAATATATGTTTGAAAACATGCCTGTATGATTGAAAAGAGATTCCTGTGGCTTAGCTAAAGTATTTTGGAGAAAGAAAATACCTATCCTAGCAGAAAAACTTTTCTGTGTACTTATTCAATAGGAGATACCACTAATTCTCAGAAACATGTTTGCCAAGGCATTTTTTAGAAGCTCTGCCACTAGAAGGGGAGAGTGAAAAATAAACTGCAAAGTGGAAAACTTTCTTGCTAGTACTAGTCCTGATCATTTGAATAAAAGATTGCACAAAAATGACAAAACCCCACAAATATGCAAATATTTCTCATTTTCATGATGTAGTGGTGAGGCACAAAGGGGAAGAAACCCTGGTGAAAGTTCCTTTTGGTGAAGCAAAAGCTAGAGTGATGGTATACACATAGAAAGCCAGGTCAGTCAGACAGACTGTAAATATTATCAGTCACATTGAATTCTGAGGTAAATGGTTGTCCTGGTTTTGGCTGGGATAGAGTTAATTGTCTTCCTATTAGCTGGTACAGTGCTATATTTTGAGTTCGGTAGGATAATAATGTTGATAACATACTGCTGTTTTCAGTTGTTGCCAAGTAGTGTTGAGACTAAGTCAAGGATTTTTCAGCTTCTGATGCCCAACCAGCAAGAAGGCTGGAGAGGCACAAGAAGTTGGGAGGGGACACTGCCAGGACAGCTGACCCAAACTGGCCAAAAGGGTATTCCATACCATGTGATGTCATGTCTAGTATAGAAACTGGGAGGAGCATCAGTTGGCAAGTGGTGAACAATTGCATAGTGCATCACTTGTAAGTTCCAATCCTTTTATTATTATTATTGTCATTTTGTTATTATTATCATTATTAGTTTCTTCTTTTCTCTTCTATTAAACTGTTCTTATCTCAACTCACAAGTTTTACTTTTCTTTTTCCCAGTTCTCTCCCCCATCCCACTGTGGGGGGCGGGGAGTGAGTGAGAGGCTGCGTGGTGCTTAGTTGCTGGCTGGGGTTAAACCACGACAATGGTTTATGTGATAAAACGATCAAGATGACATCAATAACATATTAAAAAAAAATTTGGTATTTTTCAAATTTTGTTTCAAGACCTAAAAATTTTCTCCTTAGGCAACTGTAAACCATTCAGCCTGGTACTAATCATATACAAAATAATGGAAAAGTGGCCTTATCACTAAAAAAATAAAAACAGGAGGTATAATAATGACAACAAGGATGGTTTCTGGGAACAAAGGTCGTGTCAAACAGATTGCTTGTCTTTCTCTTGACTGGGCTACAAATGATGCAAATATAAATGATTCTATTATTATAGCACATCTGCATTTCTTCATGGCATTTGACATGAAGTTATGATTTTAAAAGATTGTGTTGTAAGAAACTAGCAGAGAACATACAAAATTAATATGGAGCCAACACACTATATTTAGAAATCTGCCAAAAATTTGGTGTCAGTGAGGTGGGCATTTTCTAGCAGCACTTACTAGAAGTGAATTTTTGGTCTAAATCTATTTAATAGTTTTATAAATCAGTAAAAAATAAAGAATTTTTGCTACTTATGTTTGTATGATCATGAAGAATGAATGTAGATTGTGCAACAGCATAGTTTGTTTAACCTGAAGGTATTGAAGCACAGGTTAATGTTGGGTGATGCTTTCTATGATTATCTGGCAAAGAAGAGCAACACAGTTTTGGTTATATAAAAACAATTATTTTGAATAAAGGAGAAGCTGTCTTGCCTCTTAATATTAAAATGGTAAGACTTCTATGTGTATATTTTGTCCTGTCCAGAGTTCTCTCCTCAGGTTTATGTTAATCTCGGAAAGTATAATGAAGCGAAGATCACAGAACAGATCCACATGTTAGGAAAACAATGCATTTTTTAAACTTTGACCCATGAGAGTTATTAAAGAGAAACGTCATCAATATTCACCTTAGAAGTACCTACACAAGAAAAAAAAGACATTTAGTACTTTGGTGTTTTTCAAGACCTTCCTGATAACAGCACAAAATAACATGATTAGATTGCTGGAAAAAAAGGTACAGAAATCTTCTCTAGAGAAGTTTCAAAATTAAATGCAATATCTAACTATAAAGGTCCATTACATACTCAGAAAAACTTGCCAAAATATATAATGAATTCATTTAACTTGGCATTTCTAAAATGAGATTGGATATACCTTCTAGAGGTATTTTGAATGAACTTTTAAAAGAAAAAAAAAAAAAGTTGGTTGGGTATGGAAGCAGAGATTGGGACCAAAACACAACAAAACCTTCTGGTAATGGACTTCCACTTTTCACCTCTTTCCTCTAAGATGGCCTGATTGGACCAAATACACTGAAATATACTGATTCCAACAAACATATTTTCCTATTTCAGCTGGTCAACAGTGGATTTAAAGAAAGAAAGTTCTGCAGCAAGGATACTGAAAATGGTTATACTGATGTCTTCTCTGATGCCTCACTAAGGTACCTTGTTTCTGAAGTTTGGGGTATACTGATGGTGAGATATGAGTTGAGAAGGAATCTCTCCCCTTTATCATGCTTTCAAGGAATTTTACATAGAGGGCTGTTGAAGTAGGGAAGAGGTCATTACACACAGAGCCTGGCCCAGCTGCTGTGACCATATCTTCACATAACATAGTCTTTACCTTTTCCCTATTAGTCTTTCACCTCCAAAAATCCATTTCTGACAGCTCAAATATTTTATGTCACTAAAATCTTTAGAGAGGTAACTGAGAATTTGGTTAAAAAGAAGAGGTGGAGATAAATAACAGGTCAAACTGGGAGGTCCTGTGGAATCTACATCCTTAATTCCTTAATTCCATGAAATATTTAAATTTGATAAATTCTCATAAAAATAATAAAAGTCAGATGCTAGATTTAATTGGTAATAAGATGAGGGAAATGGATGCAACAAAGTAACAACAATGTATTATATGAAGTATCCTACATGCCACTTAATTTCTAGACAAATCTGTAGTCAATAACGTTTTTAAAATGTGGTCATTCACTACCCTAACTTTAATGTGAGCAGGAAGCAGCAGTTGCAACAACAAAAGGAATAGCAGAGAGGTTTAACATCTGGGAAGGAGTTCAGCAGGGCTGCATTATGCCGCTACATCTGTTCAGGATTTATTCTGAAATGGTAATGCACATTTATCTTGATGGTTACAACAGAGGAATTCAAATTAGAGGAAGCAAACGCTGTAATGTCAGGTATGCTGCTGATGTTGTCCTTATCACTGACTCTGAGGAATCACTTTGCAAGCCAGTAATGAGAGTCACTGTGGCTAGTTTGGACTGAGAATACCTGGGAGTGTAAAAAAGACAGAGGAGCTACACAGAGGGCTGGAAAGGAAAACATTACAAAAATAGCACAAAAAGAAGATCAAGAAGTCAAACAGAGAGTCTTCACAAGGTTTTTAGTGTAGGAATATAAAATTGAACTATGCCTAGAGAACTTCAGCATTAGCTATGAAATAAATAAACAAAGTAAGTCTGGGAAGAAAATTGAACCATTTTTTATTCCTGATGATGTGTCTAATCTGACAGTAAGCAGTAAGTCATGGTTATAACCTTCATTTTCACTTTTATTTTACTCTTCTGATTTACATTGTTTCAAAATATGAACAATCTTCTATTCTTTAAGCATCTTTTTTGTTTGTTTGCTTGCTTGAATGCATTTTATGAGGAAAGTACATGTGTGGAAGGGTTGTATTTTTCCAAAATTTTAGTGAAAACTAAACTGATAGTGAAAACTCGTAGCAAATGCATTTGTACACTTTGCAAACAACTATTTTATCTTTATATGGAAAGCAAACAGACATTATGCTAGCTGGCAAACTGACAACATAACCAACTACTACCAACTAATAAACACAGCTGGAGAATTTGCATTTAGTCAAACTCCACTTACTGAATACAGGGTTTACTACCAGGAAGCTGGATAATAAAACTTCTATTTTAAAGAAAAAATACACTATAGTCTGGTATTCTGACTATTTAAAATAAATTGAAAAGATAGGGTAACAAAAATGGTCTGGATAAAAAGTAGGAGAAAGGAAAGCAAATAAAACCAAAAGGGGATAAAGGTGCAGGCTAAAACACATAAATTAAGAAAGCGTTTGTTACTGGAAAGTAAAGCAGAGTCAGTAATCCAAAATTGATGTAAATCCATGAAATGCTGACTTCTGTACAATCGCACCATCTTACCCTGCCTGCATACCTAGAGATCATGTTAACTGGGGGAAAAAAAGAGGACACTTTTACTTATTTTTTAGAGTAAAGGAGTTTTATAACTAAATAATTGCTTAAAATAATTATTTTAGAAAGTTACTTGCATATTTTTACAGCAGAAGACTTTTGTGAAGTTATTGTGCTTAGAACAGAACTGTAATGAAAAGTAATCAAGACTTGAACTACAGGTTTTTTTGCCTACGTTTTCCCCAATTCTTTCTGAAGTGGAATGCCTATATCTACCTACAGATACGATGAAAATCTCTTGAAAATCAGATATTTAGAACTGATGGTTGTAAGAGCCATGAATTCCTGTGTGATAATCTTGAACTACTTTACTATAAGAAAAACAAGCTCCATTTTACAGGAACTGTTCTTTCTGTGAGCCAAAAGTATTATATTTTTAAAGCACAGGATTTGGATGCTACTAGTTTATAATCTGCACTAATTACTTCTCCAAACTGAAGAGAAAAAAAAGAAAGACAAGCAAATCAAATTCTAAAATGTCATATTCTACAAATATTCATTACAGTACTCATTCTACAGTATTATTCAAAATCATTTATATTTGACACAATGGCAATTAAATACATCATGCAAGGTACTAAGTGCCAGTAATAATATTTAATTATAATTTAAGGGTAATTTGAACAAATAGCATAACTACATGATGCAGCATTATTTTAAAATAGGAGAATAAGATGATGTAAAATAAGAATTGGAAGAGAACTTCACCTTCCCACAGATTAGCTTTATTCTGAGCTCAGTTTTCAATTCCCTTAGATTTAAATCCTTATTTGCACACCTGCTTCAAATAGGGCCTGGAGGCTACAGCAAAAACAGTGAAAACAGTGAAAATATTGGCACTGATAGTAGTGTATTTTCTCTCCAGCTCCAGTTCAGGTGACACACAAAAGTTCTCTTAAATATGTTGTGCATTTTGATCATGTGTATGCACACGATCATGTATCGCCATGTAAAGCTGAAGAAAGACACACAATTACAGCTCTGTGTGGAACTTTAGAATTTCATTGTAGCTGTTGATGTTACAAAAAATGCTATCCTTTTGTGTTCCTTTGTGTTTATTTAAATAATCATGTTAATCTCTTAACAGAAGAGAGAAGTAATTTTCATTCATGTACATACAGGGTAATTGGATTAACACATTAGTATATAGTAATCTTTCATGTTTCTCATCATGTTTGCAAGCATGTATATATACACATATGCTTTGTGCATCTATATTTTGTGAATACTGAATATGGATATGTGCAAATATATGAATATATACACATTTATGTCCATATATAGGTAGACTCTAATAAACAAAATATTTTGCCATGCAAGCAATGGTGTAAAAGAATTCTTATAAGGGACTGTTTCAAAGACATCCCAAGACAGAAAGCTCACTAATGAGACAAGAATCATCCCTGTTACTGATCAGGTATTCTAGGTTTTTCTTTAATGCAGGATTATATGAGCTAGAATAAGTTAATCTACAACAATCTCCATCACTGTGAACTTTTTCTCCATTTCACGCTAATGGCAGGTCATTAGTATCAATAGGACAAGTTAGGAAGCTGTTGGATTACATCTGAAATATCCCATTCACTTTGATGAGACAGGCTCAAGATTGCATTTGGATTGCGGGCAGTTTGTTGTATCATGTTCTTTGGGATTAAACATATGCAATTTGTAACATAGCTGAGGAGCAACTGTGGATGTTAAATTTGACTGGTCCCCACACAGAGCTTAAAATAGGCAAACAGGTTACATGTCTAAGTGACCTATAATATATTTAATTACTCAACATGTCATTTGACAAGAGTGGGCAAACCTAATCAAAACCATTTTGTCACTAGTAGTGAAGAGATGGAAATATCTAGGTATGTTTCATCTTTTCTTTTCTTCAGTATTGAACTTTTCTATTTTCCTTCTTTAGCTAAATTTGAAAGGCTTTGTGTTGAACTGTCTCCAAAGAAACAAGTAGTTTTTAATGTAAAATTTCCTCCTCAAGGAATAGGCTCTAATTTTTCATTTTTCTGAGGATAAAAATATTATTCTCTTAACATGAAAGTACTATCTCTTCTATTGCTGAGGGAAAAAAAAGAACATTAATATAGCCCAATTCATCAAATTGATTCTTTCTTGCTCTAGGTTGTTTCTCGTTGATATTCCCTTTGGTTGCTATGAGTTTTTAATTAGTGTTTCATACATCTATATAGCACAAATTATTTAGCTAACTATTACCTTTGATTTGTATTCATTACGTCTCATGTTTACATTATTCGTGTTTGTATGACTTTATCATTGCTCAGCATTATTACACACATAAGGGAATGACTTGTATTGCCATAGTTACAAAGATAGAAGTATTTCATTTTGAAATCAGTATCTTTTCTGTTCATAAACAGGTGAAGAACCAAAGCGTTAGTGTAAATAAGTTGTTCTTATTTATCTAAGTATCTTTTCTCTAGAACATTCTTATTCCTTTATTGCAACAAAGTCCAACTTTGCTTTTTCTTTTAACCAACACAGGTCATTTCCAACCTGTCCCAAAGGCATCTAATACTAATGCTGGAACGAGGAAAATTATAAGCTGCATGTTAGCAAGCACAGGAGCTTTACATCTTGTTTAAACTACAGGGCCTCCAAACTCCAAACACTAATAAACACAGTTTTCTTTCAGCCTGCCTATTGCTCTTCTTTCTCACTTTTTGGAATTCATGAAAAGCTGCTTTGCAGCTCACTCTATAGAAAGTGTAGGACTCCTGCTAATGGAAAGCACAAGCTTACCATTTACATTATCATCTGTTCAGCAGATGTCAGTGAAATGTTTGTTTTAGGAGTTCTTGTCACGAAAACATTTTGGTTTATGAATATTATTTCTTTGTTCTAGTACCAAGTGCAAGACAGTCTAACCCCTTCTTATAAGCTTTATCCTAAGCAGTTCTAAGTATATAAACTAGTACTTTAAGAACTTAACTTTCTGAAAATTAATGTGACTGAAATTCTGCATGTGCAAATTCCACATTTTCTCATACAAAATCTAGTTGCTAGTAAGGTCTTGCAAATGCTTGTATTAGTTTGAGCACATGGTTTATTCTGCATGTCCCCCAAACAGTTCAGAAGAGAGTCTGAACCCCTCAGTAAGCATTTAAAGTGGGCTGTAGGCTGTATTTGGGGCATTGGCATGGTCTACTAAATTGGTAGGAGATGAGGTACTAACACTGCACTTTTTAGCTTTGGTAGGTGGCAAGACATGCTGATGCAGGTTTTGTAGTGTGAGTAGCTGTAGTGTAGGTGGCTTGTACTTGACTATTAAAACAAACAATGAATAATCCTTAACTTGTCCGTCCCACAAAAATTCATTTTCCAGGCTAAGATATATCTCTTTAGTTCAACTAGTTTTCAGAGACTGTATATAAAATATTTTAGAAATAATGATGCCTCCGTGTTCCTAATAGTGTTTTACACTACTGCTGTGTGACTCATTGTTTTGTTACTGAGACATTTTAAATATAAAGGATTTCTTAAAAACAGTAGTCTACTTGATTGAACTTTGGTATATATGCAGTATATTTACACCAATGTATTAGAAATGTACGATTTTTTCCATGTGTGAAAATACGTGTATAAAGTAGCTTATTACACAAAAAGGTACAAAATACTTGGACTTTAGGGTACAATACATTATCTTTTAAAGCAGTAAGAAAAATGAAGCATGGAAAATCAAATCTTATCCACTGACACTTTTCTTTATTCCAAGCTATCTCTATATTTTAAGCTAACATCACAGGAGTAAAAAGCTTGAAACAAGGTAAGTAGAAAAATTAAAAAGCATTGTTTCTCTTCAGCTCTATTCTTTGGAATTTCAGCATGACAATAAACTGAGAAATCTTTGAATAAGATCCAAATTACTTGACTTTCTTCTCATTATATGGCTTTCACTCAAACAGAAGAAATCAAGATTTTCTTTGCCAGAGTTAGTAAAGGGTTAGCAAAATGCAAAGTCTTTTTTTTTTTTTTCTTTTTTTTTTCTCTTTCTGAATTATTCATATGGTTGCTGTTGAGAAAAATAATGATTACTGAACAGGAAGGCCCAGTAATTTTCTTTAAAATGCATTATCATTACAAAAAAGAAAACATTTTTTCCTTGCATAATAATAAAGTGTGAGACTAATTTAAGAGTATATATGCATAATATTTAATGAAAAAATTCTCTCCTCAGAAGAGAATAACAGAAAACAGTCTAATGTTAGTGGTGCACATATTTCCAATATTTGTCCCTGTTACTCAAAACATATATTCTCCCGGCAAATCTCAGAGATGGTGAACTGCCAGATGGCTCTTGGGACTGCTCCAACATGAACAATAGTTAAGAGTAATGTTTTCAGTCAAACCAGATCAGGTCTGCACTGGCACCGGTTCAGTCCAGCAGAAATCAGAGCTGGTTCCTGAACTAGCAATTGAAACCTGTGTTAGCAAACTGCTACTCTTACTCCTTTCATCCTTAGGAGCCCCATTTTTCCATTCCTGCCAAGGCCTGGAGCAGAAAGTCCCTTATTTTTCTGTCCAGACAATTTACTGCCCCACACTCAGCTGGTACTTGTTTGGCAAGACATCCTTAAAAAACTGGTGATCAGAGAACACTAAGTTGGCTGAGGTTTCCCTATGCTTTCCTAGACATTCTTTATCTTTTATATGTGAGAGAGAAGACTCACTTCCCCTCAAAAAATGTTTTTGGATTAGTCGTTGTGTCACCTGGCAAATCACTCTCCTGGTGCTTCAACACCTTCAAGACACAGCACTGGGGGAAGCATAGACTAAGAAAATGCCATTAGCTGACTGTCCTCTCCACCAAGGAGAAGGGAACCTTTAAAAAATGGGTTCGTGTTCTGTCTTGTATTTCACAACCAGCTACCATTCTCTCTTTTTTTTTTTTTTAATTTGCTAGACTTTGCCCACACTAGGACAGGTATGTGAGGATAATAGATCTTTAAAAATGGCATGTTTTTCATCTCTGGTAAGAGAGCTATATGTACAAGCTTCACGAAACTGACACAAAGACCATGTTTAATACCTATTGGAAGTATATTTCTGAGAAAAATTTGGTGTAACTAATAGGTTTTGCATGGATATTTTTAAGGCATATATTTGTACAAAAGGCATCCTTTTGGAGAAAAGGCTTGCCTTATGGAGAGAGCATTTTCTTTCATGATCAAAACCACTCTTTCTGCAACATTCATGAATCATTTGTGGTATTGTTAGGTATTCCTTATAGTTATTCCTAATCTTTTCTGTCTCTATTGTTTATTTTGTTATCTTTTAGGGTTCTTCCCTCTTTCTCCATTTCTGTTATTTCAGTTTGGCCATCTCTCTAAATCTACTTCTACTTCTGGCTCTTTTACCTAACAACAAACAAAAAACTTTTGTTTGATTGGTTTGGGTTCCGCCCCCACCCCAGCTTTGAAAGGACTGATGAGGTTTATTTTTCCCTGTGACCTCAGAGTAGGAAAATAAATATACAGCTGTAACTTCTGTTTTCTAATAATTGATAAAGGTATCTCAATTATGACACAAGCCTATTGTTTTAAAATGCTGAAATTTTCCTCAGTGCACCATTCTTTTTTCTAGTTAGTTTTCTAGGATGTTGAGTCACGCCTTTTTTACTAAGCATAAATATATAAAAATATCACTAGTGCAGCCTTTCTTCATTTCCCCATTGTTGTTTATTAATTGCTTATTAAAATGGTCATTTAAAAAATTGCTTTATGATAACTCTGCTATTTTTAAAGAAACAAGCATTTGAATACCTATGTAAGAGATTTAGAGGGTTTTTTTAAGCCTGTGTCCTTTTATTATGACAGAAACCTCTTACTGCATTTTTAATTTCAGACAGTTGCTAAAGGTGGTTCTAAAGGCAAAAGGTAGTTCTAAACCATCCTGTATAAACCTTTCAGTTTTTTCAAATACCTATTATTCTTCATCAATTTATACTGCGGCAGCATCCAAGTGGCCCACTGAGGATATATGCTTCAGTGTACCAGCTGCTGCAGAAACTTAGGAAAACATTGTTCCTGTCTTAAAGAAGATACACCTAGTCCTGCATGGACAAGCTGAACTCAGTTAAATCAGATGTTCACATGCTTATAGTCATCATGATCAGGAGGTAACCTGAAGCAAGAGAACAGAAAGTACAGTGCTTTTAGCAAAAAGCATGGAATAAGAAAAAAGGGTAACTAGATCACACGGTTAAATTCACAGCTTCACTGTAAGGCCACAAAGGAGTGCTGTGGTCAAGTAATCTGAATTTCACTGTACTTCAAGCCATAAAGCTCTCCAGGAAGTATTTTGTTTTGAAATAATGATTACATTCTAAAAACACATGGCATGTTTCCCAGGATGGAGAATCCACTATTTTTGTTCCAGCAGATAACTACACTCTTTATTAGCTAATTCCACCCTATTTTAGCCTGAACTTGTTTACTACAGAATTGGAGATATTTAGCTAGGTTTTCATGCATGCTTTGTATCAAAATATGTGAGTTCAAAACTTGTTTCATAATTAGTTTGAATTTGTTAGCTTCTATTCACTGGTTCTTCTCGGTTGCTAAACTGAACAGTTGATTTCAAAAAGTAGTTCTTGTCATGAGTACCTGTTCAGAGACTGTGATCAAGTTACCCTTTGATGTCTGTTTTGATAAACTAAGCAAATGGACCTATTGAAGTCTTTCATTATAAGATATGTGTTCCAATCCTTTAATCATGCACACAGCTCTTCTCTGAACCCCCTCAAAATTATCAGCGTCCTTTCTGATATCTCCACAATACTTTAAAGCATTTCCATCTAAGTCAAGTCAGCTATCATCATCACTTAGCCATCACTGATTCTTTCTAGGAAATTTATATATTTTGGCTATTGACAAAACACCCACCATTCACTTGTGAAGCACAGAATACTTTCACTGTTATTTCTAACTAGTGGGAAGAGGTAAGGAGAGAAAAAAAAAAAAAAAAAAAAAAAAAGACACTTTCCTGCCAGTCAGAGAGCATTTTCTTTTAACATTCAGCTTGCAAGCCAACGCCACGGCCATAGGAGAGTAGCAGGGAATTGTATTACCTGAAAAGGCAGTTGCTTTGAAATTGTAATACAGAATTAAAAAGCATGTTGTTGCTTGAAGCACGTTAATGTTGATTTACTACCCAATAAATACAACAAGCTTCCACTAAGGCTTACAGGCCAATGGAGAGAAACAACACAAAGATACTTATGTGATTAGTTGTTAGCCTAATTGCAAGCTGTGGCTGATTAGAGATGTTTAGTGTGACTTTCATGCAGTGGTTTCATTCCCTGTATCTAGACCTCAGAGTCCAAAAAGCTGCAATCTAGTCTGCCTGCAGGATTCCACCAGAATTTAAAACATTTTAGCAAAGTCATCACAGCCAGTTCTTCCTTACCCCAAATTGCTATGTAATGACATATAACAATTTTGGAAATCACCTCTGGTGAAAAATTCTGTTGCTGCAAAAATATTGATTTAATGGCTGGTAATATGCTGTCATACAGGTAAAACATTGCCTTATGTGACAGGTGCACCTACTATGGGATATGGCATTAAGCTAATACTTCCCACATGCTTTGATTGTGGCTGCCTTGTATCATCCACCTGAACAATACAGCAGAGAGAAAGAGCACTGCTAATACCTTCTGTTTTCCTTGTATATCCAGATTATAGTGTTTTCTGCAGCACACGTTCTGCGAAATAATTCAAATGAAAAAGCTAGTTATATTCTGATCTTCACCAAAATACAACAGCACAGGTTTTCTGCAGAAAAAGCTAGGTCCACCCATGTTTGGATTAAGCTAACTGCTTCCGATGTCACTTAGAGGAAGAGCTCTTACTTTGTGATTCCTGAGTGTGTGTACATGGACAAGGAGTTCATTTAGGAGAGAAATTGAAAAACCAGAAAGAATGAGAATGAAGAGAGGAGCAAGGAGGGAGGGAACTTCCCACCCCCCCCAAACAAACAAAAAAAAAAAACAAACAACCAAACCAAACCAAACACAAACAAACAAAACAAATCACAAAACTATGACATGGAAAAATGATGAACCTGTAAGTATAAGTATCCTTTCTCCCTTCCATCTTTCTCCCCTTTCTTCCTTCTTGAGTTCTTTCCTTTTCTCTTTGCCTTTCTTTTGCTGAACCCTCCTTTCCCACTTTTTCTCCTCTTCTCACTTTCTTCCCTTCTTCCCCTGCCTTTCCTCCCCTCCCTTCCCCCTTTTTCTCTTTATTTTTCTTCCTCTCTCTCTTCTGTGCTGTAGATCTGCAGTCAGCCCAAGCAACACAGTTGACTGTTGCCCAAAATACAGCTGGGAGCCATATCAGCTAGTGCTATTACAGCTGTTAATAACAGTGGGATGACTTAGGCTTTACCTACCTGAGAGACTGCCTCCCTTCCCAGGTCAGGCTGCTGTTTAAGATCCTGTCAGAACTGCATCTGGTAGGAGCACTTTGATCAGATAGCCAAGGGACAGACAGAGAAAGAAAAAAATAATTGGTGTAACCTGACAAACCTGGAACTCTGACTTCCATTGCAATGAAAGACAAATGCTTAGTGCTGGCGAGAGGGAGTGAAAATTTTCAGAGCTGAGTGGACCAGGTCTCCTCCCTCTTTACCCGGCTCAGTTGAAGACAGGACAAAAACATTTTCAAGCCTTCTTTGCAAAAATATATGGTGATATCCACAGCCTGTCCACAATAATTATGCTTGAAATATATCAGTTTATAAATAAAGTTGCTGCTGGCCATTTAGTCTTACTTTTGGTTCTGCACAATTCTGCCTTACCTGTTTGTCTGTTCTTAGAGTCCCAGGTCCAGGAGAGCACTTTGCTTCTGCAACTCACTTGCCCGCTTGCAAAATCCTTCAAACTGAATAATTTTCAAAGGTTTCTGTAAACTGATCCTTCTATTCTTTTATACTCTTCCCAATATTTGGAAAAATATAGAGAAATTAGGAAGATTCCACACACACCTCCCCACTCCGCCAAAACATTGTTAACGTTTTGGATGCACTTAGTTTGCTGGCAGGATCTGTTACCAACAGCTGATCCATGTCAAACTAGATAGATTAATTAATCAGCATAATGAGTATACAAAACCATTCAATCTACTTTTTTAGATAATAAGGGTAATCATTTAGTTAACTAAGAAAAAATGCACCTTATAAAGAAATTTCCCAGCTCTGTTTGTATTCTTGGAACTTCTTTCTTTCCTATTTTGCATTTTGCACACATATACCCCCGCACTCCAAAGCATATTTCTGCCAGGCTGAGACCTCTGCTACTAGTTTAGACTAGAGCAAATGCCTATTGCTCAGTTATGAAGCACTGGAAATAGGCATTTATAATGAAAATGTCAGTGACACTGTAATAACTTCCAAATCATGTTCCTACATAACATGGTGTAGTTCTTGCTGCACTTAGAGCAATTCTGTTCTGTTTCCTTTGCTCCTTAGGTTCTTAGCTTGTCTGTTCTTTTTGGCTGACAAAGTCTGCTGAAGCACCCTAAATCTTTATGACTTCCCGTTCTCAGGTCATAGTCAGTGTTCTATGGTAATATGACGTAGAAAATGTGAAAAATATTTTTCTTCCTTTGTATTTCTAAAAGAAATGTGAAGAAACATCTTCTAGGGAAATTACTGTCAAATTACATGTCATTTCTTTGTGTATTAGTCATTGCATTGCTGTTACCTCCTAAATTAAAATAAAATTACTCCTTTCTGTTTAGTAACAGATATATTTTTTCTCAGTGCCAGCAATCCCACCTATAATATCACCTATACGAATGCTCAAAAATACTCCAAAGCAGAGCTTTTTTTTTATTCTTTTGCCTGGTTAAGAGAGCTATGTCTCTGACTTTTACCCTTTGATCTTGCTGTTGCTAGGTCCCTTCTTCTGGCTCTTCTGAGTTCATCATGATTGTTAACAGCAGCAGAGCTTGGTGTTACACCCTGCTGCTCAGACAGTTTGAATGTTGCTAGGTACCATGCTGCTTTCTTTCAACCCCTTAGGGAAGTTCACAGCTAGTTAGTCCTGCAAATGTTATTCCACTCCCTGGGAAGGAAACTATTTTCTAATTTTTTTTTTTTCTTTTTTTTTTGGTTAGTTTGCTTTTTGCCTTTTATATGGTGTCATTGCTGCATTTACAATGACTGGCTTAAAATCCCCATGAAGTTTCCTTAAGGTTGTAAGGTTTTATGCTGGGTTTCCTGAGGGGCTGGCTGTATTCTAAGATTGAGAAGTAATTTTCCTTATCTGGAGATTGATATAGGCAACTGCCCCTAATGAGTTATAAGTGGCAAAACTATTCAAAACTTGATGATGGAGGTGCATCAATACAGTAACTTTTCATAAGGTTTGGGGTTTTTTGTTATGTTATTGTCAAATGAAAATTATTGTGTCAGACCTGAGCAAGAGCTAAGTGAATCAGGCTTGGTTGTGGTACACAAAAGGGGTTTTAGTAGATTAAAACAAGAAAACAGAGTAGAATGAGAGAAGTTTGGTGGGAATCTGACTGAAGATGCGTGGATGCACAGGATGAGCTTGTGAGGAGACCCCAGGCAATAGACTTGGCTCTTCTGATAGGCTAAGAGAGTGCTTCACTGGCTGTTGGTCTGCTATGAAATATCATGGGGATCATATCAGTTAATTGGTCCTATTAATACAGTTTTCTTAATTGCTTAGTAAAACTGTAGATCAGATCTTAACAGGTTGTGTGGCAGACTAAGAAAAGGGAAGTGTGTTACTCCACTAGAGGTAGCATGTCTTGAGCTCTTTGACCTGGTTGTCAAGCATGCAAAGATGACTCCACTGTAAAGTTACTAGAGTCTACCAATGAGTACTGGGATTTCCCATAGCATCAAATAAATGACAAGATCCTTAAGGTTTCTTTCTTAACATAAGTTTCCCCCAGCTGCTCTAATTTGCAGTGCTGAGCAGTAGAAAAAGCAGAGCTAATTTTTCAATATATCATCTCTATATAGATATTAGATATCATGGATGATCCAACTTCCACTACTAACAGACCAGGTATTTTCCTGAAATACCAGTACAGAAGGTAGTAACACTAATCATAAAATTTCTGTCATAAATTCTTTTCCTCTTATCAAATAGAGCTTTCGTCATCAAACAAAGTTCAAGCGGAAAAGAAAAAGGAGTAATTTTTCAGACAATTGATTCCAATCTTAAAGTAACATCTTCACAAATATACAGATTAGCTACTCTCATACCCCTATAACTATGATTAGTTTTCAGTCTTCAGGCATAAACTAGTTTCTAAGGTTTTTATTCTCTGAAGTGCACATTCCACATTGGTTTTGTACTTATTAGTAGGACCAGGTTTTTATAACTTATTTCTTGCAAAAAATGCCAGCAAATCAGTACAGTTTTCTTGCTATGAAACAAAACCATTCTTCCAACTGTGGTAAGGGGCCAGTAAACTCAGAAAGGAGATCATGATGAAAAAAAAAAAAAGTCATAAACCCCCTCAAAGATAAAAAAAGAAGCTGTGCTGTAGACCCTTATTCTTTGATATTAAATTCTAAATGAAAGCATGCATGGTTATTTAGTAACTGATCAATACCTGAGAGCAATATAAGTACTCAGATCTGAAAATATTCATTATATTACTCCCACTAAAAATATTGACAATTCTATTGGGAAGACAAAGTTGAAATTGCCCATTGCTGCTATCAAGCCCAGTGGAAATACTCAAAGAATGGAATTTCCGTCCTAATATTTCAACATTTGTTTTCAACAAAAAGATTATTAAGATGTATGATACTGAAAATGTTCATGAAACAAAGAAGTTCAGAAAAAAAATTATTTTGTAAAATGTCAAGATAAGTTATTTTGACATTTTCAGCTGATATGAAAAGTTTTCCTTTGAAAAGTCAGAACATTTTACATTACTGATTAATACCAAGATAAACTTTGGTGTACTACTGAGATATGAGATCCATCTATGGATCCACTGAACAGATATTATGTTTGTGATACTGACTGTATGTTGTAAAACATGTCTCAACTTCTTTATATTCATAGGGAGAGGAAAGAAAGCAAACAAATCTGATATTACCACTATATTTCTCATGGAAAAAAAAAATTACAGTTTCTTTTTATTAGTATTTTACTTCTATTCAGTAAAACGATTCCATTAGTGCCAAGGAAGGGATAAACAGTATCTTATG
This sequence comes from Gypaetus barbatus, assembly GCA_028022735.1. Classification (NCBI taxonomy): domain Eukaryota; kingdom Metazoa; phylum Chordata; class Aves; order Accipitriformes; family Accipitridae; genus Gypaetus; species Gypaetus barbatus. Next base: position 27,461,918 of record CM051562.1, on the reverse strand, counting down.
CTTACAGTACTTGATTGCCTTCCCTTCCCTTCCCTTCCCTTCCCTTCCCTTCCCTTCCCTTCCCTTCCCTTCCCTTCCCTTTTTTTCGTGTAATGTTCTCTCCCATAGAAGTGTAGAAGATTCTACCTAAAGTGAACAACTGCCTGTAGTTATGTAGATACTTAAAAACCTACTCCAGTTCATGTAGAATATAAAGTAAGTATAAAAGCTGTTGGCATTTCTATATTTTATTCAGCAAATAGGAAAAGTATGATAGTCCTAACCTGGGAGATCAGAACAAGTTGTTTTGATTCACTTGACACATTTTGAAATATTGATGGAGCCACACCTAGCAGGGCCATTGTAATCAAATGAGGCTATACCGTGCTATTATTCTGTCTGGCTGATTAGACATAGCAAGTATTATGAAAATGAGTACTTTAGAGATGAAGACTTGGTGATTTGACCACTTAAGAGCACTGCTCCATTCTAGACAATAGTAATTATACCTCTTCTGCTGAACTTAATAGGGTTAGAAGTGTAAAGCTCGGTCTGTTGCTATCTGTTTAAAGCTCAGTCTGTTCCTATCTGTTAAGTAACTTGTACTATGTTTTGCAATTTAAGAGAGAGCTTCACAGCTCAGGTCTTATTAGCTTGGTATGAAAATTTTTCGGCAGTTCATGGTCATTTCATCCAGCTACACTGTCACAACAGTGTTAGTGATACAGTAGTTTCTAAAGCTCGTATGGCCAGGAATGTGAAACCTCTTCTTGCTCCTTCCGTATGATCGACTTTCTACCCTCTCCCCCGCACAGCTTGTCCCTCTGTTGCGCTGTGAGTACACCAAGTTTTAGAGCACCTTGATACAGATGCACGACTAACCAAATCCAATAGGTGTTAAAACTCAGATTTATTCTTCAGTAAAAGTTAGTTAGAAGTCCAGTTACATTTTATAAAACCACAGGCTCAATGATGTAAAGAGAATTAATACTACACAGCCGATTCAAGCATCCCCAAGATTTAAAGTGATGGCTCCAATATGTGCGTATCACTCACGTAAAGGCTGAGGGCTCTCTCCCTTGAGGGGTTACCTCGGGCGGTGCCCCGACCCAAGGGGGAGTCCATGACTGCAGACCCACTGCTCCAAGGAGGACTGATTCCAACATGCCCTCTGGTGGGACCCCGTTTATACCCCTGTCGAATCTGACCTGTGGTCATTTAATCACTATTGGCCAAGAAGGTCACCTCAGTGTACCTGGCACGTCTCGACTGGCCAGTTCAAATTTCAACCTGAGGCCTCAGGGTTTTCTTCCCCTTCTCCCTGCCTGGAGAAGTTTTGTTTCCTGCTGGCGGGATGGCAGGGGGGTGGTGGTGGGGAGGCTGCTGCCACACACCTAGATAAGCATTAATCTTGAACTTGGATTTTTTGTTTTAGTACCACACCCACCAGACTGTTAGTGCAGCCTGTTCAATGGGTTGTACAGACAAGGTGAGATAACACGTTGCCACTTTAAAGAAGCAAAATTTTTAAACTGATGAAATTTTAATGGGATTTTGTTTTAAGTCCCCTCTAAAGCCCCCATGGCATGCTTGGAAAATCTTATGATGTAATATGAATATCTAAAATGTCTACAGCCACTCATGTTAGGGAGTATCATCAAAGGTTCATTGTTCCCTCCCCAGTCAGGTGAAGGACTCACATGAGCAAGTTTTCCTGTTTTCCTCCTGCATTAGTAAGTTCCTTTCCCTTAAAATGTAGTCTTTTTTTCGGTGGATAGGAAGGAAGAAGGGAGGAAAAAAGTAAATAAAAAAGAAGTAAATAAAGTTGTCTTTAAGATGAGATACTAGTAGATGCTAAATGAAATGTTGCAAAAGTAAAAAAAAATATTGCTTCAAAACATTGACATTTTTTAAGGAAAAAAATATTTATTTAGTAAGCAGAAATGTTCCTAATTTTCAGTCATGTTGTGACTACTCAAAGCATGTCCTGGAAAGCAGAAATACATTACAGATATTTCAGTATTGTCAAATACACTGTTTTCTTCCAGAAAAAGTTTTGACAACTGCTTTGGCCTCCACAACCATTATCCTATTGCTATTGCAATGACTCTTCTTACACCTGGTCTGCTATATAGGACCAAAAAGAGACTCCTTTTATCTCTACAGGCACAAAATGATGTTCCTCAGCTGTTATCTATAACTGAGAGTACTGTATTCAGTGAAGCTCTGCTAATCTATGTCATCTAAGAACCTGTGCCAATCTAGCAAGAATAAAACTTAAGTCAATTTTTGCTGTCATGGAAATCATGCATTATTAACCAAAATACTTTACTACAACTCACTTGCTTTAGCTAGATATGTTTATTAAAGACCAGACTGGGTCATTATACTCATGTAACCATTATAAACTTGTTGGATTACCCTCAACACCTAAAGATTCTAACATGAAAAGTGTAGTTGAATTACAGCATACAGTTAAGGAAGACATCTACTCATGATTTAAACCTCTGACTGTCAGTGTTCATCAGTTCCAACAGATTAATCGCTCTTTCATTTTTAACTGATTCCAGTTTCTGGTCATAAGAGCTTGTCATATACCTTTGCCTGCTAAGTTAGAGCTCTCATATCACATGTCATCTCTTCAACTATTAAGGCCATGGCAAACAAACTCATGGGCAGGATTTTTTTTTTTTTTTTTTTTTCCCTAAGGTCATATTAAAGAGTCAAGGAAAAAAGTATGTTAGATTTTCTAACATAAAAGAATTAAAGATAAATAAGGGATTGTATTGTTCATCATTATCAGTTTGAACTGAATGTCTACTACAATAAAGAAGTATCTTAATGTAGGTGTTTGTTAATTTATGTTAGCAATAATGAAAACCACCCTGTTTGGTTACCATCATTTCTGGTTTAGCTCTTATGTGAGCTGATCAGGGGAAAAAAAAAATAATTGCCTATTTTGGTTTTACAGGGATTTTCAAATTTAAAATACCTTGACTTTCAAATCATTAAAAGATGCCCTGACCTTGATACCATTTGTAGAATATTAAAACTGTGTGATTTCTATGGACCTGAAAAGCCAATGCTTACTGGTTTTGAAAATACCTTCAAATGCACAGGTCACCTTCCAGTTTGCTATCCATGTCATATGTGAAAGGTGAACATTTCATGGGAAGGTTTGAAGGTTTATAATGAACCAAAAATATCACAGCTGTACATGAAGAGAAAAATCTGATCACTGCTGTTTATCAATTTATTTCAGCCCTTGAAGAATGAGGGCAGTTAGTTGTGCTATAGTTGTTTTAGCCTCTTTTTGTTTATAGATGACCTTACTTTTTCCTCTTAAACTTATATAACTGCTGAATGCATTCATAGTATTTTTAGATTCAGAAGAGGAAGTAATGTTATTTAATATTGCTTCCAGGTCTTAGAAGGAGACACTTTCTACTACTAAAACAAAATATTTTAAATTATTCTATATTTTTATTGTATCAATCTTTACAGAACTGGCTTTGTTCCAGCAAAAGAATTTGTATCAGACCTGGAAGTTTCTGTTCTGTGATTAATGTCATATCAAACTCTTCAAAAGTAAAGACAGGCATTGATAGATAATGGAATTTTTGTAGTAATACAAAAACACATGAAAATGCACAGATAGAAAAACATATGTAAAGCTTGAAAATAAATATTGTCATGCATCCATTTTTAAACAAATGCCTTCATTTCTTAGACATTAAAATGCTGTCTCCTATTCTTGGAATTTTTATATGGATAATGAGATTAACTTTAAACCCTGTCATTTATCTGAAAGGGCCTGCATTTTAAGCAATACTGAGTAGTTTAATCTTTCCTTTTTTTCTTTTTTTTTTTTTTGCCAAGTCATGTGCAAGTTCAATAAGTCTTTACTTCTGAAAACTTATTTTTCCTAATAAACTTTTTTGTACTAGTGCTATGCCCCATGTGGTTTTAAACAGACCAATAGTAAGCCATGATTAATAGCAATAACTCTAGTAAACTATTCATCTAGATGACATCATCACACTAAACTTTCAGATTCTTGCATGGATTTAAGAAGTGAAGCCTGGTTCACAGCAGATAGAATAAACATATGGTGAATTTTATTAGTCTTCTGAGGCAACTTGAAAATCCCAGGGACTTCTGTGACGGGGGTTTTTTTTTCTATTTTATCCACAACATTGTAGAAATCGTACCTAGTATAGTAGAGTGATGAGGAAGATGCGGATTATCCTTACATGCAGAAGGTATATTACGCAGTTAGACCTTGGTGCCACACTGAGAGGAAAACTCAGACAATAAATGCCACAAAGCATGTGAGCAGCAGGGAGGCATGAGTACAGTCCTGGTAAAGTGCTCCAAAGTGAAAATCAAAGTAAGCAGATAAAAGCAGACATTGGTCTGGGCTTTTTAATCAGGCGCCTGGAGCAAAGCTCAGGCAGGAATGATAAATCTGTGGCTATGTTACGACACAGAGGGAGCACTGCAGTCGATCAGGTCAATGTTTGTGTTAACTGTGGTGGAAATCATTGAACATTCACCTTTCACCCTTGCAAATGAATCAGCAGGTTAGAAACTGTTGTTAATTTATGAAATAGCATGCAATCTCACTATGTAGATGGAAACTGAAAGGTAGGCAATTTGAAACAATCCCTGGTTTAGATGGGGTGTTGATATAGTGAAATGCATAATGTGAATGTGAGCTGGCATTTTGAAACATCCATTTGCAACAAAGTAACAGGCAATTAGGAGGAAAACACAAATTTGGGCTGATGCTAGATAGTTTTACTGATACTTAAAGCACTTAGATAAATGGCTGCATTTTGAGGAGCTGAGCTCCTGGTTCTGGCCATTGAACTACAGAGAGTCGAGCCTGCAGTTTCTGGTCTCTAAATAAGTTTTCATGAGGAAATAATAAAGCAAACAGAAAACATACTTACTTATTTTGAAATCTTCTTCAACACACCAGAGCAATTCTTTTCCCAAGATTCACACCAAGGGCTCAGGTAGTGACCTAAAAGATGGAGGCATACAAATGACTGTCAAAAGAGGAGTTTTCAAATGTCTCCTCCATGTGAGCTCAGACCTTCCTCAGCTTACCAAATGTGTAGAGCATACACTGGCAGAGACTAACTACAGAAGCTGCTATTCACCCCACTGCTGAATTGTAAAGAGCGTAAGAGAGTGACCCACAGGATCCCCATTAGCTACACTCACTAGCTACACACTGCTGGGTCCTTCCAGAAGACCTTTGGCGACATAACTCCAATCAGTCACTCAGCTACCTCAAGGACTTTCTCGTTGCCGCAAGACAAACAAACTTCCCCAAGGACAGAAATAAGCAGTTTCAAATTTTGTCAGCCCTCTTTGGAAATAACTTGCTTCCCTGCAGAGCTGGGGAAGAGAACAGTCTTCACAGTGCTCTGTCCCTAAGGTAAGCAACATCACCTTCAGACACAGGGAAACACAATTATTCTGCTAACGTTTGTGGGTGGCATTGCAGTAGTATTTTTTGAGTTGCTTTGCTGGCTTTCCTCAGATTTTGTCCAGTTCCTACATCTAAAGCCAGTCAGCTCTTGACAGTTCCCAAATTGGATATGTTGATTTTCACAATTGCTGCACTGTTTGCTCTCGGCTATGAAGATTTCCAGATTTCCTCAGAAAAAGCATTTAAATTCACTGCTGCATGCCTTTTTAAAGGCCACCTGTCCACAGTGTTTAGAAGATAGTCACTACCTACTATGATCTAGCACCATGCCTGTGACTAACATAAATGGCATTGATGTCAAGCAGGAGGCAAAGAACAGAGGTGGATTAATGTTTATGCTGAGGGAATTTTCTAAGCTGGAAAGAAAAGTCTACAAAATTTCTTTATGCATTATCTTTCCTACATCATCCTCCACTCAGTGTTACAAACATAACATTAGTATACAAGCTAAAAAGACCAACACAACAACTGATGCCTACAGAAGCAGCTGAGTATGGTTGAAGCTGATACACAGATTGTTTCAAGTCATTTTGGATACTTGTTATTTTTTGTCTCCTGCTTGAATTAAGGTTACAGTCATTAATCATAACCTGATCATGTTGGAAAACATAGAAACCAAAGGAGGGAAGAATAACTTGAATACAACCACTGTGGCTGCATAAAGGAAGACTACACCAAGTTCAATACAGAGACATATACTTTGTAAAAGTTTTTTTGCTAAATTTAAGCTTTCAGGAAAACTTATATTCAGGGATAAGTACAATAAAACGTGGAAGAAAGCACTGAAACTATTTTGAAAAAAAAAAGCTGTTCAATGCATAGAAATAGGTTTTAACTCAATAAGGAGGTCATTGTGTAAATTACAAATTGCATGATTCTGCCAGATGCAACATAATGATCCACAGGTTATTAAAAACAAGAAATGCCATGTCCTCATTTTGCAGATACAGTCTGACATGCTGCAATGATTTCTACACCTCAAGGCCAAGAGTATGATAGCTGCAACAACCTCTGTGCAAGTTTCCATCAGTGTGAGTGGATAAACATCATCACAGGTTATGGAATTCACCTTTCTAAGTCCTGCACTTACAAAGGGGCTAAATGCAACATCTATCAGAAAGAAGGCTTGGAGGGCAGAATGGCCTCAAATGAGAAAATACATTCTGATTAGCATCCTCAATTGTTAGATGGGTTCTGTTTCATAATCATCTGATGATTATTGGAGAAAGGATACTGCACTGGATGGACCAGATTCATTATAATTTCTGTAGGAAAACCAAACCAAAACAAACCAAAACAAACCACTGTCCCCTGCCCCACCCCAATTTTCCATAATTTTTGTTCTGAACTATGATTGCAGGCTTTACATTTGCATTTCTTTTGCATTCTTTTGAATGATTGGGAGGCCCACGAAACAGATGCAGCTGATAAATGAAGAAGCCCTTTCTGCTTCAGCCAGTGCCAACAACGAGGCAGACTCTTACAGTCAGAAGAACTATCTCTTGCTGCACTCCAAGGACATCTTGTCAGGTGCTAACCTCTGGCAATCACATGATGTAGCTACATGTTTTGTGTTAGCAATATTACAATAGAAATTCCTTACAATGTCAATTGCAGGAAGAACTGTAGGATTACAAACATAGAATTCACCATGTGAGTGTTGAACAGATAAAGGACAGAGAAGAAAATGCCTAGGTCACCTAGGCTGGTATTGGCATCTGCATATCTGTTGCAGTCTCAGGAAGCTTTATTTTCTCATGGTTTTGAAATGAAGCATTGTTGTGGTCGTGTCGCTGAAACCAAGACAAACATGTTTCTAATTCCTTTTTATTTTCCTCCTTTTGTTAATTATCTTCTTTCTTATATCCATTTTCTTTTTCTTAGAAATTCCATGAAAATAAACACCTAATATTAATACAGATATTAAGTTATGAATTTAAAATATTCAACAGTCAGGAAATTCGAATGTTAATATTTCCATGCAAAGACTATTTCTGATGTAATACATATACTATACAATCTGCATGAAAGCATTTCTCAGTATGGCCAGTAATCCAAAATACCACAAACCATAAGTGTAGTGTGATCATGTTAATGTTGTCATGGAAGTTTTAACACTGTAATTTCTTGACCATATGCATTTGATTTCTCACACAAAAATCACATTTGATGGGATTCTTAGCTGGTATAAAATGATGTAGTTGGACTGAAATTATTGGACCTATCTTGACCCACATGAACTGAAGCTGTACTTTAATGTAATTGGTAACTGCTCTGTCTTTCCCTATGCACCAAGGCACCTCTGGACAATGGGCACTCCTTTTGCATTGTTGGAGCATACAAATACAATAAATGACCTTGCTATTTCATTAATAAGTGAAAAAGCTAATAGACTATGGTCCAAGGTAGGACAATCTTAATATTGTTCATGGCACTCAGTTTCACTCCATGAATGAAATTATAAAATACAGATTCTCAGCCTAAAAATGTGTGGAAGACCTAATATCTGTCTTTGCAATTAAGGAGATTAAAATGGTGACTCTCAAAAAAGTTTTTAAAATGTCACTGCTCACTGTTGTTATTGTGGGAAAAAGAAAAGCCTCTGCAGGATATAAGCAGTGAAAATGAGATTCCTGTGGTGAACCAATCTCAGGATAATGCAAGGTTTGGCTGGATCTGGGGATCTGAGATAATCCACATTGAATTAGGAGTTTAACCTCCAATTCTGCATATTCAAATTTTCCAGCTGAGGTGGCTTGATCTTTGACACTGGACAAACATAGCATTTTCTCCATGAAGTTTTTTTAGATCAAAAAAGAATTTATACCATATAAAAAAGAAATTGGAAAGGGGTCTTTGTGAAGGAATTAATATTCTATGGCACATCAGTCCATCTTTACTAACTTTTTTCATTAGATATAGATGAGTGAAGTTCTGTTCAGAAGAAAAAGGAGTTTATTAAGCTCAGAACAGTCATATTTCAGTCACCCAGAAGGTAAATGTAGTACAGACCATGATCTCTTCAGTATCTCCTTCCACTCAGACAAGGCCAGACCTTATTCTTCCTCCCGCTTCTCATATTGTGATGAAATAAATTGCTATGGAGTATATTATTTAGTGACTCCGCAGGTACTATACATTTGTGAACTGGATACTAGTTGAGTGGTAATCAGCTAGTTCATTCATTAATTTGATACATGGTCAGCTGAGAAAAAGTTCATCTCTTACAGTGTTTTAGCATGAAATCCCTTCTTGGATTTGTTTTAATTAAAGTAGCTTCCTGTTTTGAACATGTTCAAGAAATAATGTAACTATTATAACAATATAACAGTATAAGAAGGACGTCACACTATTAGAGTGTGTCCAGACGAGCGTGACCAAGATGCTGAACAGCCTCGAGGACAAGACTTACAAGGAGCAGCTGAGGTCTCTTGGGTTTGTTCAGCTTGGAGAAGAGAAGGCTGAGGGGTGACGTCCTTGCAGTCTACAACTTCTTCAAGATGGGCAGTGGAGGGGAGGTGCTGATTTCCTCTGTCTGGTAAGCAGCAATAGGACACGAGGAGATGGAATGAAGCTGCATCAGGAGAAGTTCAGATTGGTCCTTGGGAAAAGGTTCTTCACTGAGAGGGTGGTCTGTCACTGGAACAGGCTCCCCAGGGAAGTGGTCACGCCACCAAGCCTGTCAGAGTTCAAGGAGCATCTAGGTGATGCTTTTAGTCATATGGTTAACTTTTAGGCAGCCCTGTAAGGAGCAGGGAGTTGGACTCAATGATCCTTATGGGTGCCCTCCAACTTGAGATATTCTATGATTCTGTGATTCTATGAAATATTGTATATACAATAAAGTTGACTCAAGACCTTCTTAACTACTTGTAAGCAAGTTATAAGAACAGTAACTGAAACTTCTTGCCTAAAAAAAAGGAAGATTAATTTTAAATTTGCATTCAAAAAGTTTTAAATAGGAAGAAAGCAAAGACACCACTCAGGCATCATAAGTGTAAAAATGTACAGTCTGAAGGGGAAAAAATATTTAGAACTTACTCAGACAACCTGCTTAGCTTTCAGTCCTTGTCAGAGACTCAATCCTTTGCTCCAAAAAAAAAAGACCCCTTAACAGCTCAGGTCTTCTAAAGCTGCTTATTCACAATCAGGCAATAACCACAGGGAAGAAACAGTACCCTCCCTTGTTCAGAGGAAAGGACAAGTTAAATGAATTCATGAAATCCAGACTGAAAATGAAGTGGAACATCTAAACACCAACTTTTGCCTGAATTATTTGGTATTTATTAGCATACTTACTGTTAGCTATATAATGACTATTTAAAATTATACTTATTAATGGAAGCAAAGCTGAGGAAGCTTTCTCTTTGGAAAATATTTCTGCACATCTGCACTCATATAGCCACAGATCATATCATAAATTTTATTTGCTCTTTCCTTTCTTGGCAGCCAAGATTGGTGTGAAAGCATCTTGCTTGCATGTGCTAGAAAAACTTTTATTCTACCGATTAAACTTTAGATTTATTACTCCATGGCTAAATATACTCATTACATTTTTTTACCATACAATGAATTCACTATTCTTGCTTACCATATGCAATACACCAAACAAACAAACAAACAAACAAAACCCCAAATACTTCTTTTTTGTTTGAGTGAAGAATGAGCAAAGTGAAAGAATCTTCAATCATTATTTAGAAGAACAAATCATTAATACTGATTCTGTATTATTTATTTTATTTTCCATTTATTTTAGGGGGAATATAGCCCCTTGTATTAAAATGATATTAAAAAAATGCATTATTCCTTTAAAATCCTCAGCAGAAACCAGTTTCAAAGACTCATGCAAGGTAACAGTTTAAAGAATTCAGAAGTATTTAAGGGAGAATATTCTGCTTACCTATTATGAGGGTAAAAAGGGCTGTGATTTTATCCTTTCAAAAATAATGCCAAATTTAGCAATTGTTTGCAAAAAGTTTAATAATTTTATCCATAAGTGGGCGTGGAAATAACACTAGCTGACACACAGAAACACACACGCACACACATATATCTCCTGTATTAGAAGACTCCATGTCCTCTTTGTTTCACTGAGTGTTCACAGCTGCTCTCACCAAAAGATTTCTTTCTAATGCTCTGAGTGTTCAAAGATAACCTTCAATTAAACCAAAAGTAATGTGTTGGTTTTTTTCTTATTTCCCACCTGAAAGTGTTGTTTGATCATAGACTCCAGCATTTCAGTATGCATTGTGATATATTTATCAGGCAGTATATGGTTTTCCCTCTTCCATGCATTTTAAGGTCAGAAAGAAGCACTACAGTTAGCTGTTTTGTCCCCAGTGTATCTCAGTCTCATCCAGTAAACGCTCTGCAAGACCCAGCCTGAGCTATAGCACAACTAGTCTTGATTTAAGACTATCCATAATGCTTCCATAAGAGCTCTAGCAGTTAATAGCCATGGCTGTTTATAATCTGCACCTTATTTCTTCTCTGTATCTGCCTCAGTGCTTTGTGGTAATATTTCTACTGGATGTACCGTGATTATTTGCAAGAATACAGTATAAACTCATAAAGTGAGTTTTCATCAATAAGCTAAATGTTCCCAAAATACAGAGGATCTGACCACAGGCCTATAATAAGAATGAGTTTTGTTTCATCCTACTAGAGATTCAATACTTTGTGCCATATAAATAGTGTGATTTACTCCTGAGACATGTACTATAGATTTTCATTTGCATATGGGATGAATTTTCTAAGAATTTACTAATAAATCTACTAGTTACTGGATCTTCAGGAAATAAAGGACTTTCTCATCTTCCTCCTGGATGTTCCAAGCAAATAAATAACATGGACAACATAACATGCATAAAGTAAAAATTAAGTGAAATTGTTTGTTTGTTTGTTTTCTTTAAGAAATCAGTTTGTAGCAAGGGCATGATTATGTTTATTTACTTTTACTGTTTAATGTCCTTGCATTAAATTGTGATGATTATCAAAGTTCTTTCCATAACCTGGCACTGTGGTGGCACTGAGTAAAGACCACATATTCCCCTGCAGGACTTACAGACAATGAGACTCAGGAACACAATTCCCATCCTCTGGTGACATTTTATCATCAAAAGAATCAGTAACTCAAAACAATACTTTCAAAGAAAGTGCAGATTCAGAGTATTTTTATCAACAAATTGAAAACACTTCACAGCTATTTTAATTCTCCCAGAGGAAAGCTTTAATGTTAATGAGTAATATTTAAGATATCTTTTCCTCCCATCCCCAACTCAGGGAAAAATAAGGTAACATCCAGACAACCTTCTGTAAAATAGGGATATCCTATCTTTAACAAAAGGGTGGAAGTGAAATATACACAAATATTACTTTTTGAAGCCATTTTAATCTCATCTGAAATGATAAACAGTGAAAGTCATGACTGCATGTGTATTGCAAAGTATCACCTCAGGTCTGAGTAATAGCTGGCTGTAAATCCTAAATGTGTAAGCCCTTCTATGAGATGCCTATATTTGTAAAAAAGAGTTATACATTTTCTATTGATAAATTTAATATTATTAATAAGATTAATATTATTATTACTTTTAGGTTTCTGATACACATGCTACATCTCAATTCAAGTCTAGCATATTTCATGCTAGGAAATTCTAAATCTACAATTACAATTACAATTACAATTTTTTAGGGTATGACAAATGAGTCATGTCATGTAATTTATATGCCACAAACATCAGTGTGTTTTATTCTAGTTGTATCAGTAGGTAGCAGCTAAGTGTATACTGAAGCATTTTGTTCTGCAGGCTGGATATTCTCCTGGTCAGTGTGCTGGTTCCAGAGATAGTCTTGTTATGCATCCCCAGCCACAATTTGAGTTAACATTCAAGGCCCTTAGCTTCTAGGCTGCCAGAGGCTGAACTCATTGGTGAGACAAATTATCCCACCCCTCAGGGACAGAAACAAGCCACCTGTCACTTGTCAAAGAACCAGCACTAGTGCAGTGGTACCTAATGTCCCACCATCCCACCTACAGGCAAAGTGGCTGTTATGAAAGCATAGCCATGGATAAATGTGATGGAAAATAGGCAAGGATGAGAAGGACTTAGATAAATGAGATCAGGTACAATTAGTAGCAAATTATGCTGGCAATGGCTTTTTTAAGAAAGCTTTTAAAGCAACAGTGGCCTTCATTTTTCCTTACTGAATTGCAAAGTGAGGCACTCAGAGAGACTTCTGTGTTTCATATCTCTATGAAATCCACAGCTTACCTTTTGCAAGTCAACCCTCTGTTGTTTATTTCAAGGGTGATACTCATTTGCTTTGTGTCTTTCTGTGGTTTGGGAAATGTGTTTTTCAGTCAACTGCAAGCAATAAATCAAGGCCACACTATCCTCAAAGTAGACATTTTTTATCAGGTTTTACAATTAATCAGATCCAGAAGATTAGCAACCACAAGAGTTATAACAATTGTACTATGGTCTATTGGTATTATGAGAAGAGAGTTTCAACAAACATGTCTTCAAATTCAGCTCCATTTGTGCTCCGCATTAATAATTACTTCAGTTGACTGAAACCAGCAAAAAAATATCCAATTAAGTGTCATTACATGACTTCAGTTAAATGCATGCTTTGGAAAGTCTCTCAGAAGATATTAAGTTTCAGTGAGTTTACTGCAACATGCTGTGACTGAATGTTTAATTCTTAAAGATGCACTGTCATTTTAAAGCAATAGCCTGGGCAGTCACAGATTAATTATTAGATTTTAGATTCTATGCTTTCTGTTTCCCTGAAAATTAAGAAACTCAGTGTGACCAAAATTGCCAGAACACAAAAGAAAAAAAAAAAAATCTTGAAAACAGATTAATCAGAGTGCAGTCTATCTGTATCTCATAGCTTCAGGGAGAGGATACATGAAACAAAGCATAAGTTTTATATATTAACTTAGACATAAGTCATGCATCTCCTCCCTTCACAATGTAGAAGCACAAGCTCACAGTGTAACACAAGATGAGACAGCACATCCCAACATAACACATTTTTGTCTGAACAATAGTTAAATATTTACTTGATCATCTATTCTACCATAGAAAAATGGAAATTTCATTCTCTGAATGTGATGATGGCTCTAAACTGGTGAATGGCAGGGCATTAAAAACAAAATAAAGGAAAATAACACTATACAATAAAGCTGGAAGGTGGTGTGTCTAAACAAAATTGAGAAGCAATTACATTTTAAAGCAAGTCAGTGGTCAGTGTATTCTAATTAAAGAAAATACAGTTGAGCAGGGAGATTTTTTTTTTTTACAACTCAGATATATTAATAGATTCTCATAATTAGTAGGTTCAATATGTCTGATTCTAGAAAAAGGGCATGAACATGAACATGAACATGAACATGAACATGAACATGAACTGCCTAGGAACTGGGAAAAAAGGAACAAAAATAACTCCATGATGTTATTGATGTCATTCAATGTTAGAGCAGTCCTCTATTCCTTCTGTATTGTTTTTCTGTTTATCTTGTACAAAGATACAAGCTAAGTTTCAAGGAGCTTTAAATGAAAGAACAGAAAAGAAAGGAAAATAAATAAGTTTATATGTTTTTATATTTTGCATCAGGGCCAACTCCCCTCATCTACTCCTTAACTCATTCTTTGAATTAATTGAAAAGATACAGTTGTCAAATTGGAACTTACTCTTTGCGATGGAGTTTGATGGAAAACAATGAAAACACCTTATTCTTTGGGGGAATAAAATAAATAAAAAAATTAAAAAAAGAAATTTTCATGAGAAGCTGACAGAGCGCCAATGAGGAATTGAACATCAGACAAAAGGGAAGGGTCAATTTTGAAAGACCTTTAAAGAGAAGGCCAAATGTGTTTTGCAGTTTTTCAGTTCCTGCCAAAGCACAATGAACCGTAGATTTTTGCCTTAAAAATGAAATGTGGTGTAGCATAATTTGATAAAATACGTGATTAAACTTGATGTGTTTAGAGGAGCAGATGGCTGTGCCTCCAAGTGTTCTCCCCTTGGGTTTCCAAATAGCAGAGGAAGCAGGAGGGAGAAATACAAAAGACTTTATCAGTGTGCACTCATACAGCTTAAATTATGAGCTTCAAAATCAAGAATGTTTTGTACTGGGTAGAAATTTTCTTAATTTCTTGTCTTTGTAAACAAATTTTTTAAACTATTTTCATGAGCTACTTAATATTTAAATGGTATCAAACATGTTGGATTTGCAACTATTTTCCTCTTTGTTTTGGATTTCTCCATCATTGTCCGTACATTTGAGGAAGAGTTATACATTTTCCATGGACATACATCAGTGAAAAAACATGACTGTCTGCTTACTTTGAAATGCTTTTGTAGGAAGATATAACATCAGTCCTTCATCGCTGTCCTGGCTTCCAACTGATTTCTTACTGACTTTAAAAGTGACCTTTAAAAGGTCAAATGGTTTGGTTCCTTGTTTCCCTAGAAAATGCCGCTTTCCCAGCATGACACCTCAGCGGTTGCAATCAGATTAGTCACCCGGCTTTCTGTTCTGTTTCACAGAAAGACAAACTCCTTAATTCCAAAACTCACCCTGTTTTGCCTAGAAGAAGACAGCTTTGCAGACCACCTGGCCTGCTCTTTTCGTGAAGTGAATGTGGGCATGGAGAATGAGAGAGGACGGCTTGGACTGTCAGCCATTGAACAGGCACCAGAAAGGATTAATTCACTGACAATTAGGTTATTGGCTTTGCACTGTTGGATGTTTCTTCAGCAGCGTATCATTCCAGCTCTAGAGGTTCTTTCCAACTCATATTACTCTACAATTCTATGATGTTACTTTCACTGAGAATTCCAGATGGGTGCTTTTTTACAGCAGAATAAATACACAAATTGCCTACAATTTGGTTTGCTAGGTTTTGGAAAGTGTGAAATGCTATACTTTCATCAGTCCAGGAAAGGAGTGCTCAGTTTGTGATATTCTGTCTTTGCAGTTACATGTAACTGCATGATAAGTTCCAGAGCAATGAACCTGAATTGTGTCTATGTGCCTCTCACTGGGTGCCTGGTCACTCTCACCTTCACTGCATCATGTGTCTGGAAGCAATCCTGGGATTCGTAAAAGGAAGAGATGTCTACAACAGGAAATATCAAGGTGCCCAGTTTGGGGGAAGGAAGTTCTCCAGCTGTCCATGTCAGTTCAGCTAGGTTTATTATCTCCTACAAATTTAAGCCCAGATTTGCAAAGGCAGATACATCTCCAACAGAGGCTTTTACTTATTGCAGTCTGGGTGGATCTTCTAATAACAAAATGAAAATGGAATTTGGGAATATTAGACCATCTGTACAGGCAGAAATAAAAGAGTTTATAGGGCTGTGCTCAGCCTGGCCATTAAACTTCATATGGGATTTAGGTATTATTTTCCTCAGTTTCATTCCCTGTGAGTTCACATGTCCTGAAATTCACTGTGAGTGCCTGATTCTTGTTTCAAACACATGTACTGCAAAAGACAGAAGAGTCTCCCAGAACAGCATGGCCTACTGACTCTCATCTCAATTCAGGAAAAGCTTTAACATTAGAAGGCCCCCTCCATAAACTCTTTAACAAAGCCAAAAAGAAAGAATGTGTCGCTGCCATCCCAAACAGTGCCCTGCTTATGCTGTCTCCTGCATTAAGCCGTAGGCCACTCAGGCTTACACACTTTGGAGATCATGATGATTTGTCTCTGCCATCACTTTGATACTTCCTTGACCAGCAGCTAAACACAGGCTCCCAGTCCTGCTTGTTTAAAGAGTGCCTTGCACTGACAAGGTATGGTGCAAATGACTAGGGTGAACTGAGCACATTGCAATTTATTC
The DNA here is from genome assembly GCA_028022735.1 of Gypaetus barbatus. Classification (NCBI taxonomy): domain Eukaryota; kingdom Metazoa; phylum Chordata; class Aves; order Accipitriformes; family Accipitridae; genus Gypaetus; species Gypaetus barbatus. Next base: position 27,445,582 of record CM051562.1, on the reverse strand, counting down.
TAGGAGGATATATGAGTGGTTCAAAGATGTTACACAAACCTATCAGTGTGAAATCAGATCTGAGGAAATGGAGCAGAAAAGATGTGTCTCTTGGAATAATTTCAGCTAGAATAATCAATCCCAAAGTTTACAGGATTTAATAAGGATTTAATAGGGTTTCTCTACTGCTACACCTCTGAAAGGTTAGCAAACCATTTAAAGAAGTTAAGCTGGACAAATCTCGCAAAGCTCCAAGTTTGTAGTACATTAACCCTGGCATATTCCACTTGCTTTCAGCATGTATTATACCATCCTTGTACAATTCATGGTCTCTCCTACTAATGAGAACACTTCTGAAAACTATATGAACATACTGTATAATGGTTTGTCCTAACTTGGTATCTAGACTATATTACATGAAATATTAAAAACAACTGAAAAATAACATTGAAAACCAGATCACCATATCTTCCTGGATCCAGGCTAATGCTTGCTTATTTCCTCTCCCTACTGGAAGACATGTAGACTCACCAATTGGCTCAGAGACAATCATAATAGTCTTCTTCCCAGAAAAAAAAAAAAAAAAAAAAAATACTGCAAGATAAGGATTGTGGAAGAATGGCTGGACGAGAGAGGACACGTATACTTAAGCCTGAGCAATCCAGGCTTTAGCAGTAGTAACTTGACCTTGGCAGATAAGACTAGCTAGAAGGAAAACAACTAAAGAGGAATGAATGTCAGCGTTACAGCTTGCCTAAGGTGCGTGCACAAAGGCGAAGCACCAACCGTATTGTTGCCTAAGGTGCGTGCACAAAGGAGAAGCACCAACCGTATTGTTGCCTAAGGCTCGTGCACAAAGGCCATTATCCAATCAAGTAGCAGCTTCTGCCGCGTGTGACTATATAAACCCTGTAGTGTTTGAATAAAGTAGAGAACGATCATACTCATATTGAGATCGCGTCGTTACTCTGGGTTCGGCTCCCACTCCGACATCTGGTAGCAGAGGACGGTTCGGCTCGACTAGGGAGTAGCGAGACCGACTTCTCCGAGCCTGCGGTAAGCAGCAAGAGGAGGGGAGTGGGAAACAACGGCTGAGGGTCGGCAGCCCTGCCCCCAGCAGGGTTTGCACGGGCGGTGTGAGGTCGCTCCTCACCCCTCAGTGGCAGCGATGGAGCTGGAAGCGGCAGCTAAGTTACTCGCCGGGATCCTCTCTAAGAGAGGGATAGAAACCCCGGTGAAACAACTAGTCCGTCTGATCAAGCTGGGGCAAGCGTGGGGACATTTCTCAGACAGCCATATGTTATTTTCGATTACGGAATGGCGGGACTTTGGGGAAACGATGTGGCAAAAGACTATAAAGGGCACGGACAAAGACGAAAAGGAGGTAAAGGCTGTTCGGGCGCTGTGGCATAGCGTGCTAGAGACTTTAAAAGAAATGAAAGCAGAGAGGGAGATTGCCTGCGCCGCGGCACAGATGCTGGGGCCAGAGCGAAAGACAGACCCTCCGAAGCGATCAGGTTTCGGAGCAAGCCTTCGCGGGGTATTCCCGGGATTGCTCCCTGTGAGCGGGATCTCTGCCCCGGTTTGTAACAGCCCTCTGGAAGTTGCTCAGCTAGTGTCTCCGAGCCCGACACCGCTCCATGCAAATGCGGAAGTTACCGCCAGTGAGCCTCCGGTCCATACTGAGCCAGTTGAGGAAGTACAACCGATGCAGCCTCCAGGGGAGGAGACTGCAACGCCCATTGGGAGTGGCAAAGAGTTAGGTGGAGCCGTTTGCTGTCCTCCACCTCCTGCGCCTCCTCCCGAACCGCCCTCAACTCCGCCTTTGTATCCACCCTTACCATCATCGCCTGGTATATCCCCTGGCCCTGCGACGCCACCTTCTGAGAAGGAAGAGCAACATGCGAATGACGCTGTGACCAAAATGTTACAAACCGTTTTACAGCGCCTTGATAAATTGGAACTACAAACTGTTACCAAAGAGCAGGATAAACCTCCTTGCTTACAAAACATTATTACTCAACCACAACCCACCCGCTGGAGCGGAATTATTAAGAATGCGATTTTAGAAGGACAGCTTTCACCGCTGAACATGGCGTTTCCAGTCGTACAGTTTCCAGAAGGGCAAAAAGCCACACTCAAAGTGTATGTTTTATCCCTACCGTCAACCTTGGAGGCCTTAATCGGCAGGGATGTCTTAATTCAAATTGGAGCTGTGCTAACTACTACGCCTTTTTAGCTGCGGTCACTGGCGCGCAGTCGCCCAACCCACCATTAGTGTGGAATACCAATGACCCTGTGTGGGTTGACCAGTGGCCTTTAACAGAGGAGCGACTGCAAGCAGCCAAACAGTTAGTCGCCGAACAATTAGCTGCAGAACATATCAAACCATCTGTCAGTCCATGGAACACTCCAATATTTGTAATCCCAAAGAAAAATGGAAAATGGCGATTATTACATGATCTGAGAAAAGTGAATGATCAAATGCAAACAATGGGTGCGTTGCAACCCGGAATGCCTTCCCCTAATATGTTACCTCAAGGCTGGCACATCTTAATAGTAGATCTGAAAGACTGTTTTTTTACTATTCCGCTACACCCGCAGGACACTCAACGATTCGCCTTTTCACTTCCATCAACAAATAAAGCTACTCCAGCAGAACGATATGAATGGGTTGTCTTACCACAAGGCATGAAGAACTCTCCCACGCTGTGCCAGCTTTATGTCGCTTGGGCACTTCAACCACTGCGCAATCAATGGCCGGAAACCATCATTTATCACTATATGGACGACATCCTCTGTTGTCAAGAAAAACCCTTCACTGATGCGTCACTAAAACAGCTAGTCACCACCCTATCGACAAAAGGTCTTGTCATTGCTCCAGAAAAAGTGCAACGTTCAGCCCCGTGGAAATATCTAGGATGGACTATTTCGGACTCAAAAATCCGCCCACAAAAGACTGAACTTTCTACTCAAATTCAAACTCTCCACGATATACAGACTATACTTGGAGACATTCAATGGGTTCGCAATTGTGTCGGTATTTCGAATTCCGATATTGCCCCACTGACGTGCCTGTTAAGGGGTTCCAACCCAGCAGATACCGTCTCGTTGAACACAGAGCAGACAAGAACACTGCGACAAATAGGAGAAAAACTGCAACGGTCATGGTCCACACGGCGCCTGTTGGGCTTGCCAATCTCTTTATTAATTTGTAATGGTAAAACCTCACCATACGCAGTCATTTGCCAATGGCAAAAGAAGAACGGGGAGATATCTTCCTCTTCTGTAACCTCCAATGCCACTGGCAAATGCGACTTGCAAAATGATGAGTTTGGTGTATTGGAATGGGTGTTTTTGAGTGTACAGCCCAAAACCAGCATTGAAACGCGTACTCAAGCAATAGCCACACTGATACGTAAGGGACGCTCGCGAATAATTGAGATGAGCGGGCATGAACCAGAGGATATTAGCATCCCTACAAATGCTGCTGACATAGACTGGTGGCTCCGTACTTCCTTACCCATACAAAATGCTCTGCTCGGCTATGACGGAAAGATTCATTCCCAACAGCCGTCAGGGAAATTGTGGCAGGTTCTTTCGCGAAACCAGTGGTTAGAAAGGTCCAAAGTGTGTACTACACCTCTGACAGAAGGGGTCACAGTATACACCGATGCGGGTCGACGATCGCATAAAGCAACATGTGTGTGGAGACACGGAACTGAATGGCAACATCATATGATTGATGGCCACCCGAGAGATTCGTTACGGACCTTAGAACTCAGTGCAGTTACCTGGGCACTAAAAAATTGGCTTAGTACTCCTCTAAATGTGGTCACAGACTCCTTGTATGTCGCAGGAGTAGTACCACGTCTCGAGGATGCACTTTTGCGGGAAACATCGAATCACAGATCAAGGACCAGTGTGGGTACCGAGCAAGAGCATCAAACCAGCACTCGCACCCTCACGGTGATTAAAGAAGACGTGCATGCCCACAGTCATCAAAGATTGCACAGTTAATCCTGAAGGAGATCATTCCCGAGTTTTGTCTACGTCACGGGAAATATGCAAACGGACATGATGATTATTATTCTATTCTTATCCGTGGCTGAGGCCATTTGGCCTCCCCCCATCTTACCCAAAACTAACATATAGCTTACGCTTGCTAACCAAACTAATCAATCGACATTATGCTTGGCTATGGCTAGCCCCGACAACCCATTTTCCACGTGTTTGATAGGAGTGCCGCTGGATGACCAAGCTTGGCCCTGCCCTATGAGCTCTATAAGCTTTGAGCTTTGTTCAGGCAGGAACAAGACTGACAATTGGGATGGCATCATTCCTCAATTACCTGGGTCATTAGTCGAGCCACAGGAATTAGAACTCCTTGGTTCACTAAAGATGGATTACTGCGTACTGTTTAATTACAGCAGCAATGCCACGAAAAAGGGGCAAGTTGTCAATGCGACCTTGCCGGTGTACCGCAATGCAAGTGAGTGGTGTAATTATACAAGTGCTAACTTGTCTAGGTCCAGCAACGCCCCAATACAACTACCACCCGGGGTATTTTTAATATGTGGCGACCGAGCATGGCCTGGAGTGCCTTCTCGATTGCAAGGTGGACCATGTAGTTTGGGACGCCTGACAATATTCCTCCCAAACAACACTCAAATTTGGCAACATAGGAGGAACCATATCAGGACAAAACGTGAAACCCACGCCTTTGAATCTGATTGTGACTCGAACGTAGAATTCTGGAACCCCGGAAAAATTATAGCCGCCAGTGTCCTGGCGCCAGGAGTAGCTATGTCACAAGCATTAACCCAGATGAGAAAAATGGGATGTTGGCTAGCTAAGCAGAGCAACTTAACCTCAATAGCATTGGATGGTTTGCTTACCGATGTAGATAGTATTAGACACGCTACACTACAAAATAGAGCTGCCATAGATTTTTTATTGCTAGCGCATGGTCATGGGTGTGAAGATCTGGATGGAATGTGTTGCATGAATCTGTCAGATCATTCAGAATCGATTCATAAAACCCTTCAAACCATGAAGGAACAAGTAGGCAAGTTACAAGTTAGTGATGGCCTTGGATGGTTAAACAAATTACTTAGTGGATGGGGAATTACTGGCTGGTTACAAACCTTGGTCCTTGAAGGAGGTAGACTCTTGGTAATGATTCTGATCGTAATAATCGTCTTTAGCTGTATGTTTTCGTGTATTAAAACCCTCATAATGCGCATGGTCCATCAAACCTGGATTGCTCAAAAAGAAGAACGGGGAGTTGTGGAAGAATGGCTGGACGAGAGAGGACACGTATACTTAAGCCTGAGCAATCCAGGCTTTAGCAGTAGTAACTTGACCTTGGCAGATAAGACTAGCTAGAAGGAAAACAACTAAAGAGGAATGAATGTCAGCGTTACAGCTTGCCTAAGGTGCGTGCACAAAGGCGAAGCACCAACCGTATTGTTGCCTAAGGTGCGTGCACAAAGGAGAAGCACCAACTGTATTGTTGCCTAAGGCTCGTGCACAAAGGCCATTATCCAATCAAGTAGCAGCTTCTGCCGCGTGTGACTATATAAACCCTGTAGTGTTTGAATAAAGTAGAGAACGATCATACTCATATTGAGATCGTGTCGTTACTCTGGGTTCGGCTCCCACTCCGACAAAGGATTGCATTGTTCTTCTTATAGCTTTGAGTAAGGAAAGCACCCTTATTCTGTAAAATACTGCATCACACTAAGTGTCTGTAGATTCAAGTCTGTGTGTCATTCTACCGAGGCTTTGCCTTCAATAAACTACCCAAGTCATGTGTTGCAGTCTCATTTCCTCTGTGCCCCTCCAGTATGAAAAGCACTTTGGACAGTAAAACTGAAATTTCATGTGTGGGGTTGGGGTTTCTTTGGGTTTTTTATCAGTAACTGTCCTTTAATTCAGAGAAACATTAATATTTTTATTTTTCCCTTTGTAATTAAGAAAAGCTATACAATTGTAATTTATGAGCATTATATTTTTCTGTAATGATCACTTTCCTTTTTCTTGGAAATGTAGTTGCCTGTATGTTTTCTTCTGCTCTTTGTTTGCTGAACTGACTTTTCTGCAGAAAATATTTACCTTAGAAGAGGTTATAATTATAAGCCATCACACTTATTTTGTTTCCCCCTGTAGGTGTTAATACAAAGTTTAATCAGTCTTCCAGGTCTGTCAAACACACACACATACACAAAAAACCCAACCAAACAAATAAAAAACAACAACAACAAAGAACAACCAAAAAGTGTGTATTTCTGAAAATTCAGAAGGTCAACTTGGTCACTGCAAGCCTGTCTTCTTGAATAATCCCCCTGAAGAATAAAGCAAAGATAATCTAAAATGACATTTTACGCTGTGCACCAACAAAACAAAGTACACAGGTGTAGTCAATGTGAGATTGGGATAGCAATAATGGAACAGAGGAATAAGAAGTATGGTCTTACATTCCAAATGGAATTGTTCATGTAAGAATTTCTAATTTTTTTCTTTTAAAGAAAACACTTTGGTCTGCAATGATGGTACAAAACTGATGAATTGGCGGGGGGTGGGGGGAGGTGGGCTGATAACATCAACATGCAATAAGCAAGTTTTGTTTGCCAAAAGAAGTAATTGGACAAATTAGCTAGATATTGTGTTTGTACCAATGACATTTTCAAAGGCTTAGAAAACGTTGTGCCTTTTTAACTTGACTCATTTATGACCACAGACAAATAATAAGAAATACGATAATGCTAATCTGGTAAAGCACATACACACAGGCAAAACTTGGTGTAAGAAATATCACTGGTTTAAACTGATTTTTTATGTTCTGAGTATTTTCTACATGCGCTCCTAATTTGAGGCTTCTTGTTATGGCAGTGAACACATTCATACCCAGTTTAAGAGAAAATGAGCTTTGAAAAGGTTGCCCTTAAGTGAACCTGAACTAGAAACATATTCATATTTTTCAGAAAATATGTTGGAATATCAAGCCCTTGCAGGAAATTCCTTGCTTTTCATTAAGACATTCTCAAATGATAAGATGAAATACACTTCCTTAGGACTCTGACCTACATCCAACCCAGCTGGATAATCAAGAGAATATTCTGCATTCTCAACAGCATGTCTGCCTACCTTTATGCAAGTAACTTGGTCATAGCAAATCTTTGATTCATTACAGTTGAGCAAAACAGAACTTTTATGTCAGACATCAAATTTCGTTTCTAGTGGTGTGTGTTAAAAAAGCCTTTGGTAAAAGGAAAAAGGAGAAAGAACATGGGTTGTAAAGGGGAGCATAAAATGCAGAATCAGAATTTGGACTCAGACTTTCAAAGGCTTATTAGTGCACACAAAAGAGAGATGAAAATCTAGCAGTTCTTTTCATAATAAAACAACTTTCTGAATGAATTATATGCTATATAAATGGCCAAAGTATAGAACATGTTTCCTATGAAACATGGTCCACTCTGAGATTTATTAGACTTTTTTCCTGCAATGTAATACTTCCCTATTAAACATGAATTGTGCACAAATACAAGGAAAGATAAAGTTAACTGGGGGAAAATAAGAAAAAAACTTCCCTTTCTGCCCTTTAAAACACACACTATGTCTATTTTGCGAAGCAAAAATTCCCCAAAGCAGCACATGTAATTAATGTATTGTGTCCCTACAGGCAACAGCTACAAACGTGCACCAAAAAAATAACAAGGCGGTTATACACCTTTTTTTCAGCAATTTAATAAAATGTGCAAGCTCTTTCCAGGAGATCCCCAATGTCTCATGTCTCATATGCCAGTTCTAGGACCACAGATAATCTTTTTTACACAGTCACATTCTCACACCTGCATGGAAAAGCCTTTTGAAAATTTCAATAGTGTTTCAAGGGGAAAGTATACATTATATCAAATTGGTATCTTTTCTCCAGGTGTTTTTTAATTTCTTGTTTCAAGAGCAATTTTTGTTCTACTTAGAGGAGATTGCTCTTTTCAGCAGTAAGACACATACAAGAAAGTTTCAGATTCAAAAGTCCTTCTTTTTCAACCAGGTAACTGTTTTCAAGCTGGTGACTTGCATCATTAATGAGCAAAGACACACCATGTGAGTTTTTACCTTTATTTTGTAATTAAACTCACATGGGCTAACCTCTAGGTCAATACAGACACCACATCCAGAAACAGTGACCCCAGACACTTAGGTGGAAGTTTTAATTCCAATAGATTCAAGTGAGACCAACACTTCCCTGCATATTTCCTGTGTTCCCTAGAGATACAACAGAGAGGAGAAAATGTAGGCTGTATGGAACATGTTTTTCATAATTTCTGAATCCTACCTGTTGATTATGAAGAATTTGTTTATCATTAAATATCAGAAAGTTTTAGTCTATTGATGTTCTCTGCTACAAACAAAAAAATCCTATGCATGTTATCCCTGTATGTTAGACGAGTTTGTAAAGCCCACCTTACTGTACTTCACACATACTCACAGACAAATACTGCATCAAGTTGTGCAGAGATTTTGTGACCATTCGACTGTCATTACATTTACAGACAATCTGAACAACCCGGTCTGTGTGAAATGTGATTTCTTATGTAACCCAAATCACTCCTATTCATCCATAAGCGCACCTAACTCCTACCTTCACTGTCATTGTATCAGGGAAACTCATCTTTGAATACCCATGTAGCTGAGCTACCTTTTCACATCCAGTCTTTGAAAGGAAGTTTGCAAGTCAGGCTTGCTGGCCATCCTCCCAGAAAAAGCTGATATAGAAAAATAAACAGGAATTACAGCCAGAAGAATATCCATTCACTAAAAGAAACTGTAAAGATCAGAGCAGAAAAAAAAATAGGTATCTCTGAGGATGAGAATGAAGTTTCCAAATAAAATCTAAAACCCATAAAAAATGTTATTGTTTTATTTCTCTTACCTCTAGCACACAAAAATGTCATCTAATTTACTAGAACTTTTTAATTTTCTCTCTAACAGTACATCCAGTATGAAAAATACATTCAAAGATGACAAAAGGAAAAAAAAAAAAGATGTCTATCAAATATAATTTGCTTATTAAAAAGGCTTATGCTCTAATATGGCACAGCTGGTTCAACAATCATTTCTACACTCCTGTTTACCTCACCAGTTAAAATACGTGAGATTTCACCCTTCACAACTGCTGAACTTATCTTGTTCTTGCCAGTAAACATAAACCTAGGACAATATCGTCTTCCTCAACTGTTGGCACTGCAGTTCCTGATACAGAGAATTCAGTGTAATAGAGAAGGCAGTTGAGTACACCTTGTTGGAGCTGGTATTAGCTGTATGGTAGGGATCCATATTCCCTCAGAGATATTTTTAAAAAAGCAGATACTAGAGAAACCCTTAGTCTTCGGTCTGCATTCTTATACTTAAAAGATAACGGAAAATCACCTGGCCTGCTCAGGGGTGTTGTATGAGCATGGTTTATCTGTACCCAAGACATGACCCTGATCACTCCAGCTCCAGAACAGAGCTCAGTATCCTATTACAATCCCCTGAGCCATGCAGCTCCAAAAATGTGTTCCACAGTATGAAAGCTTTTCTTTTTTTCTCTCTTCTTTTAAAATTATTGAGCTGTTGCTAACCCCTGCACATAACATTCCTTTGTCCTTTGCAATGAGAGTTTTACAAGAGTGTTTAAGGTGTAGAGTGAGTGAATATGCACAGCAGACAAATGGCCTTGAGATTTAAGAGTCTCTGAGTACTCTCAGACATGAATGGCTGAAACATCTCCAAAGAAATCATTGTAAACTATTGGATTACAAACCTCCCTTGAATATGGATAAATTTAAGAACATTTAAGAGTGTTGAAATATAAAATAATCTCTCTTTTAAAACACCCTTAAATAAGAGATCTACATCTGATGTTGAAAACACATAGGCATTTTCAACTACAAAAAAATGAAATTACGTGAGAAACAGATTTGTTATTCCTGCTTCCTACAAGAGTTATATTTTTTGTAGTAAAAATTAATGTTTTTTATGAGTTGTATAAGACAATTTTAAAGAAAAATAATTAATATTTTTATTCATTTATGGGTATACCTAAAGTTTTTATTTCTATTTTCTTTTAAGAAAAAATAGAGGAACTTTAAAACAGACTTTTTAAATTAAGCTAATCAAAGTATATTAAACCAGATAGAAAACTTGTTGCTATCTTTCTTCACTTTAAGTCTAAACTGAGCTTTCTCTCTTTCATCCACTTCCATTCTGAAAATCAGAATTAAAAATATATTTGCCTCATGTCCTGAATATCAGCATTGATCACAGATACATATGTGGTGTGTACTCTGTGTCTCTGGTATGATCAGGTACCAGGCACACAGGCTCTGTCTAGAGCAGAAAGCCTTCTGGATCATATGACCTGCTATACAGACATTGAATGAGTTATATGCAAATTTCCAAGATTAACTCAGAATGTCTTGGCCTTTTAGCATTTAACCTAGACCATTACCAGCATTTCTAACAGAGTTCTTATGTGTGAATAATTTACACCATCTGTTCAGTGTAAAAACATAGTGGAAAAAATGTAACCTGGGCACAGAAGTATTACTTTTACCGGTGTATTTTATGAACAGATGCTCAGAATAAAATTCAGTTCCTGGAATAAAACCTTTATTGAGACAGAATCTAAAGATCAATAAACTTGGATTGTTCTCCCACATCCTAACCCTTCAAAAGGCTCAATATGAGAAAAACCCTTATCAATTATGTTCTTTGAATAGCTAAATTACATTGGAAAAATGCCTTTTTGTTTTTGCTGTGGTGATTTTAAGAAATATGTATGAAAGTATGAAATGTTAAAATAACAATTTTTTTTAAAAAAAGAGATATTCAACATGGTAAAAGTGCAGTAGATAAATACACAATGGAATAAGAAGGGAAAAGAGAAAAGAAAATCAACAAATTAAGTGTCTAAACTCAGTATCTGGATGTTTACCATCATTTGCACCCTGGCTGACCAGCCTGTTTTTCATCTTACACAGACCCAAAGGTGCAGTGATTTTCCTACAGCAGTCTGACGTTTCCATGTGAGAAGTTTTGATATTCGGTCACATGTGAGACTACACACTTCAAAACAAATAAAAACATGGGCAGCTACCCTTCTATCCACTGAAAGACAATGGTTACACCTTTTAAAAATCTAATGACTTCCATTGTCTGCTCTTTCTTCTGTGGCTGTCTGCTCTTTCTTCTGTGGTTAGTCTATAGAAAACTGTGCATTACATATTGGACCTGAAAAAGACACAAGCAGCTAAAGCTGGCTTCTGTCATCAGTTTGTGACTGTAAATTTTAATTCCAATCTGTCAGCAGTTACATAGGTAATTTGAGTTCTACTGAAAGATATCTTATTTAACTGCATTTCTCATGTGTGATCCAGGGTGTCTTTGCTCTTACTGTGTTCAAAATGAAAGTGAAAATGAAGATAGACTCATCGCTGTCATCGTTTCTCCCCCTTTTCACTTGTTCAGCTTTCTTACCGAGACCGGACTTTTGCCCTGCTCCAACGACTGGACTTTTGCACCTTGCTCTAGCCACTGGCCATAGATCTCACTTTCCAGAGTAAGCTGTGCCTGACTGTCACAGGAAGATGTGTGGTGGATTCAACCCCTGTGACAAAGCAGATTGGGGGTTTATTAGCAACAGTGTAAACAGCAGAGGTCTTGGGGACATATGAAGTGATAAACATAGATAAGCTGGTTAAGTACTGCAGAAGCACTTTACAGGGACTGAGTGGTAAAACTGAACATGCTTCAACCATGCTTATACCATTTTTGTGTTAACATTTGCATGAGGGAATCATAAAAACCAGAGAAAAAGGTGTCCTCCTCACACACATAGTTTTTATGCTAGTAGTGCTCGACAGATTCAGAAAGAATTTTCAAACCCTAATGGCGACGTACCACATATGGAAATAAACACAAAAGCAAGAGTTCTGGCTACTTCCTTTGTAATTAAAGTTTCACAGGAAGCACTTCAGATCACAGCACTCTAGAATAACTAATGTGTTGTTTAGAGGATAGTACTACCTCAAAGCAAAACAATTTGTCTCAAGATTTCTAGCCACTACCATGACAGAAATGGATTTAACAGGCAAGTTTTGACTGAATCCTTAAAAGTGGGGTTTTACAAACCTGTTGTGGGGTAGGTATAATAAGATAGTTTATGTACTTTGTGCATTGGCTGTCTTTAATACACCTTTATGTTAGTTTAATTTTTGTTCATCTCATCGTGATACCTAGATCTTTACCTCATAGTAAAAATCTATAATCCTGTCCATAGGTGCCACTTTGCTTGCTCTCTTTCTTGCCCCAAGATGTTCTTATTACTCTCTTTTCCTTTCCCCAGATAAAGTCAAAGCCTTAGAACCTCTTTAGGGTGTTTTTGTGATATTAGTATTATATTCACACAGAGATACAATGAGAAAACAAAACATTTATATGTGTAATCAGTAATTAAAAAAAAATGTGAAAAAAGGTTGACAAGATTTACTTACAGAGAACTTAAATACATGTTTTTGTGCAACTGATACTGAAAAGCCGGTCAAAGAAACTCTCTAAGACTTGTTTTGGAGTTTTAGAAAGCAGGCATTCTTTATCACAGAGCTGGATGCACGGGGAATAATTCCACCTAGCGTGCATGCCACAGCTTCAGCACAAACAGGTTATATAGAGTAACTAATTACATATTAATCAGATTAGTATACATACACATAAAAATTATTGTAACTGATTATCATAGTACTGCCTACATTCAATCATGCGCGATGGTTCTTCATTTGAGTCAAAGGGCTGCATTTACGACCACCGACCCATTTGAAATTCTGTTGGCTGACCTTTAAGTCTTTGTTCATCATACTTGTTCTTTGATCTTGGAGCTTAACATGGTTTCAGTCACATATGGTCAGTTTCAATATTATTTTTATCTAATGGAACATCCAGTCATAAGAGCAAAGAACTGTAAAACTTATGAGTAACTACCTCTACTAGCTAATTACTTGGCTACACTTTTGTCTATTGTTTCAATCATAGTGTTAGGATAAGATTTCTAATAATTATTTACTAAATCTCACTTTTACAGTCATCTAACAGCAAACCAGTTTCCATGGCTGGTACAAAATGTTAAAACCATAAAAATATTTAGACATACCATACAGAATGTATGGACATATGCTATCACAACCAGAAAAAGGCTTTGCTGGATTAGTCTGGAGTAAATTATTTTCCAAAAATTAATGCTCTTCCATAAATCCTACCAGTCTTAACTCTTTAAATTAATTTATTTGCTAAAAAGCATATTCACCTACAGAGTAGCTAAATCTTGAAACTCTAAAAATCATTTTATCAAGACTATGGATGCTTCAGAGAATTTTAAAAATACTGAAATACTTCTGTGATACAGTTTGGCCTGATGATTTTCTACAAATTCTTAGAACTAAAATATATGTTGTTCTAACACACAGTCTTTGGAGCTGACTTTCTAAGGTGGTCAATATTTTGGAGAAAATTTAGTAAAGTTAAGCAATTCAGTCAAAATCCTTGCCTGTACAATATCTTCTGCACAGATTCCAAACTCAACTATTATTTTTAAAGACTAACTAGTTGAAAACCTCTGATTTTTTATTTTATGTGCATGCATTCCAAGGATAGCTAAGTCCTTCACCTACAGGCTAGTGTCTCAGACAAACAGCTTTTGGAAACAGAGTTCCTAGAGAGGTTTATATCATGACAGCATAGCTTTCTGTTTGAACTCTGTATCGTAATCTTCTCATGAAAACACTGTAAAAATAAACTTTCCTAAAAGTACTAAATAATAGCTTTCACTACCAAAGTAAAAGAAGTTAAGAAGGCACACAAGACAACACTAAAAAAAGTTAACAGAACACAGAAACATAGAGAAGTCCTTACTTTAGAAACTGTTCCTGAAGATTAAACACACTAAAACCTAAATAAATTGTGTAATGCAAATGTGACTTTTTTGTTGTTGTTTTACAAACAATGTGCCAAGATTCTTGTGGCTCTTCTACAGGCCATATGAGCCAGAACCTACCTCAGCATGAGTACTGCTGCACAGAAGTGTGCAATAAAATGGTCCTTTAGTTAATAAAAGAGGCTTTCACAAGTGATAATCCTGTGAAAGAATACAGCTTAGCAAATGCAGGAAGACAGCCATTTCGTCTCTTTAAATGGGCTGATCTAAATGTGTTGGTGTCAAAGAAACCAAAGTATTTAGATGGACTTTTAAAGAGTTTTATCCATCCAGACAGATCCCCAAAGACAGTGGGATTTCCAAATAATGAAGTTAGTTTTACTAGAATACACTTCTGGAATGAAAGAGAGTGCTGATGGGAAAATATTATTAAATTGGGAAGAGAACAGTATTTTAGGAAGTAAGTTTAACCTGTTTTATTTATGCATTTTTATTTCCCACATGAACAATCACAAGCTTTGTGTGGAACCTACAATTTCTAAGTAGCAATATTACAGCCAGAGTAAAATGAACTTCTCCAGACAGAAGTGAAATTATGAAAATGAAGTGAATTTTCAGTAAGTAAGCTTATTGATAGTGAGGGAGCACAGAGTAAAACTACCTCTAGTTTGGGGTTATTTCTAAATATATTTTTGTTCAGAAATACTTTTTGGGTATCTGACAAGCTCTCATCATATATTACAATTACTTTGTGAGGAGGTGATGGTGGACATTGAAGTGCTTAGCATCTTCCAATCTGCAGTAATCTACAGGAATGGATCTTCAAGCAGTGATCTGAAGAGAAAGTTGAGGTTTGATTTCTGAAAGAAACAAACAAGAAAAACAACCCAGACTCCTACTAGGCAGAAAGTTTTTATATTCAAAGTTTTATGATCTACTAGTGTATTCTTTAATAAATGATCGTCTACAAAAGCCACAAATAGTAAATGACTAACCCACCAAGAGTAAAGGAAAACAGTGAATGAGACAGAGAGGCTGGGGTGGATAGAGGTGAATGTCAGAGCTGTTTAAGTATCAGAGTTGTCAAAAACATCAAAAAATATTAGTTATGACTTCTCTGCCAAGGATAAAACAGATAAGACTCAGCCAGTGGAGAATTATCAGATTATTAAAATGCTGTCCTGTTCTGATCTTTATGGCATTCAGGACTCTCTGGACTGCCCCAGATATTACAGTATGTGGAGCTTGACATGCATGAATTATATTATGCCATATTCTCACTTAAAATGACCTATTGCCTACTGCAATTCAGCAGAAAGATGTCTCCATCTCTGCATTTTACAGGTAGTAAGAAATGTGGATATGAGAAAGCACTGTCCATTCACTTTGAAGTGCAAATTTATGTGCAAAGTTTATATAAACTTGATATAACATAGCCTACCTTCCATTTTCTTTAAACATTCCAAAAGAAAACTCTAATCCAGAGCAAAGGGCAGTATAGGATCTTTTATACCCATTTATATCAATTTATATACATCCTAGAGCCTGTGGTTTTACTTTTTACAAACAATATTATTTTTTTTTTCTTTTTATAAAGATAAATGCTTCAGTTAATAGCTAGTCAATGTCTGGCAACCTAGAACACTACTGGCCTAATAGATCACCCAGGGAGACATAGGAAAATTGTCAGAAATTGAACATAATAGGGGATTTGCAAAATGAAGGACAGAAAACCTCAAAACCCACAAAAAGTAAAGGACACATAGATTGTCATAGTTGAGATGGAGTACAGCAGAAAGCCGTGAAAATTAAACACATCAATGATCTTTGTATTAAACATTTGGTTTGGCCTATGAAGCAGAGCAATCACTGAAAATGCCGAACACCTTCAGTTCCCTTGGGCCCCAGTTCTTCCAGATATCATTCACTATCTTGCACGATTATTTTCTAACTAATTCTCTCTCATATTTATTTTTGTACCACAAATGCTTGCTGATCCTAGCTTGCCAAACCAAACGTAATGACAATTAATCATACAGCTTTTAAGCCATCCTAACCTGAAAAATACCTTTCATGCTGAGAACAACTTGAGAAAGTTAATTTTTGGTTTGCTCAGCAGTTAACATCCTCACAACAAGGAGGTAAGAAATCCAAGGGGAGAAGAAGAGAAGGGGACTGTTGCTGCTTTTTTAATGAAGTGCTCTGCAAATGTCTTATAACCAGCTATTGCCCATATCTGTACTTTATTTTTAAATATGTGGTATGTTACATGCAAAAATACCAAAATTATGTATCAAGCATGCACTTTGTAACCATGGCTGTCTGTAAAAGTTGCGTCCACTCCAAAGCAAATATCATATTCAGCACAGACATATGTTTTAAATAATCTAGGGGTAGCATGCAGTCAGGAATAATTTATTATGCACATCTGTAAGAGTGCTGTTTTAAAAGACACAGTTTTTATTATAGCTTAACATTATTTACTTAGGGGGAGGGGAGAATCCTGATAGTTTTAAAGAATCAGTTTTCTTCTTTAATAAAAATGAAAAGAAATCCTCTACACTCAATTCAGTCCAGATTGTATTTGATCATTCTGCATGGTTTTGTGACTTTTATATTTTTCAACACAGTGAAACAAAGGATTAAAGCTCAAAATACCCCTCTTTAAATGGAAACAGCTTTTACTAGGAGCAGACAGAAATCTTTGTTCCAAGCTGACAGCAAAGGGCTGCATTCTGCCCTTGACACAGCCACCCACGGCCCATTAGAGTGGGGGGAGCAGTGTGCATGGGCTGAGGGGCTTGCTTTTCTTCGGGGGTCTGCTCTGGTTTCTTTTATTTTTCTTTTGTGGTGTGAGGGGATGGATTCTGTTAAAAAGAAAGTCTCTAACTTGCTGCTTGGAAATGTCACCAGCAAAGGCTGTTTGCGATCTACATTGCTTCAGTGCATCATCTTGACAGACCCCTGCTGGCACCCTGCATTCTTGGGAGGGTTCTGACTCACTACATGTTTCCCCTCCCAGTGCTCAAAGCACTCCTGGCCAGGCAAGAACGTGGACATTTCAAGTAGGAGTCCTCCCTCAGCACCTAAACCCAAAAATAAATCTAAGCCATTGGTAACCCTTCAGAAGGTGAGAACTATGGATCTTTTCTGCTTGGAGGTAAGTTTTTCTATGGTATGACAGAAGGGACAAGAACTCATTGCATTTTGCAGCCTACAGAACAAGGAAAGTATGCTCTAACTGAAGCTATCGAGTTTCCTTCTGTAGTTCTACATAATCACAGCCTTCCTGTCCTTGTTTCCCACAAGTCACAACCTTCAGCTTGCTCCTGGCATGAGAAAACTGCAGCTTCAGGCCTGCTGGTTTACTCTTGCCCACAGATCCTGGATGCTAATACCTCTCTGAACATGACATTTCTAAAGCAGTGATGTTTGTCTATTTGGTTAATATTTCCATCTCCCTACATTTGTTTGCACCTCACGTCTGTGTGCAGAGCACATGTTGAAATAAAGTTTTGAAGCCAAGATATATTTTCTAAATGTACCAGTGGGACATTCTTCTTTTGAAGGAGCTATCCTTTCTACCAAATTCCAGCTCTTACTCTTCCCTGCTGGCTATGAAGACCAACAGCTTTGCCTTGATTGGAAGTGTCCCAATAGATTGGTACCGAAGCCTGGAATAAGCACAGGGACCAAAATCCAGTCCTATCATGATGTTTATTTTTACTGGATAATAATAATGCTATGTTCTATTAAGCATCATTAGTTAATCATGCTTTCTGGTATAACACTGAGGGTGCGATTTGGAACTTCTATTGATTGTGCTTTACCTTCTGCTACCAATTTCAATGGCTTACTTGGAAAAAATATCAAAGAACATCTCTCATATCTTTTCTCCTGTTTTCCAAATAAAAGAGCAACTTTTCTGTACTTTTGGGCTCCTTGTTAATTCAATGTATTGAAGCAAAAATAAAGAAAATTGTGTATTTCATAAACGAAGGGATTTGGAACAATTTTAGCCAAGTAGAGTACCACAGAAATTAAATGTTGAATATTATTAAGTGCAGTTACTAAGTAATTATTGCATAATAAATCCATGAGAAGAGGTAATCAACCTCAAGTTTCTTCCTATATTCTTACAGACAAATAAAGCTTTCAAACAACTTCTTGGCAGGATAATTTGACGTAAGAGCAAAATTTACAAATATCAGCAAATTTAATTTGGTTATACTCAGATTTCATAGAAACTGCATTACACAAAACATGTAATTTTATGTAACTATGAGTCACATATTGCATGGGCAAAACAGCATCAGGGAATTATGTTGCTGAGCCTAAATAATAAACACATGAGCAATTTATGGCATTATCAGAAAGCGAAGAATCCAGTAGCTACAGAACTGCAGTTTGACAGAAAGTTTTTGTTCACAGCATAAACTGGTAAGAAAAATAGAAAGGTTAATTTAAAAATAAATTATTTGGACTAATAGTTGGATAGTGCCAGCTGGTATATTATTCATGGGTTTAATAATACACATGGATGTGATCTTTAACAGTAGAGTATTAAAAACTTAATGTGTTTTATTGTATTGTGTTGTACTGAAACACTGTAAATGTGCTTGAGTTGAACACCTTATAAACTCAGCATATGTTAGAGGAGGAAAACTTGAATGATATTTTTGCTTTTGTTTTAACTAAATCTTGAGAATAATGGTAATATATCAGATTTTGACCTTTGTAAATACTGTACAGGATTCTGCGTTTTGATATAATCTATATTACCCATTGAACTAATTTCTAAAGGACAGATTATAAGGACACTTCTCCTGCCCCCCCTTCCTTCTTTAAGAAGAAATGAAAATAGAAAATTATAGGAAACGGGAATGCAAAGGATCTCAAGGTATCATTGAGTTGCTTCCTTCTCAAACTGTGCAGTCCAGTAGAGATGTGCAGGCTGCCACAAATAGTGACAGACAGAGTTCTCATCAGAGTAAAAGGGTGTGCACTAAGAGTCCAGGGGACAACGGACCCTTTTCACCCTTATGCTGAAACAAACTCAATGTATGTAGACAAGTATAGTAAAATACAGAAGATGTGGAAGACAGTGGAAAAGATCATAAAAGATGATAGAAAGATGACAGTGAGAGATGCCAAATCATGAGTACTTGTGGCAGCAGGGACAAAATTATCCTCTCTAATGCAATATTTGCTCGTTTCTATTAAGGACATATCTCAAGCAAAGCACTGATTTCTGGAAGTAAAAGACTGCAAGTATTTGACTACAAGTATTTGAGAAAACAAAGTACTGCTGCAGAAGTCTATAGTCGGTGGATTCACACTATACAGCAATACTCAATACAGCCTTTGTTCAGAATAAGTGTCTTTGACAGGGCATATAGTACTAATAAAAGGCAAATTAACTGCTTTGTGGACTCTGCAATGACTTCAGCATTCTCACCCTATGCAAACTCCATTAATCACAGTTTCTGGACTGAAAAATGAAAGTCACAGAAGCTAGATTTTAATCACATTAATTATAGTTTCTATATTTAGCATCTGTATAATCACCACTTAGATTAACTTAATTTTGATAACAAAAATAATTAAGGTAAAATCATTATAATAGCTGAGTAGTAAAAACCTTATAAAAATATCTCTCAGCTAGGATCTATCAAGATGAATATCTCAGGATTGGGCCCAAATGTAAATTTTGTACAATTTCAAATTGATTAAACCAACAAATAGAGAACCTAGCATTAAATCCATTCCATTTTACTCATGTTAATCATAATTTAAAGGTAATAGCTCTACAGCCTTCACTGATAAGAAAATCACATATACATCTTATCTTCATCCTAATAGAATTGTAATCATGCAGACACTGTAGATACCAGCAAGAGGTGATTGTTTCTGACATGTTACCTCTGCTATTAATAGTAACACATACCATGCTTCAACAAAGTCAACAAGCACCAGTAATTTGAGTCTCAAAACTGCACTGTGTGTGTTAAAAAGCTCTAGATCATCTACATCCTGCAGTTTGTTTTAATTTGTATTGTGTGTGTTCTTTAGTATGGCACCTTGTATATAAGTGCCTGTAACCTTTAATCTAATTGTCACCACAACTTTTCTACAAACAGAAAGTGCTTTATACTTATATATTTGGAAATGAAGTACAAAGAAAATAACTGATTTGCAAAGAATAATGAAAAATTCTTTCAGAGCACATAAATAAAAGTATGATCATGTTGCTACTCAAAACACTGGACCATTTTCTACAAGATCTTTTTCCATTGTTTATTATTACACCTGAAGTAGAGGGAAAGGAAACAACTATTATTCCACCTAAAAAATAAAATGTAATTCTAATTTTAAATGTAAGTTTTTTCAAAAAATAGCAAAAATATGATAACAGTCAGCCCAATTAATATGAGCACATAGACATTTCTTTCCTTTGTAATAATTAAATCTAGTCCTTTTTGTTCTTTTCTCCATATTTTTTGTTCTTCTCTCCAGCATTTTGCATCATCATTGATAAAGTGGGACTTTTTTGCTAGAGTTGAATTATCTTTCTTATGGGAGAACATTCGGTTGCAGAAAGAAATTCCTGAACCAGAAGTCAAAATCTTCTACAAAATGGAATTGGATCTGCCAAAATGGTGCTAGTAAGGTCACAGAGATATCACCCTTTATGTAATTCAAATATGTCGTCCTGATTTCTGTCTTTTAACCTTGGTTTATAAAATAAACTAACATGCTTTCTCTCAAAAATATTTTTGTTCTGAATGATAAAAATATTTCAGTAAAAAAAAGTCAGAGTGGTATATTTTGTTAACACTGAGCTATTTATTATTGTAGACAAAATATTATTCAATAACAAGATATTTCTCAAAATATTTAGATTTCAAATGATCTTTCCATGTTTTCTTGTAAACACTTTTTTAAAAAATCAAATAAATACAATAAAATATTTTCTATTGTTTTTGCTTGTTATTCCTTCTCCAGGTCAGCTAAACATACTTGGATGTACTTACACTTTACATTTGTATTCACAACTGTTTTTGAGGGCTTTTGATGAGCTGCTTCTACAGCCATCTGTGAAGTTATTTCAAGGAACTTAGCTGCAAAACTGAAAATGAGTCATATTAGTGTGACATGCTACATGCTTCCAGCTTTCAAATTGTTATTTTTGCATGATACATCAATTACCAGCTGTTTCAATGGTAGTACGACATCTTACATGGGCTCCTCTGCATCCTTTAGAAGATTAAGATTACATTTTTTTTCCAAGGACAGTCAAATATTTGCAGTGTACTAAAGGGATCAATTTACTCTCACAGAAAGTGTTCAACAATTATAAGACAGTAATAGATGACAAGCAACATTGGTTTTGAGCACCACTTGCAAGTGTTTGAAATTTGTTGTCAATTCTGCTGTTGCCATTATGTACATCCAAGAGAACAAAATATTGACAGGAATGATAGAAAGTAGCATAATGGAAGGTACAACAGGCAAGTTACTATGTTCTTGCTACGGGTACAAATTAATTTCTCCTCTTGCCATCAAGTGTATAATAATTTGCTGGAATTTTTATTTCTCTGGAAATTTTTTAATGGATTTAGCTCGTTAGCTAATGATATTTGTAGCTGCAGAGGGTTCATTCACGATCTGATTCTTCTTGTTCTACTGCTGTTTAGGAGGAAGGTTAAGATAAAGGAAAGAGAAGTCTTACAAAGCTTGCAGTCCAAGAAAAAGAAAATACTTAGGGTTTTTGGAATAAAGACTCAGCTCTAGGACTAAAATATGAATAAAAGAAAAGTTTGCTGAAGGAAGGAGGCATGAATTTGGATCTACATATATTGGGCATTTTAACTACTAAAGAACCATACTGAAATCACAATTTTTCAAAGTAGAACTACATTTCAGATTAATTCATTGCAAGAATACTATCCATTTTTGGTGTGGTTTATACATCACCAAATGTCAGTTGCAAGGAATGGCATTTCAGAGTTATTTAATTCTTTCAGCTTGTCTTCCCTGCCACAGGGAATCCCTCCTCCACCACAGACTGATTCTCCTACTGTGAACTTTTCTTCATTGCTCCACCTGTGACATGTGACATGAGACTAGTATTAAGATGAGCAACTTTGCCTGCAGTTTCCCTTAGAGTGCTGCAATCAAATTGTTTGACACTACAGTGGCATATGCACCCACTGATCATGTCAAGGTCTTCAGCTGCCTGTGTTCTGCCTTGTCCTTTAAACAACCTTGTCCATTTCTGTTGCTTTTATGCAATTTCTTCCAGCAGAGAATGTTTCATTCTTTTTAGATTCAACCCATTTCTAAGAGTCACAGAATCTCAGTTATTTGTCTGTCTTCAGTCCCATTCCAAAGCCACAGCTGTGACTCCCCTGCATGCCCCTATTAATGACACTAGGTGCTGAGGTACTGTTCAGGACTACATCTATTCCCCTGGTGTTGCTAAACTTCAATGACATCTGAAAGTCAAGCGTATGTGTGTGTACAAATTGTGGTCACCTTCACCTACATCTTTTTCAGATCAGTTTTAACAGCTGCTGTGAATTTCTGTGCATTAGGGGATGCCATGATCCTATTTAAAATGCATTCTGTAGAATTTTATAGATCTTTATCCCTCTTAGACATGATGGAAAACTTTTTTGTAATGTGTTCACCTGCACACTAGTTACAAGCTGTGCTTGAAGTAGTAATTTAAACCCAGTTCAAGTGTAGCACATCAATACTGAGGAGTGGTTTATGGTTACTCACATTTCATTCACAAACTTGTCCTCTAGTGGTGTGTTTTTATTTCTCTACCCCTCTCATTACTCCGAATTTTCCTGTGACTGTTCACTAGCGATTAATTTTGAAATATTTTAGCAACTGAGTCATCCTCATAATTTAAATTTAAGTGCCCTCATGACTTTTCTACATCCTCTTTTTCCTATAAGATATAAAATCAGATCTGTTCAATCTCATGTTGGCCACCAATAATTCTTTCTGTTTCTGTCATCTCTTAATTACTTTCGCTTTAAGTCTTTCACTTATGTGTGATAATATTAAATAAAGCCTTTCCATCATTGTTAATTATAAGCGTGACTGTGCATAATTATTCTACAAGTTTGCAGGATTTATTTCACATTTACAGTGGAAAGGATATAATTTCTTTTAAAACTATAGTTAGACCTTAATTCACAATAAATAATGTAGATGAATAAGATGTGGAGCCTTCTCCTGATAATAGTCTTATGTGTGGAAATATCACAAATCAATTTCTCTCAAATCAGAAGAATTATTCCAGATTCAGCCCATTTTAATGAGACTAGAAATAGATACAACACATAAAACAGGCGATTTCCAATGAGGGTACTCAATACAGATCAGTACAGCTTAACTTACCTAGGCAGTGACTGCGTATTTTTGGCGCCTCAGGTACATTGGCAGACCATCTGAGTCTGGTTATATTTTTGGCTTCACTTGTGTGTAGTAAGCAAATATACTACCAAAAAGCAACCTTGATAATTAGTGAAGT
Source organism: Gypaetus barbatus (assembly GCA_028022735.1). NCBI lineage: Eukaryota > Metazoa > Chordata > Aves > Accipitriformes > Accipitridae > Gypaetus > Gypaetus barbatus. The sequence continues at coordinate 27,422,075 of CM051562.1, read as the reverse complement.
CTGTAATAACATCTGGTTACTAGTTGGTAGGCACAACATCACACAGATGTAATTCTGCCTCATTCTGCTCATAGAATACCTCATTAAGAGTGAATCCTACTTATGACACTCAGGGATAAAGCACACACTTATATTTTTACCTGTTTAAATGAATTCTAGTCACTTGTCTGATTAACAGATTATGTTTCTCCAATGAGAGATTACTATGCAGGCATAATTTAAACTAAGGAAATTAGGACTAATTGCTTCCCCATGGCCAGCATCTCAGGAACCATTTGCACATGCCTGAAGGTGTTCTTTGAAAAACAAGAGCTTCATAAAAAAAGAGAGGGTAATACAGGTGTCTTCTCCAAAACTCTTCTGTGTAGAAGTAACAATGCAAGAATTTGAGTACAGGACAAAAGAGGGGAAAAGCTGCAAAGAGATGGTTATCTAAAGATCTACTGGACCTGTGCTATCCCATTGCAACCCATCCACAGGCCAAGGTCTTCTAACTTTTGGCCTAAAGCCAAAGTCCCTGCAAAAACAAATCAGGTGGGCAAAATAAAGACTACACAAGTTATTGATTTTCTTTAGAGTAAAAGGAAGTATGAATAAAAGTGTTTATGGTGCCCTAAAATAAAAAGCCTCAAAAGGGCCTATCACTGATGAAGCAGTGAGAAGAAAGCTAAGGAACCTCTGAGCAGAACAACTATTTAATTGATATATATAGTCTAAAGGTGAACAGAGGGCCTGATTTCAAATTGGAGGTTTGAAGAGTAACTTTCAAAGAGCACAGTGAACAACCCTGGATGGAAGAGATAGAGACGTCTATTTGAAGCCAGACAAGTTGGTTCTTTCTGGCTTTGAGGAAAAAAAGGAGAAAAGACTATGAAGTGTTTTGTCCTAGAACAAGAAAATTCTGAAAGACAAAAAGAGAAAGATAAAGACTTTTTTACATGAGCAATGGGTTTATTACCCTGAAAGAGTTAAACTTCTATAGTTGCCTAGTGAACCAATTTCTCAGCAGAGATAAATAACAATGAGCATTATCTCCTGATGTCAAATGAAGAACAGAACCCAACATTGCTATAATTAACTTCATACAACATTTTAATTGTCTAAAGTCTTGGGTTTTTTACTTTTTATTTTTGCTGTTTTTCCTAGTTTTCTTTTGTACGTTTGTAAATGAGAAGCAGTCTTTGGGGGGAATCGGCATGAGGAAGTGGTTATATAGTGAACTGTTTTGGAAGAGCATTATTGACACATAGGATAGATTGAGATATCTTGTGACGATACCTGTGGAAAAGGAGTTCATTTGCAATAGGACAAGGGGTCTATTGGATTAAAAGTGGTTTATCACTGAGGAGAAAATAACCATGGCACTCTATGACCTCTGTTACTAGAATATTTGTATGCTTCACTATTATTGATGTATTTATCCTCACAGTACCCCTGTGAGACAAGGAACTACTACAAACTACGTCTTGCACAAAGGGAACTGAGACACAGGGAGATTGTAAGCAATTTGCCCATGGTCACACAGGATTTATGTGGTGGAACAGGGAGCTGAACCACTGTTTGTCAATCTAATCAACACTCTAAAAGCACAAGGCTGTCTTACCTCTCTAGGCCTCTAGCCAAACTCCATTGGGGACTTTTTGTAAACTGTTCACATGAATGTTTCCTTCCAGGTATTCTTTCTTTATAGGCAGTGGGAGGTGGGAAAAAGGTAACAAATAAAATAAAAATAAGAATATAATGTATTTTAAAAGTATGAGTTAAAGGAGCTGTATCAACAGGAGTTGTTAGTACCAAGCTTCCTTAGATTACTAACCATATATTTAGGGAACCTCTTCTCTAAAGGTGTTCAGGCCAGTTTTATATGACATTTCAGATTATATATTTCAAAAGAAATAAAAACTACTGGAAAACTATACAAAAAACAGACGACTTGGGACTCAGCTTTCATGTACTCCCCATTAATTAAGAACTGTCACGTTACAAACATTACGGTTCTTTGCAAAAAAGATAATAAAAACCTAATTCTGCTGCTGATGTTTCACCCCAAATGGCATTTTTAGGCACTATTACTTGAACAGTAAGCATGCTCCCTCTGGCTGGGAGCACTGGCATGTGGCTGGCAGTGGGTGACAGGCAGGAGGGGGGAAAACTTGATTCTCACCTAAGCTGCGGTGACACTAACATGATTTGGGCCATGCAGTTAGCTAATATCAGCTATGCAGCTTCTGCTTGAGATCAGAACTTTATTCTCTTTGTTAGTGTAGTATCTTTCTAGTGTTATTTACGACCCTAGCTCTAACCACTTTCCCAGAAGACAGTAGTTCCAGGAATAATGTTACTGCCAGAAGTGTTTGGTTCAAATGTACTGCTCCTGGCAAGGCTGTGACAGCATGGCACGTGCACGCGTGTGTGTATATAAGTTGCAGCTTCTGCTTATACAAGAGGATGTGATTTTAAATATACTGATCTATTAGGAAGGCTGGTAGCTTTTATTCCAGAAGCATATACAAATAGAATAAAATCACTCTAGAGGTGCAAGGCAAGGAATAATAAATGTGAACTAATTCTATAAATCCAAGTCATATTTTCTATATGACAAATAACCATTATCAATCTCATGCTAAGTGAGCGTTTAAAATTTTAGCAGTCAAAACAATTGAAAAATAGAATCCTTTGTCATAAAAGCCAGCATGACAATTCATCCCTCTCAAGTGTCACAGAGCCCTAAATTCCCAAAGCCAATTCATTCTGGAATAATAAAATGAAAAAAGTTCCAAAAATATATAAATGTCATATTCTCTTCTCAAGTGATTCCACACTCTGAAGCTGCATCTTATATGTCTTTTTTTTAGTTTAACAAACTACTCATGCAATTTTTTTTCCATCTAAACTCCACATTGAAAAACAGCACTGAGAATTAGACTATACAATCCTATCTATTCCAAAAGAAAAATCAATCGAATGATGATGCCATACTCTGGCTTCTTTCTGAAAAATAAATATTAGTTGGAAAAGTGATTCTTAGACTACATATCAAATTGCTCAGATTTTTTTTTTAAGATAATTCCTTGAAAATTAATCTGTCAAACCATTTTAAAAAAGTAGTAGTATTGAAAATTCATTCCTGTCTTAAATTCCTCCTTTGTGAATGGTATCCCTCTGAATTTATTTATAGTTTCTTAAGAAAATTTCATAGAACTGAGATTGACCATTTTTAATAATCTCTTCTGTGGATTTTAAATTTATGAGTCTGCCACAATACACCAGAGATAATCCATGTAGACACTGATTTTGCCAGAAGCATTGCTTACTTCCATTGTTCTTTAGAAGTGTCTCCAACACACCATACACAAATATGGTTCCCTTCGAACATTTGTTTTCTATCATCATGCATTCTTATTTAACAAAGAAAATTAAGAAAAAAAAATCTATGTGTTGGCATATGTAACACACTGAGGTCTGAATGACACATTTTGCCTCTTAAAATGGACAAAAATGCCTATTAGTCAAAAATGTGGATCTGCTCTTTTCCCTCTTTCCTTCTGTGCCACTTACAGATTTCAATCTTATAGAGTCATGGCTAATGTTCAGTGACATGCTTTTATATTCCATCTTTCAGGAAGAGGAGTAGGATTTTTTGGCACAGAATGACAAAATGAGTGACACTGCTCAGCTTCACAAAGTGGCAACAGCAGTAGTAAGCAAGTGCTTTTCAGGGGTCACTGGCAGCATCAGTATCATCAGCATAAGCAAGTTGTCCTCCTAGGCATTTAGTGGTGTGCCATGCAGTAAACTGCTTCTCCACCCAGCTTTAACATGGTGGTGGAGATTGCTGTATGCTGTTGAATAAGTATTACACCATACCAGGATTTCAGAAAGACCTCATCAAAGCCTGAGCAGGTGACAACCGTCAGGAAAGTATTTCTTTTGACCTATGGATAGATCAAAAACATCATAAAGGGAATAATATAGGCTTGTCATATCTAAGTGTTAATGAACAAGCAAATTTGTTGAAAATGCTAGATCTATTACACTATCTTTCTTGGAATTGAAGCCTGTATACATACTTTGCCAATTCTCCCATCTCTCCTCAATTCTTCTGAAGTAACTTTTGCATTGATTAAGCTTTATAAAAGAAGAACAGGATCTGGACAGAGGAAAGTGATTCAAGATAGCACCCTCAGTAAAAGAAAAGCAAATGAAACTCTATAAAAGCCAATCAGCACATAAAAATGACTAGCTAATTGCAGGCCTATTTTGGTTGCCCAGTAAGTGTGTGCACAGCTTCAAACCAGCTATGATGTGAACTATTTCTCACATAAACATTGGTCTTGAGGAACTGTAGGCTAGGGAAGAAAAAATATACATAAAAAGCTAGTGCTTAATTTAATTTGTAAATAAACAAAGGGGCTTAAAACAACATTTTCCATACACTAATTATAGTATTATATATACAGATTAGATTTTGCCTTACAGTGTATACAAGTGTGAAAAGAAGATACAAGACTACTTCCCACTACAATCTCTGGCATGTCCAAAGGACAGAGGATTTTGCTGTAAGAATGTCTCTCTCCTTTCTCCTGCTTATCTGTATGTACACAGGGTGCCTTTTTTATTTAAATCCCTTCAGTCAGAATATGGAATTGAACCCCTCATGTTCAGTAACTGATCAAGAGCTACCAACATAAGAGGCGATGCCAGCCCTTACTCCCTAGAAAGCTGTCATTTCTATAAGCTTATTAAAATTAAGCTTAATTAAGATTGAATTTAGCACCTGATGAGGAAATCTGTCTGTTCTTTAATTTTAAAGACAAAATAAATATGTACTTGAATTTTAAAAGTTACTAATTTTTTTATAATTAACATGCAACCAGGAGACATTATTTTTGGTTTATGATTATCTTTTTTATAATATGAGTAATTCAAAATGCTAACGTTGTTTGTTCTCAAATCCTGAACACAAGAATGGGTAAGGAATTTTATACACTTAATAAACAAGACAGATTTTTCCACTTTCAGTTATGGGAAATTAAGTTTGGAATTAGCTTCCTGTATTCCAAGGAGATACTCATTTTACTACCATAACCCATGAGAGAAAAGAGGTCAAGCTAAATAAAAATAAGCTCAATCTCTGCCCCACTATCCCAAATTTTGAAGATTAGTTTTAGCACTCAGCTGCGAAATAATACAATGTCTTTTAATGTCTCTGAACCTACCCAAAACAGTGTTTCCCACATTTCAGACTGAAGATTTTCATCCTTTAAAAATACACAGACAGATATTCAGAATCAAAGCATACTTGCAACTTCACTATAAAGACTTCCTGTTGCATTGACAAACCAGTGATAAAACCATTCAGCTGGTCTTCAGTTCACTCATCTTGTATCAGAGAAAATCTCCAAGACACAAAGTGTCCACCCAGAAACTTTACCCACTATAACAGGAAGGATAACCTGACTGGGATAGGGGTGAGGATAACAAGTCCATGGGGAGTCTCCTACTGCTAATACAATCTGGCTGGTCCTCAGGAACAGCGAGTACTGGAATATCAGGCTCTAGGGTGATGGGCAAATAATGGTGAATGAAAGACACTGCCCTCTCATTAAGTTCTGCTCTAAGCAATTGATAGATAATTTGATTAGACAGATAATTTGATTCTTACTTTAGTTTAAATTCTAAATTTAGATTCTTAATTTAGTTTAAATACAAAGAGGTCAGAGAAGACCTAAGGTTTGGGGTTTTTTTCTTGTATATGTGCATATCTATGACTCAAAATTCATGAGAACTACTATAACAGAGGTTATATCAGTGAAGCTATGATGAATCATGGGAGATGAAAAAAATCATTACTTTTCATAGCTTTTTAAGTCATACCTGACATCTGAGTTGTTCTAATTTTGTTCTAATAGTAGAGTAGATGTACAGGGTCAGAGTAGAAGGGTCACTACAGAAGACCAGGATCCACTTCAGAAGAATGGAAGATTAGTGGAAGTTCTTCACTACAAATTAATTATTACAGAAACATTCATGATTTGTATCATTCAATTCACTCTCATATAATTCCCGGAGAAATAAAGAAAATTGCCTAATTATGATCATATTGCTGACGTTTTTGCTCTATCAGTTAAACTGAGAAAGAATCTCTGATCATGGTGATGTTCCTTCTGTGACTCTTATGAAAAGAAAATCAGCTCTTGAAAAAGCAGGGTATTTAAAGCTCATTTCATCCCTTAATTGAGGAACAAAACTGACATCAGAGGACCTAGGAAGAATTCATACCCAGAATTCCACAGGCAATTTCTATGTTTTAAATGACATAAAAAGTTAATTTTAGAAAAGGCCAAATAAATTATTTGGAATTTTCCGTATAGACAGCTAACATATTTCTAAGAGTAATTTCCTACACATCTATACATTCACAAGGTATTTTAGTCAGTTAATTTCATAGTTTTCTCCATTTCATACTTTTCCTCTACTGCAACACACATACCTATGCACAGAACTGCAGCCTCATAAATAACCCTTTTTGTCAATGACAATTCTGCTGCTAAATTTATTTCCTTGAAAGTTACTTCCTTTATTCCCTTACAATCCAAAAAATATATACCACATTATCCTTGAAATAAAAGGAACTGATTGAACATAAAGGTGGTTCTGAAAAAATTGACCTCCAGCAGTGTTCACATAGGTGACAGGTTAAAACAAGCAGGCACCTTTTCTTTGTGTAAGAAAGAATTCATAAATGGGTTACTTGAGAAAGTGAGTAATATTCTTAGGCTGTTATGGGTCCTGTTAACAATCGCTACAAAACAGTGGACTAGACATAGATGCCCCCACAATTCAATGGGAAATGATTGGTTATTCATCTCAGTAAGAGCAGGAGCAAAATTAGAATAGAGTGGGAACAATCATACAGAATAGTCACTGTCTGGTTCATCCTAATATGCAACAATATTAAAATATGATATAGCTGAAGCTCATTTGTTCACATGACCTTACTCATGTCATCATCATTCTTGATCTTAATAACCACCAGTACATGCTGTTTAAATCATAGCGGTGAAATAGTACTTGAAGAAATCCTCCCAAGTAGTGTCTCCTTCTGAAGCAACCACTGAATCTTAGATAAATAAATATGCACAAGTGTGGTAGACTCTTGGTGCCTGTTTGTATTCATTCTAATCCTTTCACTGCTCACTGCGCACCCCAAAATATCCTGCAATCCTGCTTTTAGTGTTAGTTAGATTCATAGTTTTCTCCTGTAAAATGTATTTTTCCAAAGCAGATCTTTTACAAGACAACTTCTACCATTTATACTTGCATAATATTGTTTGCGCAGTCATTTGTAGGAATTGATGCAAGATGTTATGTATTTAGACATTATCTGCACAAAACCAGTCTCTCTGACTTATAATTGCACAGTTTTCTCTTGGATATTTGAGTAAGCATTCAAGAAATCTCCCTAAACTGACTAATTTGAAAATCCTTTTGTGATCAGATCATAAAAACATGGGATTCTAAATAAGATTGTGGTTTGAGGTGTATATTGCTGTAAAGAATTAGATATTCCATGAAGCCATCACAAGAGTTTCATTTGCCAAGAGACCACAAAATGAAAGAGAGGTGGAGTGGGAGTAAGAAAGAGAGGAAGTGAGAAGGAGAGGGGGGAGAGAGGAGAAGGAGAAGGAGAAGGAGGAAGGGAGGGAAGGGGAAGGGGAAGGGGAAGGGGAAGGGGAAGGGGAAGGGGAAGGGGAAGGGGAAGGGGAAGGGGAAGGGGAAGGGGAAGGGGAAGGGGAAGGGGAAGGGGAAGGGGAAGGGGAAGGGGAAGGGGAAGGGGAAGGGGAAGGGGAAGGGGAAGGGGAAGGGGAAGGGGAAGGGGAAGGGAGCATTCTTCAAAACTGCATTAAAAATAGTTATTTCTTTGGGCTGCAGGCAGTTTCAAGAAAAACCTACAGGGAGTTAGAGTAAGGAAAGAAAGAACTGTCTTACATTTTGGGCTTGCCAGTCATCTGTGGGTTTACAAGACAGCTATTTCAGATATTACTGTATGTGAAAGTAAGGCCCTTTAAAAGCAGTCACTAACATTGTAAAACTAAACTTTGGATGTGTAAATATGTATTAGAAAGTAAATATTGTTCTCTTCTCTAAATCTGACTGAATGCCCACATATATTGCTGAGCACACAAAAAGTTTGCTACATTTCATATTTTATCATTTCTATATGTATCTATTCTTTTTATTAACCAGGGTTGCTGGCAGAAATGGAGCAATCCGACAAAAAGATTGACTGTGCAACATACTTAGACTGGACAGCACAGCAAGTCCTAACAAAAAGCTCTCCAAATAAAGAAATGTGTCCGGGCAAGTTAAGACTGTTGTCTTTTCTCAAATGAGTGTGGGCTGGTAGACTTTCCTCCTAAGGAAATGTTCAGTGTACAAACAGAAAGGGGAAGGGTCTCTGGGGTTCTCCCTGGCAGCGCACCAGGCCCAAAGCCAGCAGAAACCTACAAGCCATAGTCTGCTTTACTTCTGTGGGAGCTATGCTAGAGTGAGGGGTGCTGGAGGGAATGCAAAAGGCACTGGCCCTGTTGCAGCGTCTGATTAGCAAGCACCAGGGGAGAGAAGTGGGGGACTCTCTCCCCAGCGAGGCTGGTGCCTTGGAATACACATCCCTCTCTGGCGGAGCTCCCAGTGTCCGATTAGTCCTCCGTCAAAACAAGGCTTCGGAGTTAATGTTTCAGCAAGATAAACAGAGGAACTTCATCCCTGTTTTGGCATATTGTTTCAGTCTCTAGCAGGGACAGCAGAGCATTAATTTACAGTCTGAAGGCCAGAGTCACAAGAAGAAAAGCCAGAAACATTCTAGGATTTTTTCCTCCATCTTTCCCTCTTTAAGGAAGCATTCCTTCTTCAGGTTGTACAGAAAAATATGAGATTCTCTGTACCTCTTGGATCCAGTCATGCCTGATAATATGAAAGTAGTTTCTGTGGAATTAAATAAAACCTGCTCTATCCAAGCCCTGTAAGTAAAAACATTATATGGGTCTTCCATGGCTTCAGTAACTTTAAATGCACATGAAAGTATCATAACATAAAGCATAAAAGTAGGAGTAATGAAATCATGTTTCCAAAGGGAACTGCCTCCCAAGATGTTGTTTGTATATACAGCATGACACTAAGAAGTAAAGCTGATGAGGAAATTAAATACCTTCTTTAAAGTTTTCAAACACTAGACTTAGTTATAATGTTTAACAGCCAAACAGTTTGTTTTGATTCAGACTTCTGTAGATAAGAATATTTTAGTACTATAAAAGCACTTGTGTAAATAAGTATAAATAAAGCCTAGAAATAAAAGACGATATGTCAAAAAGAAACTTAATAATATAATTTTAGTGTTGTTGATGAGATAATGAGAATGTTGAATTTATTTTAGATTTATTACCTCATGTAATTTTTCCATTTTAAGTAAACTGTATTGTTTGAAAAAGATTGAAAAAATATTTAAAAATGCAATTTAAATATTTTTTTTCTAAAAACAATATTTATAATTTCATCTTTCAAGTTTGATTGTAGCAAAATAATTCAGTTATATATTCTCAGCGGGTGTTCAAACAAGCCAGAAAGATATTTGATGTGCTAATGTAACACTTCTTTGAAAAGTTTGCTCTATGTTTATTCCCTCGTACACTATGGCATAATATTTAGAACCTATGGAAACTGAAAAGAAGGTTAGATACTATACTCTGTCACCCAATGGCATGAATCTATCAAGTACAGAAAACCTCTTCGTGTATATTAATTTACTTTGTTTGAGCTAGCCATGTGGGATCTGAACTATTGAGAGGAACTCAAGCAAAGAGAAAGTTTGCCTAATAGAAACATCTTATAATTCAAATAAAACTAAAGAAACAAAACTATATGGACAAACCTTTTGGTTAAATGCCTTTTTAGTATTTAGCTAAGCATAGAGACAAATTTTTTCTCTGCAAAATTTTGTGTCCTAAGCTATTCAGGTACAGTTGAGTGTTTTACAGTGATGCCTGCTTAAAACTCTTTGGCACCTTTGGGCCTGGCATGTTCATATGTTTTGCACTCAGGAAGACTGGCTAACGGGGAGGAGGGGTCTGGTAGTTCATGCAGCTCCTGCTCAGGTTTTGGCCAAATTCACAGCTTATGCCAGGGCATGATGTGTGCTGGGAGCAGCACCATTAGGCTGCAGCAAAAGCAACCCCTAGGCAGGACACAGTGGACAGGAGGACATATGAGCTCTCCTGTAGCCACTATCACCTGCAGCCTGCTGTTTCCCACAGCTGTCATCTGCATCTTTGCATACTCACTGACAGTTTCTTCAGAGTTCACTAACTTATGGAAATGGTTTATACCAAACTTCCAAACTGGAAGGTATAAATACACCAGCTTATCCAAAAAAGCTTTTGAAGTAGATCAAATAGCAGCCCAACCATTGAGGCTTTCACGCCTCCCAGACACCTGCGCTGTGACAGAGGAGGAAGGATGAGCATTCTCTCCACCTGCTAGTTAAGTGTTTTGATCATAGGTACGCAGGTTACTGAATCCATGAGTTATTGAAGTAACAAATTAGAGAATTCATGTTAGACTAGTCTGCACAAAGGAGATTGACCCCATGTGTGATTTGTCTTTTTTTTAACCCAATGAGCTCATAAATTAAAGATTAATTTACAAAATATTATTATGTAAATTTGAAAGATCTAAGCTGACCATGACAAGAAGATACCTAGAAAAAAGTGAATTAGACAAAAACCGCTGTAACACTCTGAAACGCTTATGAGAGGAGCTCCATGCGTTTGTGTTCTGTTGACATCAGCAGTAAATGAGCACCTCACAAGTTTCGCTAGGTTGGGTGTCATCTCCCATTACCAGCAGATCATGGAAGCCATAGACATTAATTTATTTTCTCTATTATGCATGTTAGTTATAAATGTATGCAAAGGCACCATATCTGTTTCAGGAAGTCCCTCATAGGATTTGGCATGTGCTGAAAAAATATTGCTGCGGACTTAGCTTGTTTTCACCATCTTCCCTAGGCCTTGGCCCCTACAGAGTACAAAATACTTGGCTAATGGGCCTTTTGTCTGACCCTGTAAGACCAACCGTGTTTATATTCTTCTATAAAGAGATGAATGACTTAATTGTCCTACATAAAATTTTGAAATGGAACCTTAAATATTTCCTTTGCATTTGATCAGATGATTTTAAGGCCTAATGACTGGATATAGTTACTTGCTTTAGCTGCTTAAGAGGGTTTTTTTCCTCCAGTGAATTTCATTTTGTAGCAACATTATTTGCCTCTTAACAGTGAAAATATAGAACACAATATATCATCAGAAATGCAAACCTTATGGTTCTATGCATTTCACTAGGAAATTGCATCACATCTTAAATACAAGACACTGATAAGATCACTTATAGCCCATTCTTTATGACCTAATCCTTTAATGGGATAAAACCATTTGAAATGGAATAGAGCCTAGTGTTAGAATCATAGAATAGAATCATAGAATCATTTAGGTTGGAAGAGACCTTCAAGATCATTGAGTCCAACCATCATCCATGCTCACTAAACCATGTTACAGAGTTGTTGATTAACTGTTACTGGGAAGGCTTATTCGAAAGTAAAGGATTAAAAGTCAGATGTTTAAATGAGGAAAGAAGGCATAGCTTTACAAATTTTTATTCAGTGCCTTCTAAATTCTAGGACAGAATATCTTCCATTGTTATTTCTTTCATACAAATACAAATGCAAGATATACCTGATAAAAAAATGGGAAAATATAATCAATCTTTTTTTGAGTACTAGTGCATTGTTGGGTCACATCACAGGAGAGACAGTACTGTTCAAAGAAGATAAAATGTGGGAAAATAGATATTATTTGTTCTCCATCCCCATTGTTACTTTTGCTCTATGCTTATTACTGTGAATTAGAATTTTTGAGTGAAATCCAATAAGTATAGAAGGCTTTCAAATGGCATTCAAGCTTTTAATGAACTGATCAGAATGAGTTTAACAAATCCTTCATGTGCATAGAGCCTCTGATTACAATGAAACCATTCCAGCACATCCCTGGGGTATGACAGCATCTTTGAGCAACAAAAATTAAACTGCTTGAATACAGTGCAGATACAATGAGCTGCTTCAACCACAACTACATTTGGGCAGTTTCTCAGAGTCAGCCAGATTAGCTAGCTGATATTTATCTAAAATTATTGTAATTTACCAACCTTACATTTCAAATAGACATCAAATGTGTAGGGATCTGCATAGTTAATTCATACCTTGATGTTCCCTATTTCAGACCAGACACAGCACAATCCTGAATCCTTCCTGTAACAGCCTACAAGAAGCATTTGTATTTTGCCAGAAAGTTCACAGCTGATATATTTTACTGAAGTAAAATAAATCTACAAGAGAAAAAAGCACCTGTGTGTTGAGAACAAAAAAAATAGAAGTGGAAATTTTGGGGTTTGCTGTAATGGTGTAGTTATAAAGTAAATCTCATTTTATTAGTTCTTTCTGTGTTCCCTTCAAAATTAGATATATTCATGAATAAGAGAAGGAGGAGCATGTAGCAACTTTCTGTGGAGATGCAGAAAATTTTTTATCTACAGTGATTTTTAAGAGGTTTGTTTTGCTTGAGAGCAAGGCTAAGTCCTGGCTGTATGAAGAGGAGAAGAAATTACGATCTGCCCTTTCCAATGCACATTTCATGAGGATTATTTGCCTTTTCATAGAATCATAGAATCATTTGGGTTGGAACAGACCTTTAAGATCATCGGATACAACCATAAAGCTAACACTGGTAACTCCACCACTAAACCATGTCCCTAAGTGCCACATCTACATGTCTTTTAAATACCTCCATCACCTGTAGTAGTGAAAAGTACCCAGTTTGAGGCTACCTTTCAGGACAATCAGGAAATTTAGCTAGTGCAAATTATAGTTCACACTTTTTTTGTGAAAATATTAATTTATGTTCTGAAAACTTTACAATCATTCAATTTTATCTCTAGGTTTAATCTGCTAAATCCTGCAAGATCAGGACTCCTACTGAAGAATGATCCTACCTTTAGTAGGTCAGACTTTTGGGGATGTAGACATGCCATGAATTTAAGCACCAAGGTAGATGACAGTGCCTAAGTCCTGGATTTAGCTACAGGTTAAATCTCACGTGCCGAGGGGACACAGAGGTAGATTCTGAATGTGGGCAGCAGAACCAGGACAGGTTAGGAAACACTCTATCTGTAGAGAGGTGCCTGTGAGATGGGACAAGTCTCAGAAAAGTGAAAACTCGGCCTTACCAGCTGCAAAACAGTTGCAGTGAGGTAACTGGTGATACCCATCCTTTGTGCAAGGCAGCATCTCCCTGCTTCTGACAATTTTCCTCTGATTTGAGAAGAAAAATACATTGAAGCATAGAAAACTTACAACCCCTCTTTCTTATCATTTTCTAAGCCATGTAAAAAGGAAAAAAAGGATGCTCACAAGAACTTAATTAACAAGAATCACTACTTTTTTCTATGACAGAACCAGAGGTGTCCTTGCATATTTATCAGATTTTAACACAAAGAAGAAGTAAATCATGTTATTGCATCTACATGTGTGTGTTAAATTCATACACGCTGGAATCTCAGCTTTCTTCTTGCAGGTAATTGCAAAAGAAAACATGTGTTTTCAGAAATGTAGGAAGGAACTTTCAGACTGTATCTTTCAAATAAGTCTCTGTAAGCATGAGAAACTCCTCTGATTATTTTCCAGTGTTTTCACCATTACTGTGGGTTTTTTAAATATGGCAACTAGGCAACTATAAAAACTAGTGAATCATAAAATCACAGAATATCCTGAGTTGGAAGGGACCCACAAGGATGATCAAGTCCAGGTCCTGACTCCACACAGGGCAATCTAAAAGTTAAACCATGTATGAAAGAGCATCATCCAAATTCTTAAACACCAACAGGCCTGGGGCTGTGACCACTTCCCTGGGGAGCTTGTTCCAGTGCTTCACCACTCTCTCACTGAAAAGCCCAAAACTGCATACATTACTTGAGGTGAGTCTGCACCAATGCTGAGTATAGTAGGGCAATCACTTCTTTTGACCAGTCAGCTACACTATGCTTAATGCACCCCAGGATACAGTTGGCCGTTTTGGCCATCAGGGCACATTGTTGCCTTGTATCGAGCTTATAATCAACCAAACCACCCAGATCCCTTTCTGCAGGGCTGCACCCCAGCCTCTTGTCCCCTAGTCTATACATACATCCTGGTACACCATCCCAGGTGCGGAATCTGGCATTTGTCCTTGTTAAATTTCTTATGGTTGATGATTCCCAGCACTCCAATCCATCACAATCTCTTTAAGACCTCTTTACCCTCAAGGCAATCAACGGTTCCCCATAGTTTAGTACTGTCAACAAATTTACTTAGTGTGCACTCAGCTCCTGTGTCCAGCTCATTGATAAAAACACTGAAGAGAACTGGCCCTAAAATCGAGCCCTGGGGAACACCACTGGAAACTGGCCACCAGCCTGATGTTACCTCAGTTGCTACAACTCTTTGCACCCAACCTTTCAGCCAATTGTTCACCCATCATGTTTGTGTACATGTCCAGCTGTACGCTGGATATTTTGTCTGGAAGGATACTGTGAGAGACAGTATCAAAAGCTGAAAAATTAAAATCTGAATACTCTTTCACTGCGACACTCAGTGATTGACTCTTTGGTATCCTGAACAAGTGTTGCTATATTTGCTGTCCTAAACCCTACTAAACCTTACATTAACAAAGATATACCTGAATTAAGCTTGTTTCTTTTCGTTCTTCATTGGGGTAGGTTGTCATGTGAATATATCTATATTAATGTATTACTCATCTGTTCAACAAACAGAAAGGAAGTCCTGCATTACCTCTTACATGTCCATATCTTCTCCGTATGTTAACCCACAGTTTTTACACTAACACCAGTGTTCAAGATAACCTACACAGACACATAAGTGAGGTTCTTATTCCTCTATATTTCCTAGCCTGTACATTTGATGTGGGTCACTGTTAAATAAAACCAAATCTATTTTATGTATCATTTCTGTGAACTATACTAAAAGTTATTTCTCAACAATCCTATGTAGATCAAAGAAAATATTACTTAAGGCTTTACTCAGATTATCGACTTTTTGTAGCACAAATATCTGCATAAAGTGACTTGGAACACTTATTTCTTTGTTTATGAAAGTAATAACTATTTATTTATCAAGTATTTTCTTTTAAAATTTTGTACATGGCCACCTTTTTAATGTAACCAGATGTGTAACAAAGTCAATTTTTAGGATTTATCTCTGTTCAGACATAACGATTACATACCTGATTACATTACTATTATTAAACACTCTTTAAAGTATGTTTTCCAGTTAAACTGATCCACTCACTGTGTATTCTTGTGGTATTAAAAATTAGCTTTTTAAAACTAAGATTTAAGTAAGTGTAAACTTATTTCTTATTTTTGCTTACTATAACAAGTGTCTTTGGGTTATACAAAGGTATTCAAATACTGGTTTCTAAATTCCGAGGGATCAGACTATGCAGACACTTATACAAACATCATTTTTGAACAGATTTGATCAAAGCAAAAAGTCAGGCACCAGCATATAGTGGTTTATTGGATATTGGATTATCAGAATCAAGTGTAGCCTTTGGCACTATATTGCACAGCCGATACTAACCCTGTGTTTCAGGAATGTTTGCCTTTCAAGCACAACTTAGTCTGAATTCAAATCAAATTCCTTTGCAACTTCTTTCTTGGAAATCAGGAAATATTCTGCTATGTGTACAAACAAACAATAGGCATTCCTATATTTTCTAAGTTATTTTTAATTTAAAGGACTCAGATAACCTCCATGTTATTTTCTTCCAAAGTCTATGTTACTTCT
The DNA here is from genome assembly GCA_028022735.1 of Gypaetus barbatus. Classification (NCBI taxonomy): domain Eukaryota; kingdom Metazoa; phylum Chordata; class Aves; order Accipitriformes; family Accipitridae; genus Gypaetus; species Gypaetus barbatus. The sequence continues at coordinate 27,406,120 of CM051562.1, read as the reverse complement.
GGTTTCCTATATACTGAATATCATGGTAGATTAAATTATGGTCCAGATTTTAAAGCATGTGTGTTCAATTTAATTATAGTGACTTACTTACTATATTGTATATAAAGTAATACAATACATGAGAGAAAGGATGGAAGGAAATTACCACAGCTTGTGCTTGTACTTCTATTGGGCAGTGCTGAGGCTAAATAGAAGAAATGGGCAAACTTCAGGTACATGTTTGCTTAATTCTCTGTAACTCATAACTCACTGTTTATAACTATTGCTCTCTTACTGTTTTGTGCCACTTGACATAATTTACTTCAAATCACCAGAGTGTCTGATGTCATTTTGCAGTCTGACATGAGGATGTAATGAAATAATGAAATGTTAAAGAGAAGTCTGTTTGTCTTGGCAACCTGGAGCCACTTCAAACATAAATAGTATCTAAGCATCATCCAAGAGTAATATTGTATGGAAGATGGTATATTTCTCTAGCCCCTTATTTTCTTCTGCAGCAGTTCAGTAATGTGCTAAGACTCAATCTGAGTGGGCTGCAATCACATCGAATTGTTGACACTTCTTTGCCCTCCCTCCTGCTGAAAACCTCCACCTGAAACCCAGGCATGCTGTCACAAGTCATACTACGCAAGTTGAATGTCCATTATGTGTTGAAATCTCTACGTAATTCCATTATACAATCTATATGTAGCTCTAAATTAGCAGCAGAATTGTCAAACATAATTAAGTGTAGCAGATCTTTTTCCACAATAGAAACTTTTGGCACAATTCAAGTGTATCAAAGCAGAGTATTTGAAGTTTCTTCAAGCTGAGGACAACACACTTGTGAACTGAGGAAGACAAAGATAAAGTAGTTTTGAATACACAGGTGGCTTTTTTTTAAAATACACAACTCTTAGGCAACTTCTCAAGAGGAAAACTAGCTTGGTAGAAAGATTTTGTGAAAGATATCCTTTTTGATTGGCATATTAAGGCAATCTTCAGAGTAATGTTTCTAGGTAAACTAATGTGAAGTCAAAGACTGCTTTTACTGAAATGAATGCATTACTGTGTTTCATTCAACTGAAAGAAAAGTGTAACATTATGCAAATATACAAATTGTATCTATTGTTATGCTAAAATTATATAATAATTGTGGTAGTGACTATCGCATAAAGGTTACATGCTAGTTTAAATTTTAGGCTTCAATTTCAGTAACTGAACTTCTGAAAAACTTCACTCCTTCAGTTTCAGCTTGATTCAAAATCTACTGTTCTAAGTGGAAGTCTATCTATATTCAACAGAACTTTTGGAGAACTTAGTGGACTTGAGGTCAGCCCACTAAAAAAAATCATACTTTTAATTTAATCCTTATTTTTATTTAATCCTTATTTATATTCATGGAATAACTCTACTGAAAAACTACCTTTTGGGGGAACAAACATTGAATAAATATATTCAGTCTCATCTGCTTATCTTCACTTCTTATATTACATGGTAGGACACTGAAGATCCAGAAGAAAAGGCCAAGTTCTTTTCTGTCTCCTGCTTCATTAGCAACTGCTGAATGTGTATATTCTTACATAATCTTTATTCATGCTAATATGTACTTCAAGAGCAAAACCACTCAAGTTAGTTAATAATATATAATGGACCTCAAAGAACTGATTAGTTCATTTATATATTGTGTAATATAGATAGAAATTTGCCTCAATTCACTCACTTGGAGGATGCTTTATTCTGTGACAGCCAGCTGTGCCAAAGTGCCTGGACCACTTTCCACAGTCCCAGAAGTCCTCAGAGCATTACCTTACTTACCTCAGCTTAGCCATCAGGGCTTCCATTATTGCAGGCCATCAACTGAGAAAGGAAATGAACGACCTCATTGTCCTTGCATTTAATGGAAGATGGATGAATTACCTGAGGCATCCTTTCACTCAAAGCTGTAGTCAGGTCTTTACATCTCTTCAGATCCATGCACAGTTCTTGAGCAGGCAGACATGGTCCAGCTTTGCTGGAAGCTCCAAGTTGCCACCTTGGAGTTATCCTCCAGGTTGCCACACAGCCAGAGCTATACTGAAAATAGCAGCAGTGACTAACTGGAATTGATATTTTTCACTCTTAATAAACGCACTGAAACCTGACAGATATACAGAATCTTTGCTATGGACTGATACCTATGTGCAGATATTGATTAAAAAACCTTCCTATTTCTGAAGGAAAAAAGTTAAAGAACATTTGTTTTGTCTCAATTTGCATCTAATCAAATTTCTAGTAGTTGCAATGTCTCATGAATTTGAAGCAGTATGTTTTAAATCTATTATCAGCTTGTTGATGTCTTCAAGTCTGGAACACTTTTCGAAAAAATACATTACGTTTCAGTCAAATGTTTGAGATTTATTTCAGAAATTATTTGCTGAGGGTCCTGGTATTCAGCTGTATATCTAGCTGACTATAATAGTTCCTTCTAACCTGGAAATCTATGAAGATTTTCGCAAAGAAATGAGTCAGCCAATTAGAGAAATTGTATAACAATAATCTCAATATGTGTCCACTGAGCAGGTTTAATGTGAGAGCAATGTGTTATTCTTTCAGGGGGGACTGTTTTGGAATACATAAGTGTTACTTACTTTGGTACAAACTGACAAATTAAAATGGTCCTGAATAAAAGCACCCTTTATAACTATAATGAATTAGTGTTCAAATTCATTTCAGTTTGTCAAAGTCTTGAATGTGACCAGACCCAATTAATGACAATATTACTGTCAGGAGTAAAGTGTGTTTGCTGATCACATCATGAAAAAAGTGCAGAATTTTATACATGTTGTTGCATGAAAAGTTAGCTTCTCATACTTCTTTTTCTTAAAATTTTGATTTTAGAGAAGTATTCATTTCCAGACAAAAATAACGTATTTATCTTCACCTTTAATTTAGAACAAACCAGGCTGCTTGTATTAGTGATTATTTTAAGTGACTAATATTTCTTGCCCTTGCTGTTACATAATTCTCTCGGTCACTTCTTGATTAAAAATACATAAAAACTTAATAAGTAAACTATATAGAATCCTGCCTGGAAAAGGAAAATGACTCCCCAGATTGATAGCTTTGAAATGACTGAAATACATTTTTTAGGAAAAAGCACAAATCCGTTATGATTTATCTCACCTGCTTCCAGATCTCCCACAACTTCTTTGATTTTTCTCCCACATGTTTGCTCCTTCCTGCCTGAAAAGGCTGTTGCTTAAATATCATAATGATTATAGGATACCATCATAGAGACTACCATCTGCAACACATGTGGGAAATGCGCATGTATATCATACATCTAGATTACAAATTGAAATATTAGCATCTGTAAATGCTAGGCTTCATCATTCTGGAGTATAACATCTTTATAAAATTCCCTGTGTACATTACTTTGATTTCAGCAACACTTGTAAAAGCACTTAGCTAACAAGAGTACTTCATATGCACTGCTTAAATAATTTCAAGAGTTTCAACATAAACAAAAGCATATTGTGCAATATAGTATCTATGACAAACTCATTTCACATCTTTGGACAGCTTATTAGACAAACTTTTAACCAAGTTCTAGGGACTTACTCTGCTTCAGCTGGATCTCCAGTTTCCTTCTGAGATGCGTTTGCATTTTTCAAGCAGGAATAACACCTCTAACACATTGTCCTTTGCACAGTAACCTTAACAGACAGGCAGAGTTGCCAAGCAGCAAAACTTCTTTGTCTGTTGGGTAACCAGCAAAAATTTCACAATCAGAAAACAATCCCTGTGTTGAGGAGAAAGCAGAGACTGTGCCTATTAATCTTAGGTTTCCTTTCCTTCCTTTCCAGTGATTAAAGTGGTTGGGGGAAAAAAAAAAAAGAGTAAAGAAAAGGCGGGGAGAAACAATGTAGTTTATAGAGCTAAGAGGCTTCTAAATATGGAAAGTCTTGGTAGAACAAAACTTGATCTGAAATGCAAATGTGGTGCATAACATACAATAATTGTTGCAAACAGTCATGTAATAATTGTTAATACCAATAGGAAATCTGCTCCTTCTCCTGACAGCAAAATCATACAGTGATCTGTAAAGTCCTGTTTTCTCAAAGACCTAGAGAATACAGTTTATAAGATCATTTTTCAAAAGTGAGTGATGGAAAACTCACTTCCTCTTTGAAAACCAACTCTTTTTGCAAATATTATGTGAACTATTCTCTGTAATTTACTGTAGACTTCAGCTTTTACGTCAATTTGACATATTGGGTAAAAAGTGTGATTTCCAAAAGCAAGAAAATCCAGCATTTAAAATTCAATATTCAGTCTGTATTTCTTTATGGAACTCTACTTCCTACCTTATTCATATTCCAGTAATAACGCCCAATCCTTCTACAGAGTATTTCTGTTTGTTCTCCTTTTGTTGGATTACACATGGTCCTTTGTCTTAAAACAACAAGGAAAAGTGCAGATGCTGCTGTCTTCATCCCCTGCTATGACATGCATTAGCACATTCACTAATTCTTGATTATACAAATTGCAAACCTTTTCGGTGAGCTACGCAGCCAGCCTGCAGACTTCCTCACTGTTCTCCCAAGTTCATGCCTCCTTAGGTGTATGCTTCCAAGGCATGACTTTTTTGCAAGGCCAGAATCTAAAAATAGAATTTTAGTTCACTGTATTTAATGTTTTGTGTTCATTTAAACCTCTTTGTTTCAAAATTGGTCTATAAAAATAGACTTCATTTCAATAATTAGCAGAATACTTTTGTTTGGTTGGTTGTGGGTTTTTTGGGTTTCTTTATATTGTAGGTTGATTGTAAGTAGAGTGGAAAACAAAAAGGCTAACAAATTTTATTTTGGAAGAAAAGTGTTTGTGTTTGCTTTGTATAAATGGAAACCAGAGGTAATGATGTGAACTATTTTAAACTGCGTTATTCTAAGAGCCCAACAATTTGATGCTATGTTTGTTTTTATAAGTGTGATATAAAACTTAAATATGACCTGTATTTTCTACTATGTGGCTAAAATATCTGAAATTATGTTTAACATTTCCTCTACTGAACACAAATAAAGCAAAATTTTATCTTTTAGTGAAATGTAAAAAATTATTTATGTCAATCCAAAGGTTTTTTTGAAAAAAATTAAAATATTTCACTTGCAAGAATTTGCAATTAAACATTTTTATTATCTAAACTACTGTCCTGAATTTGTAATCAAAGTAACTTTTAATCAAAGCTCAACTGAATTTAAATTGCAAAGTTGTTTTCTCACTAAAAATAGTAGCTGAAAACAGTCTTTTCTAGTTCTGAGCTGAACCAAGACTCAGTTTATATAGCTTTGTTGCCTGAGGGCAGAAATAAAAATTGTACATCTTGCATTGTTCATTAGCATTCTGTTCGAAATCAAGTATCTAATTAAGGGTAGAGGGCAGAACCATGCAAAACACATTCTAGGTTTCAGTGTGAGAAAGCAGAAGACTGTAGCTTGTGGGATCCAGTTCAAAATGCATATCTTCATTTTCAAATTTGACTGTTTTCGCTCTTAACTGAAGAGCCTTGATTATGACTTTTTAGACTGCCTAAACTAGCTTGGATTGAAGCAAACCAAGATGAAGTGTTTATAGCCAAAGCTACATGCCCGGTCCTATTTCAGTGAAATGCATTTATGCAACATGCAAAATGTAACCTTTAACCCTATCAACTTTCTTGAACTAGAAAATTAATAGGTATTCCTTAGAGTGAGCAAGGTAGTATTTGCCTACTTACCGAATTCAGTGTAGTCTGACTTTTACCCACAGTTGGCCTGTAAATTGCTGTCGTGGTTTAACCTCAGCCAGCAATTAAGCACCATGCAGCTGTTTACTCACTCACCCCCCACCCAGTGGGATGAGGGAGAAAATCGGGAAAAGAAACAAAACTCAGGGGTTGAGATAAGAACAGTTTAATAGAATATAAAAAGAAGAAACCAATAATGATAATGATAATACTAATAAAGTGACAGCAGTAATGATAAAAGGATTGGAATGTACAAATGATGTGCAGTGCAATTGCTTACCACCCACCGATTGATGCCCAGTTAGTCCCCAAGCGGCGATCCCCCTGCCCCCACTCCCCCCAGTTTATATACTAGATGTGATGTCATATGGTATGGAATACCCCGTTGGCCACTTTGGGTCAGCTGCCCTGGCTGTGTCCTGTGCCAGCTTCTTGTGCCCCTCCAGCTTTCTTGCTGGCTGGGCATGAGAAGCTGAAAAATCCTTGACTTTAGACTAAACATTACTTAGCAACAACTGAAAACATCAGTGTGCTATCAACATTATTATCCTACTGAACTCAAAATATAGCACTGTACCAGCTACTAGGAAGACAATTAACTCTATTCCAGCTGAAACCAGGACAATTTCAAGAAAGGTACTTCCTGTTTTTGGCTAGCCGTGTATTTACAGTGAACTGTAGAGGGGCATTACCCCTCCTGTTAGGACCGCCTAGAGCAGTAATATGGCCTGTAGCAGTTAAGCAAGTAAGAAACATATGGCTCTACAGCTCTCTCCCTGTTTCCCTCCCCTTCTTCCTTCTCACCCTAATCAGATAAGGGCTATATACATCCTGATATTGTACTACTGTTCTCAACTGTAACTATCAAAAAATACATGCAATACAGACTAATGCCTTTTCACTTACATTACTGGTCAACCAGATATGAATAGGAGGATTTCCAGCTCTCAGAAAGAGTCCATTCTTGATATGCTACATTAAGTTCAAGAAACCTGAAAGTTCTCTTCTTTGGAACTATATTTAATTCACTGTTTGACTAAGGATTAAAATAGAAAAAGGTCTATGCTTTGGACATAAAGAAAGGATTACCATATTTGGGACACAGTAACAAAACTAAGACATGAAATCAAATGAGACAAAAATTCAGAAGGCAAATCCTCTGTTTCTTCATACTATACTTGTTAGAAGAAACAGTCAAACATCATTATACTGTTAAGTTATTACTTTCAGTGAATGCAGTTTCTTTTAGGTGAATTTATTTTCCTGCAAGTTGGTAGCTGAAAAAGCTATGACAACAGATCTACATACTTAGAAGATCAGCTGGAATTAGATAGAAGAAATGTTTTTAAGCTTATGAAGCTGACTTTTTAAGATTAGTTTACTTGTCAAGGAATCCACAATGAGTTTTCTTGTAGTTATGTTTTTGTCATCTACAATAATTATAATAGATTGGCTTCTCTTTGTGGCAGTTCACAGCACTACCTGAGTCTGCAGAAATGAATACTATGACCTACATCACCTCCAAAAATCCTGGGGCGGGGGTGGGGGGAATGAAATTTGCGTAGGTAACTGAGTTTTCAATTGTCAAGTTCCCAGACCATTACACCCTCAGATGTTAGATACCTGGCAGCATCACAGTTCAGAAGTAGTGTCTAGGTAGAGATCACACCTTGTTGAATCAGCTATGCTTGCACTATGTGCACTTCTTTCATTACAAAAGGAAAAGATATCCCTGATTAGAAATCAATGATGCAAAACTAACATTAACATCTGAGAGATTTTCATTATGACAATTGCTTCTTAATTGTGTTCCCGAAAGTCACCTAGAAGTTATACTGAATTTGAGTTTGCAAACAGAATACCTTATACACTCTATAGTTATGCCGAGTTAAAGGCTTACTCAACATCTGCATATAATTCAACTTATAATTTTTACTTACTTAATTTATGGCATTTTCTAGAAAGACGATGAGTAAAAGGCAGCTTGGGAGTCCCATAGGACAGTCAATCCCTAGGATATCATCACTCATGTTAAAGAGTCAATGTGTCATTTTAATCACCTTCTGAATTATAAAACCGTTATTCAAGACTGAAACATTTTATACTTTGAACTGTAAGACATTTATATGCTGTAGGAATTCTCACATTTTAAATTGACTCTAAAGGAATAATGTCAGAAAAGCATCTGTTGTTCACTTTTGAAAAGAAATCTAACATTGCATTTACCCATTAGTGGGATGGATTGAACACCATTTTCTACTGCAGCTCTGTTACTGCCTTTCAACAGTGAAAACATTTATCTTTGGGGGCAAAATTCTTCCCAGGAAACTAAGCAAGAGGAAACATTGGCAAGAGGATCCCTGTTTCAGCCTTGCATGGTTTATGTGCCTTGTAAGGCCCAGCATGATGAGGATGCTGGAATCTCTCTTTACAGAAGTGAGTAGTCAGAGACAGGAATGAATCCAAAACACAGAATTATGAAAACAATAATGTTATTGTTTAACTTAATCTTCTAAACAAAACTGAAACAACAATAACAACAACAAAGTTGAGGCAGTCCCTATATTTTAATTTTTGTTTTTCTCAGAAAACAGAGTACCTTCAGTAGTGTACTTAATGCACTTTGCAAGGCTCTAATCCACTGATTCCAACAACAGGTGACAGACTACATAATAAACCTTTGGTGCATGCTGAAGCAGAGGATTTTAAAGCTTTTTTTTTTTTTTTCCCCAGATCAGTACAAATTTTATCTTACTGTTTTTTCAGATTCTTCACCTTCAGTTCTCTAGAACTGAGGTACCTATTATTCAATTTCAAACATGAATCACAATAGTGATATAAAGCACCGTGTACTCATTTTCCCACCTTGGCCAAATCTGAGGGTTGGAGACAAGGTCAAACCTGGGTCTCAGAACAGTCTGATGTGGCTGGATCACCTCTGGTTCGTAAACAAGGTCATATGAAGGTAGCTTAGGCAGCTCTGCCTAACAAAGCAGTCAGGAATGACTACCTCTGATCTTCAGGTCTGGCCACCCAGTATCGCACATAGGGATAAAGCATTTTCTGTGGCTTTGCTGAGTTTCCAGAACCTCACAGTGCAGACGGCTGCTTCAGACAGCTGAAGTACAAGTCACTATTGCATTTATGCCAGCCAGGAACTGCTGTGCGCCTGGGGGATTTCTTAGCTGCTCCCAGCTGTGCAAATGGATCCAAATGAAAGTGAGAACCTGGCCAACTAAATTGTCATAAAATTGCCATTAAAGAATGATACAATTCTTCATTAAATCCTTGGCTTCCTATTCATAATTAGAGATCTGCAGGTAAGTAGAAGAATTTGAGCATTTGCAGCTAAGTTACTCCAGGTGTTACTAAACTAATATGATGTAATTGACATGTGGCATATTGCTTATTGTCCCTTAGGACCTGCATGGAGAAAACTTGTTGTATCTCCTGAGGCCAATAAGATGGGGAAAACATTTTAATGAGAAAACAGAACAGTTTTAAGTAGCATTTTAACACCATAATCCAAACCATACTTTTGTATTTTATGAACACAATCACTTTCTTGGTGTGAAATAGAAAATATAATGAGGATATTTGAACTGTGGAGGTTTTGTCAAATACCAAAGTACAAAATAATGCAGATGAATAGGCAACTGAATGAAAGGAATACAGCTCCAGTGAGAAATACTCATAACATGGAACAGTCAGCCTGTTCGCAAAGAGCCTGCCAACGCACACCTTCATAGATGCATTTCACTTATTAAGAAGAAGAACAGGTTGGAAACTGGGGTGAACTATCAGAACTACTGAATGGTTTGTGCTTGCACTGAGCGATGATGACAACCCAAATAAATACTATACATGCCCTGAAGGAAGCTGTAGTGGCTGCAATGCAGCACTGGTGGTGTTCCACCCTTGAAGAAGAGCGTTACATTTTGAATCTCTACTGGTATCAAAGTGCAAGAATTATTATTTAGTTTGTTTCATAGCAATAATATCTGACCCAAGATCAGGTGAGGTTTGTTTGAGGAGCTCTGGACAAGATGTAGAAAGAGAGGCAGTTGCATTAAGGAAAAAAAACAACCAAAAGGATTGAACCCGAAAAATCTTCTGCCACAAGTCATTGTAATTACCACATATACCAGTTTCCCAAAGCCACAGAAATTTTTTTGGATTTTCACTATTAACATTAATTGAAATATTACCATACCACTTTGTAAGCATAGGAAACTACCATGGTTCTTTGAACAAGGTCCTAAGTTCATGTTTCTTCTATGCCTTACCAAGAGAATAGTAGTGATTTGCTGGTGACAAACATGTGCTGCACATACCTCTGCATCCAAACACTGTTTCTTAGAAGACAGACAGAAGAAACTTCATGAATCAGCCAAGGTCTGCAAAAAAGTTTCCTGTCATTCTAATTCAACAGCAGTGGTAGCAAAAGGCAGACTAGCCCAATTACACAAGTCTCACATACATGCTGGAAGAGATGTCAGACTCCTGGCCAGTGCTCCATCTTTTCTGAACAGAGTAAATTTGTCCTGAGAGTCTGATGCTAACAATAATCTAAATACCAGACCAGCTTCTATTTCCATGGTGAGTACTGTCATGATCACAGACTGAGGTCCGTATTTCAAACCAAAAATATAAAGTCAAAACTATCTTTTACTTCTTTGAACTTAGGAATCACATATTCAGAATAAGAACAGTACAAATTATATCCTCTATGGATTCAGTATAGAGAATTAGTCACAGGATTGATTAAACACTGCCACAAATTTCCATGATTAAAATATCACCAATTCCAGTCACGTATTAATAAATCATTATATGCCAACCTACTGTAAGGATTTTAGTGTAAAGCAGACTACTTAACAACAAACCCAGCCTTCCTTTATTCCATTTACAGAATATATAAATAAATGAAGGTATCTGCTGAAAAGCTGGTCAAAACAGTTATGGATGAGAAATGCTGTAACTTCGAACTAGGCAAATTTTTTTAAATGTGTCAGTTTCTATTAAAATGTCAATGGCAGGCCTAGAAATTCAGAGGAGGAGAAAAAAAAAAACCAAAACAATAAACCCAAAGCAAAACAAAAACTGCAAGACTTCTGTAGGCAGCATTTATACACAGGAGAACTAAATAACATGAATCCATGTTCCTACTTTCAGTCAACCAGGATAAGCACTAATTCAGTCTCTGAGTTCTACATAGGTATTAATGTCATCAGCCTATTAGTTATTCTAGGACTTATTTCTCTCCTTCCAAAAAATAAAAATGCTGGATAAGTAAATAGAAAACGTGGACTCTTCTGTGCAAATTGGCATAAAAGCAGGATATGAAATCTCATTTTTTGACACAGTGGAATTTGTAAAGCAAAAGACCCTAATGTTTTACCTCTTTTCTCCAGGCCTATACAACACAACTACAGAAGACAAGGGAAAGGATGAAAATCAACAGCTAGCAGCTTCTAAGTAGAGCTATTACACTCCTTAGCCCAGCATGCATTCCTACATGGTGCAAATAACTGCGTGATCTTTGTTATGACTTCTTGTCGCTTCTATCCAAGTCTCTACATTCTGGGTTTTGTTTACTTTTTTGTTTCTTTTGGTCATACAAATGAGTATATGAGTTACCTATTTCAAAACAGATTCTAACTTGTTTGGAACACGGGTAATTTCCTTTCATGCTTTTATACAGGGCCACAGTGTTCTTAGCCTGATTTGTGCTTCTGTGAAGTGGTGTGGTGCAAATAAATAATAAATTTAGAGTAAAACCCGACTGGTAGTGTTCCCATGCAAACCAGTTGTAAATCTGTTGCAAGAAATACAAACCAGTCTGCATTTCTCAATACTCCTTCCCAGATTATTTATTTATTTATTTTAAATTGAAGCAAAGAATATCTTTTGTCCTTTATAAGGACACCCCATAGAAGATTCATCAATGAGCTTTATGGTGCTTTAGCTTGGATTTTCAAGGAAAAAAAGAGACCAGTACTACAGCAGTAAAAATGATTTTTTTTTTCACTGCTGTTGCTTCCTGTGTTATATTTAATCTCAGTGGTTCCCAGTCAAAAAGCAAGGCATCACCTGTGTGGTTCTAGCACTCTAAAGGTAAGGCCTAGCCTTGAGCTTAAGATAATATGCATTGAGTTATCTGTACTGAGTTTGTGAAATTTAAAGAAGTGTGGAGCATTGCCAGCTTCATTACATGAGGCTAAGCCACAAAAAGTCTGTGAACACCTGATCTATGCCAATTTCCAAATGCAATCTCTTTCTTTCTTTCTTTCTTTCTTTCTTTCTTTCTTTTTTTTTTTTCCCCCCCTCTTAAGCATCATCTTTTCTGCTCTTGGTGCTTTTCATTTTGCTGCCTGAATTTTGCTGCCTGGCAGTGAGAACTCCTTCAGGAACAGTGGTATGATTTTATTTTCATTATGCCAGCAAGATGACTCTCTTCTTCCATTTGCAACACACAATCTCCATTTCATTGTTATCACGTAATTATACATTTCTAATGGAGAAAAAAGGTGTATGGTAATATTTTGATTCAAATGTATAAACTGTTCTGTAGCCAAGACGCTACTGTGAACCTCCACAGAGATTCAATCTGTTCATTGTTCCTTATTTTTATCGTAGTCTAATTTGCCGAGGTATTTTTCATACTAGCATTCTGGTGCCTTTCCAAATATAGTCCACAACATCTCAAATGTTTGCCATCACATTTAGAAGTGCTAATATTTTTTTGTACATTTAAAAATAAATGTTTTTAAGAAATTTTTCACCTTGAAGTTTCTGTATGTTGTTAGTGCTTCAGGAAAGTCTCTATTTTCTTACAATGATAAATGCAGAATATTTCATGTGCTCAGAGATCATATTCTGCATTATTAATATTTAATAGGTTCCTAAACATGTACAAAAATAAAACTTATAGTCCCTGCTCCAAAACAATTACAATATATTAACTTCAAGTACAAAACATCAATTTTATAGAATGGTTTTAATGAAGAATCAGATTCAATAAAGTATTGGCTTACAACTTAAATGATTATCTCCAACTGTGATTTTGAAGATTTCTGTTCAGTTGCTCACTAGTTTGCTGCCGTTCTGAGACCCGCAATCAGATGGTAACAACATTTTTTCTGAAAGTGACAACAGCAATTTTGAAACTGTGCAGGTGGACAGGAGTCTCCCCTGTCCCATATAAGTCTATAAACAACAGATTATTATATAAAAGATGGAAGCAGAAAAACATCTCATTTCACCTGGCTATGTTTTCTAAATAAATGATTGACTCCAACTTCATTTTTGAAAAATAAAAAAGACAGCTGTATCGCAAAGACGTTTATATGCGACGTGTGTCCGGTAAATGGAAAGGCCACAGCTCTCTCTTGTCCCCTATTCATTAGCTTCCCATATTTCTCTCCAGTTGAGGGAACTGTCATCTGAAAATTTAGAACAAAGACCAAGAAAGATCCTCCGTAGTTTCACAGACATAACTATGATGCCTAAGCTCAGACTGTGCTACTTCATTACCAGCTTGGATCTGAACTGTCCTCGAGAAGTACCTCTCTGCATGGAGTCCATGGGAGCATTACAGTGAAGGTTCTCCTGCATTAGTGTTCATTTTGGTGCATTGATCAGGGTGTACACTACAGGCTCCATCTCCAAGATCTCACAAATTGCTTGTATCAACTGAGATCACCAGCTAGAATAAGAATGTGTTGAGTGCACCAATGAAGCTTAATTCTCAATACCTGGAGAACAAGTATTAAAATGACAAAAAAAAAGTTAGGTTCTCACCTACCACAAAGTCAACCCAGATCTGGCAGATACTTACCATGCTTGTTTCTACTCTGATGAGGAGGTCCCTTGAATGGGTCAGAATTAGTAATAAAACATTCTTTGGAAAAAAAGCCTCAATTTGTACAACAACCTATCAGCACAAGCAAACTCTGATTTCTATAAACCATCTCCAAGTATGACAATTTCCTTCCCTAAGCTGGCTTATGGAGCCCAGCCCACACCGAAAACATCTGAACTAAGGTCCTTGAAGACTTCAGTTATCATAAATATTCTGCTCACTCACCCTCTAAAAGTGGGACCCATTTAAGTTCCATGTAAGTTTTATTTATGAAAAATAAGTCACTCTGATGCTTTAGCCAAACAGAAAAGAAAGATGCCGCCTCTAATGCCTTCTAACATTAGTACTATCATATTGGCAATGCAGGCAAGATAATGAAACATAGATGCTACAAGATGTTAGAACAGCTGATGTTCAGACAAAATAAAAAGCTGCATTTCTTCCACTGACCACAAGACTTGGTTAGTTCTCTTTATCTTTAAACTTTAATTCCTTTTCCTATTACATCATACAAGGGTTTACAACAGGTTATTCATTTGCTTCCAGATAAACAGGGAACCAGAAAACATTCTCTTCCAAATTTTGGCCACATTTCTGAGTATATTATCATCCATTATATACACGGACTACCTAAATTATCATCTTCCACTCTGACAAATACATTCCTAAAGCAGTGAATACTGCATTTGTTGATAAAAAAGCTACACTCTGAATCTTCTCTTTTATGAGGATTTCAGGTATTTTATTTTGTGATTATGAACCCACATCTGTCATTTAAACTACTATTTCTCTTTTGTTGTTAGTGGACTGCTGTGAAACAAAGAGAGAAAAGAGGGAGAGCCAGATTCATCTTTAAACCATATGTTAGGATGAAATATCAGATTTTAAAGATCTTATGTTGGAAGAGGAAATGAGTTATAATATATATAGATATTATGACAAGGGATAATATTAAAACCGTGTATACATTTATATACACACAAATCCATGTATTCAATGTGGTTTTTTGTCATGTACACACAGGGAGGAAGAATATGAAAATATTACAGTTTTTCAGTTGTACACAGTCCTTCTGCTGTATCTTGTTTCACTGTAAACTTTAGAAGTATGAGATGGACAAAGAGATGTTCTGTTTCTGAGAGCCTTTTTTTCACAGGAAAGAGATTATCACAGTGAAGGTATAGAAATAGTTGCAACTGTCCCTCCCCACATCTATCCTGTCTTGATGTAAGTAGGAAAAGTACTAGTTTACTTCACATAAACACACAATTTTATCTCCTTTACTTTCCCTCTCCTACCACTTTTCTTCCCTTTTCTTTCTTTTCCTTTCTGGCTGTGTGTGTAGGAGGATTTTCTTTCTTTGTATTGTAACTCATTATCTCTTCCACAAGGACTCAGTATCACATTTTTCTGGGCTTTAGTAACTCAGGGAAACATGGTTCATTCTAAGATTTCCCAACTGAATTCAAAAGAGTTATATAAACCCCAATGTTTAAATCCAAACATGGATATGTGCATGTGATAGAAGTGCTGAATAGCTATCAGATAATGCTATTGGGTTCATTCATCTGCTAAGTTAAAGGAAGTAAAGAAATGGTAAGCAAACTATGGACAGTGTAATAAATGTCTGCTACATGACATTCTGGAGTTTCTTATCTTTTGAACATTTCAATTTTACTTAAAATTTTCTTTTCTTGTATTTTGTTTATTACTCCTACTTGGTTTTTAGAAAGTGTAATCCCTACAATATCCCAATTTGTTGAACCACAGGGACTGCCACTAAATGCTTGGACCAGTCACCAGTAAGTCTACAGACGTCTGTCATGTTGGTTAGTTAAATACTATCAACAGCATATTGCCATATTCCCTCTGTCTGGCTACTTTGCTGCTCTGAAGCTTCATGGGATTCAGGTTCATAAGCCATCTAAGTCATACTTTTATGACAGGGCTTTATCACATGAAGAGCACTTATCTGCTGAAAAAATCCAAGGCTGTACCTGTGAAGAAGTAGCAGATGCTGGGGGTGTGGGGGTGGGGGAATAGAGGTTTCTAATGTCGGTAGCACAAAATTGCCCTGTATCTCAGATGAATGTCTAGCCCACTACCATCCCATATTGGACCATGAGCCATCAAAGACCTATTTTCATCTCTGTCCCAGTACAGGACCACCAGGGTGATGGACCACTCCTGATCTATTGTCCTGTGTATTTTCTGAGATACAGAAGAACAAGATACCTTTTGTTGATAGATTGCGCTGTTTGAGAACAACAAAACAGAAACTGAAATGATTAGTTTAAATCCATATCCTGAATAGAACTGTGTCTAAACAGCAGGTGCCTTTCTGTCCTTTTGCTTACAGCTCCTCTCATTGTGATTTCCCTCTGTCTTCTGTGACAATCTGATTGCTGCCCTAATCCCCTTTCTCTGCCAGCTCATCTCATAGTTTTTCATCATGCCTCCTCTTGGCAACACAAATTCTGTCTTCCTGTTCCCCACCCAGCAAGCACCTCACTGATCAATACGACAGCCAGCCCCCTGCACAGGAGTCACCAGACAGAGCAACCCCAATCAAACTCCAGTTTAAGTTTCCGCTCTCTCAGTATTATACTGCACAGCATTCCCTGGCAAACTAGAGGGAAAATTACAGAAAAGGCATTTCTTGTTTCCTAGAAGAACAGAAAATGCCTGCTTCACCCAGCACATGACAGATCTGTGGAAATTCAGCATGCTCGTGACAATTGGTATTGTAAAGAAATTTAGCAATCAGTCTCTGATAAGTTTTTCTGGTGTTGTATGAGCTGCAATTTCAGACAGTTATACTTTGTTAAATCTGGACAATGTTCCTTATAATCTCAAAGGACATTTCCTCTGTACTCAGTAGCTTGAATATTAGCTAATGCCACCATTTTTGTAAACTAACATCTGAAATGGCACAACCACATGAAGTTTGGCTGTTCTCTTATGCCCTTTAAACAAAGACATGCAACCAGCATGAAAATTCTGTCCAAAGTGGTTAAATCTTGGCGAGCTTTTAAGCTGAGGTCAAAGGTCCCATAATAGACACCATTACCAAATTGACATTACATGTCATTGCCAGTGCCATCTGTTGCTTAAAGCACTTTCAGGAAGAAGAATTTGTACAATGCTAATGCAGCATTATGTTTTAGATGAAAGAGGTCATGATAGAAATGGCAAGTAAGAATAAAATATTTGAGGGTTGATTTTTTTTTCTTATTCTGTGGAAACATCATATTTTGTCTGTACATCTGTACATTTGCCTCAGGAACTAAATCATGAAGTTCTCAGCCTGCCACTGCACTGTTGCACAACCCTAATAGTATACTCCTCTACTAGAGATGGCACTTAAAGATAGAAGCTCAAGTTTTCTGACCACTGCAACTTCAATTTCACATGCACATCAGATTTACCTATCAGCTCCAAACTCCAAACACAGTATACCACTTCAGAGTCATCTAGTGCTGGACTTTGCATAAGCCAACCAGATCTTATTTACTTCTTTTTGTCTGTTTGGTAACTGAAAATGACTCAATTACAGCCAAGTGAGTCAAAGGCCTAGAAAGTTGGAAATGAAGGGAGAAAAAACTTGGATTTATTTATTCATTTTCTTGCTATTTTATAATTTTGCTTGCCATTTTAAACTCTTTTTACTGCCATTAGAAACTGATTGTTAGACTCCAGAGATATACAACATACACAAAACAAAAGCCACCTGAAAATATTCCATTAATGGAAGGAGGTGATAGTTAGCAGTGTAACTGCTTAATGCACGTTAGGACTACTATCACTAGGATGTATAGCCCCATTTCTGCTTTTTCCCAGAAAATCTAAATGATCCTGTAGACAACAGACAGTGAATAACATTACAGAAATAAATGGCCCAACTGCTTCTACCTGACGTCCTTATTAACCATATGAGTCTAATCAAATACAGAAGATTCTTGTAAATGAACTAGCACAGACTAACCTAGGGTCTTGTTTTACCATTGCAAACATAATGATTAGCAGCTGCCCAGAGCCTCTAGAAAGAAAACTGTGAGAAACTGAAACCTTTCTTTAATTCTGCATTTTTGTTGTGAAAATTAAGGTAACATGCTTTTATCTTTCTGTACCTAATCACATACAGGTGGAGAGGAGCCAAAGGGGGAAAAATGAAAGCAAAAGAGATACTATAGTTCTAGTGTTTATTGGGCGTGTAAGTCAGTCTCATAAAACAACAGACACTAAGTCACTGGGCTTTCATAAACTGTCACATTGTCAAATTAAAAAATATTAAGATTTTATATTATTCCCTATTGTCTTTTAAAATAATCCCATATACAAGGATGTAGCTGATGCCATATGTCTGTAGGAAGACTGTTAGTAAAATAGCTTGTGTTACTCTGGTTAATTTCTCAATGACACCTATTCTGTATTTTTTAAAAATATTACAAAAATTAGGGATACATATTTTTTCTGGGAAATTAAAGCTCTTCTTTTAATTGGAACCAAACATACTTCAGTGTATTTATTGAGAATGAGAACAAATTTTACATAGTATGTACAATAAAATAACAAAAACAAAAGCCAAAAAAATTTATGAATAAAGCCCTCCAAACCCCCTCTATTTCATATTTATTGTTGTTAGCATGCAAAAATGAATATTTGTTTCTTTGCAGTGAACATCCTACAAGCTTCCTTATATTTTACTTAAGTTCTGTACAATGATAGGGTTTGCAACAGTGAGACACTTATTACGTCTTTATTTTATGAAAAGGGAATTCTTCTCACCTCCCTTGCCCAGATATATGTTCTGTGTCAATCCAGTCTTCATATTAATACAAAACCCAGATGTAACCATACTTCTTAGTAGCCAGCCCTGCTTCTTAGGGTAAAAGAAAATAAAAGAAAGTAGGAACACAGACTAGAAAAAAACAATGCTTATTCACATCAGTAGGTAAGAGGATGGAGGCACCTGCCCTATAGGAAAGACAGTCTTACTTGTGACACATCTAACACAGTTCCAACCCCATAACCTATGATTAAGAGGATTCTCAAGCATAGGTAGTCATTGTTGTGTTCAGTCTAAATTCTAAATAACCTTCTATCATTCAAAATCTTCACTCCCAAGTCAAATGTACTGGCTCCAGATATGAGCAGAAACTTCCAAGGTAACTATATGGTAGATTTTGTTGTCTAAAAACACAGGTACATAAGATTAAATATCTAGCCTCTCGGAGACAGTAGCCATTTTTTATATTTAAATTCTTATTAGTAAGTTTCCACCATAATTACTGTAACAAAAATTACTGTAACAAAAACAAAAACAAAAAAAATCAGGTGTCTGGCCAGATGGTGCTTCAAAGTGCCGTCTTTTTTTATGATTATCTATGAAGTAGAGCACTTACTTATGTAGACAGTGACATGCACTCACAGTAGATGAGGCTATACTTCATCTCTGGATTGCAACAAAGTTTAGGCAACAGATAAATCCCCGTCTCCCCAGATTTCAGGGGAAGATTTCAGGCAAAGAAATTTCCACAAAAGAGCTTTTAAGTCCTAACACAGGGCATCCTATGGCTTTTGGACACAGTGAGTGTCAGGCAGCTACTGGAACACAGCTGGCTGGTTCACATAGAAAAGACCCCCTTCCACATAGAAGCTCCACCTGAAAAATAACTATGCATCTAGGATCACAGTTTAAAATGAGCAGAATTTCAGTGTAGAATTCTTGCATCTTAGACAGTCATGAGACAAATTCATAGTGCAAAAACCACAAAAAGAGTAAGCAGTTTAGAAAACTGTGCAAGTCATGGGTATAATATACACAGATTGTGTACTCCTGAGAGTACATATAAATAAAGATAATACTCCTGATCATTGGGCTGCAAAGAACTGCAGTGGGAAAAACAAGGAATAAAGATGTTCAAGAATAAATTTCCAGGATCACAGCATACTTAAGGGAGGTCTGAGAATTTATCTGCATCCTCTGTGAGGTTTCTTTCATAGAAAGTATTTTCTTCCTTAGGAAGGATAAATACTACCACTCCAGAGGCAAAACAAACCCCAGTCAAATAGATTTCTCACAGCAGTTATATTCTTGCAAGAATAGCTGAAACCAGTTCTGTGCTATGCAAGCCAAATTCAGAGCTGATTTAAGTAGGTCCAATTCTGTTTAAAAAAGTTGTGCAAGTTTGATTTTAGACCTTTTTCATCATCGTAAAATTGTTACCCTGTGTCACCTAAAATGAAGACTGTTTTTTCTTCTAAGTTCTCCCTAGTGAGAAAGTGAGCATTAGTGATCATTACATGAATATTAAGGTTCTGAATCAAGTGATGCAGCACATTCAGTGTGAACTGTGACTCCGCACTTTCTACACTCCACTGGGACGTGCACCCTTCATCCAGAGAAGTAAAATGTATGTTTTATTTTTGTAAACACTTCCCCACACCAGCAGTAAACCTTTGAAAAAAGAGATACATCTCAGGGCCTGTTGATGAGCTGATTTTGTCTGGAAGGATGTATTAAAGGAACTGTAAGCTATATACGTAAAAGGAGAGAGAAAGAGAAGAACCTGGGCATAAAGAGAAACTGTTAGGTACTGAAGAGCCAGAAGTTAGGTACTGTAAGAAAAAAAAGGGGGCTCTGGAGGAAAGATTTGCAAAGCTACAGTAACAAAAGTGTTCTGATGGCATTTTTTCAACAACTAATGAAAGCAGCATGTAGCTATAATGTAAATGTTTTTGCCCCAAAGGCCAATGTATTCTGCTACTGCATTACAACGCCTGCATGTATAACGCATATTTGTATAAATAGACACAGCAGAGAACCTAAAGGGCTCAATTCTTTGTTCCTTAAGGCTGAAGTCAATGGTAACTCTCTCTGACTATAACAAAGCAGGCTCAGACCTCCAGTGAGCTGGACTCATAAACCAGCTTATGCTGGCTGTGATAAGCTAGTGGAAACACTAGGACAGTACAATACAACACAACACACTGAGCGAACTGGAGCTAATTTTAGACACCTAACTTCTCAGAAATTCTCCAACATTCTATGTTTCAGAAAATCTTGTATCTCCTTTTGTAGTCTCTTGTCATTTTTGTTTCCAGAAATGTATTCCCTGATTTCATAATAAATTAGATCTATTTTGTATTTAAATGCTGTCAAGTAAACTTTCTCCCATTCAGCCATATTTTTTTGGCAGTGCTAATATTTTATTAGTCTCAGTTACTGTGTAATTTGATTGTATTGATTTACAATCTTATTTATCAGTAAACAAGTCTTTACACAATGTAAATAATCCTTGGCTGGCAAAAGAAGTGTTATGAAAGAGAGGAAATATGGTAGAAAACAGTGCCTTCAAACTGTATTTTTAAAAACTAGTAAGGAGTATTGTGTAAGACATATTATCCCTTTTTCTTTCTATATATTCTATGTATTTCTATATTCTATATTTCTATATATAATTTCTTTCTATATATTCTTCTATAAGAATATTTAGAAATATTCTTTCTAAATATTTGTGTTTTCAGAATTTATACAACTGAAAGCAACTGTCCTAAATGCCTGGCTTATGGTACCTAATGAAATAACAAATAAAATTAGTTTGATGCAATTTGCATGGCTTTTTCTTTCTTGCAGTTATACTGAATATGTAACATGGATGAATACATCTTCCTTCTGACTACAGTTTCCACTTCCTCCTTTGTCTCAGGGCTATTTTCACATACCAATTGTAATGTGTATGAAGACAAAAGTATCATGGGCTTACTGTTTCCATAGCACAAAAGAAGCTAGAGAAACAGAGATATTTATTAGTCTTTCCCATTCTTTACACAATGGATATAAAAAAATAATTCATTGATGTGTGCTTTGCCATGAAAAAACAAATTCAATATCTTTACTAAAATAAATCTACATTTTTTTCTGTGATTTCAAGAAGCTGTTCAGTCTAAGGTTTTTCTATTGCTCTTTATTCAGTGTTCACCTTAGCAATGTGTATTTAATATATACAATCTTGGATTTTTTTCCTTCATTAGAAGAACTTAGGTGATGAAGTGTATTTACTTAACTAGCATGAGAATTAGTATCTAGGAGCAAACCCATCTGAGTGCTATGTTAATCAGTTATTCTTTTTCCTGTCAGCACTAACTGCTTTTTTAATAAGGATACTTATTTTCTTGAAAAGCTGGTATAAATAACTCCAGTATAGTCACTTAGAAAAACTAAAACATTTTAAGCATATTAAAATGGTTTTCTTTTTTTAGCTGTGCTTTTTACAAGACAAACATATCATTCTTTAATAACAATCTTTCAGCACCTGACCAAAAAGTGTATTCTATGAGAAGTCATAAACAACCATACAGAAAGTAGGTGAAGTACAGGTCTTGAATGATATTATAGAGAATCTGTACTGTGGAGAACGATGAAATAAAACTGCAGATGGTGTGAATCATAGCAGAGATTCCAAACAAAGTTTTAGCCTGTTCTTCATTAAGTGGTAAGAACACACTATGTAATTGAATTTATTTCAGATGTCTTGTTTCTTAAACTTCTATGCACTAGCTACCCTTCAAAAGAAGTGACCATTACATCCCAAAGTTGTTCAGGAGCCAAGGTTTCAATTTTGGAGAGTTTTTTAAAGATGTCAGAAAGTCATCTCTTTTGGAATGAACAAAAAATTAAGCCCTCAAAATTTACTACAAACAGAGCATTTAAAAATAAAATAGTTTCAGGTCACTTTGCTTGTCGTTTTTTTAAAAGAAAAAAAAATGCACTTATGGTCATTTTATTCAAATTATTCACTTTACATATATTGATATGATTATCATTAGGCTGAATTAAAAGATATTTCAAAATAAGAATGTTCTGTTCTGAAAAAGTAAACTTATTGAAGACTTCCACTTTTTATTAAAACAAATTTTCATCAAAGGTGACTGATTTCTGTGAAATCTGTTGCTACAAACAAATTGTCATTCTCTGAAAGAATACTCCAGGAGGAACTTCTAGTCAGCTCCACTACAAATTTACATCAACATTAAGTCATTTGTACTGTTACACAATCCAGGTGGGGGAAAAAAAGAAAAAAAAAAAAAAAAAAAGACACATTCTTTTACATACATAAAGTATTTTTTAATTTTCCTGTTCTCTCTCTTCAGTAAAGGACAAAGTAAACCCAACTGGGGTTAAAATACAACTCAGATTAGAGCATTTATTTAGAAATGTTTGAATTCAAAGGGTAAAATCTATGTTTCTTTGTGAGGCTGTGAACATCACTCTTGTAAGATTAAAAATTTCCAAAACTTCCTGACAGCTAAGGTTCTAGAAAGAGTAACCACTTTCGCAAAAATTGGAAAACACCCAAATTAGACAAAAAAAGTTAAATATTCCTAACTGTAGAGCTCAACTTGGAAATAGTTTCAAATCCAGAGAAATTAATCAATGTCTCTACTTCTAACATGAAAAGTTGAGAATTCCCTTATGCATGCCATTTAAGACCCTAATTTCTATAATAATGGTAGTAAAACAACTTTATTGCAATTTTAAAGCTTATAAAGTGGAGTCAAAGAGCTGTTGAATGGTGGGCTTGTTCATTGTTTTATCCTGAAAATGTGAAGCTAAGTCTTTTTCCTTTCTTCAAAGTTTTGAAGGTACAAATTTTTATATAGAATGCCTTTGGCTTTGAACCTTTCAGTCTTAGCCTTTCCTTTGCATGAAAGCAGATTTTTGCATTCAGTATTCTTTTAAGAAGAAGTTTGTACCTGAGTACAAGACTCATTGTGCATAATGAAATGACTAATTAAGATGACTATTACTACCTCATAATTTAAAATTTCTTTTTTTGTGAGCTATTCTTTACAGGACTGACACAGGTAAGTAGATTTCTGAAGAACTGAACCATTAAGTGTCTCTTCTTTTAACATTGCATTACTTCAGCAAGATACTTTAATATTTGAGTGAATGGGCTTAATGTTTAAAATATTCCTCAGAAGAAAGAACAGATTTAAGGCTAGTAAAGCCTATAGTGCCATGTTTATTTCACTAGATCCAAATAGTGATGCCATCTCTATCAGTTTCCCTGATTCTAAACACACTGATAGTGAACAAGCTTCTGTACTTGACCTGTGGCTACCTAATTCCTACAGTAGGAACATTATGGGTAATAGAATGGATCTGGGCATGACTTGGCTCCAGATGTCTTGCACGAACAGTTCTGATAATTTGGAAACCTGGCAAAGAGAAAGCAGTAAGAATTATTTCTGTGTGGGTTACACCAGAGCTTAATAATTACCTTGTGCAAGAGGAAAAGGTCAAGTAACAGACTCCACATTTCTGTAATATTTTCTTTCTTGACCCTCTGGCCATCACAAACAGATGAGTGTGATTTTTGTTAAACAAAACCCTGCAATGTTTGAGACTGGAGACACTTTTAGATTGGATTTATTCCTGATGGGTCAGTCTAGATCATATTATTGCCATCTGTTAGTTCATGAAGTCCACTGGAGACTTTAGACACAGAAAAACCACCAGTGTATGAACATGCACCATCTAGGATAGCATTTTGTCCTGGAATCACTGTTCCTTTGATCTCCAGCGGTCAATCTTCTTTACTTAAATTACAGTGAAATCAGGTATTCTTACCTACGCACAGTGAGGTTGTTCAACTATGTTTGCACATGGAGGACAAAACAAATAGGCACTGCTGGGCTTTAGTTTCTTCCTTGCAGTGTTTTTGATATACACTTAATACAAATCTTAAAATAACAACGTGACAGAGACATGCATTGTCTTCCAAGCAGCTAAACTTTGGTATGTTCTAGCAGTAAAAAAAATGTTATTCACGCCTACATGGTTCAAGACTGTGACCACAGTAGTGAAATTATGGGCCAGCTAATTTAGTTTCTTTGTTGCTTGCAAAATAAATAATAACTTTTAGGACAAGACTTACGAACTTCATGCATTTCACGTGTGTTGTCCTGTCTTTCCACAAAGACTTTAAATCATTACATTTGCTGGAAATACAATTAATTCAATTCAAGTCTCCAAAACAGGAGATTTCAGCTCAGCCTGGCTGATAAGCAACACTTCCAATGTCCTTTTATTTTGTAGTGGTTTTATTATTAATACTAAAGTTTGAAATGCCAAGAAAAAAAAACTGGTTTCCTACAGTATCAGCTTATCTACATTTCAAGCAGAACTGTTTCTTACCTCAATTTATTTCTGTCTCTCTTACTTTCCTTCGCATCTTCAGTATGCTAAAAGGACACTCTGCATAGACAGCTTCATCTATTCTGCCTATTCTAGTACACTAAGCTGGTCCTTCTCTGCTCCAGCTTGAATATTTTATATCATCTGCCTCTTTTGGCTCATTCTAGACAGGGTCTTCATGTAAAACAGAAGATGCTCTCCTAGTAGCACCAGACATTATTCCATATTGTAGAAAGCTTCCAACAGATTTCAAAGGGAAATTGGGATTTTAATGAAAATTTGCTGTCCATTAGACCTGAAGAATAAGCAGAAATTATCTGAATTATGCTGTACAACAAATATTATTGAGCTGTGAGAAGAGAGAGAGACATACAATGCCTTTCCTGGAACAGGAGACACTTCATATTTCTTCATATTACAGTGAAAATATAGAATAGCCTTAGAAACTTTTTGATATATCTGAGAATCTCCAGGTTTGAGAGATCTACAGCAGACATCTAGAAAAGATCAGATATACAAATTACAGATTTCATGCAAAATGGAAAACATAGGACTAATTTAGGCACATCCCTTCATAACTATCATAAACTCCCTCTCATGTTTTACATAAATTACATGCACACATATAATTTAATTCCTTTTGAAAGTGACTGATATTTTCACAATAATATCCAGAATATTTTCAGGACCAAGAAGAAAATTAAGTGCTTATTAATAATTGCAATCTTTTAAAAGCATGTGATCAGGTGATGGACTCTGACGACAACCAGCAAATGTATCTTACTTTAAAGAGTTCAACAAAGAAAGAAATGTAATTTTTTAAAAAAATAAAAATCTAGGAAAAATTTAACACAAATTATGTTTTTCAGTAACAAGCCAGTGATAAAAATAAAAGCTAAGGCTGTAAAACCCAAGGGCCACTTGCATAAAATTGTAAAATGAAAGAAGTTTAATAATAATTATAGAATATCCTAGGGAATACTTATGCATCTTGTGTAAAACCACATAAATTTAAAAGTTGGTTCTGTACTTACAATTAGAGCAATTGTAATTACATGGTTGTTACATTTTGCTAGCACTAATCACACAAGGTTTATACTTTCAGAAAACCATTGCACTAATTCATGTAATGTCTTGTGTTCTAATTCTTATCCTTCTGTGAGCATGCTTTCTACTTTTCTGCCACTTAGTCAGTTTCACCACTAAGTTTGTAGCTTTTATAGGTAACACAGCAGGTTTCCCTGCTACAAGGGAAAAGGAACGTGGAGCATTTCTATATTTCCATAGGCTTTAGGTGAATGGCAGGACTTAGACCTTGTCCAAGACACTCTGGGCCCAGCCCCATTGCCCTAGGCATCATTAAGCAATACTTCCATTTTGATCCTGAGATGAGCTGCAAATATAAGTCAGACTACAGGTAAGGGTATTGACATCTACATCTCCACCTAATTATTAGTAATTCCAAAAGGATTTTTTTTAGTACTGGAAACCACCTTTAGCTTCTCAGATCTTTAACAAAATGTAACCTGAATAAAGACCTGTTTATTTGTCAGCAAATGTGGGTGTGATCAGTTAATTAGCCATAAATATTTCTCCACAACAGCCTTATGGCTATTATACAGGCATGATCTATGTTCTTGCAGTTTTGATTCTTTCTGTTGCTGTAACATAACTTTGTGTTGCTGCCTTTTATGATTCCCAGTTGTGGTCCCTAATCTTTTGATTATTTTAATTCTCCTAGACAGTTTTTTTAACTCTTCACTGGTTGCATTTTGCTTAGGATATCTTGAGTGATGCTTATATAGTTCATGTGATATTTATACCAACCACTAGTTTCATAAATAATGTTTATGCAGGGAAGTAGTTCAATCTAAAACTCAAAACCTTGTGAAGCTATGGGGCTCCATTGTGCCTTGTAAATCAGACATCTGGAGAAGAATCTCTGAGGGAAAATCTTCAAAATCTTTTTACTGTAGCTTTCATATCTGCTACTATACCTTTCATATTTCTCTTTTTATCACCCTTTTTTCCCCTTTTGCAGAAGGCCAGGGAGTTGTAACCATGAAGGAGAATATGTACTGCAATCTTGAATATGTTAACCCCCAGGTGTCTTCCTCTTTAGAGAAGGAAACAGTGCAATGGAGTGGTTAATCCAAGTCATCTTGAACACCATCAGATCACATGTCCCCTCAATTACAATGTCTTCCTGTCCTGCACCTCCCTTCTGTTACTTCCCCACAGAGATATCCCCGGGTCTCTTCCTTCCCATTACCAGAATGCCCTCAGGTCTACCCAGTGGCTACACGCTCCACCATAACATTCCTCTCCTGCCAGATGGCCCCCATCTTTATGAAACCATTTCTTCCATCTTTCCTTTTTTTCCAACACAGCAATAACTATACCTTTGTCCTACTTTAAAAGCCCAGTCTCTGCCATGTCATCCTTTACCAGTACCAGTACCCAGACTCCTTACTGTTGTAAGTACCTCACAGGGTACCACAATAATGCTTCTACTTCTTCAGTTTCACCATCATATTCCAAAACTCCCCATCTCCCCAGCCTACAAGAAACTTTTCTATTTCCCTTTCTTCTCCAACTTCTCACTCCTAAAAGTGCAACACCCCTAAATTCTCTTGCTGAGAGGAAAACACACACTGCGTTCTTGTTTGACCAACCACAGATGAGATGAGATACATGCACACTGACTGATCAGCTGCAGAATGAAAAAACACTATTGTCTCTCACTGTGAACCACACAAACCTTTACAAGCCACACATGGCTAACAGGTTATACATTGTAGAACCAGGAATACCTGTGAGTTAACAATATTACAGAAGCTGAAAAAGCAAGCACATGGTTGAAAGAGAATGATTCAAAAAGACTCAGGCGTTTATGCTCTTCTAAAGTTTCTGGGAGATGTTTACATGTCATTATGTGCCTCAAAAATAAAATCATACTAGACCCAAAATTGTTTTTGTGGGCTCAGGCCAGTAGGTAAAATGTGAGAATATTTACTGAACTGGAACCAGCATATAAAATTGCTAGAAAATGTCTAGTTTCTGAATTCCTATGGGACTGAAGGCTAGAGTCAAAGCTCCACACTGATGCCAAAATCAAGCCAATTCTGGACATGGTCAGTAGTAGAAATTTAAGTATTATTGTATTGTAGGTGTCTCCAGGGTTAAGCAGCAAATTGATGGTTGTTCTGGGAAACAAAGTCTTATAGGATATAAATCAGTCAGGAGCAATCTAGACATGATTCTAACAACCTAGCAAAATTCAGCCCATACAGGCATTTTTCAACAGAATTTGGATAAATCTAGATGGCTGTCAGACTGATTTAAAAAAAATACCTGCAGGACATTACTACTGCACCCTGCATGCTCTACCTGTTGCAGCAGCAGCAATCTGAACTTGAAAATTAATTGTCTTCACACCTATGAACTTTTTCAATGTATATGCTTAAATATTTCACTAATTCTTAAGTCCAGATATCATTTCTACCAGAAAGTTGCATGTGGACATTCCAAGTTCAAATCCCAGGACTGGTTTCAACTTCCTAAGCCAGCAGAAATTGGAAGCATTATTCTAGAAATGTGCCATGTTTCATTTCTGCATTTACCTTTGGCTCAGAGAAATGTTATATATAAAGGTTAAATGTAGTCTTTCATAAAGTCGTGAAGATATATTTTCCTAAGTTCTGCTCTCGGGTTGGCTGATGACTCGTATAAACAGTTGGTAGCAACTGTAAAGCAGTGCATCTCAATTCACATTAGGTAGCAGAATACATAGCATATTTATCCCAGTTTATAGAAATAAGGAAACTGATACTTAATGGCAATAAGCAATTTGCCCAACATCACAAAATTAGTCAGGCCAATTGTTCTAAACAGAGGCCCTAGTATTGATTTAAGCCATGAAATTATACTGACTGCAACGTCTTCTGTAGTTGGAGGTCTTAATGGTTTGCTCCAGACCTTCCAAAAAGTATAAGGTTGCCATCTTTCAATTCAGTTTGTTTGGTTATAAAATGTTGATATTTAGATACTGTCATTTAACTGTCATGACATGTTATTGTTTGCTTAAAAAATATGTTTCAGGAATGTTGAAACATCTTCCACAGAGGTTTCTGCAAAGAGGAGGAGGTATAAGACAACCTTCCTTCTCATCCTCAAAGCACCTAGCAATGTTACATTAAAGGATGAAAGCAACCTCCTCAGATATACATCAGAGAAACATGACTATCAGAGAGAAGGGGAAGATCATGGAATGGTGAGGCATCATTTTTGGGACAGGCCATGAATGATGTTCCATGCCAGCTGGAGTAATGTCCTGTCATGTGCTAAACATCTCTTCACAATTACTGGGTTATTTACCAATTTACCAATTACTGGGTATCTCAAAAGATAAGACCATCTAATATGGGAAAACCTTGCAGATCTCACTTCATTGCTGTTAAGAGTACACGGATGGATCTTTCTCAGCCATTGAATGGGAACGTATAACATGAATGGGATAACTAATGGTACTTACTGCCAGGTAGGAAAGACGAAGATAGGTAGAAGAAGGAGTATATATCTCTATATGTCTGTATAGATATACCTAACTATGCAGATAAAAGGAGGAACACAATACAGTAGCAGGAGGAATACAGGTAACAAAATGTTACTGTTATTATGCAACGAAATTGAGACTCTTGTGCCAGTTTAACAAAACACTCTAGAAAGAGGAAAGGATACTAGTCTGTACCCACCACTTGTCTTTCACATGGTGGAAAAGCAAGCCAGGTCTTTTACCTATTTGGAAAAAAGTTAGGCTATAGCGTAATGTCTTTCTGTTAATAGTGCTTCCTAAAATTCTCTTGAGACTTTCAGCAGTATTAGGATGAGAACAGAACAAAACTAACCCCTGCAGTTACAGAACAGCTTGCCCTAGCACTGCATAAATTAAAAAGCAGGAGGGAAGTTACTTTGCAAAGCACACTCATGGTACCATTTCTGGGTTAAACTTCAAAGGCAGCCCATCTGCCCACATCAAAGACTGTGACAGCATAATTTGGTAAATGGTTCTGCAACCCACAAATGGGTGCTACATTCCCAAGTAGGTTTGACCTGGCACATCCGATGTCATCCAAGAATGCTGATCTTTAGCTCCAATTGCAGATGCCGCGCTGTCCCAAAAGGTCCCTCCAGTTCCAGCAGCCAGGTGTTAAGGCACAGACAGAAATGGAACAGATCTGGAAGACATGAGCCAACTCAAGCATCTGCATGAAACTTTTCACTCTGCTTTAGTGGGAGGCTAAAGGTTTCTGCAATGTTCACTCAGTCACAGACATGTCAGTGTTATTTCAGAACACAAACAGATCTGGGTACTGGCCATCCTACACACAATTTTTGCTAGATGACCTCACAGGGCCACCTGGGACCCATGGGGCAGCAGCCAACACAGCAGAGGACCAGGCCCAGGGGTACTACAGGACAGGCCTCCTCCAATCCTTGCCTGAGCATGCCAACCATATGGTCCCAATGAATCCATCCCAGACCACTTGATGTGGCAGGTGCACTGACATTACATACAGTAAGGCATAGGACCACTGCTTCTCCCTGACAGATCTCACTACACCGTCAGTGACAGTCAACTGGACACAACACTTAGTGTCTTATTTTATGCTGCTGGGCTCACTGCAATTATAAGGAAGACCAGTAGTGGGTTTGTATGCCTGCAGCACAGCCCTCCTTTACAGCCAAGATGCTGTCCCAGCTGCACTCCACTTCAAGCCTTCCAAGGGTATTGAGAGGGCAGTGGCAACTATAAGTCACCATAACCACTGCTGGGACAGCTGTGTACTTGGTTCTCATGGCAGAGGTATCCAGCAGACCAATAAAGTATGCCTTGGTTTTATTAAGCAATGCATCTCAGACCAATCCAGTTATTTTATCAATGAAAGTAATTTCTCTTCTTGAAATCCATCTTCTCTGATGCAAGATGGCCATTAGCTCCCCGTTATCCCAGCATCATCAGTATAACTTCTCCCAGTGC
Source organism: Gypaetus barbatus (assembly GCA_028022735.1). Classification (NCBI taxonomy): domain Eukaryota; kingdom Metazoa; phylum Chordata; class Aves; order Accipitriformes; family Accipitridae; genus Gypaetus; species Gypaetus barbatus. Next base: position 27,375,264 of record CM051562.1, on the reverse strand, counting down.
AAGGGTTAGGGGGGGTTGGTTTAGGTATTTAGATATTTCAGCTTTATTTCCTATTGCCATTACCAGACAAATTTTCCTGATTGAATTCTAGCTTATCAAAGAAATATAATAGTCCTTCTGTTCATCAGCTGCAAGGCAAGAACTTTTATGTCTTTGTAGTGGTTTGACTCTGGCCAGCAGCTAAGCACCATACAGCTACTTGTTCACTCCTCTCCCCTCCAATGGGACAGGGGAATTTAGGAAGAGCAAAAGTGAGAAAACTCGAGGATCAAGATAAAGGCAGTTTAATAAGCAAAGGAAAGAGGAAGAAAAAAAAAAAAAAACAAAAAATGTTACGCAAAGGCAATCACTCACCACCTCCTACAAGTAGACCAAAGGCCAGCCAGTCTCTGAGCAATGGCTGCCTCCCTAAACTCCCTTCACCTCCATTTTCATTTCTGAACACAATGTTATGTGGCAGGGAATATCAGTTTTGTCATTCTGGGTTAATTGTGCAGGTTGTATCTACTCTCAACTTTTTGTCCACTCCCAGGCAGTCCCTGAGGGAGTACAGAGTGGGAAAAAGAGGAAGCCTTGAAACTGTGCAAGCACTGTTCAGCAATAGCCAGAATTTTGGCATCTTAACAACACTGTTTTAGTCACAAGTCCAAAATGTAACACCATATGGGGCACTATGAAGAAAATTAACTCCATCCCAGCCAAACTCAGTACAATCCTTTAACGTTTCCAGGACCTGTTGTGTTTATGCAGGACTTCAGTAGCCAGCCAGTCTTACTCAGGCATATTGCTCTCCCTCTTGGCCATGAGGAGAAAGGAGTTTTAAAAAAATAGTCCTCTAAATAATACAAAGTAGAAGAAACCACAAGGCTTATCCTCAGTGAGGTCAAAATTCCTTTCTCTTCCACTGTCTCAGACATATGTCCCCACCTGTAAGTATAAGGAATAACATTTTACCTAGTTTCTGTGCTCAGTGATACCCAGAATAAGGACATTTTGACCTAATCAACCACTGTTGTCATCAGTGACACTCCCTGTAGCATTGCCATTCCTAGGAGTGTCTAATGACTTTTGGCACAGTCCCCAGTCAACAAAACTTTCTTTCTTGGCTGAAAATTTTAAATCCACAAGTACATTCCTTCATGTGACAATATCTTCATCTTGACAGTAGTAGTCCAGAACTTTCCTGGCCATGAAACATAAAGTGTACGCTGACTTTCAGACAAAAACCATATGACTACACCATGTTAAAAGAGCTCAATATTCTTGCGCAGCCAAAAATGTTCTTACAACACATAGTTGGAAGTTCCAAATATGTGACTGTCCCGATCCAATGTCAGGGAAGGTTTTGATATGATCCCAAGAGCAAGATTAGGACACAAACGAGGTCAAATGCCGTATAGTCAAAAGAGCTTTTATTATCAGAAGTATCAAAAGTGGAAAATGGTGGCAATAGGATAGAATGGACGAAAAGGTAGAAATTAAGCAAGCAGTCAGGATAGGATTGCTAGGGTAGTCACCACCACGGATCCAGCGGCGTCCCGTTGGTCCTCAGGCAAGCAGTCGGTGGTGGGAGTTGCAAGGACGGTCACCACCACGGATCCAGCGGCATCCCATTGGTCCTCAGTCTTCAATTCTTCGGTGGTGGAAAAAGCACCACGGCTTGTCTCTATGGGTTTTTATAGGGCATATTTTGATGATGTCATGCACTGCAGGTTTCGTCTATCACACGACCTTCGCGTGATGGACACCAGAAACCGGTATGTTATCAGCTCCAGTCCCATTTCCTCCCCTGGATGCCTCAATGGCCTTGTAATCGTCCTTATGGACAGAGGAGTATCCTGCTTAGACCGGCCATCTCAGAGACAAAGGGCTGAAGATAAGCAGTTCACAGTTCCTTGAGATGACAGCCCAGCCCCTCATACCTAACAATCTTTGAGGCAAATGGTTCAAGATAACAATTCAGTCTCTTACAGTGACTAATGAAACTCTTTTTATTAATATTTGCTTCCTGCAAAATTGTGTAGACCAGCCCATCCATATCAGCCTGAGGTTCAGCTGCCACAAACCAAGACTTCCAGAATATCTCTTAGCACTAGAATGAATACAGATACTTCAGAGAAAGGAAAGCATTGTGAGAGAAAAAAAACAATCTAAGACTTAAAGCTTTCCAAAAGGGTCTCTAAGTCTCCGTCTATTCTCCTGTAATCTGGGAAAAGAGAATGCTGGGAGCCCATCATTTGATCTGCTCTCAGAAGCTTTACAAACTAACACACATCTACAATTTACACATTCTTATTCACACACATATATATGTACTCAGTGTATACATAAGCTGTGTATTATTATCTTACACAAAGGTAACTTATACACCTTTATTAAAATATAAAAGATATTAGAGATCTGCAACCATTTTCCATCATGGATTGAAGTTTCAATTGGACTATACACAAGACAAAATGAAGAAGGGATATAAAATTTACGGCCAAGTAGTTACCCTAAATGGTGTGTACATAACCCAAACTGAGGTTGGAAAAGAGTCTTCCATTTACTGACAAGCATTCATGGAATTTTTTCATAGTTCTCCAGTTGTTAAATACCTTCATCAACAACCTGGATGACAGGAGAGAATGCACCTTTACCAGTTCTTGGATGACAACAAGTAGAAGGAATGGTAAAAGCCACGGAGGGAAAGGCTGCCAGTTCTGAGGACTTCAGTAAATTGGAGGAATGGGCTGACAGAAACCTCATGAAACAAATACAAATAGAAGTCCTGCACATGAGATGGACCAGCTCCATGCAGCTGGGGACCAAATGGCTAGGGTGATTCTTTGCAAGAAAGGACTCAGTAATCCTGGTGGTCTATTAGCTCAAGATGGGTTTGCAGCACTACCTTACAACAAGGAAGACTAACCACATCCTGGGCTGCATTAGCAAAAGAATAGACAGCAGCTTAAGCAAAGTGATTACTCCCCTCTGATCAGCTCTGGGGAGGCCACATTCAGTATACTGCTGTGGGTTCCCCACTGCAACAAACAAGACAGTTCAACAGATGGCTGCTAAGATGCTTAGAGACTTGGAGCACAGTACATTTGTGGAGATACAGGAAACACTTCTGCCTGTTCATCCTGCAGAAGAGGTTGAAGGGGGATCCTATTGCTGCCTTCAGCTGCTTAAGAGAAGTTATGGAGAAGACAGTCAGATGCTTCTCAGGCATGCACAGAGAGACGATGAAAGGCAACAGTAATGTCACAACTTGTGAAATTCCAACTAGATGGAAGGAAAACAACATTTTGTAATGAGAGTGGTCAAGCACGTATCTCCCAAAAAGGCTGTGCAATACCTATCTTCAGAGATCTTTAAAAACAGCTGGACTATGTGCTAAGCAACCTGATCAATCTTTGAAGTTACTTCTGCTTGAAGCAGAACTAGGAATTTGGTGTCCTCCAGAGGTCCCTTCCAGACTGGTTTATTCCATGATTCTCTGTTTTGTCTGGAGGGAAAATTGTAGTAATAAGGAGGAAAATGCACAGAAAAATCCATTCAGTGTTATCATACGCTCTATAATGAAGAGATTTATAGGCTTCAATAGCCAAAACAGGCAGTCTTACACCCTTCTTTTTATATTTTTCATTTTTAAATAAATCATCCAGATACCAGGACTGCACTGCCTGAAAGCATTTCTCATCCAAATCAAACCAAAGAAAGATATAATGGGAAAACCTTAGGAAAGGAGAGAGATATTGCTCAATTAATCAAGCATATACTAGTATATATCCAAAATAAGCTTCAGGATCAGTGGTAACCATTGCCTTTGCAATGCTTCCCCCTCAAAGGGTGAACAAAGTTTGCTACAGGGTATTGCACTTCTTTTTCTCCAGCAGTGCTACTTCCTGTATCCTGAAGAATGGAAGGAGGGCTTTCATCATTGCCTTGGGAGGCGGAATGTTACCATCCAGTAGTTATCTCCCTGAGTGTGAAAAAGTTGGGAAAGCTAAACCCAGCTCTCCTGGGAAGGCAAATGCAGCTGCATATGGACAAACTGTCCCATAACACCATTTACAAAGCAAAACCACCAGATACTTAGCAGTGAAAGAATGGATTCATTATTTCAGACTAATAGCAATGTTTAAGGCAGCTTGATATTACCTAAGGTAATAGGATCATGGTGTGAAGAATTTTCACATATTGTTATTGAACATCACTTAATATACTCCAGTTGAAACTCATTCCAGTGAAAGCTCATTAGAGAAATTGTGACAAGATAAAACTCTGGAATGCATATGTGTACATGACCTCAAAATCAGCACTTCTTTATATTCATAAGTGCAAGGAAAATTGAACAAAATATATAGCATTGCATTTCATCAGTAACATTCTTATGGGAATTAGGACTTCAGAATTGAGAAAAAACAGGAGTTTACAAACACTATCAGGTGATCTTCATTACATATACTGACACAATAAAAGCCTAAAAGCAACTGGTTTTTACCAGCGGTGATTTTTTCTATTGTTTCTTTCTTCTTCCACTATTTTCCCATTCCATCTTTTCCATTTCCCAGCAACATTTTGCCTGAAAGAACTATTACAAGTGATTAAAGAAAGGGAAAAAACTTAGATGGAAAGCTGACCACAATAAAAAGATACAACACGTAGTCTAATCCACTGCAGAATGAGACATTTATATCTAAATTTTACCTTTCTTACTTGAACATTTAAATATGCCTAACAAAAACATCCTTTATACCTTACGTAGCTCTTCTCCTTTCACACAGACTTCATTTTGGATGCTACTAGAAATTTACTGAGTTAAAGAAAAAAAAATATGTTCTTTTCAAGCTGTTCAGCTCTTACTGTGTTAGAGCCTGATTATCACAGTGGTTTTCTCTCCAAGAAGGATAAATATTCCTGGGACAGAAAAATTTTATTGGCTGCTGCTTGCTGAATGATTAGTCAGAATTTGGTGAGTTTTCTATATGTGAAATACTTTATATTTAACAAGATTAAAACCTCTTCCATGATGAAAATAAAGACAGTTTATCAAGCTAACATAAAAAATTCATAACTAGAGGTTATAATAAAGAATTCTTTTTTCAGAATTCTAAAGGAAGATAGGAAAAAACATAATAAGATTTGAAAGACAATCATAAAAGTGTTAACTGTAGAAAGTTAAGATCTGTATTTCATACCCTTTTTCATTTGGAAGTGTTCAAAGTTGAGATACTTCAATGAAATTATCTCCTGTTTTTACCATCTTCACACATGTAAAGACTGAAAATAAATCAATAACTGAGATCTTTCAGCAAGTGTGAACTGGCAAAACTTCTGTGAACTATAGCAACTTATACCAACCCAAGATCTGATCCAAGAAGTGAAATTAGAAACTATTTCAAACCTGCACGTGTGAAGTGAAATGCAAGACACTTTCATCCTCTAGTAGGAAAAAAAAGTACAATGTTTGGGCAGATTGCTAGCCACACATATTGATAAACACTTTACCTATTTCACACAAGGAAATTACAATGAAAGTCAAAGCAGAAAAAAAGAACATTTGCTAACTGAATCTGAAGAATACTTTCAATACTACTGGCATAAAAGGTTAAAAAGTAAGTCATGAAATCATAGAACTCTACAGAAGTTTAGTGAGTCACTGCATTTTTGATGGTAACATTCTAAATTGGATAATAAATTGGCTTAGTGGTGTTGCTGATAGCCAGAGGAAAGTGGTAAATGGATACAGATGGAGCAGGAGGGTGAAAAGTGGATTGTCAGTGGCATCTGTGCTATGCCTAATCTTGTTCATACAGTACTGTATATCATTAATCTTCAAAGCAATTTTTCATCAATTTAGTGATTGCCAGATAGTTTTAATCCATTTTGGTTTTTTCATAACTCAGGGGAAGTATCTATTAAAGTATGAAACTTGAACTATTTAATAAGCTTTTTTTTTTTTTTTCTGCCACTCTGGAGCTACAAAAAGATTATGGAAATAAACTGTTAACAGAATTCTTGGATTAAAAGTTTGCAAATTATTATTTATATAATTTCAAGAGTATGTGGTAACAAAAACATGATTACAAAAACACTTTCTCTACATACTTTCTTACGTATAAAAATCACTGGAATGCATGAAGCTAAATTTGGCATCTATACAACAGTTCTCACCTGCTGATATTGTTGAAATAAACTGGTATATTAGGTCATTCCTTGTGATCTGTTGTCTTCATCTAAACTGATATGAAGACAATGCCAGTACAAGCCTACATCTGCCTGAACACTGTATTGTTTGAAGAGAAGGCAACCTCTCTCTCTGTTTAAGGTAAAACTTTTTCCATGCACTTGACCTAAAGCATTCAAATTTGTTGTGCTTCAGTTCACTACTTGAATCAGATCCTGAGATGGTATTAAGTTGGTAGCTCGATGATTAGAGCTTTGCTGATTATACCAGAGAAGAATCAACCAGAAGAGAGTTCTATCAAGTACAGTAAAAGGGGAGTAATATGTTCAGGTTACAGGGTCCAGCCTTGGGAGAATATTAGTAAGTACACTGGAGTGTGGATAGTAGTCCAGGAACTGCATTAGAGCGAGTTCCAGGAGGACATCTAGTAATGAGCAGTCAGGAAGGCTACAGGAAGTCCACCTATGGCCAGAGGCAGGACAGCTGTCTGAGGGAACAAGTACCTCATTAAAGCTTTTGTTATGCAATCCTTGTACTAAACTTATTTGGATGGATAGGGCAATCTGGAAATTATGAGGCTGATGTTTGACAGGATCATTTAATCCCTGTCTTTTATAGCTGAACCTCCAGGAACAGTAGGCTATTGAAAATGCATGACTGATTTTTGGAGAGTCAATGCATCTGGAGTCTGTAGTTTCCAGCAGTCAAAGTATGTCATTTGCCTTTGATTCATTGTTCATTTATTGCCAGCTGATACTATCTTGGTTGTACTGTCCTGTACCTAATAACATAGCAGATGATTCTGTTTGGTCAATCATTTGCCTTATGCAAGAACCACAAGTATTACAGAGGTGTCACGAAGAGAAAAACAGGACAGCAAAAGACAGTGGATGGGTTAAACATTCCCAAAGATCAGACATTCCTACCTTGGCAGAAATAGCCAAAAAGTTTAAGGTGACCAGATGGGCAGATCAATAAGACTTACATTAGTCTGTAGTTCCCAGCGACTGAAGAAAGTAAATTCTTCATCTCCAGGATCCTTTCTGCTCTTCCTTCTCTGCTTATGGAGTGGGGTTTAATCTGCTTCCTAATAATAGCAGGTATCACATTTAAGCCAGCCATGTTCCTACATTTTGTCTTGTCTCCATGTATTCAAAACAGTAGTAACAACGTATGTGTAAGGAGACTCACAGAGGCCATGTTTTAGCTAAACACAGCTTTCATTGCCTTCATGATTACCATTACCATGCAAACTACAATCCATTCCAAGTACATAGCATGTTCCTTTGCATTTCTTAAGAGACCACCGCAATCTCTTTCAATACCTGCCAGAGTTGAGCTTCATATGTACAATATGGAAGCATATATTTGAAGGCTTTGCTTGTTACAGGAAAATTCTAGATTCATTTGTAAAACCCAGTTTTATTACCCACTTAGAATGAAATTGTGTCCTTGTCTGTAAACTAGTGCTAATTCTGCATCTACAAATTGTCTGATGGTAAATACATTTTTAATGATTACAGACATCCCTCAGAACAGATGTTTCCTGAACAGTTTTGTACTTGTTTTTCTGGTGCTAGACTTCTTAAATAAGTTGGCAACAATTTATTCAGTTTTAAAAGAGAATCAGCCACTGGTGCCAATTTCGTATTGACATAAAACTTTAGTATACTTGGCCCTTAGTTTTTCTCCCATATGGAAATGAAGTTGCCTTTCTTATGGCTCTTAGTGTTTCATTCATCCATAATTTATGTGCAGATGGAAGATTCATTCCTTGACTCATTCATTCTGTATTAATAAATAAATAACACTAGTACACCCCTAGAGTTGTATAGACCTTCAGGGTTCCCAAGCAATTCTGTGGGAAAGATAACTGCTGTGGATCATTTGTGTGGTTATAAAAGCAGATCACAGATGGATCATTTGCACAGTTACTGCTACTGTGACTCTTACTTACAACAAAGTTGCAGAAATGAGAGTAATATCTGTTCTTGCGTAATTCTATAAATGCAGAACATAAATGGTAAATAACAAGAAACACAGAAACATCCACTTGATGATCAAACCCCTGTCACAGAGCCCAAAAATTAATTTCTTTTAATAGGAATCATGACTGAAACCTAAGCTCTGATTAAAAATAAAATATTTCTAGTCTTCAAGACTATGCCTGTAACTTTGTAAGGCTGATACTGTTTAACAATATTTTCTGCAATCTAAAAGTGCCCAAAATTTGTCATTGCATTAAAGGAGATTCTGAAAGCCACAGATAAACTTAATCCCATTATTAACCAATTTGTTAATGAGAAAACTAGCAGAAATTTTACAAAATAAATCTACCTCCAAATTCCATGCTACCTCCCAAAGCCTTTTGGGGCCTAGGCCTCAGACAAAAAACCTAACAATTCATATTCTGTCAGTAGTAATGTAATCACATACTAAAACCAGGACACATGAGTATCACATTAAATAATTTGTATTTAAATTGAAAAGAAAATCAAAGAGATTTCTACAACTATATACAGTTTTTATATTTTCACATTATATCACCTTTCTTTTCAAACTGAAAGGCTGATAAAATCCAGAACCTTGTACAGTTTAGTGTTTCCAATAGACTGTTTAAGTCTAGTTTACTATTAAATCAGTTACTTAGTATTGCTTTCCTTGGTCAACACCTCAGAACTATTAATTTCTTTCTCTCCTTTTCTTTCTGGAGTTTCCCCATTATGTTATTTTGGGGGGAGGACAGAAGGGAATTGGTTCCTGTATCTGTCTGGACAAGTCCCTGAAAATTATTTAAACAAAAAAAGCTGAAAAATAACTGCATGACTTAAGTATTTTCATACAACTTGGGAAAGTATAATATCTGCTTTGAAATAATAATTAAAAATCATTGTATCTTAGAGATGTAGAACTAGAAGGAATCTTAACAGATCACCTAAAACATTGGCTGATACTGACTTGGAATCAAGTACACAAGGACCTCCCCTGACAGATTTTTGCCTAATCTGGTCTTTAAAGACCCTAGAGAAGAGGATTTCATAATCAAATCTACAAGGGCAGTCTGTTCCAAGGATTTACCACAATGACAGGTTTTTGCGGGTTTGTGGGTTTTTTTCTAATACCTAAGGTAAATCTCCTTTGGAGTAAATTAAGCCTGTTTGTTCTTATCCTTCTCTAAGCAAAACTGACGCACATTTTCATTAGCATGTCAGAACAAAGCTATGTCCTTCTTTAGTCTTTTTTTTTTTTTACTAAAAAAAGCGAGTTCTTTCAGCCTTTCCTTGTAAGTTGTATTTTCAAAATCTCTATTTTTTTCTTTCTTTTGGCATGATGTTCTCAAATTTATCATAAAAAGTATTTCTAGCTAGAGTACAGAAAGCCAAAATCTCACAAAAGGTCACATGAATGGAATAATCACTTCCAGGCCTTTCATACGACTTTGCTGTTAATACATTCCAGAATCACATTTGCATTGTTTTAAAAATCAGTGTTAGAGTTCAGGGTTCCTCGGATCTTTTTTCTGAACTTCTGCTGTGCTCACCCATTTTTTCCCCAGTCTAAAATGGGGGTGGGGGGTTGGGGGGGTGTACTACTTTCCATTTGCCCTTACTGAATTTCTTGATGATTTTAGATGGTTTCTTCAAATTACAAGGATCATTTTAATTTTAATCTTATCCTCTGAGCTTGGCATCAGAGTTAGGTTTTATAAACATGCCCTCCACTGCATCAAGAAAATCATTAGTGAAAATAACGGTTTTCATTATCTATTGAGTACATATTTTCTTCCCACCTGAAGCTTTGTGACATGATCATTTCCACAGCAACCAGTTTTAATGTCAGAAACAAAATTATGGCCTTATAGAGGTACAGCTGGAATAAATGAGCTCTTAGGAGCCAGATTTCATGCATATGTACACAGTTAAGCAGTGAAGTGTCAGGGATAAATATAGCACTTATACAATATATAAACAGCAGCCAATGATTTTTACTCATACAGAATTCCTTCTTGAGCAACAGCAGCATAATTAGCCCATACATTTAAAGAGTCAGTTTCAGAAAGACTTTTTAAAATTAAACTTCTTTATGTGTTAAAACTCACAGTAATTACGACTTGTAAAAGTTTATCATATGGGATCAAAAGCAAAAACATTAAATTAACACCAATGTGAAAGCACTGCAGTGCATTTTATGCACCACTGACATTTCACTAAAACTTCATCTGAAGGTGTGGAAGACACATGCTAATCTCTTGGCACAACATTTAGCTCCAGATGATAGGAAGCAGTAGGGTGTCCAATCAAAGAAAGAAAACCCTCATGAGCATAGGTGGGAGAAGCTCTCCTTACATAGCTCCAACAATATTAACATGGTGCACAGAGCCAAAGCAATTAACACTGACCATAAATATTCCAGTGAAACCCTGTTCTACAGAAAAACATAGATTTAACAGAATTTAAATATTGCACATGTAAACTATAAGCAGAAAGGAAGAAAGGCTATGCAGCTCCTGGAATTGAAGCTATGTCATCAAGCAGTTGCCTGACCATGCTGCCCAAATCTCCAGTACACCATCTGCTTAGGAAAGCAGGCTTCCTGAGAAATCAGACAATCAGGAACCAACATCCCAATGTCAAAAACAAAAACAATGCAAAACCAAACCAAACCAAACCAAAAAAATCAAAGATTTACATATCTTTGTTTCAACACCCCTGTTTGAGGCACTTTCTTCCCACTAAAAAGGTGACAATTTCCTTAATGAGGTGAATTCTCTCTTTAGCAACAGCTCCTAAAAACCACTGGCATTTAACAGAGCTGCTCTGTACATTGCCTTGTGATACATCAGATCATAAGGAATACACCTTTTCTAAGAGCCTTGTTCACTTCACTCCTCTCAGACACAGCTACTCCTATGAAGTGCCATTATTCATCTGTAACACGTGTGTTATATAATTCCCTCAGACGTCTTACACAGAAAGTGAATATTAGAAAGAAGGACATTTGACATATCAAAATGCCTGGTTAAGTGTTGCTATGTTTTGCTGACTGTGTAGATCTGATTTCAAGTATGCAGCTACTTCTTTATCTCTGCTTTTCTGTCAAAACTGGTGCCTGGATTATGACCCATTTTACCTACAGTAGGTAGTGTTACAGGAGCAAAAAGTTGACAGTGAACTTAACAGGTCAGCTGGTGTTCCCCAGCAACACCCCTGAGTTGTAAGGCTATTGTAATCTGCACTTCTCTGTTGAACAGGTTACCTAAAGATTAAGGAAGAAACAATTCATGATGATCTACTCTTTCCTGTAATAATATCTTTCTCATGACTGAAGAGTCATTACCCTTCATAATTTTAGTGTTCTTATCCAACATTGCTAAGTCTGTGGTATAATTGCTTTTATCATTTTGACCATTTATTAAATCTCTCAATGCATGTGACAAATGATGTATTTGCTAACTGAGAGCTATTTTAATGAAGTTTTGTAGAGCTGATACTTAGCAGTGCTTTGAATGTTTTTGCAGTTCTTTGTTTAATCTTTCTTCTGTGCTTGCTTTTTCTTACCTGACTTTAAAGTTTTAATAAATAGACTTAGGGTCATCTGTTACCATGGATTTTCCTTTCTTGCTGAATAAAAACAACTCTTGACAACTCCCTGAAGCAGCTTCTCCTTCCTTGTCTGCGTGTCCTGTTGGAACTACAAGAAGGTAAATAAATTTTATAGGATGAACTAGTGTGACTTTATACTACCTCTTGTTGTTAAGTACCCTATGTCCTGACAAAATAAACAGAATTCTGTGTTGTGTTGCTGTTTTCCTTTCTTGCCCTTTAGCTAACTTTTTACTATAAATATCTCACTAATATGAAGCAATGAACCTTATTATGAACCTTAAACTTTGTACAACTATCTGCTTATGAACAAAATTCTTATGCATGAATACTGCAGATACTTCTGACATGCTTAAGGTTTTTTCTGTAAATCAGGAATAGAAATAAATCAGGAGTATCTCAAAATGAAATGACTAGGGTTATGAAATGTAGAAATTCTAGAAGCTGATCAAGCATTACTGGAAAATCCAGTAAATATCAATCCAGTAAATACTTACCATAAGTATTTCCCTCTACACATGCAAGCAGTTCCATGAAAATGAAAAAGATGGCTTACCAATGTCATGACTTAACCTTTTTTTCGGCATATGTGATCAAAAATATTATTTACTTTACTTTCTTTAAAATATCCACATTAATATCTGTAATGGATTATCTTTTTAAGGAGTTTTAGTGTTAGGAACAGAATTTCATTGACATCCTCAAATAGATACCTGCAAATTCTACTTACATGTCCTAATTATTTAATTAAAGTTAGTACTGTACATGAAATCACATAATTAGAACATGTAATTAAGTAAGAGTCAAAATTTGTAATTAACGAACAGAATGCACAGTAAGTGTGTTTAATTTACAAAACATATGAAAGTTGATTAACTATGTATTGCACTTCCAGCGTGGATCAGATTCAAAATTATGCTTGGCCATTTCAAAAAACATTTTTATCAAACTGTCAAATCATTGGCTTCTTGGATTTTTTTTTTTTTAAAGATCTCAGATAATTCCCTTAGATATTTTCAAATCAGAGGAGCTTTTTCTCCATTTTTTTAGGTGTAGATCAGAAGAAATCTGATCTACAGATCAGGCAAGTAACCTTTCAGGTTACCTATAATGTAATAAACTCCTAGGTAGGAGAAAGTTTACTAAATCCTGGTAAGCAAATACTTTAGGTAGTACATCAAACATTCATCTAACAAAGGAATCATCACACACTTCTAGGTTAACCCACATGTAGGCTCCCTTGCCGGAATCGTAACTGAAATTGTAAAATTTACTGGTGGCTAATTCTCCATCAAACATCTCATTCTTTACAAATTTCTTAATCTCAAAGATAATATGACCACATAATTTATGTATGTCTTTTCTGTTCACGTCAGTAATGGAAGTTTATTATGTTGAAGCTCCCAGACTCAAGAAAAACTCAAAAAAAGAATATCTGAGTGATTTCTTCTATAGGATTTTTCCTATCACTCAACATAAGGCAAAAAATTATAGAAATATATTTGTTGACATGAAGGATTTTTTTATTCTTTCCCATAATATAATTTAACCTCCAGCTTGTATTTTACCATATTTCTAACCTCCTTCTAAATAGTTGGTTTTCTGCAGCTTTTATGATACATTTCTTAGAATTTAAGAGGTTTGAATATTCAGAAATTAGAAAAATATATAAGCAGCTACATTCATCTTGGATTACTGAATGTGGAAAGCATTCATACGAAAAGAGAAATAGATTGGATTTTCTTTGTCAGCAACACTAGGTTTGATTACTTTCTTTCCATCAACAGTTAATAACTAACAGTTACTGCTAACTTTAAGTTCATTTTTATTCCTATGATAACTGTTCCATAAAGAAGTGTGTAAATTACTAATGCAAAGAGTCCTCTGTAGGAACCTGGGATCCATATTTTCTATGTTAAAATATTTAATTGAAGTTTTATTTCTAACTATTAACATTGAAATTTTAGAGAACAGAGTATTTAAGATTAACATCCAAATGTTACTTTATGGCATTTAATCTTAGCTTACATTTTTATTTGCCCTTAAGAGACTGTGGTTTCTGTAAATTTATTCAGAGATCAACCTTTTTAATTTGTCCATTTGCAGTTTCCTCCTTTTAACTGTAGTTCAGTCACAGTTTTTACTTACGTTATTGGCTTAGAAGTACCATACAAATCAGTCCAGACTAAGATAGTTTTCATTGGTGTAATGTACAACAATCACCGCTTTTCATATATGTAAAATTGAAGGCAAATTTAACCCTGATCTCAGCTTTGAAACTCAGAAAAAGCTGTTGTATATAACACATACTGTGGTGGTATTGTCTAAACCCAACTACCTAAAGAAAAACAACTATGTAAGCAAAAGACATTGAGAAGGTTTAGAACTGGGGGGGGGGGGGGGGGGGGGGGGGAGAAAAAAGAAAGAAAAGAAAAACACCTAAACCAACCAACCAACCAAAAAAATCTCCTTGCCATGTTATAAAAAATAGAGAAGTATTTATTTTTTACCTGTCAGTAAAATATTCGTTCAAGATATGTTCCAGCTACGTGAAGTAGAATTGTACTCTAATCCCACATTTTTAAAAATTGCAAGGTAACAGTTATAGCAGCAAGGTTTTAACAGAAAAATTGTTTTCTGCAAATTAGTTAAGGAGTCCTTATCTTGAGTAGGTCTTCTGCTTGTGCTGCTCTACTGTTCTATAGCCTACTGGATAAGGTCTTCCAAAAAACCCAATTTGTGGTGCTAAAGAGACTCTATATCCATTTAGTTGTATTAAGCTAATTGTTTCCTATGAGAACACATCAGACTAACAGATCATGCTTATGTAATGGTTTTTAACCCTTGCCAGCATTTAATTAAACCTATCTCCACTCATGATCATTGCAATGCACATCCTACCCCCAGAATACAATGAAATCAAAGAGAAGAGATGGCCAGCCACACTTCAGCCAGTTTTTTTCAGCTGAGAAACAACAACATGAAGCATATGACTTTTATAAAATGGCCTGCCTTCCTGGTTCCCAGGACCTGCAAGAAAAGTAACTGTCTCCTGGTCTTTCTGGCAATGGGCTTGGTGAGTCCACAGAGGGACCCTCTGATTCCATTACCTGAAACTGAGGACGTGTAAACCACCCTCAGGGTTTAAACTATTTCACAATTCTTTCCACACCTCAAAGAGAAGTTTGCCAAGACAATGTTAAAACATAGCACTTCTATATCAAATAATTTTAGAATTCTTCCATTTTATTTATCTCAAACAGCTTGCCTGATTTTTCTTGAAAATGTGTATTCTGACAACCTATGTATACCAATGCAAGACTAGTTTTGGCTGATAAAGTTCAAAATCAAACTTATTCTAAAGAATAATACATTTCTACAAAGTGTTGCAAGTCATATATATTGTACATTTAATAAAAATTATAATTAAAAGTATTGTGATTCTATAGCTCACCCAAGTTAAAATTTCTGTTGCTTATGTGAAACTTTAACACTTTTAGTACACGACAGTTGAAAATATCCCAGCTGCTTCAAAACCTGCAGTGGCATCTTACTATATTGCCAGTCAGCTGAAGAGCACTCCTTAATACAAAAGAAAATCACTGTCCCATTACATGTTTCTAGGCAGTTCTGCTGGTTTAAGTGTAGATATGAGTGTGACAACAATGAATTAAATATTTAATTTTTCTGAAAACCACCCTTTGTAGATATCATTAACCTGTACTGCAGACCACAGCTAACTCAAACATGTTAGAACATTTTTGTTTTATAATAATGATCCTTTTTGAAAAAGATACTGCTGCCTACAGTGTTTGGGTAGCTCAACTGTGAGCTTATGTGAAGTTATGCATAAGAAATGGTCATTATTATAAAACCAATAGTGCCAGTGGAGAACTCCTCCCACCTCAGGCAGCTGTTATAATATTTAAGCATCTCTCTGTACTGTGGAGATTACCAAAGTGTTTAGAAGAAAAGCACTGAAATAACATTCCCAAATATTTTCCTAAGAACACTTCTTTCTAATTTGTTGGAACTGGCCTAGAATAGCAGACATTAACAGATATCATAATGTCATCATAACCGCACTTAGCAATAAACAAAGGAGATAAGAAATAATGCAAATTGGTTTTGCTCATATCAAAAATGTCTTCTTCCAAAACCATCTCCTTACTTAAGTGCTCAGAATATCTGAAAACAGCTCTTTAAACACACTTAGTTTTTCCCATTTTATTCAGATCTCATGTTTTACCCTGTAAATGTTATTTTTGAGACTTATTGGTCTTTCTAATAAAAACAAACCACCTGCCCTAACACATACAAAAAAACCCCAACTTCAGTACACATGATCACTCTGCATTCCCTCAGAAAGATACAACAATGGGAATCTAGTAAGCCTAACTGCTAGATATTCACAGTGAACCATTTTTTTCCAAACCCATAAACTGATGGGATCACAATATCTGAGCAGGATGTCAGCATTTTTTTTTATATGTAAATTGAGTGAGCAGTAATCTCAACATTGACTGAGGATTAAGTAGATGGTGAGAAAATGGAGATCCCCTTGTACCCAGCAGTCCTTATAACTGCTAATTTACTACATGACGCTAATTAGTTGAGGCTGGCTCCTTAATGGAAATATATGGTGCCTGAGTAGAAAAGCTGTTAACATAATTATATGTGTTACACAGGGGGTGTAGCAGATTGCAATTATTAGAAGACTGAGTTTAAGGCTACCTTGTGTACTCTGATGTTAGGAGTGGCTTTTATACTCCTTCACTTCCCAAATAAACTCAGCATTAAAACATCTTTTTTCTCCTTACAGTTTCAAACACATGCTTTATAAAAATTAACTTACTCCCCTAAGTACTCAGTTTCCAAATGCAGTTCATTTTTAACAGTTAAGACAATTGTGGATTTCCCTGGGCATCTTGTCAAAACATTACCACAACCCTCATTTAATGATTGGTTATGTAAAAGCCGCATCTCAAGCCATGCACAGAAAGCTGGACTGTGAAAACAAAAAAAACCCAGCTCTGCCCTGTACCAGTGACTGCCTTGCCTTTCACTCCCTTGTCACTTTCTTGGGGGTTCATGGGAGAGTATCTATAGAGTTTTCTTAAAGTCAAAGATTTTCTAAAGCACATCTGCATTACCTAACTTTATTAAGAGGTTACATTTCCCAGAATCCCCATTTTCACAAGCTATAAAATATTCCATATTCCATGATCAGGGAACTCTCAAAAACACATTTCAGAATATCAACACATGTTAAAAGCAGGCATATCAGTGTTTCAAATTCAATTCAGCACTTCAAGAAAAATTAATTAAGGGATAATGTTCACCATGGAGGAGTATTCAGGCTTTAAAAAGCTTTTGTGGATGATTAAAAAAAGTGAAGGATGCCAAGGCATTTAATAACCATAAAAGCTGTTTATTATGAGTGTTTTACAGTACCATGAACACTGTGTCTATTAGCTAAAGGAAAAAAAAAAAAAAAAAAAAACACAACAACCCTCGAAGTCAATAAACAGAAACATAAAAATGGCTAACATTGTTTTTCCCAACTTCTGAACACTTAAAACTTCTCTGCTGTCTGCTACTACAAGTGCATTTTGAAGGGTAATGACCCCTAACCTTCCCTGCAGAAACATGCATTTGAGAACTTCTGTTTCAGTCACTAATATCCAAACTGTATTTACTTTTAGCCAACCATCCTTTCACTCCCAGAAGTGGAGATCTAGGGAAACCACAGAAATACCACAAAATACTGGGGACGAAAGGTATGAATGAACACTAACTAGCTTCACAGCAGTGTACTTTTCTGTTTCTTTCTCTCTTAAAGCATAAACACAATACCTGAATGCCTAATGAAATCTTCAGCACAATAGAAAGACTTCTTTCTTCAATACCTTTTTGTTCTTATTTTCTTCCAATTTGCTTGCTATTCTTTCATGTATTTTTCTTCTCCTGCTTTTCCGGTTCTTGCTTGTACTTTTTACACTCGTCTCCTTTCCCCTCTTGTCCATGCTTTTAGTCCCTCCCCAGTCTGTTCTTTTCTCAAAGCCTTTGCCACTCATTTTCCTTGCTCAGATCATTGCTTCAGTCTCCTGAACTCCCACGTAGATCTTGCCTGCAGAAAGTGTTTTGCCAGGGGTTTGAAAAACAAAGTGGCATCTGCTGCCTACCTGTCCATTACATGTCCCTCCATTATACATTCATCTTTTCCTAACTCTCAGCATGAGAGGGGATAAGATATAAGAGGGGAGGAATGAAAGTACCAGCAGTTCAGAAGGAGCGAGAAGGAACCAGGAGCCTGTGACTTCTCTTAAATTGGAGGAAATCATTGCTTGATCAAGAACAACTTGCCAAGACTAGTTTTGATTTATTCCTTTCTAAGTCCTCAAAGGCTGTCAGTCTGATGTTGCTTAGGAGATCTAGCTGACTAAAACAGAGACATGGGAAGGTCTTAAAATTTTATAAGAATCAACATTATATTTTCAAAGAAACAGTATGTGTGCAACTTTGTGCACTCAAAGTATCAGACTCGCTTTGCAGCCAGTCCACTTTGTCGAAGTGCCTAATTTGTTTAACTATACTACATTGCTGGTGTGTCACTCAGATTAAGTGAGAGTAAGCATTTGTCCTAGATTGATCATGCCTAGTTCAATGCCTTTATACAAAGCTCACCAATGCATCTGAATTTCAATTCTTAAGCCAGTTTTGGACTACATCTCTAATTTCACTATAATGAAGTGATAAAGAAGATTAATGAGAACTCTTTCTCTACCAGAAAAAGCAAAGGGGTGTTTCACTGTTTGACCATGAGGTGGAGGTCTGAAGTGTGAAGGTTGCTGGAAGACAGTGCTATAGAAAGCAAATCCCCAGATGATGAGGTGCTGAGAAATGTGTGAGCATCAAAAAAAAGGTTTCTGAATGAAGGGTTAATACATGTCTCAGTCATCAGTGTCAAGTGACCTGTCTGTGACAGTTCACCTTGTTTGATGTGACCATGAACAACTGTTTTGCCACAGCTAAATGGTGTAACATAAAAGCCAGGGAGACAAAGGAAGTTCAAGTCATTTATGGTTTACCAATCCCATAAAAACCTCTGCTTTACTCTGTTAGCAGTAAAGCAGAAACTGCAATACCAGTGAAGTACTGGAAAAAGCCAAGAGGACTTTATTAAATTTGTAAGATTTTCCATATGACAACCACCTTAAATGTGCCTGATGAATTCTTCTGTTGTGCAGGCTTTTTTGCTGTGTCATTCTTTGAGTACAAATAATCACTATGTCATTAGAATAAATAAATAGCAATTGTAGTAATTGTATCATGACCTCCTGGTAATTGGACTATGGCCATCTAATTGCCTGTCAGTATCTAGGGGCCCAGATCTACAGCTGTGACTGATCATTATGGCTCAGGAAAAGGGCTATGCAAGCTTATTCACCTGTGAGACAGTTCAGTTTCATAGAGTATAATTTAGCAGAAATTTTACATAGCTGTGATTTCTGAGGGGTGCAGAAAAAGTGAAGCTGCAATACAGCACATGGCAAGGAGCAAAATCCTTCCCTGTGTTGCCTCATTGCATTTATCTAACCCTTCTCAGTACAGGCATGCTGGGTTTAGGACCAGATTTACACTAAGCAGTATCCACCACACTCAAAAACTTTGATTTTCCTGCAGTGGGAAAAAATTTTCTCCTGTTTTGTACATCACTGAGCACCCTGAGGGCGTTCAATAATTCATCAACCACCTACACTAGCTAAGCAGAGAGAATCCAAAGTTTACAACCCCTATAGTTATAGAAACAATCTGAAAATTCTTAGAAATTCTT
This sequence comes from Gypaetus barbatus, assembly GCA_028022735.1. Lineage (NCBI taxonomy): Eukaryota > Metazoa > Chordata > Aves > Accipitriformes > Accipitridae > Gypaetus > Gypaetus barbatus. The sequence goes on along the minus strand of CM051562.1, from coordinate 27,355,649 downwards.
AGAATTCTTACTTCTTCTAAGTATGATGTTTTAATTTTTTAATGCATACAGTGAATTTTTAAACAATTATGTAATCTTCCTGATGTGAAACCTGTATGTTTTAAAAGCAGTTGTTAGAATAGTTAAGTCCTATGAGGTGTTACTGTTTCAGAAGTATTCATACACTGAACAAAACAATCATATACAACAAAAAAGTGAGCAAGGATTTTCTCACAGGCTAACAGGATCAAGTCTTTAGAAATAGGTTCTGTTACTGGTACAGATAAAAAGTACCTCAGAGGCTTTAGGGATTAACAGGTTCCTTGAAAAGGGGAAAAAAATGTCCAGATAACTGACTACAAAAGTAATTCAACAGCACTTCTAGTCAAACAAGAGAAACTTCTCCCTCTAAGATGGGCAAACAGACTGTTAGACCCACAGGGAAAGTCACGGAGTATCTAGAATATCATCAGCTCACAAAATATTCTGGTATTAACATTATCAAGCCTACCTATGCACCCTACCCCAAATTGCTATACCTGTATATAAAAATAGCTTCCTTCTAAAAGCATATTAACAGGATGATATGCCTTTCTTCCAACAATGGCAGTGCTAGCAAAATTGATAAGAAACCTGAATTTTTCTGCCTTCTACCAGTACACAGCTAGAATACTGATTGCCTTCTCCTAAATATCAGCAGATTTCCATGTTGCCTGCCTTCCTTCTCAATGATCCTGACACTGTCGGACAATGCTGCTGTCTAGATGATTTGCTCCTTCAGCAGGTGCAATGGGGAGAAACCAGCAGAGCCTTCAGTCTGAAGGGAGCTTGAGTGTCCAAGGGGATCACATTATTCAGTTCTGCAGAGTACAGATGGTTTTAACAAGAGATTCAATTTTCTTACAGTAGACAGAGGATCAAACTCACCCAAACTCTGCTCAATGCAAATCCCAGAGTAGTGAAGAGATAGAGTTTCTAAGACACTTTTCCACTCCCCTGATCCCCTGCCTGACTGGTTTCCAAAGTGAAGGCATGCTCTAAGTTATGTTTCAGATGTGTTACAGTGGTAACAGTGGTCCCCTAACATCATCTGCACACCCTAAAGAGATTGACCTCTTAAAAACCACCCTGTTCCTCTCAGATAATTTATTTTCTCCAGCAGTGGTGATACCATAGCACAAAATCAGGCATCGACAGTACGTAGAGGAAAAAAAGCTGTTGTTTCCATTTGTAATTTGTACTAGTAGTATAGTCAGACCTAGCAGGCGAAGGTCAGCCTAGAAACTAGCAAATTTTTTATTAAACTGCTGTTTTGATGCAACTTTTATTTTAAGAGTTATTGCAACTGGCAATGAATGTATATCAAACTCACCTGCTAGCTCAATGCTAACATTTTTTTTTTATTAATATAAATACATATTTTTAAATCATTGGAGCATTTATTCAAGCAACATCTAGACATTCTTAAAAGTGTTACAAACTTCTTGGTCTTTCATTCCTGCATAATAGTTTTCAAAAACACCTTACTCAGAAAAGTTATTTACAAAGACAATAAACTGTGAAGACCAAGAAAAGTTAATCAATACCAAGTTAATATTGTTCCATTTCATTTGGAGGTTTCTAAGAGAAAGTATTGGGTTTGGGTTTTAGCATTTCAGGTGGTCACCTAAGCCCAGATTACCCATATCTGCTCTATTTGGTATTATTTGCACTTACACCATCCTAGTAGCATCAGGTAGGGAATGTTCTCCAAAAGATTCTCACAACAGGAAATCAGTTCCTGGACTGATTGTCGAGGACTGTTACTGACTTCTATCCTATTAAACCAGTATGAATGTTTAGCACTTAATCGGTTGAGAAGAATAAAACACAAGCCTCACTCTGTGGCTGAAGGTGTAAGAAAAGCAGGCACAGAACTGATACTTAATAATACCAGCTTACCCAGGGAACATACAAAGGGGAGAGAGGCAGTGTACGATTCTGTTTGTTCCTTGTTCCTCATTTTTGCATTGGTAAAATATTTGTGAATTGTTCAGTTTGTGAACTGAACAATATACATTGGCCATGTCTTGTGTGTTCTAAATAGGATTTTATATGTCATGTACACATCTAACAGGTATAAAGACTTACACCTGTACACAGGGAGATTATGAATCTCCTGTCTCTTAAGTTGCTACTATTTTCTTTTTAAAAAACAAAAGAGGGAGGAAATCTTTCCCTAACAAAACATTTAAATGGGGAAAAAAGGAATCTATCTCAGCATCAGGTGCTCTTTTGGTGTCTAATGTTAGCACTAAACTTTACGTGAAGAACACTTATTTCTGATATAAAAAAAAATAATTACAAAAAGTCTGCTCTGGGGAATGAATAATAGGTACTAACACAAATACACTAAGGGCCAAATTGTCAATGTCTTAAAATTCCATCGTAGGACTGTGTACACACTGTCTTTTGCATTCTCAGAACCAATGTTTGAATAAGAAGATTGGGAATTCAAGCGTGACGCTATCAATATTTTCACAAAAGTGCCCATCTGTGCATGCAAAGCTAGTTTTGGGTTCATCTGTTTACTGGGAATATTCACCTGAACCCAAATACTCTTTTATAATATATGTCAATTTTTGAAATCTTAGCCTTCACTACAAAGCCACAAGAAGTCTGCTTCACTTTGTCAGAGCCAATCTAATAAGCTACCCTGCTCCAGGGATAAGAAACATATCATGCCCCAGCTAAATCAAATAAGTGTTCCTCCCTCTTCTTTGAGATAACTGGTACAGCAACGTGGGTCTTTTGCAGGTATGTACCCAGAAAGGGGCAGTTCCCCATCCTGACATGCCTTTATACTTAATTTAAAAGTCAGATAGTATTACAGTGTCAGTTCCTGGGAGAACACAGCTATGGCACAGAGCACTTTTCATGCCTCCAACTTTACCCTTCAAACCATCTTGCATGCATTGCTGACTATGAGGCTAATGGTTGGGAATCCTTTTTTGACTTTCTAACAATCATTTAAAGTGTCATCCTGATGCATGATATTCAGCTGACATAATAATTGCCTTAGCCAGCCTTCCTGCAAAAGTTGATTTTGGTCACACTGGTAGTGAAGTCCTTTTAAAATCCACCATGGGTGTGAAGTGACATTTATTTGTGTTAGTGAAGGTTTGGGTTGTCTAAATGCTGTAAAAAGCAAAATTTCTCCTAAGTATAGCACATTTTATTACAACCTACTTATTTCTTACCTATTGAAAAGATAGAGGCAATGAGAGATTTTAAATGAATGAAAGTATAGCACATTTGTACCATGAATATAGTGCTCTTAAAATAGTATTTGTTTTCCTCAGTCTCACCTGGGAGATGTTTTAATTCTGTTTCTTCAGAAACAAAACTGCAGAAGAATTCCTGCTGCTGCAAAAGTGGACAAGAATATTTACCTTTTCATCATAGGTAAAAGTAGAAAAATATTTAAACATACTGTGGCTTCTAAAGCTCAGCTATGTCACTTCAAGGCATCTCTGCCAAAATCTTATTTTTTATCATTATTGCCTTCCAAGGATTGGACCTCAGCTAAAACTTTTCACTGTAATTTTTGGTGAGTTACCTTAAACTCAGTGTATGTGGACTAATATTCAAATAACAGCTGCAAGATAAAAGTGTCTCTTATATGTTCTAAATCATGGTTTTTTCCACACTGCAAGAACCTTTGGACACTGTCTCAGTGACTATTTCAATGTATGTGACATTATTATTTCACTGGCAGGTACTGAACGCACCCTTGTTTGAAGACACATACTGTCTTAATTATATTACACACTCAAGTGTTTCATGCTCCTTTCCAGACACTGTTACTCAGGCTGTAATTGGATTGCTGGCACACAGCTACAAACGCAATAGAGAAACCTCTTTGGGTGCTGCCTAAAATGTTCTGCTATTTCACATGAGAGCTCTTACATGGACTGTTTATCTTAGGTTTTTCTGAGTAAGTAAGACAAGAGAAGAGGCTTATTTGGGGTAGATTTTTACTTCAGATGAAATCAGTGCGAATTTTCACAAATGTGAGCATATTGGATCAGTAAAGACTTTTGCTGTCTTTCATATTTTGTCAAAATTTAATCAGCTGAAATGTGCATGCATTGAAAGGTTTCATAAACATGCTGTGTCATATACAAATAAGTGCAGGATGCTAGCTGTATATCTACACTTATGAAAGGTGTTTTGTGCATACCTTTTTTCTTTTTTTTTTTTTTCAAATATACTGGAGTTTGTCCTTTTAATTTCTTTATCATTATATTATCTGTACCATATTTTGCTACAGTTGCTATAGGAACTGTATATTACTGAATAGTAGAAAACATCTGGTAATCAGGATATAAAAGAACACAAATCCACAAATCAGCACTCTCCTCAGCTAGCCTTTGGATATATTTGGACTTTTGCAAAGTATCCTTTCTGAAAAATAAGTCTAATCCTGTAGTTTCCTATATGAAAGCTCTTAATGCTTATCTATCCTTTTTCTTCAGAAACTCCTTTGCTGTTAACTATATAGCATTGTCTACTACAAGAGAAGTTAATGAACCAAATAAAAATGTATATTACTTGGAAGGATACTGCACAGGACACTCCCAGAAGTGGATTAACTGCAGGGGAAGAAAACCTGCACTTGTGAGTATTTTTGTAAATCCAGCCCAACAGGCATGGCATAATATTGAAATTACTTTCTCTCTTTCTCTCTCCATCTCTCAACTATTAAGCTATCCTATCTCATTCTCATTTTTCCCCTAGCCCATTTTAAAGAAAATATAAATTCATGAAAGAAATTATGGCAAGCTACATGCATTTAATTTGTAAAACTGGCAGGACTACATTACAGATAGCATAAGTGTTTTCTTATCCATGAAGTTGCCTACCTAGGGGAAAAAAACACCTTAAATAATCGTCTCAACACACTTGTCATGTACACTTATGTCATGAGATTCAACGTAGCTTTTGTAAATGTAAATGTTCTTGACTAAATAATGTATAATAAGAGGCTGAAGTCAGCAATACCTACAACAGTACCAATGTCTTATGTACCATACGTAATTACTAGTCAATGTGCTACATTACTAAAGGAGAATAATTTTGTTTATAAACTAAGAAGATTTTAAAAATATGGCTTACATAATTTACAAGGCTACAGTCGCTAAGATGAAGCACTGCTAGTTCTGAATCTAGCACCATGAATTCAAAACTTCTGACTGAAAGAGGTCTTGTGCCGGTATTGCAAGTTACCTGTTTCACCCCTGTTACCTCTTTGAACTCTGTTCTTTCACCTTTTCTCCAACCCCATCACCAGCTTGGCCCACTGCAGACAAATGTAAGATTGCTCTGCCTATACTTCATGCTGACATGACACAAACTGGCTCTGATTCAGAAAGGGCAAGGATGTTTCTACACCAGTCCCTGAAGGCAAGAGGTCTACAAGTGGTAGAGGAATAGAGCTTAATGTATTTTTTATTAATTCAGGGCAGCCTTGTTCCTCTAAGCTTAGGGAAGCCCCAAGGCTATGGCAACTTGTATGAAAGTCTCAATAAGCTTCCAGGTACTTTGAGAATGCATCAAATAAAAAGTCAGTTTGAAATGGGCTATACTCTTCTACTTCTCTTCCTGCATCCAAAGGTAGAAGAGGAGAATAGAAAAGGGGCTTTGCTCAGGAATGCAGATGTTTTACTGGTCCTCTGTACTTCACCTTGTTCTCCTGAAATTATGACGACAATAGGGTAATAGGTTCTCAGTATTATTTGTGCCATTAAACAAATGTGATTTGAAATAAAACTAAACCCCACATACTTACACTGCATATAGGTAAGTGACATAATGGATATCTCAAGGCATGAGATTTCATTGAGTTACTAGTCTTTCATCCCTCTTTCTCCCCTACCTTCTTGTCTTTTTCTGATAGCACAAACAAACCCATTATCTATCCTCTTCAATGAATGAAGGATGAAGTGACTTATAAAAACGTCTCTTTTCATGATATTTACCGTCACCAATCAGTAGATTTTTCTTTCATTTTCTTTGATTTAGATATAAACCCCTTGTTTTGAAGAGACATTATCACCCTGTGTTAGGCCTAAAATGTTCTTTTTACCTATAGTTATTGAAGAGCCTGGTTTTGGTTTTCATTGTCTCACGTATTTTTATGTTCATGCTACTACTTCTCTTTCTAATTTTCTCTTTTATTCTGTGAAAATAAGGGTGTGCAAGCAGAAGAGTGTAACAGAGCATAAAATGACTGAAGACTGCAAAAGTAAAGTTATACATAGAAAGTGGTGCTTTTTAAATGGGAATAATAAACTCCAAGTTGTAGTCTTCACAACAGAATAATTCCATCGTGGAATCCTGGTGTCCAGATTCAAAATGAAAGAGCCAGAACAGGAAAGGAAGGAAGGAAAGAGTGTATGAAAAGCACTGACAGTAAGAGGCTGGCACTTTGTAGCGTTCAAATATACAAATGCTCACGTTTAAATAGTAAGGATACCAACACCCCCATCAACATATTTTGAACAATAACCAAAGAAACAATAGCAAATCAGGAAGAAATGTTGTCTTAACATGGCACACCTGTATTTGTCAAGTCAAACACATGAAAAGACTTGTTGCTCAGAAACCTCTGAAAGTTTCTGATTGGAAATAGTAAGTGAAGTTATTGAATATTTGGTCCCTTTTTCATGTAGAAATTCAGGCCTAATAAGTTGTCAAAGTGCCTCTCAGATGCTTCTGGTTTGCAGAGTTTTTTCCTGCTCCATGCAATTTGGTTCATTTATCTTTGCAGTTCTCACTTCTTAAGCAAGCAGTTACATCAGTACTTAATGCTGCTAGATCCTGAAATCTCCTTTTTGAGCTCATGTCAGCATGCCTCCATGTCCTCTGTGCTCTCCTAATTTTAACAAATTACTCTTTTTCTGTGCATTATAATTTTATTTGAGAACCACCATCAATTATTTTACATTGATTATTGTCTAATTTGGCTGATTCTGACATCTCATCTGATGCTATATGCCAATAACTTTTAAAAGTCCCCTCTATTAATACACACTTCACGGGTAAGAGACAAGTATAGACAGGATGTCTGAATTTCTTCTTTTATCACACAAAAACATTGATTAAGCAGGTTGAATTTGAATGCACTGAAATGAAGATTAATCTATCATAACAACAACACAATTTTCAACCTCAGGAATCAGGGGTAGGAGTGACTTTTACCTGTGCTTTAAAAGCAGGTATCTATCTGGCCTGTCACTGCAGAAGTGGAGCTGGTTTTTTAAATAAATCTTTTCTGACCGCTTAATACAGTTTCCTGCACAATCTGTTATTATGCAAAGGAGTGATAAAAATGAAAACAGGATCAAGGTATCTTTATCCTCCTGATCAAAATGGTCAGCAGAGTGAGTTCGCACATACCCAGTTATTCAGCTGATATTGCAGTCTACACAACACCATTTGCAGCGCTGTTTTTTACAGTTCATTTTCAGTACTCCTAATTTGTTTGCTATCTCTCTGCTGCAATAGCTTGGATGACAGTTAACACTAGGATTACATAAATATAGATACTATAGATATATCAGTAGATTAATACATTAGCATAAATTAGTATATATTAATTATATATTAATTATCAGATAACAGATATATATATACAATATATACTATTAGATATATATATTAGATATATGCCACAGTTGGATATATATTACAATTAAAACTTGGACGACTGTGTCTTCTTGCATTCTTTTTTTTTTCCTTGTGACAATTAAAACTTGGACGACTGTGTCTTCTTGCATTCTTTTTTTTTTCCTTGTGCTCTAAAGAGAAGTCAAAATAAAGTGAGGAAGGAAAAGCATTGCTATACAATCTCAGAGTTTTTTTTACCACCTAGAATCACAGAATATCTCAAGTTGGAAGGGATCCATAAGGATCATCAAATCCAACTTGCAGGACTACCTAAAACTAAACCATATGACTAAGAGCGTTGTCCAGACGCTCTATGAACTCTGACAGGTTTGGTGCAGTGACTGCTTCCCTGGGGAGCCTGTTCCAGTGACCAACCACCCTCTCTGTGAAGAACCTTTTCCCAATGACCAATCTGAACTTCCCCTGATGCAGCTTCATCCCATTTCCTTGTGTTCTATCTCTGGTCACCAGAGAGACGAGACCAGCACCTCCCCTCCACTGCCGACCTTGAGGTAGTTGTGGACTACTTCTTTAGATGAGTCAGCTCTCCCTGAGAATCATCTTAGAACAAAAAATCCCCCCCCACACACACAAAAAGGTATTTTTTAATTTCAGTATTTTAGCCTAGCAGGGTGAATTTGGAGGTTATTTTCTTACTACTTCACCCCTAAATGAAGATTGCAACAAAAATGGATCAGCACTTTAGGGGAACAGATGAGGTCTTCAAGCACAACCAACAGAAAGTGAAACATAGGCAGGCAAGCTGGTAAAACAGACACTCTCTTGGGAAATCACACAAAAGTTTAATCTTGGGACCCAGAAAGAAAAGCACAAGCCAATGCTGCCCTAGATGAATAACCAGGACTCTCTAGCTGAAGTTAGTAACAGCTCATATCCTCTGTGGGTCATCACAGAAGGTGGCCTGTAACAAATGTTTAACAATAAATCCAGAAGACAGGCCCAAAAGGTCAGTATTTATTTTAATCCAGTGTTCATTACATATCACACACACAGTACAAAGGAGCTGAAAGTGCCTCAGCTGATAGTGACAGCAGTCTTACAAAAGGCCTTGCATGGTCTAGCCTGTCACGTTAAGGTCAGAATTTTACCTTCTCAGAGCCTCAGCTACATACAAATTTGTTGTGTAATGCTGAGCTTTACTGAGCTTAGATATTGTGAACTGCATCATAAGGACATAAAATAAAGCTTTGTGCAACTCTCCCTCCACTCACTCTACAAAAAAGAGAAATACAATTCAGCCTTAGTTCACTGAGCAAACATGTAGATATACATACCTTAAACTGAAATGCCCTTTGATGCAGAATAAATCTATGGGATCCAATGGGATCCATCCAAGAGTACTGAGGGAACTGGCGGAGGTCCTTGCCAAACCACTCTCCATCACCTATCAGCAATCCTGGTCAACAGGGGAGGTCCCAGAGGACTGGAGGCTTGCCAATGTGACTCCCATTTACAAGAAGGGTCGGAGGGAGAATCCGGGGAACTACAGGCCTGTCAGCCTGACCTTGGTACCAGGGAAGATTATGGAACGGTTTGTCTTGGGAGCATTCACAAGGCAAGTCCAGGACAAACAGGGGATCAGGCCCAGTCTGCATGGGTTTATGAAAGGCAGGTCCTGCTCGATCAACCTGATCTCCTTCTATGACCAGCTGACCCGCCTATTGGATGAGGGAAAGGCAGTGGATGTTGTCTACCTTGACTTCAGCAAGGCCTTTGACACTGTCTCTCATGACATACTCCTTGAGAAGCTGGTGTCTCATGGCTTGGACAAGTGTACTCTTCACTGGGTGAAAAACTGGCTGGATGGATGAGCCCGGAGGGTTGTGGTGAATGGGGTGAAATCCAGTTGGCGGCGGGTCACAAGTGGTGTTCCCCAGGGCTCGGTGTTGGGCCCCATTCTGTTTAATATCTTTATTGATGATTTGGATGAGGGGATTGAGTGCACCCTCAGCAAGTTTGCAGATGACACCAAGTTGGGAGGCAGGGTGGATCTGCTTGAGGGTAGGGAGGCTCTGCAGAGAGATCTGGACAGGCTGGATCAATGGGCCGAGGCCAACTGTATGAAGTTCAACAAGGCCAAGTGCCGGGTACTGCACTTGGGTCACAACAACCCCATGCAGCGCTACAGGCTTGGGGAAGAGTGGCTGGAAAGCTGCTTGGCAGAAAAGGACCTGGGGGTGCTGGTTGACAGCCGGCTGAATATGAGCCAGCAGTGTGCCCAGGTAGCCAAGAAGGCCAATGGCATCCTGGCCTGCATCAGAAATAGTGTGGCCAGCAGGAGCAGGGAAGTGATTGTTCCCCTGTACTTGGCACTGGTGAGGCCGCACCTCGAGTACTGTGTTCAGTTTTGGGCCCCTCATTACAGGAAAGACATTGAGGTGCTGGAGCATGTCCAGAGAAGGGCAGCGAAGTTGGTGAGGGGCCTGGAGCACAAGTCTTATGAGGAGCGGCTGAGGGAGCTGGGGCTCTTTAGTCTAGAGAAGAGGAGGCTGAGGGGAGACCTCATAGCTCTCTACAACTAGCTGAAGGGGGGGTTGTAGTGAGGTGCGTGCTGGTCTCTTCTGTCGGGTGGCTGGAGATAGGATGAGAGGAAATGGCCTCAAGTCAAGGCAAGGGAGATTTAGGTTAGATATTAGGAAAAATTTCTTTACTGAGAGGGTTGTCATACATTGGAATAGGCTGCCCAGGGAAGTGGTTGAGTCACCATCCCTGGAGGTATTCAAAAAGCACATAGATGGGGTACTCTGTAACATTATTACTCAGACTCACAGGATCTAATGCAAACACTACCTCAGGCGTAATTCTGGAACAAAAGAGAAAATAGGACCTTTCTTGATATAATTTTATATATCATAGTGTCAAGCTTCTCCATATTCACTAGGACTCACTACAAAGGAGGGGAGAAGCTGTTGAAATCTCTGCCTTCAACACAACCTAATTCAGACCCTTTTAAAACAGTGAGTATAGATTCACCATTAGGGTAGTGGGGACAGCTATAGAAACTCTGCACAGTGTAATTTGAACCCCTTCCCAGTAGAACATATATCACCGTTAATAACAGCTCCACTGGTCCAACACTGCTCAGGCATTGCCTACTTTAACTGTATTTCAGAAGGGCAAACAACTATAAACATCAGTCAACTACATTTCCTTTTCATTATTACATTACACCTCATTGAGAAACTCTGAGCCATTTAAAAAGAAAGATTAATTTCCCATCCCATTTCCTAAATCTCAAGGGTCAATTTGGCCCTGAAGTTTAAGGATTAAAGCAATTCAACTTATGAACAAAAATAGGAAATAAAATGGAAATCTGCATCAGGTCATTGTTTGCTAATGTTTATATATGCATATACTTTGTCACCTTTGTCATCTATACTGAGTGCAATGACAAATACGGAGTTGGGTGTCTCTTTAACTTGTATTTAAACAGAGTACTTATGCAGGGCAGGTCAACTGAGTCAGCTGTCGGACCCTGCACAGAAATACTTTATGTATGCAAATAAATCTGCATAGTGTTTACAGCATTACACTAGACACTAACATCCCTTATACGTTTTCTAAACTGGTGTTACTCCCTTGGCTTCAGAGAAATTATTCCTAATGTAATTGTTTATAAGTGATATTAGAATCAGATCTACTCTATTTCTTCAGTTAGAAACACCCTTTTAATCCTCCAATTAATCTATGGGGTGAGTGGTTCAGTTTTACAGTTTCCCACAAATAATAAAGGGAGACTTCTATGCAGTGATTGAGCTTTCTGTGAAAATCCATCTTCAGGTGACTGAAGAATCTTGAGCTAAAGGGCTAGAAATTGTACCTGCATTATTTTTTAATTGTCCTACTTTCAGAGGAATACATTTACTGGGAAATAATTTACATATTTTTCTCAATTCCTGTGAAGGCACTATCTACTTCCCTAGTACTTTTATGAGGATTATCTAACATGCTATCAGCAGTAAAACCCGAATAAAACAAAATTGACATTTACCTGATCTCATGATGAAAGCTATAATAACATCTATTCATCCTAAATCTTTCATTTTGCCTCTTTCTCATGTACTGGTAAAATTAAGACAGGCTCTGTACAACTCTCTGAGGTAACCAAGTCCCAAATCACTTATGAATGAGACCCTCACATTAATTCTAGATATATTACACCAGCAGGAGACAACTTAGCCCTAGAGTTTTATAGGTTAAAAACAACCTCCAACTAGAAACTAATAAGCAGCTAGTGCAGCACACACACTGACTGTTTACAATTAGCATGGAAAAGTGGATATCCCTATTCTGAAACAGCTTCAATTTCCAGATGGTCTTATTAAGATACAGCCTCGGGTACTGCAAATTACATGACTGTAGTCTTTGGACCCAGTCCTCAGTTGGCACTGAGTCTCATAGCTAGGATATTGCTCTTTATATTTAAATAGTATTTAAATGAGGCCAAATCTTACAGATTTTGTTCTTCCTTAAAGGAATATTAACCTTTGAAGTTGTTTCTACTTGCTGCTGACTCATATGGGAAAAAAACATGGTGGCAGAATCTCCCAGACAATTCTTCCTATAATGCATGTGTGTGTTCAGAAACATAGAGAGATAACATAGTTCAAGTACTATGTACATAAATTCACTACCTGTACTACCATGCTCAGTTCTTACACAGGGCCAGAAAAAGTAGCACCAGATTCACCACTAAGAAGACTCTGCATTTCATATCTCTCACAATATAGTTTCACCTGTGTCTTCTGGCTGTTTTCTCCTGTTACTGCCTCAGAGTCCAGAAACGCCATAGAAATATTTTTTAAAGGAATTTCAGGAGGGGGGTGGGTGGAAAGAATGTAACAACCACATTGCTGGGGGACATCCCATCATCCAAACACATAAAATGAGTATAGGGAATCTGAAAGTGAGAACATGGAAAGAACTCCACAGAGATCTATAGGAGGACCAGGTCAGCCACAGCTTCTGCAGGTGGCTCTGGCAGTCATCTTTAGCACTAGCTACAATGAAGATGTACCTGTAAGGACTCACCAGGACTCATTAGATATTCCAAAGCCAACTAAGACACAAAGGCAGCTGGGAAAAATTCTCATGGCTAAGTACAGTCTTACTAAAGGGTCTTGTAGTTCAATCTTCTTGCTAATCACTGCTGTGTTATCTACAGCTTCAAGCAGCCTTCTTTTTTAATCTGTCTCACTTGATCTGTAAGAAAAGTAAGTAATCTAACAGCCATCCCATTCCATTGTGGTTACTGGGGTGTTCAGCTGCTCTTGCAATACCCTGCACCACAGTTCAGTTTTCCAGGATATACATGAAGCTTTTTGGGACCTGGTAGTGAGAAGTGTGGGGGGAAAGCATCTTACACTGACAAGCCTTAACAAAGTAAGATTCCTGGCATGTTGTTGTGCTGTGGGGCAAGTGTCTAAACCCTCAGGGTTTATGCAAGGGATTTCTAACAGGTACTCACAGCAAACACAAGATACTTGAAACCACACAAGTCATGCCCACATATTGAATTCTGAAGTTTCTTATCATACACAGGACAATGGTTCCTCATATAATCAATACTTACAATTTTCAAAGCCTATCTTCAGCAGTCTTGAATATTTCTTTCCTGTTTTAAATAGAACAGTATGTTTTAGAGTCATACCAGAGAATCCACAGCCAAATCTGCCCTAAATCCCAGCAACCTGGCAGTTTGCTTCACCCTGCCTGTACTTTCCTGAAGAACTGCATTTTCTGTATTACCATTTTTATTGACGGTTCCAGTTTTAATGAGCAGGATGACTCATCCAGTGTTTAAGCTATTACAGTATCAAATTTTAGGAGGGAGAAGAAAGAATTTGTTTCTAACTTGCATACCCTAAAGACAATTTTCTACCATAGGTAGATAGCATTTCTTTCACTTTTTATGGTAGTTATGCAAACCCATAAAGAAGAAGTATGTAGGCCTCAAAAAGATCACATGCAGCCTGAGAGCTCCATCTTGGTAACATATGTAGCTAATTGTTATCTTTGTTACTACAAGCAAACTACTTAGTACTGCCTGTAATACAGAAAATTAAAGGCTATATATACAAAGAGGATAAGCAAAAACCATCCACTACTGCAATAAAGGAAATGCGATTAATCACTACATGCGCTGCCAAAAAAAGATTTGCTTGTGGTAATTATAGAAAAATATAACCTTCCATGGGCAGAAAGGGAAGTAAAAAAATGAGAATAAAAGTAAGTAGCAGAGCACAGCAGACGCAGGAATACAATTGCTAAGCCTTTAATAAGTTATTGAAGTGCCCTCCCTGGCTGCTTAGTCCAATCCATCCTAATCAGTTGGGTTTTTTTATTTATTTATTTCCTTCCATCTGGAACAATAGTTGCTATCATGGACAGCAGGCCCAGCAGAAAACCTTCTGTAAATAATAAATATCCTTCCACCCTGACTGTACTTCTCTCAAAAAATAAATAAATAGAATCGTTGACTGATGAGCATGTATTTAACCAGGCTTCATTTTTCTCCCTTTCCAAGTATCTGTCCCTGGCTTTGATATGCTTGCTTTTGCCTCTTAATGCTTTTTCCTGCACTCACAATAAAACAAGCCTGTCCATTGTTCTTCTGTCTGCATGTACAGTGTATGGATAGTACTAGGTGGGAAGGAGGCTGTTCAATTTTTAATGCCTTCAAATGCTTTTGATACTCAGTTTGGTTTCAGTTTTCTCCTTATGGATGTATTCTCCCCTTTTCTAGTGTGAAAACAAATAACAGTACACACCCTTTCTTCTGTTTGCCATATTTCTGTGTTAAATAAAGGGCTGAGGTGATTGAAGCACTCACTCCGCATTAAAACTGAAGTCCAGGTTAACGTTCACAGAAAGGAGAAGAGGATATAAGGAGCACCTCCACTCCCCAGTGTGGTAAACTTGCACAGGTAGGGTAGACAGAAACACCTCCAGCCTGATACCCCTAGTTTACTGCAGGTAAAGAGAGAGTGGTCACTTTGAAAGTGTGGATACATTGCCAATTTCAGAGTCCAGTTTTGGTTGTATGATGAACACCATAGCCAGTTGGTGGTTTCTATATCCACCAAGTCCCACCCCTAGTCAGCAAAAAAAAGTGAAGCTAAAGCAGGCAAACAAGAAAAATAAAGGCTCTGATCTCAGAATAAGTGAATATTTGCATTTGAATTATGACATGAAAATATATAGGCCCAGGTACTCTTTTAAAATTGGTTTTAAAAAGTTTCCCTCCAGATAATTATTTCAAATAGTGCATTGAACATATGTTTTAAGTTAGGAATCTGATACAACACTTCTTGCTAATCTCTGCCATGTTATCTACAGCTTCAAGTAGCCTTCTTTTTTAATCTGTCTTCAAAGTTTGAAAGATAGGCCCAGAGTTACAGAGGGCTGTGAGCCTCAGAGGAAGCTATCTGGTCATAGGGGAGCTTGGCAGGCCTTGTGCCTGAGTGTAAAATCAGGTATGGTGGCAAATTCTTGGTGGTAAATAAAGAATTCAGCACTAATGTATATTCAGTACAAAGAGATTCAAGGTTATAGTTAAAGCCCCTCATGGGCAAAGTAAGGTCACCCTGGGGCTGCCACAACCCTCTGTGTGGCTGCAGAGGCTGAGCCCCAGGACAGAGCAGCCTAATTCCAGCAGTGGCTTTTTTTCCTGAACTCAGATATCAGGCTGCATGCAGAGATTCACCCCAAAGGGTTCACTTTGTCTTTCTACAGAACTATTCGTGTTGCCCCATTGTTAACTTCATTTTCTGGTCTTTCAACTTGCTTCTCTGAAATGACAAGAGTGCAATGCAGAGTAGTATACTAGTTTCTACACTCAAATACCATGCAGTCTGAGCATGTTATGGATGGCAAAACAGATTATTTGTGAATTAAAACCTGCACTTTATGCAGAAAGTTTCCACAGAGTAACAGTCCAAACTCCTTTTCCTGAACTCTATTCACGCAGTATGACCAATAAGAATTTTTAAAAGGATCAGCTTCATTTTATTACAAGCTTTTAGATAGCTCTCCCTGTCTCAGACAGCTTAATAAAATTCAGAGGTTACTTTAAAAAAAAAAAAAAAAAAAAAAAGCGTGGAAGGATATTGCTTTTGAAATGTAGACCCAGTACAGGTAAATGATGATTAGACAAGAGGCCACACACCTGGATCACTGCTTTGCCCTAAAGGTAAAACTAGCAAGGTTCATAGAAAGAGAAGAAAAAAAAAAAAAAAAAAGAGAAAAGAAAACATACCTCTCCAACAGATAAGAGCTGTCAGTAGAAACTTGATAGCACAAAAATAAAGAATATGAAAGCCACAAAGAGTAGCAAATAGCTAAATTACCTGTAGGAATCTGTCATTATGCTTCTGGAACATTATGATAGTTAAAAAAGGTTCTATTAATAATGTTTAGTGGTTCAAAGTTTTTAGGAAAGTTCATCTAGCCTGATCCCTTATAGCTGCCACTTTTAATACAGCTTCCAATCATCATTTCTTTGGGTGACTTATGTTTTGAATCATGCAAATGTAATAGCTGAAGAACCCATACTCTTGCAGAAAGTAGAAAAGTCATTGAAAAAAACTTTTAAAAATGTCTTCTAAGTATACTTCTATGTATATATACACATATAAGAGGAAATCCTTATAAAATAATAGTTTTCATCAATGATAGTTTATTTTTTTTCAGTCTCCTATCATTACTTGGGTGTATTTTGTGTTGTAGGAAAAGCCTCTGTCTACACATGTAAAAAGGTGAATATAGAACAATTAATTGATTTGCTTAACGACACAGTCTTTGCCAGAAGTAAGACAAAAACTTTCTAAGTCCAAAGGCAATGTTTTACGTATAAGATTCATCATTTCTTTCCTTCCCATTCTAAGTTATTTACAATTTTTAACCTCCTGTTTCTACTCATTTAGACAAATTTTGCATGGTGAAGTGGAAAGAAACAATACATACCTACAGTAGACAAATTAGGTGCTTTAGAATTTTGACTGTGACCATTAAGAAGGAAACTGTAAGGTAGAGTGGAATTACTATTTTCTTTGTGGGAAAAAAAAAAGTAAGTCACAGTAGAAAGCAAAAATCTACTGATAGAAGGATTTTAGCAACAAAGATGCTATACATCTTCTGAAAGTCTGTCTTATTACATTATTTCTCTGAAAACTTAGTAATGATAACTTATCTGAATTTGTTACAATGTTATCTCTTAATTTCCAGTCATTTGATTTTGTATTTTAAAACTGCTTCCCTGAAAGGTTTCACAAGAACATTAAATCAATAAATGTCAACACCTCATACAAAATACAGATGATTTATTTCTCTACTTGGTCTAAAAAGATAATTGCATGGAAATCTGATGGGTACAAATAACACCTCAAGGTAACTAGATGAGTCAGTAACAATGTTATATACAGTTCAAAGGGTAAAGAAAAAAGGCAAGGGCACAAATTTTATAGCTGGTCCTTGATAAAAGATTGGTTTGTATATAAGATTTATATTTGTTGATATGGTCCTGGAGGTGTAGTTAATAATTTCTCATAAAGCAGAAACTATTTTCGAAACCTAATGGGTTGAAAAGGTGCTTTTTTTTGTTTTCCTCCATAGCTGTCTACAATTTGTCCTGAGATTTTAGAGCCGTGTGTCCAGTCCATAACCCATATCTCCTGTACCTTCATGTAGTCATCTGGAAGGGTGTGTAGCCTAACTAATACTATTAATTACTGCTGTATCTGAATGCCCTATAGACATTACAGAAAGCCAAGTGTAGGCTAAAACCAGGTAAAATTTATACCTTTACCTGTTTTTCTTGCACAATTGTTTGTAGGAAACAGTCTACAGCTTGCATTTTTTTTCTCTTCACTCTGTCTTTGCATCTACCATCACATAGCTACTGTTCCTAGAAGTAGCAATTAGTGTAGAAAGACTGCTGTGTAGAGGTAATATTTACTTTTCTTCCTGAATATCTTTCACATCTGTAGAGAGAGGAGGTCCATGTCATGGTCCGAGAATGTCTCTCCTTAAAAAAAACATTTGTGCCATTCTTTCCCCTCTTGTCAGTGGAGGAACTTTGCCTCTCATCAGAGACTGAAAGAGTTAATGTCTCAAACATTGTGGTGGGGCAAGTTCTGCATAACAGCAAACCCTGCATAACAACAAACCACAGGTGGGTGAGAAGTCCCAGAGGGCGTGCTGTGCCATGCAGTGCAGTGCCAGAGGGTGCGCAGCTCCCTGTTCTAATACGCTGAGCAGGGCAGCTCACTGTGTATGGCCAAAGGTCAAAGAATGGTCGTACCTGCAGGGAGGGAGAAGTTACTCCCCAAATGACCCCCAAGCCCACCGACCCATTTCACAAAGGTTCTGGAAGCACAAACCACGCATGACACCTAGTTAGCCCGGTGAGTTTGAGTGCCTGCCTGAAGTAGGGGTAAGGGGATTATTATAAAAGGACACGAATTGAAGCCCCACATGCACGCGCCCTCCGGAACTGGACCTCTAGGCTGGCTGGACCAACGCTGGACCCAGGACTGGTGAAATCTTTCTCTTTTCTCTCTCTGTCTCTGTCTTTTTTTTTTTTTTTTTCTGTGATCCCTACACCTCATCCCTTTAGACATAAACCATCGACCATGTCTGGGACTAGGAGTGGATCCAGGGCTCCTCACTGAGACGGAGTCTAGAAGGCAAGGGGGTCCACTCTGAACCTCATGACTCAACGGGATGGCTCCCCTTATTTCTTCCCTGAACTGATCCCCAAATAGGCAAGGCTTGTAGCATGTGTTTGGTGACGTATGGTTAGCACATGTTACACAGTTTACTGATGTAGTTTCATACCAATTCTTGTTGTGAACATACCAATTCTTGCTGTGGACATACCAATTCTTGCTGTGGACATACCAATTCTTGCTGTGAGTGAATAAAAGTCAAGTTTTGTGAGTTAAAGGATCCCTGGTGTCATTTCACCTTAATCCTGACCTGGGAATCAGCGAACCTGAGTTGTCGTCCTGAGAAACTGGGATGTGACACCTCCCCAGTGAATCTTGACAGTCAAGAGATGAATCCTTGTTTTTAAGTCTAACGAGACCCCTGAAGATCAAGGTCATGAACTTGAATGTGTTCATTACCAGGGACATCAAGGTAATAGACTGTATAAGCAGGTTTAATTCTTAGTGTGAACCTGAAATTACTGAAAGCTGTTGCACCTGGTGTCTTTGACTTACCAAGACCATTTGAATTTGAGGTTGCACAAAAGCTGTGCCCCCTTTGCAAATAGTCCAAAATGCAAAGGCATAAGTGAGATGTTACAGGATTCAAAAACAAAAAATATGTTTTTCAGCCTTTGAAACTTTTGAAACACAAAATAATCCTTCTCCTATACTTCCATACAAGAATCTGAGAATGAAATTGTTAGTACTGTGGTACCATAAATACAGCTCCTCCAAGGCTGGTGAGATTTTACTTGCACTTTTTACATACTTTTTACTATACAGGTTTTGGCTCCAAGGCTAGCCAATATATGTTTCATTTAAACAAACAAACAAACAAACAAAAAACTAAAAAGGTAGGCACTTGAGAAAAGTCTCAACCAAGCAGTGGAAATATGAAAAAAATGTATATAAAACCAAGGGTATTTTTACAGTGTTGTTTCTTTTGAAAAACTGTTCCTAGGTTTTCGTACAGTACCAAAGCAAGACTGGGATACGGTTGAAGTCTATAAATAAAAAATAAAACATAGTTAGGGATTCAGCATGAAATAATGGGATTCCTTTCTCATGCAGTCCTAAATAAAAAAAAAAATTAGCCAAGTGTGACAAATGAATCATCACACACACGGATTTGGCATTTACAGTAGGCATTTATGAACACAACGAGCAGAAAGATTTTGGAGCATTAAATCACACAGATCATTAAATGCTTTCAATACTGCTATCATTTTTGCAACCTCCAGATGGAAAGTTAAAGAGGAAGAAGGCGAAAGTTGTCTAATTAAAGACGACTGTGGTTTACTTTTTGAATGCTGGAATTGTTCAGCTATCTTACCTTATATTCTTCCCATGACAATATTATATCAGTCTTTCTCTTAGGAATATTTTCATTCTGTGGTCCTAATGCAGATTTCAGTCAGGAATTACTCAGAGAAACTCTAACCAAATAAAATAGGGCTCGGTTACTTACAAACAAGAACCTTATGTTTTATTCAGGCTGGTCCAAACCACTTTCTCTGTAGGAAAATTCTCTCATTTACCAAACATTCTGCTTCTGTTTTTCTTTTTCCTTAAATAATTTTTAATGTTCCAGCCAACCCTTTTACCCAGTGTGGCCTTTTCAGAACCTTCCACAAGCTCTTAGCTTTCCTGCACAATCATTCTTTGGAGTCTTAGGACTTCCCTCATGAGCCACCAGAAAAGTTAAATTTCAGAGAACTAGGTTTGAGACCATAAACTGCTAACATACAGAGAGAGATAGATACATAAGAGAATATGAAACACTTCTGCAGGTCTCAGTGGAATACAAAGCAGAAATCCCATACTAATGCTGACTGAAGCAAGCAAGCTAGGACATCCACAGAGGCACAACATAGTAACATGCAGCTAGATGTACCAATTCACATCTGGAAGTAATATAGCTGCAGCATATAGACCATTTAAGAGCTACTGCTACATTGAAACGTTCTTAGACACATAGCTGACACATTAGGTGTTTGAGTACAAAACCAGATAAAAAATGTCTGTCTGGAACACGTGAAGTCCCAGACCCTCAGGTATTGATTTGCACAGCACTGAAATGCTTTTGCTGCTCAGCATCTATCTGAAGCCTAAATTCGAGAGGAATTTCACAGCTTCCATACTTTGTATAATTCCAAATACCTCCCACAATCCTTTTTGCGTGATTCAGTCGACTAATCAAATAGGTGTCTTCAGAACAACTTGCATGATTCAAGCTTTTGAAAAGTAAATGGGACACCTAGTTACAGCATGAGGGAGGAATGACAGGAAATACAGGTAAATTGTGACGGCTGTCACAGGTGAGCAAGAGACAGGCTGTGCAGGAAGGCACAAAAAAGATTAGAAACCAGAGGATGGCAGTGTCGCTGAACAGTGATTAAAATTGCTGGAGGGTCAGGTGTTACAGGTGCAGATGAAGTCCAGGGAAGATAGAGAAACCAATAGCCTTTGAAATCATTTAACAAGAGTCTGGAAAGCAGGAAGAAAGAAGGTCTTAATGAAGTGAAAGCACTAAAGAGAAAAAGGAGAATGTCTTTATACATCAACACACTAAAGTTTTAATATAAGAAAGCAGGAGGGGAAATCCATCCGATTACATCTTTATAGTCCCAAGGAATCTCTGAAGTGATATTAGAGATCATTTCTGTCCTTTCACCAGCAAAATGCAAACCTCTTCAGCAATCTCTACCTAACTGATATGAGTGTTAAATTCTTTATTAAGTGCCAGAAACTTCCATAAATCATACTTGCATGGCATAGCAACACAAGTCAGAAAATCTCTCCCTGAAGACTAAGGCATATGGAAAATGGTGAAGAGAAAGACTAAAACCAAAAACATTGAAGAATGAAGGAAAGGAGTGTATGCCACTAAATGTAAGGACTTTCAGCAGCCTAAGAGTAGATGTTCCCAACAAGGGCTACAAAGGGAAAACTGAGACCTTCTCTTGAACAAGTTGCCTAATCCTAAGGAAAGGTGCCCTAAGCCTGCTTTGCTGTGCAGAAGTGTCATGAAAAACATTTTGGTCTTGACCACTAACCTCTTGGTAAAGTATTGCACCATTTTCCCTTATTCATCAGTAAAGTGCCCAATGTGAATCCATGCCCACTCTGTTTTATGAATAATATACTGGAAGACAAATCTGTATGTGGACAATAGCTGAACTGACTGCATGGCAGCCTATTTGATATAATTCTGGATTCCTCCTAAATACTTTTAAATATACTCTGCTAAAGTATCTAAAGTGCAGAACTGAAATATCTACATCAATGTCATATTGTATGGCTATCTGAATACTCAGTTCCTAAAAGATGAGGATGCCTAGATGGTGAAAGTTTTGTCAAAAAGGCTACAACACAATTCAGTACAACTCTTGCAAAGGCAAAGAATTAACAAAATTGTAGGGCATATTTTTGTATAGGACTAGTTACTAAGAATTTCAACTAATATTTAGAACCTCAACTTTAGACTTTTCTTTAAATCTTGGTCACACTGGAACTTGAAAAAAAGGTAGCCTCTTGCTTATCAGCTTAGCAGTCATCTGTAGTAGTAAAAAATAATTTGCTGCAGTCATGGTGTTCGACCTCACTGGAGTCAGCTTTGTATTAAGAACCAAGGGCTTGAGCCCCTGCAGCTTCCTTTGTGTCCTTAGTTTGAAGCACTGAGAGCACAAGAGACAATGAGTAGCTTTTTCAGGGTTGTAAGAAATGGGAGCACTAACAATAAGTAGAATGCACTAAGACATATGTATTATCTACTTTCTAGAAATTAAAGCACTTCAGTGCTTCATTAGGGTGAAGGCTGTCACCTTTCCAGTACGTTCTGCAGAAAATATCCTCCTATATGTTGTCCTATTCCCATATTTGGTGAGAACACCAAGGATCCTAGCTGCCGTATTCAAAGTTCAAAATATATTCTGTGTTTGTCTAGGTCTCTCAGTACTGTTGCTATGGTGCCAACAAAAGCATGAATGTCACGCAGTATATATACTCATTGAACTCCACAAAGGATCAGTGGGAAAAACAAGGTATGTACTTGTAAGTACTTGAGATCACAATAGGACCAAAACCTTTGAAAAGCAGCTGCAGTGTTTTTGTGTTGACACATGGCCAAGCTGAACGTGAAAAATAGCCTTAATGGTCACAAAAAAACATTGATTTTCTTGTCACTGTTGATTTGAATAGATTTAAATTATTTCTGCTTAAGACAGTTCTATGAAAAAGTTAGCTTAAGTTCATTGTCCAATTTTCTTTAAGCAAAAGGTCTGTTTAGACCCCTGCTGTACTTAAAAAACAAACAAACAAACAAACAAACAAACAAAAAAACCAACAAAACCACAATAAAGCCTTCATATAATGAAATGAAACTGAGAGAAAGTGGACACAATGTCATAACCATGTATTAGATATCATTATGAGGCAAATGGGATTTAAACAGATTTAGGCTGCTTATCCAAAACAGTTTTACACAACTGCATAATGGTTTGGGGTTTGTACAGAAAGCAAACATTTGAGCTCAAACAGAATGAGAGTGCTGTTTGTAGAAATTTCACAAAAACTAAAAAGAAAAAATGGTGACAAGCAAAAGATCAATCCAGCAAACATTTAGTTTATTCAGCTGCACTCCCTTGCCGATCAGACAACTTTTTAAAACTTTTCTAGCATATTCCTTTTTCCCTCTCACATTGCTTCTCTGTCCTGTCCTGCTCCATATACATCTTTTAAATAGCATGGAGAATGGGCTAGTGATCATTTTTCCCTCAAACAACTCCGTTTGTCCCCAGAAGGCATTCACTAGAATGCTATTACCTATAATTCTTGCTGCAGACCATGTGCAGACAGCTGGAAGAATTGGGGAAAAGACAAGACAGAGAATTCACTTTGCATCATCATAATGCCATTTGAACAGGTTCCTTCCACTGCCTCTAAAAGCAATTAAATTGAAACAGATCTGTTTCTGTCACTGTGTACACTCCCAAATGCACACCTAGAGTTGCACTGCAAAGCATATGATAAGGAAGGAAAGACAGCGTTGGGCTGCTTCATTTCTATATAGAAGGTGAGGACATGGCAGCTTCTTTCTGATGGAGAACAAAGCATGAACATAGACAAGTATATGTCTTTCTCTTTTCTCCTATGCTTGCATGAAGGATGGGGCAGAACCTAGCATTAAACACATAAATAATAAACTGTCTCAGATTTTTTTGAACCTTGGAATTGACAAAAGCTGGGGAAAGCTGTTAGGATATTTTTTCTAACCTAACAGTAATATGTAAAATAATTATATTATTGTACGTTGACCTACAGTCAGAGTAGCAAGCATGAAATTTTCATATATGTGTACGTGTACATAAATGTATGTGTATATGTGTGTGTATGTTACATGTTCTTAAGAGTATTTTAATGAGAACAGATTATTCTGGAAGTGAGAAAATTACTAGATTGTGATTTCCTTTGTGATTCTCATTTGTCTAAAAAACTGTGATTCCTTTGCTTTGGCAAGTTCTATAGGGATGTTTCTTGGAACCTTCCTCCAAGAATATTTCTCTTTCAGTAGCTGGCTTTCTGCCTTCTCTGCTCCCAGCAACTTATAGCTGCAACCTCAGATCTATCATAAACAGGAGACTGGGTCAGATGGCTGCAAACTAGAACTGTCCAGCCCTAACAAAGAGGATTTAAGTTGGCAATCCTGCCATAGGAAGTCTAGCTGTGAAAGCTTCCATTCTGACCATGTCAGAGTTCACTTCTGTTTGAACAGACGTGACTTGATAACTGTGCCTTGGAAGTGCTGCTGTGTGCATTTCTCTGGAAAACTTCTTCTGTGGAATTTTGGATTAAATTAGAATTTATACTGGATCTCTTAGTGGCCAGTATTCCTGATATAGCTGAACAAGTAAAATTATTCAGCAGTTGTTATTCAAGAAATATCCTATTTTAATACACAGTCTTCAAACAGAAACACTGAACAAATAGTGCTCTATGAAACAGAGCAAGCATTTTTTTGTTCATTAGATGAAAATTTTAGACTTGATTGAATGCCTGAACTTTGAACAGGGCACTGTTATATGAAGAAAAAAAAAATAGTAATACAGAAGTGTAGTGATCATTTAATTTGGGCATCAATTCTAGCATCCTAGACCTTGGAGTCATGTGAAAACAGAAAAATTGTTGATTTCTCTGTGAAAGTCAAGACTAACTCCAACTGAAAGAGTGATTCTTACTAGTATCTGAAGAGAGCCTGAAAAAACACTTTCAAGGAGAAAAACAGACACAATAAATCTCACCTCCTCCTCCTTCCAACCAGTCTTTTCTTTGATGGGGGACAGAGGTGCCTGTTGCCGGTTTTTGTATTTCTTCCTCTTCTACACACGTCATTGTAAGAAATACAAAGATGATTGTTCCATACTGTTTCCTGTAAGGTTCCTCTGAGCATTCATGGTAGAGACAGAAACTCAGAGGACAGGGACATATATCCTGTTAGTGTGCTTAGGAATGCAGTCACTCTTATCCACATGAGAGTATAATATAAAGATTTCATGTAATCTTGTAAGTTAAAGCTGACTCTGCTTCACAGATAAGTAGACTATTCTAATAAAATATATTGCAGTGAAAAAAATGGCTATGAACATGGGTATGGAGATTTGCATTCCAAAGACCTTATTTATATTATTTTCTCAACATACATTTCCAATTATTCTAATAAAGTTCCTGATTTACACTGTCACACCTAGGAATATTATCCACCCTGAAAAGTCTGTGTGTTTGAGTAAAAGATATACTGATTTATTATGTGATAGTATTTTTATTAATACTAGTACTTTATGTAGTTTGGAGAGAATAAATCCCCTGGAATTTGGGAGTTTTGTGAGCTAAACAAACCTGATAAAACATTTTGTGTGAGAAATCCACTTGGATTTGCAAAATTATTCTTTAGTCCTTTTTCATTTTATTTTCAAAAGAGTATCAATCAATTATTTTTATAGTGAAGGGGCATATATCAAAAGAAAGGAAAAAAAAATCACAGAAAAGACATTGTACTGTTGTTGAGCACTCAAAAACGTCAACACAAGAAGCCCAAAACTCCTGGGCTGTGGATCAAAATCTGTTCATCCTGGCCTTCAATACACTATATCATAAAAACTCTTTATATACTCCTTCATCTGTTTTCATGTTCTCCTCTAGACCTTATGCTCTACCAAGGGTGATAATTCTATGAAATTAATACTTCATGCATTTCCCACACAGACACTAATTTCACAGTTTCTTTCATGATTCTCTTATGTCTTTTGTATTATGACTAAGCTTGTTCATTAAGCCTCTGTTTTTGCCTTCTCCAAATCCACTCTAAAATCTCATTTATGCTTTGTTGCTCATAAGAACAGAAAGAAAAAATACTTAGTCCCATTGATAAATAAGCAGTAATTAAACCTTTGCAGTGGGCATATGCCTCAGCTAGCAGGCAGATAATACTGCTGTCATCATTTTCTTCTGTATTCTTTTCCTCTTCCTCCTTTGGTGAGATGATAAATAAACTGAATTTTGCAGTGAACAATCTTCCAGGGTTTTGGGTCGGGTTTTTTTTGACATCTGAAATACTTGATTGTACTGAATAAAAATTGAATTATTTAAATTCCTTCTATGTTGTCTCAAGGGAGGTTAGAGTTTAGTTGTCCCGAACCCATAATCTCTTTTGCTGATCAATATACTCAGAAAATTTGATTCCTCTACATTACCATGGCCACAACCTTCCTCTTTCTTCTCATCACTCTGAATGGCTGGGGTATATAATTGACATTACAGTCAAACAAGCTGTCATAGATCAAAACCCAGGATTGTGAGACCTGCTTTTAAAGACCTTGTTTATTTATGTCCTCTGTTCATTGCTTTAATGACAGATCTATAATTTATATTCTTTGTACTGTAGATTAATTTGGCTTCTCTGTGGTAGACCATCTTAAGCTTACAGATATTTATAAATTCTGATAATAGATTGGTCAGTACAATGCACAAAAAACTAAAGTGCAACTCAGACTGTGCTGCAAACTGCAGCAAATCATGGATTCAATATCATAATGGAACTTACCCAACTCAAACCAACAGCAGGCACACTATCTCATTATTACTGCAATGGTGTTTTGCTAGTCTGTATATTGTGGTTAATCAGGTCCTTCTAAAAAAAACTCTTTCCTTTGTTATTATTGCTGCTTTTACAAAGAATCTAGGATGGTCCAAAGCTGCAGTTGTGAAAAATGTTGTTATGAGAACTGGTTAAAACTGCTGATCAAATTCAAGATGAAATGCACATCTCCTTTTGTTTAACAAATACTGTTTGGTTGTTCAAAACAAAGCTGAAAATTTCAAAATGTAGGTATCATAAAAACTCTTTTTCAGTGTGACTCTTCAAGTTTAATAAAAAATAAATAAGCAAGCAACATTAGTGTTTAACCTGATGTAACAATGAGAGATTGTTGGCTAATCCAGCCCATAAAATTATAATAGGGAAAAATATAATAAATTGAGCATCAAATGGGGCAAAGATGGAAGAGAAGGCCTGACTTTCTAATTACTACCATACAGTGGAATATACCTTGGTCACCTTCTGATTTATAAGCCAGCAACAAAGCAATTTCAGAACTATATGCATATTTCTAATTCATTCTTGGCAAGTTCATTTTCATATCTGCCAGATGCTCTGCATTTTGCAGTAGCTATCTGAATCTCTTGTCTGTTATAGTATTTCCTGACATGCTAAACATACCCATTCATGCTAAACATCTATATGCTTGTTGATGTACAAGCGAGCAATCCAACAGGCTAAACTGGCAAGGTCAGACCAGTGGAAAGTTTTTATTACAGGTTTACAGGTTTTCAGATGGACAGTTTCGGATTTCTCTAAGTAGCTCATCAAGGTAGAAATGCACCACTGCAGGCAGCAATTGCTTTGCCTTTAGCTGAATTGGTGCAACAGCATTTTGTGCCAGATTTCTCCAGAGGTTCATGCTTTTTGAAAGCTTGAGGCACAGTACTTCTGCCATTGCCACTGCTGGGAAAAGCTAAGCAGAGCGAGAAGTGGAAATTGTTGGAACAGCTGTCACCTGTGCTATATATGATTGAGCGGAAGCTGCTGTCATGCCAATTTTCTGTGCTTTTATAAGCCAGGAGACCCACGCTAACCCAGCCCATCATGTATTTTTTTCAATGTCACACAGGACCTGCAGCCCCTGGGCCTTTCTTAGTGTTCCACTGTCCCAGTGTGAGAAGACCTTTATATCTCGATAAAAATTTGCAGTAGCGGTAGCTTTCACTGTAGTTTTCTGAGACAGAAAGAAAATAAGTTGGAAAACGGAAAAGTTAAAAAAACTTGACTTAGCCAGGTTTTTTAGTATTATAGATCCTTGGCATCCTTGGCAGAAGTAATTTAGGAAGGCTTAGCAGCATCCATTTGTGAATGGTGACAGTTAGGTCTTTCAACAGAACTGAAGAATCTTTCTAAAGATTATGTCTTATGCAGACCATCTGCCATTACATCCAAACTGTAGAAGTATTTTAAAATATATTCTTTTCCAAAATTTTAAAAGAGCTGCTCACAGCTTGTGTTTAGAAATTTTATCATGTCATTTAGCTAGTAGCTTAGGTTGCTAACTTTAAGCAGCCCTACTTGAAAATCATGAGTTATTGAGGGCTGATTCCTGCTGCAGACAATGAACCATGAGAGGAATTTTCTGCTTCCTGATTCATATTGACACCTGCATGTAGTTATTATATGAATCTGGATGGAGCCAGATGAAAGCCCTGATGAACTTTTATATGCGCTGCCTGAAAACAACTTAATTTCCAGATTTCTACTGAATGTAAGAAACAATGTACTTGATACCTGCCCATAGCAATGTTCAGCTAAATAATGATCACCATGTGTATTTCATTGTCATCTCTAGAAAGGACACAAACTGATCTCCTAAGGGAGAACAAATACAAAGGCAGGAATACAATGCAACTCAAGTGGGGATGACTGCTAGAGAAACAGCTTAAATATGAAAGAAAACATACCAAACTGCTGGATTCTGATAGTCTAGGTGGTATGAAACACACATCAGAATCTGGAGGCTTCTCTTTGTATATGGGAGCTAGGTTATTATTTTAAAAACCACAGATTTTATCATAATTCAGAAGATCATAAGGGACTACGAGGATGAACTGAAATAAACATTCTCTCTAAAAATTATTTGGTGTGAAAGAATAACAAAAAAGAAATTTTGAAACCATATTGGGGTCACTGTTTTCCAGGAGGAAAACAATATTAAGACAATCATCAAAACAAGATATTCTTCATCAGCTTATTCCATTTTAATATTCTATCTCTTGTTTTTGATAGAAAATACACTTTTCACTTTTAAGTTTTAAGTTTTCATTTTTCTACTATTAGCATGATACCACTCTATAATCACAACAACAAATATTATTATGTATGTGCCACGCTGGGATATGGCCATTTCTCAGCTGGTTGAAGCAATATCCCTGCAAGGGACATAGAATATTTTATTCCTTGGTGTTGTAAGTACTTTTTATTTGCCATTAGGAGACAATTCCATATTTTGTGGATTTGCATATTAATGGCTGAGGCTAACTTTTGGCCAGAACACTTGTATGGATGCCATCTTTTTTTGTGGGTGGTTTTTTTTTCCTTCTCTCAGATTTTGGGAATTTTCTTCTTACTCAGGGATTTAATTCATCTGGTGTACACATAGAATTTTTACACCAAGACAAATTAATTTTGTGAACATGTGAAGCTGAAATTTTGGGGTATTTCATCAGGGTGCTGACACTGACTTTTGGTGTATCTTTGAAAGCAGTCTTCGTTATGCTTCATGTGACCTATTGCCAGAACTTGTCCAACACACAAGGTTGATTTTAGAACCTGGCGGGACAAGATTACATTCTCCAGGTCCTTCAAGGAAAAGCCAAGATACAGGAACTCAAAGAAGACAGAGCTCTTTTATCTATCAGGTCTTTTGGCATTACCTCAAGGCTCCTTAGTAAATACCATGGCTGTACTTTTCTGGTGTTGCAGGTGTACAAATTCAGTTTTCATAACAATATAAGTAAATAATCTTGTAGCAAAAATGTCCTTCTGGCAGAAGAGTAACAAAATAAGCCCTAATTTTTTTGACCTTCAACTTTTTTGACTCTCTAACTTTTACATGGTCTGTTGTGCTTGGGCAGTTGGAGGATATAGCTAAACCACTAAAACATACTTTCAGTAGTGCCAGTCAGACAGGGTCGTACTCTCATGTTGCAACATTTGAGATCTCCTGGTTAGACACTATGCACTGTTTTACTAAATACTTGCAATATTACTAAATGTCTTTTCTACTTTCTTTTACTCAGCTGACATGGATTAGGTGTTTTCCTCTTAGTATAGAATTTCCATATTCCTGCCTTAACTGTGTTGTTGATGTAACATTATTCAGCAAAACATCTTACAGAACACTCACTTGAGCACTGCAGCTTGGCAATTGGTAAATGGTATGTAGGAGTGAAAATCTTACAACACCATTTCAAGGACTGAACAATTTGACAAGTATTAGCACGAATGAATAAAAATGAAAGGCTATTTAACAAACACTAATACTTTACTTTTTAAAACTCTTTCACGAAGGCCTCTGTTTGCGGTTTATCTTCTTAAAAAGAAAAAAAAAAGTGTTTTTAGACAGTTATTTTGCCACACTGTAAATTAGAAAAACAGCCCCCTTCCATGGAACTCAGAACTCTTCAGCCTTTTCAGGCAGTAAATAACAGTTTGTGTTGTGTTATGTGGAAAAATAAAATATTATGCTTTCAGATTTTTTTATTCAGCTGCAGATTTGCACTGGGTTTAATGCCTCTTTATTTTCCATGTAAATGGATTTTCAAAATTGTTTCTGTGGAAAAGTGAACGCATTTTTTTTCTATTTTTCTACTTAATGTCATTGAGCTGGCATTTGAGTGAATTATGAAAAATCAAGAACCTGAAAGCTATGGCCCTGGTGAAGTCCATTGTATAGTCAGAAGCAATTTATGCAGAACAATGAGAGAAAATCCAATAGATCTTGAAATGTGCCCAGAGAAAGCAGCAGTACTTTTTTATATTAATAATTTAGTTCTCATTTTCATCTTAATTCTTCATATTTTGTTGGGCTTTGCCCCTTTCAGAAGCAGCCACAGCATGAAAAATACCCACTAGTACTAACATTTTCAGATAGTTTCCACCATAGTTATATTTGAGTTTCCTGGAGTTTGTTACAGCAGAAAGTTCAAGCCATTTGCTCATGCTCAATTTTCAGAATGGCAGTGACTAAGCATGTCTTTTGCTTTTAAAAGAAGACAAGAGAAACAACAGGTCCAGTTCAGCCAAAGTATTCAGTTCCTAATTCTTACTTATGACTCTAATTCCCACTGAAATCAATGACAACTGGACATGGAAATATCTTTGTGAGCTAGGGCCTTTAGTGCCTTATTTTCATAAGCAGACACAGATACCATAGACTTTGTAGCAAAAAGGTTGCGGCTATTAGAATCTGCCTCTTGAAAGACCTGTTTACTGATTTTGTGTCATGTATATTAAAATATAATAAAGGCCTAAAAAAAGGAACGATTAAAGCTGTTACTAGCAACCAAAACCTCAATCACTTGATTTCTGCTGGAGGAGAAGGTCTGTTTTCTTAATTGTCTGTATATAAAGTAAGTAATTTATATTGATTATTTTGGGATTTGGTATTTTTAAAAAGGGAAACAAAATTTTCTTTCTGAATTGCAAGCATGATGAGTTAAATGTATGTCTATGGCACTGGGTTTCCATATGAACCAAAATCACCTATAATCACATCAAACAGAAAAAGAATAAAACATAGCGGCTTCCTCAGCCACTTGGATACGTGCAATTTCTGCAAACAACAGGCTGTCTTCTCCTGTTAGAGTGCTTCAAAAGTGTCTCAGTCTGGGAAATGCCAAAGACTGTTGGACTGTGCAGTGTCAGAAACAAGACTGCTGGAGGCTAACAGGGAAACACACAACAAAGACAACGATCAGGTCTCAAGACTTCTAACCTGCATTCCAGTGGAATCTGTCACTGCCAACTTTGCAGTGTCTGCTCTGTCATAGAATTAATTTCATTTCACAACTCACAACCAATTCCCAGAGGCTGCTTAGCTTGTATCATGGACATATGTCTAGTGGAGTGAGGAGCAGAGAACACTGGTCATGTACAAGTTCACAAAGTTCTAATTCTGATATTGCTTTCCTGTGTGACAACTGAAAGTGTGTTTATAGTTTCATCTTGAAGGTGACAGTAGGACCAGAATATTTTGGCACCTGCAGGGAGACTGCAATTTCCAGTCACCAGAAACTCATTCCAAATTTATTTATTTTTGTTCCTCTATGTGGATTTTGTTCTACAAATTTGAAAGCCTGCAGTCATCCACAAGTCATACAGTAAAATAATTTCAGTGTCTTCAGAATATTTTTTTTTCACTATGGCAATGAGTGTGGTTGAAGTAAAGAAAGAATTTACAAATACTGCAAATGGAAAAGCAAGCCCTGAATGTACTACCACCAAAATCAAGTAGACTAGTTACGAAAGCTTCTGGAATACTGGAAATGACCATCAAAATCTTGTGAAAGTGCTCTAAAGCATCATACCGGGAAACCAAAGAGAAAAATGATTAATTTTAGCCTATGCAAATCCTGAGTAGCCTCTTGGTGGTTTCAAGACTTTTAGCATCATGCCATCTCAGCACTGTGCTAATTAAAACTTCCTGAGCTTTTACAAACAGCCAGACACTGCTTTGTCACATTTTCTTAAAAATTCTTTGGGAGTGACAGGTTTAATCTCCCAAGAACAAACAAGGAGCTTGCAGACTTCTTAGAGGAAAAGCTTTGGTAATTCTACTCTTTTGGCTTGAGGGAAAGTCAGAGAACAGATTATTTTAGGAAGCACGATGGGTGTCCCCGCCTCAGTATCCAGAAGTTGGAGCAGTAATAAAGTTCCTTTCATAGCTAGAAACTTTAAACTAATCTCTCAAAGGACTAAACACAAAGAACTGCAGAGAAGTGCTTCTCATCACTGTCTGACTCGATTTCAGATCAGCAAACAGGTGTCTCCAGCTAGTGGCTATGCTCTCATTAGAATACAGCATGAAAAATGGCCTCAGAAATAGGTAACTCTAGAAATTGTTAGCCTTTGCCATGTAGCACAAGTATACATCATATAACACTCATGACGCTCTCCTCACAAATATTCTCAGTTTTTAGGGATGTTTTCCTGTAAAGACAAAGGGAACAGAAGTAAGGATTCCCAGTCTTTTCAACTAAAGCAGACAGAAAAGAACAAGGAAAGAGTGTCATGTTTGTAGACCCTATCAGAGAAGAGTTCTTTCCAATATAAACTTAGAAACCATGATCTGTTCAAGACACAATTATTAAAATACATTTCTGTGACACTGTCTTCTGTTCCTGGTTGAGAAACTCAGGCTGGCACAGAAAGCAGAGTCTGCACATGGCTGCTTTCAGTTACACTAGCTGCAACCCAAAGACCCTCTACAATTCATAATGGCTGGCCATTGCTCTTCAGGGTGAATTTCAGGTGCTGTTATCTGAGATGCTGCGTACATACCCTCTGATACGTTGCAGTGACTAAGGTAAGTCAGTGTAATATACCTTCAGGGAATGTAAATAAATTAATTTTTTTTTTAATTATTTAAGTTTTGCCTTCTAAAATTCCTCCACTGCTATGTTTTTTAGAAAGAAGAAAGTAGGAACAGAATCTAATAAAATACAACAATAATAAAAGACAACTTCCAAATAGTTCATTGTAATCTCATAATCTGTTTAGTTCTGTGGTGTATTACAGGCAACACTGAAGGTTTTCTACAAATGTTTATACATTATATTCATTAGTGGTGTACAAAGTGACAAGCTATGTCAAGTCCCACTAAACAGTGAGATGATTTACAGTGGTAGCTATGCAAGGAATTGGTAGATACCTATCCTCAATTCTGTACTGTTAACTGTATTTTGAACTAGGAAATGAGCCCCCTGCCACATTTTTATTTTTCTTTTAATGAATTCTTTGCTGTCCAAGATGGTTTTTTTTATGTTCTACTGAAAGTCTAATCATCTTGTCTTTAAAGCAAAGCAATAATTACCGCCAAGCAACTAATACTCCCCTGAAACTTGGTTTTGGTTCTTATCAGATCTCCTAACAGAAGGTTTATGGGCTGAAAAATGAAATGCCTTTTGCAGACAACATAAAAGCTACACTAGCTCATAAATCCCATGAAGGTAAGCACTGCCAGAGTAATATGCTGTACACAGCCACTGGGCATCCATCACAAACACCTATGGAGCACAGCAATCAGAGAATGGATCCAAAACGCCTGCTGTCAATATGGCTGTGTGGACATCCCTCACATTTTGTCTGGGGAATGAGTACTCTTGCATCTGTCTCAGTCAGTAACATAGAACTCATACCATAACTTTTAAGTCAGACTAAATTCTTAGTCACTATGGTATTCACTGTTTTTCCCTGAGTTGTCTGTATTTTATGAAATAAAACATTCAAATAGTATACCTGGACAATTTCATAGTAGGAATGTAAATGCCTCAAGAAGATCGGAAGTCTTGATATTCTGTCATTTAAATAGCTCTAAGATGTATTTTTTATGTCAAAACGCCTCTGTAATTTATTGTTAGAACTCTACAGGCTTCTAAAGCATAAGAACTTTTTCTTCTATTGATATTCACTTGAGATCATAATTTTTAATGTATTTATCTTGCAGACAAATTGAGATGCAAATCTTATTTTGTTTTGCTGACACACCCTTAATGGGTTCTGCTGGAGTTAAGAAAACATGTATTTAGTGGTTTAGGGAAAAATCTGGAAAAGAAGGTTTATTATTGGTGTTACTAGTCCTTTTCACTGGAAAAAGATATATGTATATTTCTTGATACATACATACAGGGCAAGAAAGTTCATTTAACAGGCTTCAATTACCACATTGACATTATAAAGTGCTGAAGTATATTCTCCGGGGAAAACTGAATCTTTTAAACGAGCTGAAGTAGTTTTACAACAATCTGCTACCTCAAAATGAAACCATCAGAGTGTCTGACTTCCTGGAGAAATTGTGGTTTCTGGCAAAGGTGTTGAAGAAAAGGCTTCCCAGACAGAAATAGAAATGAAAATTCATTAAAAATAAAGAATACTACAAAGGGTTCTGTGGCATAGTTTTTTTAAAACTAGTGGATTTTAAGAAAAAGAAAAAAAAAAGAAAAGGAAAAAACAGTGTTTGTTCTTACAAGAATATAATTTACATAGCTATATTTCTCATGGCAAAGAATGTTCTCACCATATGACTCTTGATAGTGTTTAAGGGCACTCTGTCCTGAGGACAGAAGTACGTCAGAATGTAATATGACTATCTCCTTCCCCCCCATCCATTCATGTAAACAGCCATATGGCCCAGATCCAGACTCTATGAAAGTCAGGAGGAGCTTTCCACAGACCAAAAAAGGCTTTGAATCATAGGTGTTATCTCACTAAATCAGAAGTGAAATAGTACTCAGCATATGAAAGAAAGTATACGAATCACCTAGTGGATAGATGTTGAAAGGTTTTCACCCATTAGAACTTATGCCAATTTCTGAGAAGTAAAAATAAAGCCCTAAAACATTAATTTCCTTCTCCTTAATTAAACACATAATCGTCTTGCTACAATAATCCTCAGTATGCTTGTTACCAGCATAAATGTTACCAGAATAAATGTAATTCTACTCCTAAATTTTGAGAGGTAACAAACCTCTGAAATCTAACCACAGCCTCACCACATTGTAGTATTTCCTTTTATCACTTCAAATTTGCAACCTCTTGTTTAGAACAAAACTACTTACCTAATTAGTCAGGTCTATTTACGCTTGCTGTCATGTCATACCTTTCCAAGTTCTATCACTGTATCGACAAAGTCTACATATTCATATTTTCTTGTCACAGCTCAAAACTTTCCCTTGCAACTGTTCTTTTGATGACCTTTGTATAGCTAAAATTCTCACAGCTCTGATTGTCCTTAGTTGTATTATTTTCCTCTCAGCTGTATGCTTTTTTCCATGGTATTACGAGTGCTGCAATACAAAATACAGTCTCAGCTTTTATTGATGTCATACCAGAATAATTACTTATGACCTTCTCTGGTTTATCTAAAATCTTATGTCAAGCATTTTGCAGTTTTCTGTTAAATAGTTCTGTTCTAGACTCTCTGCTGATGGACATTTTTAATGTATCACCACTAGAAAATGCTTTGTTATATTTTGGTTCTTTTAGTTCCTATTCTGTTAGTGTTGAACTGAAAAATTTCATCCTTATTTATTCATTCCTCCAGTTCATGAGAATCGTCATAACACATAGCTTCAGCTTTCTTTAGAAGCCAGATCTGGCTGAAAAACAAAGAAGTCCCATATTCCTTCCTGCAGGTCACTGATCTGCAGAGTGAGCAAAGCTATCCTGTTAATGATTCCTACAGCCTTTCTTTCACCTTAGTCATGCATTTAGAGACCTTGGAAGTCACCAAAATTCATTTCAAAATCAGGTATTGTTTTTCTCTTTGGCTAAATATTCAATTGTCTTTAAAGTATTCAAGACGTCCATTTGTGTATTTGGTAAGAGTTATCTATTTCTGGTGAACTGATGTTTCTAATTAAAAGCCAAATTTTCTTTTTCATTTTTACCTTACCTCTTTTCCTACTTGGACAGTCAGTTTTAGAGATTTACCATATCCTAAGTCTTTGCCAGATTGCCTTTCAAAGGCATTGCACTAACATTGTTTTACCTATTCTCATGTATTCAAAGATTATAGCCTTATTTGATTTTTTTTTGTCTCTTAAATATTTTTTTTCAATGATTTGCTAAGGTTCTGTTACATTTTCTAGAATTCTACTATAGATACTGCTTCTGCAAGGTCCTCCTCAATTTTTTTATTATTTCTGGTGAGATACCAATTGCACAATATGTCTTTATTTCACAGGTGATACAGTTTATAAAAAATAAATCTTTCTTTTTGACCTTTATTTCTTTCCTCAAGTTTTGTCTCCTTATGGCAAACACAGTCTTAAGTATTTATTATATTCAGATCTATTGCTTCTGTTGTTAAGGTTTGCTGGTAGTGTCTCTTTGCAGATAAAGCCATTATTATCTCAGCTATACTTCAAACTCTCTACTCGTTTTAATATTTTTAATATCCTCTTCTATTCTTTTTTCTCCAGTCCAAGTTCTTGAAGACTGTCATAAAAAGCTGACAAATATTTAAACAAAGTTTAAATATTGGAAATCATATTGACAGAAATTTTAAGCATGCAAGTGACTCTGAAATCAGTAGGGTTGTAGGTATCAGCATAGTATCAAAATACCTTAATGGGTCTGACTTTCTGTTTTGACTTGGTTTTACAAACATGTTACAGCTTTATGACTCCATCTTTATTATTTTCACAAGTATAACACTTTGAATCAGACTGTTGTTTCTTCAGAATACCTGCAATCATTGGAGTTATCAGGTTTCTCCATCACAAGCTCCTAGAGAGAGACATCAAACTATTAAACAGTAATAATAGTTAAAAATTTCTTAATTGTATACTACACCAGAAATCTATTTCTTTTACAGTGTAAGTTATTCTGTCACCATTTGCATCCTGTCAATGCAAATTTGTACCTGAATTAAATTGGATTTATCTAACTGGTCTGGGTATCATACCCATTTAAATACCTAAAAACTGATCTGGGAATGCTTACAACTAGTTTGGCATCTAAATGGATTCAGTCATCAGCCCAGTTGATTAGAAATAGCACACACCATTTCACAAGAAACAGATAACATCCAGCAAACACAGATTATTGGTGTTATGGCCTGAATTAACTGCCTGCAATTAGGTGCAGAGAGCAGAGAGACACACACAAATCAGAGTTTGTAAATAAAACTCAGAAAAAACAAAGTTTGGACTGAATATAAAACAGGTCAAATCTTTAAGTGAACTTTTCTAATTCAACACATCTGGAGCTACATTCTCCAAGTGCATAAAAATGGGCATTCTCTTGATTTAGTCACCATACAAAAGTATGGATATGTATTTTGTCTATTGTTAAAACCGCAGTGGAAGTTTCTCCAGGGCAAAGGCTGAATCATTTAGTGTTTTGTTCAGTAGCTAAAGAACACTTGTTTGTATTCCAGGGAAGTTTATTGTGGGTTGTTTTGGTTTTGTTTTTCCAGTTTGGTCACAGTCAAAAACTATTCCATCAGAAAATTGATCTTCACACACAGAAAAACATTATCTAAAGGCCCAGATCCTTGAAGGTAACTGAATGAAAACCTGAAAACAAAGGTCATTAGGTTAATAAAATCAGTTAGGTTAGGATCTGAGTCACAATGCCCAGTAGTTCTGTATCTTACCATAACTTACATCCTAATGCTATTTTTATGTCTACACTTCTGTTCTGTTTTGCCTGTTGCCATCAACTACTTTTTATTTCATTGGCTAATAAAGCTCAAAAAGATTTCCTAATTACTGCACCCCAATTAATTGCTTCTTTTGCATTATCAGTCCTACTAAACCCCCTGTCACTATTTTCCCCCTTCTGGGAACCGTGACTATTACATTAAACTGTCACACCAAAAATCTGTTTTCAAGACTCCTGTCTCTCACAGTATCCAGCAGGTATTTAGGGGGGAGAATACAGGAAACAGTGACAAAAGCTCTTCCAGCTCCACTAACTAGAGATGTAGGAATTCCTGGCCCAAGGATTACACCCAGGACTGTCTTGTTAGAAGTCACAAATGAAGCTGCTTTGTAAACCAGTTATACCTTGTCACAACAGTATTCTGGGGCAAAGAATAATTGCACATTGCTATGAAAAAGCATTTCCTTCTGTCTTGTAGACAGCTGTTAGTTGATCATAACACTTTTACTGTGATACGTCATAAAGTTATTCTTTATATACTTTTTCATAGATTTTATATTTCTTATTCATGTCCCCTTTTGTATTCATATCTCTTTTGAAAGGTCAGAAGCCCCAGTTGATGTACTCTGGTTTTCAGTTAACACTAACTCAAGAAAAGCTCAAAAATCGTAGCTTGCATCACTTGCAATATCCAGATTTTCCTGCTCTCCACACGTCTAATCCTTCCTATGCGGAATCCATTCCGAGGGGGGAAGAAAAAAAAAAAGGAAAAAAAAAAGCAATGTGAAGACAAAAAACCTAAACTACTCTTGTAGTTGTTTTCCAACAAAACACATGAAACCTGTTATTATCACTTTTATTCCAGCATCTCAGGGACTCCTTTCTTTATAAATGTACAAGCAGTTTATTAAACTGTGATGTATACAGCTCTACAAGATAACAAATTCATGCAAGCAACATATGAATGATAATAAAAGACAAAGGAAAATATCTCCTGTGAGAAGGTAGTTTAAGTAACTTACTTATTCAGTAGCATTCATGTGAAACAAATTAACCAAGCAGACACTAAAAATGAAGGGTACTTATGAGTAAGACAATACAAAATGCAGTGTCACGGATATTGCAGCATGCCTGCCACCTTTTTTCATAGTTTTTACAGCATGATTGAAACTAGTTTACATAAAACCATCAATTTGAGAATCTAGATCAATTTTTGTTTGCATAAATAGGCTCCAAGTAACAGAAAGCTAAATGCAAACAGTAGTATTGTCTGTAGTTTATCCTGTGATAAACAGGAGAAAAATGGTTTAATAGCAAAGGCCATAATTATCCACAGCTCTCAGTTTACAATTAGTTTTCTTTGACAGTTAAAGTCATAAATGCCAGTTTTAATCATGTATTCAGGTTGAATTAGGCGCTGCCAATGCTGCAAGAG
Organism: Gypaetus barbatus; assembly: GCA_028022735.1. NCBI lineage: Eukaryota > Metazoa > Chordata > Aves > Accipitriformes > Accipitridae > Gypaetus > Gypaetus barbatus. The sequence goes on along the minus strand of CM051562.1, from coordinate 27,316,306 downwards.
ATCCAATCCTCTTTCTTTCTTTCTCATAATGAAATAATAATGCAAATTCACCACATTGATGGGACAACCCATGTGAATTTATTACAGGCTTGGAGAAGTCTCTCGAAAGGGATAAATTCTTTCTGGGTACAGACTTGAGGTAATTCAAACCAGACAAGAAAAAAAAATGGAGCTGTCATCAGAGGCCAGGATATAGAATGGATTTAATTTGTATGAATAGGCTTTTTAATAAGTATAACAGGGCTAAGCTCCAGCTTTACTAAGGGAATATTACTGCTGTCATTTTCCGAATCTGGATGCACTAACTTTATTTGTGGGATGAAGATCAGCTCCAAATCTCATTTTTTGTTACACTGCAGCTTGCAGTAGACAAAAAGATACTGCACAGTGGGCAGACCTAGTGACCAGGTCTACTAATTATTTGAGTTAAGACAAATGGAACAATTAGCTACTCATAAAACCATTTGTGGTACTCAGTGACATATACCAACCTTTCCTGTAGAACAAACTCTACCTTTTAGTTAATGCTCAGATTTTTATCAGGTAAGGCTTGTTGTCAATATGATAGAATACTTAATTATTTTAACTTCCAAGGGCCATTTCAGCTAGTGAGAATATATAACACTATCTAAAAGCGTAATTGTTCTCCGTAAATAAACAGATCAAGAACATACAGATTGAAACTAAAAATGACACAACACAGATGTAAGTTTTAACCATGTATTACATCACCGTAAAATACAGCCCAATTAGTGAAATAAAAAGATTTCCGAGCAAAAAAGAAAGTCCTAATTTCATTAAGAAACTGACAGAAGTTTCAAGCTATCTCCATGGGGTTCACAGACATCATTACCACTGCCCTGTTTTATGAAACTACTGTTCTGGCCACAGCAGGCTGCCCACATTACTAACACTAGGTTTCCAGTGAAAAGACAAGGCAAGAGCAATAGTACAGATTTAAAGAGACATGATAAAATGAACCCCTTTCTTTTTACTTACTTATTTGTATGAATATCCAAAGCATGTTTTCAAGTTTCTCAAACAGAAGAACCAATTTTCTCTGCAAACATAATGAAACCAGTCTCATCTGTCTTGCATACAAACAAATCTTCAACACAAATACTAACTTTTCTCACAGTCTTGCCAAATCTTTTAGTTATCTGGCTTAACAGCTATAAACATGGCCTTGTTGGATGGTCAAAATGAAACCCAATGCCAAATGCTCTATTACCTTTCTATGCAAAGTAATATAATATCTTACTTCATATATTCTTTTTAATTTCATCTTCTGCTCAGTCTAGCAGCCTAAAAGTTTCCTCTTAATTTTGGTAGAATAAGAACGTATAGCATTTCTGCTGTATGGCGTCAGGCTCTTCAGATATTACTGATGAGCAGCTAAAGCTTTTTTCATTTACCATTTAATGTCTTCAGCATCTAAAATTTCAGATTAAATACTTAGTGCAGAAATCAGAACCCTTTCTTCAATCATGATTATTTTATTTATAATTTAATTAAAATGAGGTAAATGGTCATTTAAATTCAAAGCGAGGGATACAGAGGGATACAAAGCAAGAGGTGCATTTGGAATAAATAATAACTTTCCACTTGGCTCCACTCCTACAAACCTTTAGTTATGTGAAGAATTTCATCTGTTGTATCTAGTTACTTTCATTTTGGTCCCAAAATTGTTTTGATGCCTAAGGATTTGCAGGAGAAAGATTGAGTATAATAATGGTAAAGTAATAAAGCCTGTTGAAAGCTTATTGGTGCTGTTTCAAGGTCTATACTCTTAGTCTGCTATACCCGAAAATATGCATGCATGATGCCATGTTGCTAGGACATATGTTTAAATCAGGAATAAAGGTTATTGGGCAGTGTTATTTAAAGAAACCATTGCATGATTGTCTGAAAATGGCATATTTAATCATAATAGGAGTGGATAATTCACAACATAAATACAATGTCTCTGTGAATTGCACTACTGAACCACCACTTTGTGCAGTATCTAGTACTATACATGACCACTAAGTTCAACCAGAATGAATATTATGATCATACAGATGATACTCTAGTTGATTAAATGAGACCTTGAAGCTGACAGCAGAGAAAATGATCTGACTGAATGGTCACCTTGTAAATAACCTGAAGAATATCAAGTATAATTAATCACATTTATTCATACATTACACTAGTATTTACAAGCATGTCACTTACTTTTTCAGGAAAAAAATCTCTGCGTGTTACAAGCTTTCCTTCCTCCAGAAAGGTATACAATGTATTATGGTCAATCAAACTAAGTTCTTTTGCATCTATTGTACTGCATTTTGTAAAAAATAATTTTTAAAAAGCTTTCTACAATAACACAATTTTACTCTAAAATTTCTTACACTTAGGCTTTGATATATAATTTGATTTCACACTATTAATCTGATGATAAACAACTTTTTTGAAGTTCGAACTGGTATTTTCTTTAAAAATCTCCCTTGTCCTTTCTATTCTCACTCTTTTGAATTTCATCTTCTGCTGATATAGGTTAAATACACCTCAACCTGTTAAGCCTCACCAATGTCACGCTCTGATCTAGCAGTGTTCTCTCACTCAACTGGAAGGGAGTGTATTCTTTTATGAAATATGTAGTCCCCTCATTTTTGCCATAGGAGTCTACATTAATATCACTTGAAGATGAGGAGTTGTAGCATCTATGTAATAGAGATAGAGAAACAAAAATTCTGTATTTTCTAAAGGGCTGAATGACAACTAGACTTGTAACTGTCCTGGTGAGTGAGTGGCTGCATGGTGCTTAGTTGTTGGCTGGGGTTAAACCACAACAAACTCTTACAAACATCTGCCAATTTTCTCATGCTACTTTTGAGTAGCCAGCACTGCACTGCACATGGAGAGCTGTGAAAACTGAAATCTGTCTAGTAGGATCTTGGCATCAGGAAAACCCAAAAACTTCTAATCTTTTTTTCCAGGTCCCAGATCCAGGCTAAGAAAAGATTCTGGTTAGTTCTGGAATAATCAGTGCATATGTTACTCTAGCAATAACTATTAGAGCTCTAATGCTTTCTAGAGAGAGTATTAAAAATCAATACAATATATAGCCTTTATTTTATTTCTGGTCTTCACATACACTTTTTTTCTTGCAGCTTTTTTATGGTTTTTATATAAGACTTCATCATACTTGGATATTTATATCTGGATATTTGTCTGCTTTTGATTAGTTTTCCATTAAATTCTCCAGCTGTCACTCACTGTTTCATACTGGGTTTACTCTTTTTTACAACACAGATTAAGGTTATTTTAATTTTTATTATTCTCTCTCAATTAATGTTTACATTTTATTTTTCCTAATTTCTCTCATCTTCATGCCTTCTAAACTTTCTTTAGACTTTCCACCCGATATTCTCTCACTTCTTTTTCAATCTCTTTCCATAAATGTAACCTTCCATTCAACTACTGCATGCACAATGGCAAGACCAAAGATAATCTTCTTTTAAGAATAAAAGACAGCCTTCAGAAATCAGCTACTGCATGTATTCATTTATCAGTGTGAAATATGTTTTTGTTTCCCAGAATGCTATAATGAAACCATTGTACAAATAGGCATTTTTTCATTACTTTAAAAATTACAGCTATTTTTCAGCTATTAAAGGGCAAAAAAATATGACTGGAGGAAAAATTTTTTATTTCCCCTCAGTGCTTCCCCCCTCTTTGCTCCCACTCTCACCCTTTTACTCAATATGTCACTATATTTAATTTTAATTGTGAACAACAAATGTTGTCCTGAAGCAATTTTTCTTTTATAGCTGTTAGAAACCTTTAAAAAATAAAAGTACTAACACAACCTTTAACTGCATGTGAAAATGCTGCTACATTTGTATTTTTCCTCAGGTAAATGAAACTCCAGTACAAAAGGGTGTTTCTAGTTAGCAGATCAATTGACTTTGTAGCTCAAACTTAGCCTCAACTTATGTAAAACGGCCTACAGCATGAGATTTTCAAAGCATTTTCCTTTCTACAGCTGTTAAGAGGCCATCAAAGTGTGAGGCCCTACCAGAGGAAATAAGACAAAGCCTGTTGGTACACCTTGTTCTGATTTTTTTCCCCTGTATATGAAGACAAATCAGATTTTGGAACATTTTGAAGTGATTAATATGCCGCACAAGAAAGCAGAGGGCATAAAAGGTGAAGCTATTTTATTTATATACGGGAAAGGTACTATATGTACACGGATACTCAATGCAAGTTTTCCCACTACGCAGAGGAAAAGAGGTAACATTGTAACAACGTGAGGATAGGCAGGTTTCTGATGTCCTTTGTCAGAATGCAAGATAGAACATTTGAAATATTAAAAATATGTTTGCTGACAGACTTCTTAATAATTGTGTGTTTTATACCAACATAGTATTTCAAAGACCACAAGGGCTTCCTGCATGCTGGCACTTCTTCCTCTCTGAAAAGAAACCACTAAAAGAACAAAGGGTGGTGTTACAATGTGAAGCTGGGCTGTAGATGGGACTCATACAGCTGAATAATGCAGGACATCATAGCAATTTGAGGAAAATATCTAAGGTTCAGTGGCATGAAAGGTGCCAAAGTAAATTCCACTCCACTTTTCTGTGTTTTCATAATATCACAGCAGATTGGGTTCCACCCTGTGCACACTCATTTGCTAGAGCTCGTCAGAGATTAATATATCTCCTGTGATCACCCACATGTAAATTGGAGGTGACCAGCTTGATGAAGGAAAAATACACTATGCAGAGAAAAGTTTGCAGCAAACTACCTCCCTGATCAGGAAAAAATTTTCATTTCTTAAGCAGGTTTTCCTCCATATTGCTGGAATCTTCAAATGCATCAATACTCATATGGCATATGGGTAAAGTAGGAGAAAGATCGTACATGGATCATGTGGCACATGGAATAGCAGCAGCAGCAAGACCTATAAATAATCTGCTTGCTTCTATTCTGTCCTACTTCCATCCCCCATACCTCACACAATAGAGTTGCTTTGTACTACTACAAAGCGGCTCTCCATGGTGACCAAATGAGAGGCTGAGTTTGTGCTTACAAATGACAATGCAAGTAGTGCTCTTACAATTATACACTGTAAAAGTACAGTAGTCATTACAGGAATATTTATCTGAGAAAAAAGATTTTTTTTTTTTATCAAGAGTATAAATACATTAGCTACTTTGACTTCTGTGCAAATTACATTTACCCTTTAAAAGTAATCTTTAACTTTTCTTGTGACACTGTTGCTGAAAAAAAATAGCTGTGTTCATCTCAATGCTGAATTATCCATTTCTCCTCTACAAAGGAGCAAAATTGCTTGATTGTTCTGTATGCTACTTTCCCCCTTTCAGGTAAAATGCCAGAGCTGAATCATGACTCCCTTAGTGCAGGCTATTTTTGTCAAAATGAAATGTATAATCAACAGTTAAAACAATTGAGTTGTTTTGCTAATCTCTTGTTTCATAGACCTAAGATTAACTCCACAAGCCGTCTTTCATTATAAATCAGATAATCAACACTGCTGAATTGTTTCTCAGCCTACAGTTATGTAGTGTTGAATATCCATCAGATTTCCTTTAGTATTATTACCTTTTTATACTAACATTTTATTGAATTTTCAAACAATAATTACACAATAAAGGATTAAACCAACCAAATCCTGTACTGCTGCTGAGTAACAATCAAATGCTTAATTGCTAATAATCAACACATATATCAAGCAGCTTTCTAAGTATGACTTATTTATAACAACTGCAATGGCCTCATTTATACAGGGAAGATGGAAAATAAAAATGCAATGCACGTGCAAGTGTAGACATTCACACATAAGACAAAAATAACAACAAACAATGGAGAAACCTCAAAGATAGCATTTTTTGTTATTACAGTATGTGCACATGAACATATCTGACAGCCAAAGGATAAAAATTCCTGCTGTTTTCACACTGAATGAGATTTAGAGGAAGAAACCATATGCTCTCTTGCAATCTACATCCCTTCTGTGTGGAAGGAGTTCCCTATCTGCCTGGAAAGCTTTCAAAGACTGGGTTTAGCATCATTTTAGCTACAAATATCAGCTTTTCCTGTTTAACTGCTTAGTTGAAAGACATGAGAGACTTGGTAATATCTAATCTGGATCAGCCACTAAGGAAAGACAGTCATACTCATCTACTACTTTTGCAAGGGCAGGACAGACCTTAGAAAGTATTTACCAGAAATTCTATGAGCGGAAACCAGGGAGTCGCTACAGATTGCGTTCAGATTGCATTCTGTGCATCCTGTAATGAGGTAACAAGTTTGGGGGAGGGGGGACGGAGGAAGGGAGGGTGGGAAATGAAGAATGAATCATTTTGCCGAGGGACTTTGTTTTGCAACGCAATATTGCAATACAAGCTTCTTTGTAGATAATGGTATGGAAGTTAATAACATTGTTGGCACAATTATAATCATAGGCTATTTCCTGAAGTTCCAACAAATCTTTTTACAGCCTTACACACTTTGTCAATACTACAAAAGTACCTCTAGACTCAGCTACAGGAATACTATAAATTTTCTAGGGTATGTATGGAAATTTTCTTCCCAAAACAACTAAGATTGCTAAAGGTCAGACGTGTCTATTAACACAAACCAAGGTGCAGGACAGTGAAGTTATCTATTAATGCACATGGTGACTAATAGTTCTCTTAACATTGCCATTATCTCCTGCTTGCCTTTGGTTCTCCATTTTAGGCACATTCTCCATGTCAGTTTTGATCCTTGCGTCCTCCACTGACTTGCTACCCAAAGTCTCTAGGAATATAAGCTTCCCCAGAAAGGTTCTCTAAAACTGTTTGCTTCTATGCCTAGAGTGTTGGAATCATTTCAGTGTTGAGTAACTAGGTGTCTAGCTCATGACATAATGTATTACATTAAATGTACTAAGTATTTCTCCATCAGCATTTCCATCAACAGCAGGCGTATTCCCAGAGACCATTCAGGAAACTGGAGTGCGTTCAAAACACAGCAGAGGAAAAATCATTGATAATTATTGTGTGTTATATAGTTGGGTAATTGCTATACCACTTGCACAGAATATGCAAGACCCACTCTTTTGCCAGAAGGTACTGCTACCCATAATTATTTAAATACTTATATCAAACATGTAATATTTGCATGTGCAGGGCAGGAAACCTAATTGTCCTCCTTTTCTTCTCTAAAATAAAGAAGACCATATTCAGTTTAAGGGAGACCTTGCAAAATCACTGAGGAAGATGCAATTAAGTGGGCATTTTTTTGATACAGAGGCAAAAGTCTGATGTAAGAAGCCCTTTTGCCCCACTACTGAAGAAACCCAGGATACTCTATACAGACACAGTATTGTTCTGTATGATCAGTCTTGTTCGGCATGAGTAGGAGCCTTGCCAAATTCAAAGCCAGATTTGCACTCTTCTGCTCTTGATTTGAACACTGAATTTCATAAATTTCATTTATTACTTGTGTGTATTTTGAAAGTGGGAATGTAACATAAATTTCAGGGAATTTCTGCTCATAGTGAGAGTATCCTCCTTCTCCTACTTCTACGCTGTCTTAGAAAAACATTTTTTGCTTTTTCCCTAACTAACTAATATCACTCCTTGGAGCACTGGAGTAATTCCTGTCTAGGACATGATAGACACCCTGGCAGAAGAAACATGTGCCTTGTTCGTTTATTTTTCAGTAACTCTTCTAATACTATAACCTATTTCTACTTGTGGTGCTGTGATACCAGAAAAGTCATAGCTTAAACAAGTGACGTTCCATATTTTGTTTTGTAAGTGAAAATAAATATGCCTTTAGAACCTACCTTTTTTCAGTTCATGACGAGTAAAAATTGTTTCATAGTTAAATGAGTATATAAATGTTGCCCTCAGCATTTTAATTTATTAAGAATTATAGTATTCATATCGTGTATAGCATCAAAACTATCAGAGGCTTCAGTCTAGTCCGGCACTGTTATAGTGAATTGCAAAATATTTCTTAAACACAGACAATCTAATAAAAAAAAAAAAGTTCCACTAAAATGAGGAATAAAGAAATAGTTAACAAAGGATATAATTATCTATAATTACAGGAAGACTACCTTTTTCCTATTAAATACAAGGGAAAAAAATCTCCTAGCTAAACAATAACAGAATCAAAGGATGATATTAAATCTATTTCATCTATACAATATCAAATTGAAGCCTACTAAATAATAAGAGACAACTGAGCCTTATAAAGGCAAGCATTCTGAAGCCTCTTCTTTTTAATCCACAGTTAAACTCAGGCCAAATATATACTTTTTTTGGTCAAAATTCTAGCAAGTCAGTGCTGGCAGAAACATATGTGGAAGTAATAATTGTTTAAAGTTTTGAGGGATAACCTTATAAATACAACTATTTGCATTAGAAGAGTATTTTCAAGCCTGATGTCTGTTGAGGGAATAGAAAGAATAACCTATGGGACTAAGTCAAGCTAAGTCAATAGTAGCCATCATCGCTTGATTTTGTAATTTCTTTTCTGATTATTAAAAACTATGTACAGAACAAATATGATTGTTGAAACTTTTAAGAAAATAATACCTAGCTATGAATCAATTAAAAAAATGTAAACTCTCTAAGAACAATATATAAAAGGGGGTGACTAGCTTTGTCAAATAGATTCAATAAATTTATCAAAATAAACACATTTATCTATTATTTAGCTGTTGTTATCAAAGTAGATGCAGTGTGACTGATTCTCTGGTCTGTACTTCCAGCCTTCCTACTTCAAAGGGTCTGCCAAAAGACCACAAATGCATGTTCTGTTTGATAGTCTTTTTATCACATAGAAAAAATGTTTGTCTATGTTGTGTAATAAACCCATTGTTCCTATTTATTTGACTACGGCAAAGATATGCAAGAATGAGTTTTTCCCATTCATGTTTCACGTTTTCCTCAAAAGCATGGACTCTTTTCCTACGAGGCATTGCTTTCATCACATCTGGAGGAGCTAATATTCTATTTTCCTGAAACAGTACCACTTTTATGTCTTACAAAATGCGTACTGTAGAAAACAAATTTTCTCAAAAGAGTCAGTAGTAAGAAATAGTAACCTGTAATGAGAATGAAGGACATTCAGCAGAATGATCTGTACACAATAGTCTCGCAAGAAAGGATTCCAATAAATACTTTCCTAATTTCCATGCTTTTAGCTTGCTCTTTGTGCTTATCAGAATTTTGAGTCAAGAGATTTTCCTCACAAGAATAACATCATCTTTTTATTTCACTGCTCTTAGGAAACTAGCCTATATAGTTTACAATATCTTCTGAATAGTGACTGACATTTTTAAACTCTTTTATTTATACTCATTTTTATACCTTGTGGGTCACAGTAAGCCGAATCCTGGCTGAGGTACTGGTAATTCCCCCATCATGAGATCAATTGGTAGTAATAGCAAAGAGATGATCACCTTTTGCCCATCCTAAATCATTTACTTTACTTTAAAAAAAAATTAGTCAATCCAACAAAAGATTGATTTTTTTTTTTAAATGAATACTGTTACAGTGTCTTTGATGTAAAGAGGAGGCATATCTTTCTCTCATGCTTACTTTCTGTTTACTTTCTCCAGCTCACCAAAATTCAAGTAACTGTTCTAGATCTGATATGCTACTATGTCCTAAGTTTCTGCTTGAGAGATAAGCATGCCAAAATTTCAGTTGTCTCAGGAGAATTGCTAGAGGCCAAACTTTTTTTTTAATAGGGAACCTCAAGAACAAAGTATAAATGAACACAAACATGACAAAATCACAAAGGTAAAAAGTATCTAATTAACAAATGCAATAATGCAATATGCACTAGGTACCTATACAGTTAGAAATTTTTTGATGCACACATGTATTGTACAGGGTGCAGAACTGCCTTACATCAAGCCTTCTCTGAATGCTCTTGCAGCCCTCTCTCCCCACAGGGGAATCCCAACCTTAACATCATTTGTCACACTATAAAGCATGATATTAGTCCCTTTCATCTCAGGGGATATTAGTGATACAAATAGCTTAGATATAATGCAATGTTTATTTTCTTTAAAGTGCAGTAGAAAAATGTGATTTTCTTTTCAGGTTTTCATAAAAATTATCTTCTCTAAAAGCAAATACCAGTAAGCACAGATTTTTACACACCGCACCCCTGAAAAATCAGAGAGCATCTGCACAAAAACTGCAACAAAAGATACTGTGCGCAGCTGGTAGCAATCAAAGGCCCAGTATACCCTATCATCAGAGGGACTGCTTGTCAGGGCTGCCCTATGACAAATGGCATAGGGGTAAAACAAAATATTTTTTTCCTTAGGAATTAGACCATATAGAAAATAACTTGACACAGAATAAATACACAATAAAGCAAGTAGTTATGTTATTTTAAAATGTATTAAACTGTCAGCTCAGGATTTCAGTCCCTGGTTCAGTATCATGTTTTTCTAGGTACTCTAACAGGCACTTTGTAAATAAGTAGTGGTAAAATTATTAAAATTTTAAGATGTATAAAACAAGAACAGTCTGGGTTAATAGCTCTGAAACTTCTTAGAGCAAGTATTTATATTTTTAGCTCTGAATTAATAGAGTACAAAAAGGTGCAAGAAACCACATTTGAAAATATGACATAAAAATGTTGTTTAGATAATGATCCCTCTTGCAAGTATAAATGTATAGGTGAATAGGTCTTATTGGCTACTGTAACTAGTAGGCCTACAACTTCTTAAGGTGCAATAGCTATAAAAATGAGAGAAGCCAGAAAACTTGACAGTGAGAACAGTATAGAAAACTGAGTTCCTTCCTATTCCAGCAAGAGACTTACAGCTAAATGCACAGTCTTACTTAGGTGCTGAACAGAAACACTGAGGTGCCACTGAGTTTCTTTAAGTACTGCTCAAGCAACATCTAAATCTGCAGATGCATACAGTCCTGCAGTATGTGAGCTTTCATGTCACTTAAGTTTCTGAAGGGGACCATTGACAAAAGCCACCTAAATCCTAATGCTCTGCAGCCATGTCTTCCATTTCTGTCCCTGGAGGATGATTAAATCAGGTATTACTTGGATTTCAGGGCTCTACTTAGTAGTGTCACAACACATCTGCTTGAACTGTTACCGTATATATCCCCTCCTGTGCATGATTTACGAACCTGGTCTGTTCTACTGAATGCTCTGATGGTTGCATTATTCAGTCTGGGATGGAAGACACATCCTTTAGACTTGAACCAAGACATGAACCTAGCTTTCTGACCTACCAGAAAAACAGTCAAATTATGTTTCAAATCAGAACAGATTAGAACTTGTCACTTAAAGCCAATCTAACTGCACTCCTTGGTAAAACAGGTGATGCATTTTCCTTTCTACTGTATTTTGCTGGAGATTCTGACAGGGCTGGGAGCATGGAGTCAGCTGAAATTTTTACTGCTCAACAGTGGTCTGACCTTGTACAAGTCAGCAGTAGAAATCTTATTTCTGTCATTGAAGGATAAGCATTCAGGTTAAATGAAAGGTTGGAATATCTTTGCTGGTTCCTCAACAGGGGGGTTCATTACCTCCCTTTCAGCCCTCACAGATTTGGCCCTCTGAATATCAGCTGTCTCCCTATAAAACGCGTGTAATACTTCTTCCCTACACACAAAACATTCTCTGAAAAAATCTGAAGAATTATGAAGATCTCAGATAGTACAGAGTTTTGTGTTATCCATCTACTGGAGCCAGAGAGGTTGCTTAGTCTGGGTCTGTATTCTTGATCTAACAAAAAACAACACTGAAAAGCTCAGAGCTCACTGACAGTAGATATCGTAAATGGGTGCTGCTGCGGCATTTTAACAATCATCCTGAGTAATCAATAAAATATAAACTAAGGCAATTTCCTCCAAAATAAATGACCAGTATCCTCAGAGTGGGAAGTATGAAGCAGCAATATTGTGCCCAGCTGTTCTCCTACTTACTTAAAGTCAGTAAGACCAGCAATAATGTGTCTGAGAATAGGGAAGGTCTTTAAAAACATGCAATTCCTCTTTTTCCCCACACTGGCATATAAAAATATAAACAACATAGGCAATTTAATGTAAACTCTGTGTAATAAAATAAACCGTCAGTGCTGTTGCCAAGATTGTCAATTTGTTAACAACAAAAATTTAGGAATAAAATAAACTCACAATTAAATGCAAAGGATTATGCCTAAGACTTCTAGCAGTGACCATACTTGCACATTAATTCTCTAGGGAGGTGAGTGACTTGTAAGAGCATCATTACCCATTATATTCTGCTGTCATTGACATATGTTGGAGTTAGCAGGAACTGAAATTGAAATCTCTTACCATGTAGTTTTGCGTATTTAACTTCGAATCTGATCTAAATCTGATTACAGATAACAGAACATGTGCTGAACAAAGGATTTTTTTGATCAGTCTGGAAACTAGAGTAATTCAATATTCTCATTCACTGAACAATGAAAAAAAAGATAAAATTCCATCATGTCTGAAGAGTTTTCAGCAATAGGAAAGGCAAGAATTGAAATTTGTTTACAATATCCGAGAGAGCCAAGAACAGAGCTACAGTAAAACTATATCACAAAAGAAGAATAATATAAAATAAAAGGCCTGCAACATTTAGCTCTATTAAAAAAAAAAAAAAACAAATTCCTTGTGTTATGTTAGATTTAGTGAACATCAGGTCTCTCAATAAAACCTATTCATGTTCATAAGCATAACATTTTCTGTCAAGGATACAGTCTGTTGAAACATACACATCCACAAGTTACTAGCATCCTTTAAAACATATGTATTCACAAAGTAATTATGAAAATAAAGTCAAATCCATTGATTAATATAGTTTCCCTGCTAAATAGGACATAAGAGAAAATTTATATCTGTCAAAAATATTTCAGTGTTCTTTAAAAGTAAAATTGTAAACAGAATGCTGTTTGGTTGTTTCTCAAACCCTAGACCAGAAGAGATTTCACTCTATGACATGCTTACACTCACTGCACAGACTTTTCCCCAATGTCTTCACAGAGAAGCTGTTGTACTGAATTATTTCAGTCCGAAGTCCATCTTTATTTAATAATGTAAAGAAACTCACTTCAATTAACAAAGTTAAAAAACATGCCAACCACACGGTTAGACTCTTCGCTATATAAATGTGTCTGAGATAGGTAGTTGCTTCCAGAAATATAAGAGAGAGAAAATATCATCTGTGATATACCTCTTGCTGTCTAATCAATATTTGGTAACTTAAATTCCAAAGCAAGAATATAACTACTTTCCTGACGATCAGCCACACTGACAAAAAAAAAAAAAAAAAAAAAAAAACAACTGGTTGTGGATATTGCCTAAAGAAAACAGGGAAAAGTTCTGCAGCTTTCTTTTAATTTTACACGGCAAACCTTTCTCAGGAAAACACTTAGACTTACATTGTCTATATGGTAAAATATTTATAATTCAGACATTAAAATATTTAATACATGATCAAAAAAAAGAAAATGTGTTGTAGAAGGATTCCCTCAAGACTTAATTTAGCATAATATCATCATATAACCTTCATTTCAAAATATGTATGTATTCAATTTGAACCACATCTTCCATTTTCCTTTCAACAGTTTTTCACTTTGAATGGTGAATACCAATAATATACATTCTTTTCAAATACAGTATTTGCAAACAATAAGATTGGAGCATATAAAGGATTCTTCTTGTTCACCCATAAAGGCTACTTAGAGAGGGAGTGGATCTAATGGGAAAGCATTTTGAGAATTTGCTCAAAAGAAAGCCAGATGAGATCAGATTTCTTCTCTCAATGCACAAAGCTAAACTGAAAGGCCAGCTTGTCAGCAAATGTTTAACTACAATGAAATTCATGCTTGCCTACAATATACTAATCGGATATTTCAACATAATTTAAGTATGGGAAATTCCACATGGTAATCCTATAGCAGCCCTACACTAAATGCTGGTCTGAATACAATCAATAATCTCTGGATATTCAGTGTCAAGCTCCTAGGAAGACTCTCCCGTGGTTGAGGCAAAAAGAACTTGAAGTTTGGAAGCAGTTCAGAAAATATGATGGTGGTAAACAAATCCTTGTTAGGCCTGTAAAAAAAAAAGGGGAGGGGGGGGGGCGGGGGGGCAGGGGGGACGACTACTACCACAAACCAAAATGCAACATGAAGTGAATTACCTTCATGAAAATTTAATGCAAATTACATCGAAGCAAAGCTAAATTTTATGCGGTGTTGTTCAAAGGAAGCTGGTAAAATGAAAATTTATAGAGCATTTTCTCTTTTGTGCTTGCCACAGGATATAGCAGTAAAATGAAGGAAAAGCTTTTCTGCATTATTACTTTTGCAGAATATTTATATGTTTACAACTTGAGTATTGTTTTCCAGAGTAGAGTTTTCTTGTTGTTAAGACCATACCTATTTTCTTCCTTACATCCCTATTTCCTTCTTCAGGTGCTCTATAGCAGACCAATATTCCAAATCCTCCTCTACTACACACCAATACCTGTAACACTTCTTAGAGTCTAATGTGCATTGATTAAATATGGCTGGTTATTGAGACCCTCAGTCAAAATGTTTCTTTAAGGGGAGCAGTAATATCTAACTTACTTTCATTTTGCTTGAAGACTTTGAAGATCCCACTTGGCAATAGAAGTGCTGTGTTGATTTATAGGGGGACAGGATACGAACAAGCACCTGCTCTGAAATGTAGTGTGAAAGGCTAAGTCTATGCCATAACGAGGAACTATCTTGGGAAGTTTCAAAGCTATGTTTAACATGATGACCCAGTTGCTGCAACCACTTTCATCCTATCACAGATAGACTTGGATTAAATGGCCATCTACAGATGTGGTGGGTTTACCTTGGCTAGTGGTCAGGTGGCCATGAATCCACTTTATTGCTTCCCTTCCTTGATTGGAAAAGGGAGAGAAAATATGACGAAACGCTCGGGCGTCAAGATAAGGACAGAGAGATCACTCACCAGTTAGTGTCATGGGCAAAACAGACTCAACTTGGGGAAATTAATTTAATTTATTGCCAATCAAAACTCAGATTAGGATAATGAGAAATAAAAAATGAACCTTAAAACACCTTCTCCCCCCACCCCTCCCTTCCTCCCAGGCTCAACTTCACTCCCATCTGTTCTACCTCCTCCCCCTGAGTCACACAGGGGGATTACAAATGGAGGTGGCAGTCAGTTCATCATGTGTTGTCTCTGCCACTCCTTCCTCCCCACACTCATCCCCTGCTCCAGCATGCCGTCCCTCTCACAGGACACAGTCCTTCACAAACTGCTCTTGTGTGGGTCCTTCCCACGGGCTACAGTTCTTCATGAACTGCTCCAGCATTGGTTCTTTCCACAGGGTGCAGTCGTTCAGGAGCAGACTGCTCCAGCATTGGTCCCCCACGGGGTTACAGGTCCTGCCAGAAAACCTACTCGAGCGTCGGCTCTCCATGGGGTCACAGACTGCTTCAGGCATCCACCTCCTCCAGTGTGGGGTCCTCCACGGGCTGCAGTTGGATATCTGCTCCACCATGGACCTCCATGGGCTGCAGGGGGACAGCCTGCCTCACCACAGTCTTCCCCACAGGCTGCAGGGGAATCTCTGCTCCAGTGCCTGGACCACCGCCTCCCCCTCCTTCTTCACTGACCTGGGGGTCTGCAGAGTTGTTTCTTTAACATATTCTCACTCTTTCAACTGCTGTTGCACAGCAGTTTTTTTCCCCTTCTTAAACACATTATCACAGAAGCACCACCAGCATCGCTGATGGGCTCAGCCTTGGCCAGCAGCAGGTCCATCTTGCAGCCAGCTGGCACTTGCTCTGTTGGACATGGAGGAAGGTTCCGGCATCTTCTCACAGAAGCCACCCCTGTAACCCCTTTGATAACAAAAGCTTCCCAGGTAAAAACCAATACAACCAATTATATTGCCTGAACCCCATGAACACAGCATAATTGCTACCTTACTCATTTTTGGCTCATAACACAACAGAAAGGATTCGGGGTGAATATCGTGTCATAGGAGGCCTTGCATCTGCTTGTAAATTAACCTATCCCCCATTTCTGAACACTTCAACAGGCCAATCAGTGTCTCATTTATTACAAAAGCTGGAAAATGTACAGTTAATAAACTGGGGAACTGAAGGAAAAGAAAGAACTTCTCATGGTTAAAATCAGTGGAACGTGGTTCCTCACTCCTCCCCCCATCTTCAGCCTGAAAACATCTTCCAGTCTCTGTAATAACATCAACAGAAATGGCCAAGAGCCTAAGAAACAAGAAGATAGTTCAGAAAGAGATCAAGAAAAACTGTGGACATGCCTGTCCTTTAATTTGCAATGATAAGGAGTTTGTCAGACGAAGTACTCTATATGCCATTCTGTAGAAACCAAAGTTTAGTGCTTCAATACTCTGATAGCCTAAAAATTTTTGCCTCTTTTCAGCCTGAAAGCCTCTCTGTTCTTCTGTGGAGTATCCCCTATGGAACCTCATAACTGATGCTGTAGCTTATTTGGAGAGATGCTTCCACATATTGAGAAATACCTTTGAAAAATCACAACCAATATATAGAAAAAGAGCAGAAATTGAAGCAGCAGATATGGAAAATTGATGCTTTGTTGACAATTATTAATCTGTTTTTCATTGATCAGGAGAGAAATGCTTTCAGATAGCTGTGTAGTGTGAAACAAGTTTATTTACATTTGGCTTTTGAGTGCATTAAAATGCTTGGGTTTATTTATTCTGAATGTATCAAGATATTGTTTTGCTTCTTTACTTATTAAACACTACTACTCCCTTGCTGCCCAGACTTTCATCTCTTTAATACAGCCTCCAAAGACTCTTTAGTGAATCTATATTTGAGGTATAGTTCTCCTTACAATGAACTGTGTTGAAAAGAATCATCGAGACTTTAGCACAGAAACAAATCAATCTAGTGATGGTAAATAGTTTGTGGTCTCATAGGGATAGCCTCATTTGTTAAAAATTTCAAGATATACAAATGAAATATGCTTTCCCTTTGTAAAGAACTTTATGTAGACTTCATGTGTAGGACACTTAGAATACTTCTGTCTTCCAGGCTGCCAACTACATGAACAATTTAAAATAAAGAACATTATTTAGTATATATTAGCTAAATAACTAGCTTATATATGTTTTAGAAGAAAAAGAATAATGTATCAAAATTATTTAATCAAGATTTAGGTGGGGTTTTTCCTGCAGACAGATGCCTATTAGCATCTGTGGGAATTACTACAGTTCCTAGTAATAATAGTTACTCACCTAGTTACTCACCTAAAACTTTCCAATAAATTCTTTCCAGGGTTTTGTTTTCTTAAGTTTTCTTTCGTGTCTGTTTTGGGCCATCATACAATGCTTGTTCGCAACCAATTGGTCATATTCTAAACTCCAAATTCACAGCCTGAGCTGCTAATTAGATTTTCACATCCAGGAAGTGAGGTTTGAAACTCCTCAAGAAAAAGTGGCATTTAAGAAAAAAAAAGAAAAAAAGAAGAAGAAGAAGAAAAGAAAAAAGTTTTAAACACCTGAGGCATCTTTCTGAGATAAAAATAGATTAATTAGCAGAATTTTGTTCCACCAAATACAACATGAGCCAATACAGTAATTCTTCTATGAAATAACCACAAAATTTTCTAAATCAGAAGACTGATTTCTTGAGTAATGTCAACCTTATAAAAAATCCTCTCTGCAGCTTAATACTTCTTTGCACATATTCTGATTTATAGTCTATTAATTTTCCTGACAAATAAGGGAAAATCTGTACTTTTTTTTTTTTTTTTTTGAGCATTGTTGAACGCTCAGTGCGAAGGTGAGATGAAGTCTAGTCTACTCTCAACAGGGCTGCCAATTAATCTTCAGCTGCAGTTATCCTCAGTTAAATTTACTTAACCTCTACAAAGTTTAAGGGCATGTCTAGCCATGCAAGGCTTTTTAGTTCAGAGAAATGTAAGACTGAGCAAGTTCAGTTAAAAGAAACAGTCTAGCCATTTGGCATTGAGCTTCTCCAGGAGTGATCTGCCCCACTGTGTGATTTACTGTATCAATGGATTTAATCAGTTCATTATCTTTACAAAACATTAGAGCATACCATTATACTGACGACATGGGAGTCAGCCACAGGTTACCAGTTACCATGATCAAAGACGGGTTCTCACAAAGGGACAAGTATTTCTTTGCCTCCTTCTTTTCTTCCTTCATGTGGAAGGAACCAAGGCCAGAGGGACAGGATCCAGTCTGCCTAAACATGGGTATCTACCAGTTCTTGAGATGCTCTAAATTACCAAGACATCTGCACAGGATGGGCAGAGACGACAGGAGTGCACACAGCTGAAGCAGGATTGGACCTGGCTGGAATGCCCCTCTGCCTCAAAGGGGGTTATGGGCATATGTCCAGGCAACTGGCCCTCCTCCCTGGTCCCAGGCTATGTGATCCATTGAAGTGTGTGGAGATCCTTCTTCTGTGTGAAGATGAAAGTTGTGGTTGTGGTGCTGCTAGCGCTGAGCCATAACCTGAGCAGGGAGTTTGACAACGGTCCTTCAAAATTTTTGATGACCAGGGGGCTGGAGCACCTCCCCTATGAAGACAGGCTAAGAGTGTTGAGGTTGTTTAGCCTGGGGAAGAGAAGGCTCCAGGGAGACCTTACAGCAGCCTTCCAGTACTTAAAGGGGGTCTACAGGAAAGATGGGGAGGGACTTTTTATCAGGGAGTGTAGTGATAGGACGAGGGGTAACAGTTTTAAACTGAAAGAGTGTAGATTTTGATTAGATATTAGGAAGAAATTCTTTACTTTGAGTGTGGTGAGACACTGGAACAGGTTGCCCAGAGAGGTTGTGGATGCCCCATCCCTGGAAGTGTTCAAGACCAGGTTGGATGGGGCTTTGAGCAACTTGGTCTCGTGGAAGGTCTCTCTGCCCGTGGCAGGGGGGTTGGAACTACATGATCTTTAAGGTCCTTTCCAACCCAAACCATTCTGTGATTCTATGATTCTAAGTTCTTGGCACAGCTCTGACTTTGTGTGCGTCAGCACCTGCTAAGGCCTAAATTCTCATTCTTGTTTCTGACTTCAATCTTCTCAGCACTAATTCATAGTTCTCATTTCAGCTTCTGTTCCTACTCCACTACTGTCCCTGGCCTACAGCATCAGAAGTGTTTTCTCAGTTATACTGTACAGCTGAGTCATAACTTTAAGACCCTGGACTAGGTTCATGTCAGTGAATGTTGAATTTAAGATTTTCTTCAATATGAAAGTCACACTCAGATCTGACAGAGAATTCTCTGTGCTGGCAGGCATAAAGGTATGTATTTCATTGTTAATTAGCATATTTTATGCAGAGTGACTGTCTAAAAGTGATTAAGAAATCACCTTCTTGCAATTAATTAATGAATGTGGTTCATTAAAGAAATTACCACTTTCTGCCAAGTTACTTTTGAGACAAGAACTCTGCTTCAGTCACGCATACTATAAATAGGCACAGAACTAGTACCTTACCCTACATCCCAATATGGAAAAAAATTATTGAGTTAGCTCAATTGCTAAAGAACAAAGCCAACATATTTTCAGATATCCTGTATAATAACCTCACATAAATACTGAAGCGAAGAAGCCTAATCCTGGTCTTTTTGTTCAGGCATAGTTCTCTTCTAGATTTAGTGCACTGGTTTAGGCCTGAAATGAGCATATGAAAAATACTGTTATTACCCAATAATATGAAAAGAAAATAGACACAATGCTGGTATAGCCTATGATTTGATTCACAGTTAGGAATTTCATTTGGCCAAGACATCTTTTGGGGATCCTGAGAACAAACTCTCCAAAGATTATGCCCCTTATTCCTTCCTATTTCTTGTCTTTCACAGTACCCTAAGGAAATCTGGCCCCAGAATCAGATTGCTGCAGGGCTCATGTATTTGCTGTCTCAGCTTAAAGGTTTAAGTACATCATATCTGCTATGGAAATGAGCCACCATCTTCCACAGTGGGTAATAAAATCTCCTGATGAAGTCCTCAAATTTGTTGAAATCATGGTAATGTTAAAAGAAAAATTAAGGATTTGTGGAATTTACAGAGTTGGACACTAACTCAGGTGTAATGATACACCAACTAAGTGTCTACAAAATAGAAGAGAGAAACTGGGTAACCGAGGAGTCTCAAATTTCCCAAAACATCAGCACATGATAATGTTACTTTCTTAGTTTATGTCATGAAAGCAGAGGGAAAAGTTGCACCACTAAGTCAGGCAAGGGTTTGGATTTTTTTCCTGTGAACAATGTTTTCATTGTGCAGACAGAAATCTATCAATAAAAATTAGAAACAGAAGGTAAAGAGAAAACAAAAGAAGAGGAAAATCATTTAAAATGTTTAAGCAAGAGGTTAGTTTCTTTGTCAATTATATCGAGCTGAATACGGTTTTCATTATCCAGGCAATAAAAGATTTAGAATAAGGGAGTGGTTGTCATGAATTGGAATACTCTGAGTCCATGACATCCAGGACTGTGACCATTTTATGACAACCACATATCCTAGAATAACCTTTTTTGCCATTGCAATGAAATAAGGAATCTTTATAGTATGAGCCAAGTATGTATTTTCCTTATTTGTAAAATTTAAACTGGCAGTTCAGGATGTTTAACAGCAGTTCCAGCTGAGACGTGAGGTTCTTTTGGATTAAACTGCCCACTCACTATGACAATGAAGCAACCAATCCAAACTACACTTTGACCTAAGTAGTTGTTTTCATCTGCTGTAATGAACCCCAGATTCATATGCAGGTCTGCAAACTCAAAATGACAGTAGTTCATTACTCCTTTCAGCATGTATATGTATATGTATACATGCACAGGTACATTTGCTTACCAGGTCAGCACACATGTAAGAATGATGGACTCATTCCTTTCTTTTTGTTAAGATATCTAAATATTTCATGTCCAAAGAAATAATAGTGGGATAAAACTACAGTGGAAGAATTCAAATGTTTTTCTATAAACATATTAAGTTCCCCAGTCATAGTAATGAAAATTGAATCTTAGCTCCTGAAACTAAAATAACTTGTCTGCTTTAAAAGCAAACATTTCCAGAAGCTGGCTTTTTGCTAAACCAATGTAATTAAAAAGCTCAACTTCTGAGCTCTAAAAATCTTATTATCTGTAATTGTGGTAGGTTATGGCTTAACAGTTCTAAATTATTAGATATGAAAAATCCTTTTTAATGCTACACAAAAGTCATAATTTTTAGGGGAAACAAATATAATGATAAGGAGATCAAGAACCAATGAGATGCAAGCACTAGAGATATTGAGAAAACATAAATAATTCAGTGTTTAAAATCTTGATTTAGTATATTTCCTGGGAGAAAGAGGTTTCACTAAACTTCCCATCAATTTATCCCCTAACTGCCACCGTTTTCTAAGAGGCTATGATTTACCCACAAAAGAAAACCACATTTTCAAGAGATCAAGTCATGGCAAAAAGAATATAAAAATGAATTTTTTTTTTTTTTCTTCCTAATCTCAGACATGCCTGATTTTGCTAATTTGGCTGCCTTGTGCCAAGAAGTGGATGGGATTACTACATTCACCTTTGAAAATTTTTAGTTAAGGCCTGGGGTACTTCAGACATAAAAGTAGATTCAGAAACTGTGCAACTTCCCTGTAGGTGAAACAGAATTCTAAACTACAACAACAGAAATCTGAATTTTAACATTATTAAATTTCCTTGATCATGTAATTCTCAAGACCGTTAGTGGATCCTTCCAGAGACTAAGATAAGAAAGGTCTCCTTTTTGAAAGCTACTCACTCGAATAAGCTTTAATTTTTTACATTTAATTTTTGATTATTTGTATTAATTGTGTATTGTTATTTTTCATTTGTATATAAGTACTAACTCAGTTGGTGAGCATTTGGGAACCCAGCCAAGGGATGCAAAAGCCAAATATAAGGAAAAATTTATAAGGAATTTTAATAGTTTATGAAAAATATTGATACATAAAATAAGTTTCAGAAATGTCTTTGACATCAACTGTCAAGCTAGTAGGAAAAATTGCTCATTTTCTTCCCACACTATTGCTAAGAAATCCACTAGTACTTAAGAGTTAGCAATTGCATTGCGTATTTCCTTCTATAATATTTTAATTGCTGTCAAGGCCATGCAGATCCCTAGGTAAATACACTTAATTAATATTTCAGGCAACAAGATGTAAAATATCCACAGAAATCCTTTAGTTGGTAATCAATCTGGGGATAACAAATTGTTGGAAGCTTCGTTGTTTTGAAAGATTCTTCTACTACTTGGTATAAAAGAAACCCTGTTTTAAAATCAAGGCACATTTAATCTATCTGTCAAACCTTTTCATACCAGTAATTGACAGCATGGACATATCATCAATCCAGTATTGCATTACTCTTTGTATATAGTCTATATCAGTTCATTTAGGCACCCCTCATGTTTTTGTGTATGCCCCATACTTCTGACATCTGGGATGATGGATAGTCTTGTAAACAACGTAATTAGTGGTTAAAACTGGAGGAACCTCCCATTCTCTGCAAAAAAGAACAGACCTCTGCGAAGTACTGGGAATACACAAGAAGCTCCATGGAAATTAGCTTGCAAAGAAATTAAATTGAAAAAAGCCTTTTTGGTCTGGTTCTGAGAGAGAGTGTGGTTAACTAAGGAAATATTAGAGTTCAAAGAGTAATATGTTAATGTTCACCAGAAGTGTAATGGGAAGAGGATTTGAAGGAAGTACAGCAAACTCACAGCAATAGCACCTAAAGCCACAATAATTGTGGAAGAAGTCCACAAAGCCTACTTACTTATTATGTGTGAACAGCATTACCATGAGCAAAGAAATGCATGTTGAAAGACATGTCCAGACTTTCTCCTTACTTCAACAGTATCACACAGTTATGAATGAAAACTTTCTGCAGCAGTACAATGAAGGATGATACTTTGCTTTTTTTCCATGTAATAATAGAGGCACCATGTGACATCCTCATTACCACAAAGATGCCACAGATATCTGCTATTTAATCATAAGAGAAAATTTAAATAATCTCAGTTGCTGTGATGTGGCAGTTGCTGGCAAATATTGAATTGTTGCTGGTAAGCCATAGAATCATTATTTTAAATGTGAAAGCAAATACACTGGAGGGGACAGGTAAAATATATTATTGTGGATGTGCTTTCTATCCCAGATCATCTCATGATGCATTATAGAAATAAAAACTTCTTAGTCATATGGTAGTCAGTATCATTGCTGTCTTCTGAGATTTTGATTTTTATCTTTTCTTTACCTTTTTTATTCTTTCTTTTCACCCTTTATTTGGTAAGAGAGGATTCCAGAAGAAGCTTGTGAAAAGCTTGTAATGGCAGATAATGTTAAAGGGAATTGCCCTCTCCATTTAAGAAATCTCATTGTCCGTCCCAAGGTAAAACGACCAGAGATTCATGAAAAGTCATGCACATAGAAAATGGACTGTAGAAGCTGGAAACATTAATTACTATGGAAACAAACTCATTTATAACTGTGGAATTAGTTTGGATTAGGCATACTAAAGTAATAAATGAAACTCCTTTAATATTAGTGAAAATCTCATGGAAAGTGATTTTCATTCTATCAAGTTCTGTTGAGCAAAATATTTTTGGTTAAATTTTTATTTCTAGAGTAAGGAAAAGAAAAACAAGCTATTAAGTACGTCATACAGCTTGAAAAAATAATCCTGCTTATGAGGCTTCAAGTATGTTAATTATCATATGTGTTCAAACACAGGTTTTGTCTCCAATTTCTTGAAACTTTTCTCCAATTCTCCTTTATTAATTTAAAAAAAAATTTATAATAGTGCTAATGTAAAATGAAAATGTTGGTGGCACGTGCTCTTATGAGTTAGTGTATCCTCTGCAATAAAATGTACTGTGAGCCTGCTCCAACTTAAAAAAAATAATTCAGTAGCTTTTTGTAATGGTTTGGACTGTGTCTAACAGCTTTTTTCAATGGGCTTTTCAATAATATAATAAGCTGCAATGCATTGGCTTGTGGCAATATTTCACTAAATGTATGTGGCGGAAAGTGAACTTATAGCATTGTATTGAAATGGGAAAAGGGTGAATTTTACAGGGTTTGTTTTATTAGTAACAATTTTCATCTAGGTTCACTGGCCACATGGGGATCCATCTGTTGAAATTAGTCTTTGAAGGGTAAAGCCACAGCCCAGCCTGCCTAGCTCTATTAAGGTAACAGACTACAAAAAGGGCTGGAGCAAGAAATTTCTACTTCAGGGCTGGTGAACAGTAAAAGAATGTGTGTGCTGTTGGCAGTATCAATCCTTCATCTCTTGACTTGTCATATAAAGTCTATACAGCAAAATGAATGTGTCACTGTAGCACAGCACTGTTGGTTTAGCACAGTGAAGTGCTGTGGTGTGTTTCTGTGTGTACTAGTATTCAGGAAACTAATTCCTCCAGGTTCCCTGGCTCCATACTCTGCTTGCAGGTGCATAGTGACACCTTGCTGATTCTTCTTCAATTTAATTGGTGTTCCTGCCAGCTAGAGAAAGCTGGCACAAATGCACTGCTCATACCTTCCTATTGCTAGGAAGGAAGTTCCCTTGAAAATGTGGCTCAGGACCTTAGAGGGGCTTAGCTTTGTGTAAAGGTTTACTTAATCCTACTTGCATTTCTCTCCGATGCCTCAGAAGAGGGAAGGCCTTAAATACGTGCCTTAGACTGTCAACTATATAAAACTTAAAATTAATTAGAATTTAAATGCCAATGAATCATATTATTTGCACAGTATTCTCGTTTTCTTTCACAACAGAGAGGACAGGTCTCACTGCATCTGTCTCATCGATACAAGTATTTGTACAGCACATCCTGTAAATATATTTCCTGAAAATGTAACAAGTCTTTATTTAGTGTCACTACATTTATTATGGACTTAAAAGTGACCTTAGTGCTACTGGAAGTACTGGTGAGATTGTTTGCAGACCCTCTGGTGTGGCAGCAGTATTGTCTGTAGAGCTCCAGCACAATACAAAGAAAAGAGAAACATTCCTAAAATAAGCAACACCAAAACCAAAAGTAAAACCAAAGGAAGGTAACTGAGAAGACACCAGATTAATAAAGGCCTATGTTCAGAATATTAATACATTATATTTTAAGATTTGCACATCTGAGCAGAGTTAGAAAATGCAGACAGAAACTGTAAGCCAAATTCACCACATCAGTGAAGCTGTGATGAATTCTTCCCAGGTTTTACAACTGCATCAGTCTGTAAAGAGCCCTCAAGTAAGAAAAATTAAATCTATATAGATGGAGGAACTCATCCACCCCCACATGAATTCATCCTTAATAATCCACTGAAACTCATAAAACATAAACCACATCAATCCCCCTCAGTATATAACTAGTTATTAAATGCAAACCCCAATATACCGTAAAACTCAAAAGAAAATGGGAAAATGACACTAGCAATGTACTGTGAATGTGAATGTTATAACATATGGAGGACAAGTTTATAAAACAGCAAGACATGCAGATCTAAAATTAACACACTACAAGGTCCTGTGGAGATTGTACTGGACTTCAGAAAACGGATACTAATTATGCTTAAGAGACTTTTATGAATCTTGGAGACATAAAAAATAAACAATGTGTTCCTGCAGTGCACTTAAAGGTCCTGGTTTTGGTGACACTGCAGTTTAAATTCAGTGTAAAACATCTGCTTTCCCTGCTGTTCCTTTCTCTTTGTTGTTTTTGCTACTTTGGGAGAAGCTCTCTATCCCATGTTGGGAAGATGACTCCTTGGGGACATGTTCCACAGAACGAGAGAACTATTCCAATAATAGTCTCCTCCTCTGCATTGACTTAACAGATGTATGAAAACAATAAGATTAATAACTTTGTTTATAGAGGTTTTTAATCCTTCTTGGTTGGCAGATGCTGCCTCTCCCTTGCAGTGATGAATGCAAAGAACGCTTTGTAACCATAGCATTTATCTATAACATATATAATGTTACAACTCACATTCATGTGCAAATTTAAATGGCTACTCAAAAGAAAAAAAGAAAACTTAAGAAACAGGGGAGGCCATGCTGATTGATAGATACTCGTCCAGGGAATCTGCAACTTCATCTGAAATTTTAAATGACCTTTTGTCGCAGTTTGCAGAAAGCCCCATTCTAATCATGACTTTGCAGAAGGAAGCTCAGACCGTTTGGACAGTGCTCCTGAAGTCTGAACTAGACTGTCTAGAGATGTTCTTTGGCCATTCTTATACAATTTCTATTGCATTTGGCAGAGATTTTCCTACTGCATTCCCTAAATTGTGTGATCAGTTTCATAGAAGTATGCTTAACTTTCATGTCTGCTTGGGGTATTACTCATAAGTTTTACAAAAATGACAACTCCCACTCTCAAACTTTTCACTAATTTTAATGAAGCAGCCACTTTCATAAGTATTACAGCCCCTGCAGATAACACCATTTGTACTAGAGCTCAATTATGTAGCTGTTAGACTGTGCACACTTCTTCTTAGCCTTTTAATGAAGGTCAGCAGAGTAACTAATCCACAGTATAAATTTTAGCCACAGTTGGTTTGTCCTTCTGCCATGCTCCTGTTTCCCTCATTATTTTTCTGATCTGCACAAGCGAGCTGCTTGGAGCAACACCCAAACACCCTGAACACTAGGTGATCAAAGGAGCTAACCACAGGGGAACATTTTATTCTCACATGTTTACAGACAGGCAAACAGCAAGAGCATGAGGCCTTACCACACCTCCTTCTTCACAACAGGACTTCTTCACAGGTGTTGAAACAACACTGGTGTCAGCACAGCTTCCTTCTTGCTGCACACTGGGCTTTCCCATGTGCTCCAGGCTGGAGTTCACTGGGGTGGTAGCATGCTGTTTCCTCTCTCATTACTGTTTAGTTCAGCTTCTAACTAGTCCCTCATGCTGCCGAGCAGCTATTGTTCACCTTTTGTACAGAAAATTGTACTTTCAGGGTATTCTTGCTAAGGCCAATCAGAATTTCATTTTGGGGCAATTATAATTTCAGAAATTCATTTTCAGAAATTTCAGTAATGGAAGGAATATCAGTTTTTCTAATGAGTTTGTATGGGTAACAGTTTACTGAGATATGGAAAGAAATATTTTTTGCAAGTGTTTTCCTCACCAGAAAAATTAAGCTCTTGGTTGACCTGACATTTTGGGGTTTATAAATAAGGGTTAAAGTCAGCGATATTTTAATCCAGGAAAAAGATTCCTCACCTTTTTAAAACATTCATATCACCACTTTCAAAACTCTTCTGGTAGGAAAAGGTTGATTATAATCTCAAAGAAACTGAGCATCCCTTGAAAAGATCACAGTGCTTTCATTAAATTCACTTGGATGAAAGTTAGGGTGGTCTCCCTGAACTGACTACACAGTCGTTGATTTTAAGAGTGGCACTTCATTGTCTTATTTTTAGAAATACTTCCAGACAGACAGAAAAATTTATTTCAACCAAAACTCATTATTTTTTTCAGCTAAAATTTCTCAACAAATTAAATTTGTTTAATCTGAAACTACTTTATTTCTTCAGCCAACTGGAAAATCAATGATTCAAGCAGGTTCTCTTTAGTTCAGCTGAAAGGCACTGAATAACACCCACTCACCAAAAATATGAATGACACATTTTTAATCCCCTAAATCGTTGCTAAGGTACTGGCACTCATTGTTTAAAATAAAAACCAGCTTCCTTGATTTCCCAGTGTTAAAAAATTCTCCTGTATACTTTGTCACATTTTTCTCTAATAGAACAAACTAAGTAAAATAATACATGAGGAAAATCTGAACAGCACTGTTATCTAACTGGTGTATTCACTGTTATATCTGCAAGTTTCTGGTACAGCTAACGCTGTAGTGCAGATTTGCGATTAATCCATAATAATGTATTTATAGAATTACATTGGCTGATACTAAGTCAGTGTAAAGCTAAAGTGGTCTGTCAAGATACCAATTTGAAAACTTAAAATAAAGAAGAAGGAAAATCCAAAAACAATGTAAGTACATGGAGAAAAATATTCCCCCTCTCCCAAATCTATAGACAGCAGACCAGTAGTGGGACTGAATAAGGAACATGGTTGTTCTGCCAACTACATGTGATAGTCTCACTGCTTCGCCTTTCAACTTCCATTTACCAACCAGAACTGGCTTGTAAAGAGCTGGCAGGGGTTGGTGATCATTGGATACTAGTACAGTTTGGTTGTTCTGAGTTGCAATACCTCTCCAAGCTGCTCTCGAGGAGGAGCAATTAAGGGCCACTACTTCCTCGGTCCTGTGCCACACTCACTTAGAATAACCCTAGTTGTCTACAGAACAGAAATCAACTAGTCTTTATACAGCTTCATACTGCTATAAGTATACATTTTATCAAATGATCAAAACACAGCTTAAAAGTAGTACCTCTTTATGAGCCAAGGTACTTTCATCCTACTTCACTATCAGTAACAATACAGCCTAGCAGAATCCAGCCCCAGATAAGAGCTTGCAATCCAAATAAGTTTTCAGGCTTTTTTTACAGAAGTTAAAAGTCACCTCCAGATTAAACATGCTGATTCACAGTGGCTTGGATTGTTACTTTACTGAATCAAGCTTATCATTTTGGAGACAAAGTCATCCATGTGGCATATGTGCAGGAAAGGAACTTTAATACCTAGTGGTGTGCTGTAACAGTCATAACCAAGGACATCTCACTTACTTCAAAATCATTTGCATTTGGTAACAGAACCAAGGACAAATAATGAAGTCCTGAATCCTTCAACAAAAGCAAATGTAACAAATGACCCAGAGCAACTGCTGTTAAAAATCAAGGAACTGTTTAACTCGTAATGGGTCTGATTCCCTGACGTAGGCTCTTAATTCTACCAGCTTCAAAGTTACACACATACAAAATACAGTTGCTAGTATATAACCATGTATTTAGAAACTATGCGCTAGCATACATGATGCCAATGGAAGTTGCTTTGTTACTCAGCTCATATGGACGTAAGTGCTCTTTAATAAGGAAAAGCTCCATCTGTATATGTATGACAATACATATAGGAGCTCCCCATACACTGTAGTATCAAATTCTGGAGTATTCTGTGTTTCTGTCTTTATATTTCTCTGAGGCAGGAAGACATCACTAGTTCCATTTTACATGAATAGAGGTATATTTCCTGCATAGTCATGGTCAGCTTTGTCTGAGTGTGGTTCAGCCAGCCACCCTAAAATGTCTGTAGGATGTATTTTTAGTTCTGTCATTTTTTTGTCCTGCTCTATTTCTTTTTCTGCAAACCCCAGTTTTCTGCCTGGAACTAACCTCTTGCAAACTGGAGCTAGAATACACCTAACAGCAGGAAGTAGGGATCATTAAGGAAAAGATGCTTGAGGCATAGGTTAAAACCTGAGCCAGCAGGCAAGAACAGATGCCTAGAGAGATAACATCCAACAGGAGATATAGGTAGAGTAATCCTCCAGATCACAATGTCTTACTTCTGGGTAGCTGTGTTTTTGTCCAAATCTAGGTTTCAGAAATAACAGAGAGTGACACCTCAAAATTGCATCACAGAGAAGGGAGCCGTTTGAATTCTTTTTTTTTTTTATAAGATCTGAACATCTTTAGGAAGGAAGGATCATAACCTGTATTCTTTC
Source organism: Gypaetus barbatus (assembly GCA_028022735.1). Classification (NCBI taxonomy): domain Eukaryota; kingdom Metazoa; phylum Chordata; class Aves; order Accipitriformes; family Accipitridae; genus Gypaetus; species Gypaetus barbatus. The sequence continues at coordinate 27,286,592 of CM051562.1, read as the reverse complement.
AGTGAATTTGGGTTCGTGCCTTGTACTTCCAATTGAACTTGTCTTTCTAATCTGTCTCCTTCAAACAACACTGGTAAAACTAGTGGTGTGCTGACTTTCATGAAACAGTTGTATTTATATGAAAGATCCTATCTCTTGCCTGGTTTAGAATATATGTGGGACAACCACCAGGATTTGCATATGGCTTCCAGGGTGGCTAAACTTTTCCATAGTGGCCTCTTAGATTGGGCATGGAAGGTAGAAAAAGGCTTATTTTAAAACTTGATCAAACTTAGGTACACGTTCAGTGCTGGCAAGGCCAGCCATGAAAAGATTCTGATTTAGGAAAGAGTAAATTATTCTGGTACTTTGCAGCAGAAACCTCAGTTGGTTTAAGGGTTACATGGGAGTCTTGGGATCATTCTCTTAGGCTGATTCCAGTATCCTTTTCTAGACTTAGGCTAAGTGTTTTTACTTGACGTCATGTTGGAGTTTATACTGTGGATTGATATTTATAAAGTTTAAAGCTATTACTATAAATGGTTTCTTTGTCCCTGTTTAAAGATAAAAGGTCCAATTGCTCATTTACGAGCTCATAGTTGAGCCCAAAATCATGGAATGGAAGAAGCCCTGCAGACAGACTAAACAGGTATGTCCTGTTGACTTATTAGTTCTTTTACAGCACACTCTTGCAAAGAACATGCATGTTCATTTTTTTATTACAGCTACTTCATCCACACTTAGAGACTGCTTCTGACAAGCTGTGCTTTGTTACAAGAAAAATTGCTGAGAGAAGAAAGAGGGCATCAGGGGGTCATTTCCCTTTGTGTACAACTCTTCTGCAATGACAGAACACAAGAGCAGTCATGAAGTCCTGCCAAGTCAAGGGAGGATTGGCAGTTAACACCACTGCAGCCGCATTTTGAGGAGCCATGGCACCACTCATAACTCACACCAACTAGGAGAGAAGTGGGAAGCCTACCTGACACCTTATGGAAAGGGAGCACAAGATCCCTCACCCTTCTTTCTTCATTTGCCACAGACCTCTGCTCATCTCTGCGCTGACCTGTGGGTTCTGGGTGCACATGTAAGGTTTTCTTCCCCGCACATGGGAACAGAAAGTGATCTTACAGCAGGAGAAACAGATATGGTCATGCATAAGGTCAATCATCATAACCTTATGTGATTTTAGCTGTTCAGTGAAGAGTGGTAGCTGCAGTAAGAGGCAAACACAGGAGGTATAATGTGCATTCCTGGAGGAGGTTTTTTTAGGGATGCACTTCAGCAAGTGTCTGCAGCATCTTGCAATATGACCAAAGAATTCCTAGCTGAGATCTGAAGGCAGCACTATATATAATACATTATCAGGATTAAATCCTTAGCATTCTCTTCATGACCAAGCAGTATCTAAGAAAACACATAAATGCAAAAGCAAATACTTTTCAAAGTAGTCTACTAGTAATTTTAGCATTTATACCTCCATAGCGCACTTGAAGCCCTTATGCCACCCCAAATATTATTTATTATTTGAAAGTTTATGTCATTTGAAAAATCTGAGGTTGTTTAAGTGATTATGGCACCAGAGGACTTAATGTGCCTTAAAACCATACACTACTCTGAGGATTTTAGGCAATTTAAACACTTACGCCATCATAAAACAGTTTAAGTGCTTAGACTATCTTGAATGTTTAAGGTGGTCCAAAAGTTCATACTACATCATCTGGGGTGGTTTGAACAGTCAATTCTTTGTCAGAATACTGTTTGAGCATAATTTGTAAATTATCTAAAAATTTTCTAAAAGTGGAACATTACCTAATAACTAGATGAAACTTCACAGCAATTACAAAAATATTTTTACATTATTATTATTACAGAGTTAGTTCAAGCTAATATTAGCATGTTACCACTGCTGATGAGCACTGTTCTCCAAAAATACAACACAGGCTTTAATTTCTAAGCACAGCAAGATTTCTGAAACCTGGGACTCAGCTGCTAGCGGGCTTTAATTGAGACTCACCAGAAGTTTTCAGCATTGGTTATAAAAGTCATCAAATAAAACATGCTAGCTACTTTTATATACAATAAAATTATGCAGTCTGTAATAACCTAGTTCTTCTAAAGAGTTTCCACCTCTGATTGGAAAGAAAATTTAGAATTTCTAGCACACAAATAAAGATTTTTTCTTTACGAAAACAATATATGCTTCAAAAATCATGTGTGTCCAGTGTTGTGAGAAGAGTCAGCATGACACACTGTCACATACCTGTCAGTTTTCATCACTGTTGCCATCAGAATAATGAAGTGTCATGCAAAACAGGTTATCTAATAACATAGGCTAACATTATTTGTAGATGGCGCAGATACAAAAATTACTTTTAATTAATAGTCTTGTCTGTGTGTGACTTCTGGATATTCAAGACAATTTCACTGCTTTCTGCTGCAGATGTGCAGGGAACACTGTAAAGTTTGAACTATTTTCTCTCCAGCTCCTACTAGACTAGCAACAACTTTAAATAAAAGCATAAAATCTTGACACTCTTTGTCAGCCTTATTGGCCACATCATGGTGGGATACAAAAATGAACTTGATGGAGAGAGCATATCTTTCTCTCAGCTGTGTTAGTGTCTCTATGTGGTAGGAATGGCAAATACTTAAACAGTACAGTAAGCTTGAAGCATTTCAGCAGTTAACTGAAATCATCCAAGAATATTGGGGGGTTAGTTGGTTAGAATTTGCAAACATATAGTATTTCAGTCCCAAATCTTACACATCTACTTCTAAAGTCCCTACAGTAGACATTTTCTTTCACCTTTAGACGAACAAATTTTTTGTCTTGCCAGCATCTAAATAAAAGTATGAAAAATATCCTGATACTTGTTTGGGCACTAGTCTGAAGAGTAATGTGTAAAAAATCTCCTCAGATCTAGAATGCAAAGTACTAAGCCACACTGGGAAAATTAGCTTCACTGAAGCTCCCATCAAAAAAAGGAATCTGATACTGCTTCTACACAGCTCTCATTCACTGTTCTTTTCTCACCATCTCCCACCAATTGGTAGATGCCTATAATAGTATTTCTATACACACACACTAAGCAACATCATCTTATTATGCTTGGGGGTTTTTTATGCTAATGAAACAAAATCACTCTAGCAAAGAACAGAATATTTACTGTTCTCATGGCTAAACAACATCTGTGGAAATCTTTGTCAGTCAGGATCCTGAACAAGCCTCTAAGTCTTACTGGCAAAAGTGCATTCATACACACAGAGAAATACCTGACCAGATTAAAAATTCTGTCCCTATTAAAATTATATGGGATGTACTCTGAGCGGACTTAATTGGTATTGATCTGGGAGAAGTATCAGTGTAATACCCACAATTAGTTGTGCAGATCTGTTCAGTCTCCTTTACAAGTGCAGCTCTGTGAATAGCTTCAGCAAGTTAAACCTTAAAAGCCATTCAGATGGGATTCAGGCATTATTCTTTAATTATTATTAGAACTGAAGTCTAGAGTGGGAGAAAAAAGCAATGCTGAGCTAATCACACTCTTATTCTAGTCTCATAGGGAGACTTCATTTGTGAGTTTCCCAAAAAGGATGACATAGCTATCATGGATTCATGATTCCCACAATGCATTTCTTTTTCTCTTCATTAACCTGTCACTAATTCAATCTGTGAAGGCTGTGTCATAATCATATCTTACAATTCTCCCCATTACTGTGAACAAATTACAACATTTTTCATTTCAGAAAGACTCCACTATTATTTCTGCTGTTGATAACAAGTTTATAAGGTAGAGGTCTCAGTCCTTCCAGCCTCTGTCCCTAACTTAAAGCCATTTCTTGAAAACACAGAAAAAATTTACACAGAAAATAATAACATCCTTCATCACATCTATTAGAATGATGTTAGCTCTTGAATTTAGGAAAGTAATCTATTCTTTTTCATGACATTGTTTCTTTCGTAGTTGTACTTGAACATGTTTTTTTTTAAAAAAGACCATTCAAATTAAAATTAAAACCTGAACATGTATATGATCTAAGCTAACAAAAATAGAGATCTCTAGCTTGGTGCAGAACTATTATTGTTAAAGCTAAAATGAAGCCACTTCTGAGACTGGTTTGCTCAAAAGGTTAATAATATCAGACAGCTTAGCACACAGAAATCTTTTCATATTCATTGGCAGTTGTCAAAATTGTTACCATCTGATGACTGCTTCCCATTTGAAAAAAAACGGATTCGGTGGTCTCAGTTCTCTTTTCAGGAGACCCTAATCCACTTCACAAAACATAACTGCATTTGTCACAGGATGACAAAAGGGCCAAATCTTGAATATTTAAACAACCAAATTAACTTCTCACTCCTGAAAGTACCAAATTCAGGCATGGGTTGTCCATTGGAATCTTGCAGAATCACTCACTAAACCGAGGACTTTGGTGGTGAAAATAGTCTTTATTCTCCAGGACCACAACTCTAAAACTGAAATACTACCTAAAATGTGATGGTGAATATATCATAGAGTAATAAGGTTTATGTTATCTATAAAGTAATGATGCTTACATTTTAAACATATTCTCCAGACACTCACTGAGACTTTATTCCATTTGTATATTCCTGATCTGTCATCTCCAAATTCATTTTGCAATTACAAGGAGCAAATCTGCCCATCCTAGACATATAGTCTCAAATACCAGAATACTTGGGATATTATTGATGGCAGAAATTTTAACTGTACCTCAACCTACAGTTCACTTCCTGGTTTGTTTGATTGCCTAGAACCATCATGAGTAATGCTGGGGTATGTCTATGTTATGTCTACATTAATTCAGTGAAATAGGAGCTGATCAGTAGGTTGAAGCAGCTGGTGCTTAGCCCCCACAACTACATTATTTGCAGCTCAGGGCCTTTTCTTCAGACACATTTAGTCTGGCCTCCTGATATAGCACACCATAGAAGTGTAGCAATGTTGTCCAAAAAAACAGCCTAACACTCAAATTCCACTTAAAAGTTGGAACACATCTGGTGCACACCTGGAGTGAAGTTTGCAGTTTCTTTTTTTTAAAAAAGAAAACTATTTCACCCACACCAAAGTTCTGTGAATTGAACCGACTCTCAGTAACTGGAAATGATTGAAAGGTTTGCTTAAAACTGCACTACTGCTCCAAATCAAAATGCTAACTTCGAGGGAACTAACATTGATTCCTTTCATGTTCCCAAAGTGAATACCGATAGATCGAAGCCATGCAATAAATGGAGTCAGAGAATGAGCAAAACCAAAAGTCAAGCACTTTCATGCATTCTGAATCTGTTGTGCAAAAGTTGTTTTCACCTTTTGCTTTAAGCAGTGAGCTATCACGAGAGAATTCTGTACATCTGTTCACTATTAGCTTGGTTAGCTGCTTTATCCCCAAACACTTGCTCACATGGTATACAACCAAACATTAATGTAATACTTTCCTTTTGAACAGGACGTAGATGTTCTGAAGAGCTGTGTTTTTTCTATACTCTAAAATCTCTCACTGTAACAGTACCTCTAGGGTAAATGTCTCCTTTCCTGTGCCGCTTTTGTTTTCAGTGTGCAAATCTACAGAGCAAGCTGTACATTCAGCTTAGTTAAAAGAGTCATACACAAACAAAAATTGCCTTTTATTTGGCATTACAGCCAGGTGAAGGTCCATTTCTGAAAATAAAGCCCTAGAGATGTAACTTACTGTTAGTAAGTCATGCTGTCCAGAATGGCTTTGTTCTGAAAGATGATTAAGCAAACATGAAACATTCTTATTCAAGATAATTTCTGAACTTGATATGATTTCTACCTTTGTAAAGCTGGTATGATAACATGAATATGATTTTTTTAATCCTGATTTAATCATTGCATTTATTTATTTTATTTTCAGAAATAAAGTCAACTCTTCCACAGCAGAATACTAGCAAAGTCCTATATTCACTGTGTATCATCAAAAGATATTTTTCAATAAACATCACGTTATTGCTACCACTGCAATTTTATAGTAGTCTATTTCTGACCTGTAAGTTTAGATAGGTGTCTGTGATGGATCGTATTTTGCATTACCATGCCTTATCTATTTATAAAAGGGATAAGCAAATACACATCTCTTAGACTTCTTGACACATTCATAGCTGTTGGTTGATGTTTTATTAACAACAAAAATATTGGTATATAAATTATAAGCACGTAACAAACCTCCATGTATCCATCCATATCCCCACGTACACAGCCACAACATGCAAGTAGAGATGCTACAAGAAGTCTTCAGCATGAACACCTGCAAAAGCATAGAATAAACAAGGCTTCTCCAGGCAACAAATTCGTTAGGGACCACAGATGACTGATAGTAGCATCAGCAGCAGAAGGCAATTCCAGAACTTCACCTGCTTGCCACTTCTGGAGCTCCAGCATAGAAGGGGACCAGGTTCACCACAGGAAAAGGGGAAACCATGCTGTGATTATTGCTGAATGCTGTTTTCTTACCTGACACTATCTTAGAGAGGCACCTGGAGTTAATTTCCCTCCTGCCTTGCCCCTCTTGTTGTGTAGGTGACCAACATGACCTTCTAAAGGACCAAATAAAATCCCCCTCTGCATTTAAGGTTGCTGTTCGGTACCGAAAACATGGCTGTCAATATCTGATATTAATTTTGTTTACATCTGCCCTTTCCACAAAAAAAAAGTTTGTTCTTTCTAACTCTTTTTCCTCTGTTTTTCTGGTTTTATAATACAGTTTTTCTGTTTTCTTGTTGTTTTATGTACTGTAAGTACCCCGCTACTGACAGCTTCTATTATTGATAGATTAGCAACTGGAATTGTGGAAACACTGGACAAGTACAAGACCATTTTTACTTCCTTTAATTAAACAACTTAATATGCATTTGATTTTTCATTGGATTTAATAAAAATAAGCACTATAATTTTAGTCTCCAAGAAAGACCACCATCCTACCAGCTTGCATATGTTTATGTAAGCATCCTGTCCATTGAAGTTAGCATATGTACTTAAATTGAAATCTTGACATAAAACACATCAATGTTCTCAAGAGCAAGATCACTGTTTTCCATTCTCTGCCTCTCTGCCTCATTTCAGTGACCTAACTACTAATCCTAAAGTAGGAGAACAGTGCAAAGCATGGGATGCCTTCACTTCCAGATGACAGACACTGCATCTTGCTGTTCCTCTTCCCTAGATTACTTGTTATGTTTCTGGTGAATCACAGCTGCATGACAGTCCTCCAAAATATACTGACTCCTTGCTGCAAACTTGCATCCACACCAAACAGCCCTGGACTGACAGGTCTTTTATAGGATGAAAGAGGATGAAAATACATGTGGATGTTAGACAAACCTCAGCTCTATTTTCTCTACAAAACTGCATGAAAATTATGATATAAAGCTATTACAAGCAGAGGATCTGGGACACAACAGTGTCAATCATTTTGTACATTTTCTGTTATATGCAGTAGTCTGTGGTTATGTGCTGTTATTTGTGATATAATATTATCAGGGAAATTAATTATGCCATGGATTTTATCTAAGTGTATTGGCTTGCTTCTTGCTCTTCGTTGCAACTAGTACTGCAGATGTATTCTCATTCAGAAACCCAAGAGTAGGAACAGTAAAGTGTTAATTTCTTTCCTAAATTGAATACAATAAGGGGGAAAATGTTTTTCTGTTCTGCTAAAATAAAATAAAAAATGCCTTGCAACTGAAGAGTTGTTAATCCAGTATTAAAATCGTTCTTGTTTAATGAAAGGATTCTTTGTTCATCGTCTTCTTCTTCCATATGCCATTGTAAAACTCTGTGTTTCAATACAGGTCTGACAGACCTCTTTGTACTGTACACTGTCATTCCAGTTGTCCTTAAGAGCCACAAAACAATAGCAAAGATTAATTTATTGGCCTACAGATGAAAAAAGAAATAGTGTTTAAAATGAGGTCTAAGTAATTCTTTTTTTCAAAAACTGAAATGCGGTACAAAAACTATTGGACATTGGAAAGAAATTTTCTTCATTGATTTTTATTTTTATTATTATTTACAAAATTTCATAAAGCAAGCCAATACAAACAAAGTAATAAGACAATGAAACTCATTAACCTGAATTGCTTGCATTATACACAACTGTAGCACTGTTGAACCAGGTTTTTTTATGCTCTGGTGATCATTTATAGGTAATCAACATTCCTGTGGAAAGCTTGAGTGAAAAATGCCTTAGGAATTAAAGCTAAATATATAGCACACTGTGTTGGTAGGGACTGCACTTCACAAAGCAATTCTCTGTACATTGAACTGTAAAGGTAAAAGGTAGTTTCCAACTATTTGCCATTGTAATTACATGATCAGATATTTTTAGAGAACATACCATGGCTAAGTGTCCAAAATGTAATGGTTAATAGGCAGCAAATTAATTAGCTATCTGGCTTTTCAGTTACAAGGGAAGTCCTGTTCTTCATGCTGTCTTTTCTGACACACTAACCTTGTGTTTGTAGTATCATTTTGGGCCATGTTACTGTAAGTATTGGGACAGGCACACAAGATGAGAATTTGATAGGTCATCTTGATATCTCTCTTCTTCTGTTATAAAACAAACTGTTCCATAAGGGGCAAATCTGGGGATAGAGATAACTGGGGTAGCATTGTTGTGAATTTCCCAGCATCAAAGGCTCTACTCTCCCAAACAAATCATCCTTAGTGTCACCTGCAGTTTGTAGTAGCATGTAAAGAGAATTCACATATGCACACTTCACAGCCAAACATAAAAGAGTTTTAAATCTTTCCCTGGCAGATTAATTCAGTGACTGTGTCAGATATTTCATTGAATGATATTTACTAATGCTCATACTTATGGTTTTAATAACAACAAAATGAAAAGCTACTCTAGCTTGTTTGTGAGCCCACCTTTTTCCAAACTGTTGTAACTTTTCAACTTTCAGTATGTCTCATCATTAGTCAGTATTTTATTGGAAAAATAAATTAGTTCAGAAGGGAGAAAGTGGAAAGGACAGCTAACAAAGTCCTTTTTTTCTGTCCTAAGAGTGTTTTGGGGTTTTTTATATGTTCATTTTGGTAGGTGTTTTTTACTGAGAAGTATGTAAGTCCATCTTCTCTTCACCTGAAATCCTTACCTCTGATTACCTTAGAAGAATATAGTAATGTCACAACTAAAAGATGACTCCAAGAGGGAAATAGCATCAGAGGATGAATACTTACAAGAATAACACTCCCTTTGATTCTAGGATCCCTATTAATAAAAACCTGAAGGAAGTAGGAGTTCAACATTTATTCCCACTTAATGGAAAATTAGTCTGGATGCATTGACGTGTACACTACCGGATGCATTTTCTTTTATCAATCAGAGCACTGGAAGGCCTCTTGAAAGTGTCCACTTCTGGAGCTTGGCAGAGGGTTTTCTCAGGAGTAACTAAGTAGTTGTTCTCAGGAGAACACTCTCTGGCCTGGTCTGGCTGGGATGTTGGATGTTAAACACCAACAGTCCTATATGGAGCAGATAAAGTTACCAGCAAGGGAAAGACATTTTGCCTCTATAACCCTACTACAAATTCCTCTGAGTTAATTTCTTCCTTTCTTTTTTAAGATACATATTGCCCACCCTTACTCCCACCTCTTACTCCCACCCATTAGGAGGAACTACTCATAGTGGCTCAGCCTGGGGTTAAGTTGTTTCCTACTACTTTCATACGCCATTGTAAGGCTAAGCAACCATATCATAAGGACTTCAGCAACTGACACATAACATGCTGGAGAACTACAACCAAAGTTGTGAGTCATTTTCTCCTAATAAGACAATGTAAGGCAATTTTGAGAATAATGTTACATAAATAATGATCCGTTGATTTTCACAGAAATGTAAGCAGAATCACTGTCTATTGCTGGTATATATGTATAGAGGAGTGCTGATTAAAATTAATTCTAGAAAAACAGATTCTTCAATTTCTTGGTGTCAGAGTGTATTGTAGGCTAGACAATATACTCAAAGACACACACTGGCTTATATAAGAAACAGTGTTTGATTGAAACCTTGTGTGTTTCAGTGTTATTTTGACTAGACCTTACATATTGACAAGACAGGAAGAAAACTTCATAAATAAAATTTGAGGAGAACCAAATTTGTTCTTAGTATACATCCAGCAATTTGTACAGGCTGTGTTTTCCCACAGTGTCATCATTACCATAGACAAAACAACCAAGGAACGCACCATCCCTAAATATAAACTTTGCAAATATAACAACATTTGGTTCTAGGCTGGACTTTCAGATCAGGCTATTGTACCACCTGCACAACAGTTCCTCTTCATTCTCCATTTTAATGGATTGAATCTCAAATCACTGATCATCAACATTTTGTCCCCCAAGGTCTGCCTTCTTGAGATAGAAAGCAAGCCAAACATAAAGGCTTCATTCTGAAAACTTTATGTGTGACCTTCTCCCGTTCACCCATGTATGTGAAATCAATTCCACATGAGAGTTTTGGGATTAACTTCATTGGACGTAGGAGTTGAATTTAGAGACATAAGTAAACAACTCACTAAAACCCAATAGATTAAATATACCAGTGCATTTTTAATTCAAGAAGTCTGACTCCTATCTATAAAAAGATAAACAAACAAAAATACCAACATTCAGATCCACCAAGATAAGACTAATTGCATACTGAATTCAAAGAACGAATGTCCAGATTTTTTCTTACTTGTTCTCTCCCACCTTGAGTATCCCTTTTTGTTTCTTTCTTGTGCATTGTTTATGCACATGATACTTATAACATTTGTAAGTTGATGTTGAATAATTTCTAAATTAAGAAGACCAGGGTGAAGTTTCTACCAGGAAGCTGGCACTAAAATATTTGTTCCAGAAGGATTTATTATGAACCTCAGGTCCTGAACGTTAAATACCATTTGAAGACTCTTGATTAACCGACAACAAAGTCCTGGAGTGCCAGTCTCAAGTAACATGAGGCAAAAATGTTGCTGGAAGCATAATGATTATTTCAACAGATCCCAGAAAACACTGGAGATATGGATAAGTAGGGGAACAATTTCATAGAGAATCCTTTCCATTTTTGTGACAGACTGATAAAATGACATAGAAAATGCATCACTGAAAGAGTAGGATCAATCTGAATTGGGATATGTCTGTAGTAGCAAGGAAATAAAATGTTGCTTGTGGTTTCTCTTACACAGTCATGCTGAGTCCACTTTTCTGTCATGTCCCACATGTCCCATAAGCAACCAGAAGTTACATGTTAAATAACAGACATCTGAGATCCTTTACTCTTCCTTCTAGGTCAGTCAACCACTCGAAAAGACAGGCTGCAGAGACTGTTATCTAATAGTGGATTTTTCCTCACTGTTTAACATCCAACCTTTAGAAGCCGCACCTAAAATATGACCATAAAAACATCAGCTAGAATTTGCTATAATTTTCTTTACTTCCTGCACTGAGATAATGGCATAGAAACACAGTAAACACTTACTTCCTCACCTCTGTTGCACACATCATAGATAGAAAATATTCTAAGCTTATTTTCCCAGTGCAAGTCAAGACATGCTTACAAGGTGAGTCAAGATGGCTGGAATCTTCTTCCAAAGACCCTGATTTTTTCTGATGTTTTACAATCTGAACATTCCATTGGGTGTGCCTATGGCACAGTGACACTGGATCAAATCAGAGATGACACAGCTGAATCCAAGAGAGAACATGTATATACCTAGAAAAATTCACTGCCCATGACTAGTGCTGGATCAGGCCTTGGAGGCACTTTAGCTTCAATGTGACAGCATTGCCCTTGAAGGTACATCTCCCAGTTCTGGCATGCATTGCCTTTTCTACATTGTTTCTGGTGTGCGATCAACTCAGTCAGTACTAGGCCACTTGTTACACTGGAGAATGCCATACAGTGCACTATTACCCCTGATAAATAATGTGTAATCCTTCAGCATCAAAATGACTGCCTTTTTTTTGAAGATAAAGCTCTCTTTAGATGCTGAGATGATGTCAGGGATCAGAAGCAATTTATACCATGACTTTCTCATCTTTCTGTCACTTCATTACTATTGGCTATCCTGCACTAGAAGACTTAAAAAAAAATGCATGTAGTCAGATAACCTCATATTTTATCCTATTCTAGACTAATCAAAGTGCATTCATGCTACTATTAACCTCATCAAATTACAAGGTAAGTAATTTTCCTTCTACTCCTGCCATTACAAAAGCCAGCCTTTCTGCATTTGCAAAAAAGCTCTATGACATACTGACACTTTATATATGCAGCAGAAAGACAGCCAGACCATGACTTCTAGGCTGTCCTTCACATTAAGAGGGTGAATGAACAGGTCTGTCTTTGCTTAGGCAAAGCAGCAATTTCATTTCTCTGGTAACAGTTATACCTCTATGTCTCCAGTTCCTTCGGATGACAGTCCAAGTGCAAATGACATAGGAGAGCAACAATAAACTTCTAATGACAACATTAGCTCATTCCAAGTAGGAAAGATTTACCCCCCACAACAGTTTAACACACATTTGTCCTTTATTTTAAAGAAAAAAAAAAAAAAGAGCAAGAAGAAAAAAGGTGGAATCACAGCATCAATATGAATGTTTGCCAATAAAGAAACTAATCTAACAGCTTACCACATATACATGTCTGTTTCAAGCATTCACCTTTACAAGGTCTCTGCTAAAGGAGGAAGAATAAACTGATCTGATTATTAGTTATGATTTTGTTTCTAGTAGTCCTTCTGGTGACCTCATTTTTTTCCAAGTGTATACCAAACCAAGAAAGAAAGGATTCTCAAATCTGATTCTTAAGCCACAGTGATTTATTTTCAGGTGTACAATGTAAAAAATTTTAAATGAGCCCTTTTTGCAGACTAAACATTGAACACTGAATTTCTTCTCCCTTCAAGATGTGTTAAATTGTGTTCCCAAAAAAAGCAAGGCACTCAGAATCACTGACTGATTTTGAAAACCTATTTCATCATTACACCAGAGAACTGATATACCAAGGAGTGAAAGTGATCTGACACAAAGGTTGAAAAACAAAACAAATGAGCTAGACAAATGGTAACTACACTTGTTATGCTAATACCAAATTTTAATGAAGACCTAGCATTAGTAGTAATTTTCAAATTTGTTCACCTACACAAATGTTACAGTATGTAGCTCCCTAAATGGATTTATTTTGGTGTAAGCAAAATCTAAGATAAGCTCTAAAACTCTTCATTTTTATACTGAATTACAATATTTAAAACCTGGATTGACAACTTTGACATTGAATAGCTCAACTTAATTACATTTTTCTTTTTCTCTTTTTTTTTTTTACACTATGAATACCTGTGCCATAATAATATTGACTAGCAACTCATCACATAGAAAACTTTTCCACTGGCTGGCATGTTCTGTAAAGAAATGCATTTGTCAGTCAGTTCTATTACTATTTGTAAATTGCTTTCCATGGAACAAAGTCACAAACATCTGAACCATACATTTTTAAAAGAAAGATTCTTTGTTTTATTGCCTAAAAAGGCTGAAGGAGAAAATAAGCCACAGGCAGGGTCATTAGAAAAATAAAATAGTGCAGGACTGCGTCTATGTAAACCGCATTACTAACTTTAAAAGGTTTCATCTTGAATGTTAAGAATAAGTCATAAATAATGGGCACTTCGAGTGTATGCTTTTTTCTGGAGCAATTATGTATCTATAACCTTAATGCAAGCAATGAATAGAGACAGGTTCTTAATGAACAGCAGGAATTCAAGAGAAGAAAAACAAGCAAAAAACCTGAGAGGCCACCTGAAAGCTTCCTACCTTCCAGCAACACTTTTCTCTCTTGGCTAGAATTCAAGTGGTCTGCTAACTAACATTTTCCCCCATATCAGACTAGAGCCTCATAAATGACGTTTTCTCCTTGTCCTACAAAAAAGGAGTTAGATTTATGAGGAAAATCTTTCCCATGCAGTTTCACCAGGCTCAGTCTGACTTACGTGGTTCTACATCTTCACTACTTCATAATCACACTGAAGTTCAGGCAAGTGCAAAAGTCTTGCAGAAGTCTTGATTGTAGGAGTAAGAGATTTCTACTAATGCATATTTTATTGTTACTTTCATTTGGAATCTATCGGTTTTTATTTGGCAAATGCTGGTTCATCCCTTTAACTACTGTAGCTTAAGGCAACACTTGCATGTTTTATAGACAGTGCTAAACATCTGTTTGTACACTCTTCCTTTCACAAGATGATTTCACGCTACATTTCTATTAGAATCAGCTCTTCTGCTGAGGAGATTAGTACCTCTTGGGGTCCTATTTGGTGAGGGTTTTTTTAATCTTTCTCTCCTTTACTTTTGCCTGCAGCTAGACATAATAAGAGCATCCCAGATGCTAAGTCAGAGGTGCCTCCTCTCCTTTCTCATACTGACAAAGAAAGAAACGCAGAGCTTTAACATTGGGTAACACATACTTTGTTGGTAAAATGTGGATCAGAGGCCAACAACATAGCATCCTGGAAAATGTAGTTTTTCAGGTAGTTATGAGTCTCTAGCTCTTAAACCATTAGATACTGAGAGTGTCATACAGATGGCACATTCAGTCCCTGTGGAGTGATGTTGCTGTCAGAAACACTGTACCAGATGTACAACTAAGGAACACCAGCACTCGTGGCTGGAATGAAAATTCTGGGAGGCAGAGAGAGTGGGAATGCACACAAATGGATCAAACTTAATGGTTATTGTGACAGTCCTTCCATAATTACGGTAAACAAATTTAATGAAAATGAGTCTCTGCGATCTAAAATCTTAAATATAAATTCATCAAATGTATGAAAGTCTACATATTAAGCAAAGAGGGCTTACCAGTTGTGGGTTTTTTTTAACTGCGCCAATCAATCTGCCCTTTGCTAAATTAAACATTGGACTACAGAAGTTTAGTGCTACTCTCTTTTGGAAATTTAACATACAGGTGACTTTCTGAAACTTCTGATAATGTGTCTGTAAATATCACTTCAGTTTACCATAAATAAATCAAAATTATGTTTGCCCTATTGTAAACAACAGATTAGTTCTCCATCAGTATAACTTATAATGCTTGCTAAAGAGTTTGGTAGCAGTCAGTATCTGAAAATTCTGTTACTCGCCAGTCTAGTAAGTTTTCGTACAACTCTCTCACAAAAGATTTTACAAGCTTGATAGATCTATCCATTTCCAGCCACTGCTCATCTGCATCAACTACTCAAGAGTTTATTTATTCCCAGTAAATCTTTCTTTACTTTTCTTCTTCCTGACTTTAACCTCATTGGGAAAGTCCCACTATTACAATATTAATTCACAGTCTCCTTCACCTGACATTTTCAAACAGATTCTGTTTCAAGACAATACTTCTTTGGCTAGTCTTCTGTGTTTTCTCTCTTTTCTCCTTCTTTTCCTGCCTTCCAATTTACACTTGGTGGAAAAATCTTAACTGAAAAAGGTATTCATTTAGTACTGAAATCACTGCATTAAGCGATATCTATGGCTTCTCTGACATGTATCTTTAGGGTGCCGATTCTCCTGTGAGGATATTTTTCTGTAATTTGAACGCTACAGACTAAATCAAATCAAGATATTCTGATCACAAGAGTGTTCACTGCAAAAGGATGACATAGGAAAAATAAATCATACCATCTCAATGAATGACATCAGGAAAGACAAGTACAGAAAATAATATGCTAATATTAGCACTGTATACAATTGTCATGTCCCAGTTTCTCAGGACAACGACTCAGGTTCGCTAATTCCCAGGTCGGGATTAAGGTGAAACAACACCAGGGATCCTTTAACTCACAAAACTGAACTTTTATTTGCTCCACAACAAGAATTGCTATGAAACTACGTCAGTAAACTGTGTAACATGTGCTAACCATACGTCACCAAACACATGCTACAAGCCTTGCCTATTTGGGGATCAGTTCAGGGAAGAAAATAACGGGAGCCCTCCTGTTGAGTCACAAGGTTCAGAGCGGACCCCCTTGCTTTCTGGACTCCCTCTCAGTGAGGAGCCCAGGGGTGGCTGAATCCACTCCTAGTCCCAGACATGGTCAATGGTTTATGTCTAAAGGGATGAGGTGTAGGGATCACAGAAAAAAAAAAAAAAAAAAAGACAGAGACAGAGAGAGAAAAGAGAAAGATTTCACCAGTCCTGGGTCTAGCTTTGGTCCAGACAGCCTAGAGGTCCAGTTCCGGAGGGCGCGTGCATGTGGGGCTTCAATTCGTGTCCTTTTATAATAATCCCCTTACCCCTACTTCAGGCAGGCACTCAAACTTACCGGGCTAACTAGGTGTCATGCATGGTTTGTGCTTCCAGAACCTTCGTGAAATGGGTCGGTGGGCTTGGGGGTCATTTGGGGAGTAACTTCTCCCTCCCTGCAGGTACGACCATTCTTTGACCTTTGGCCATACAAGGTGAGCTGCCCCACTCAGCGTATTAGAACAGGGAGCTGTGCATCCTCCGGCACGGCATGGCATGGCACAGCACAGTGCGGCACAGCACGCCCTCCATAACTCTCACCCACCTGTGGTTCGCTGCTGTGCAGGGTTCGCTGTTATGCAGAGTGCACCATTAAGCAGAACTTGACCCACCACAGTCTTTGAGACATTAACTTGTTCAGGCCCTCACAACTATGTTGAGTTTATTTTATTTCAGAAGCATTATTTCAGTATCTCTACACAATTTAGTATAGTATGGGAATACACTTAACTGCACTGTGGAAATACTAGACCTAACTATCAGGACTAACTAACACAACATTTTTGTAAGGCAAAAGTGGCCTTTCTCCCACCTGTAAGACCTGGTTCAAAAGGCAGCTTCCTAATGTTAGGATTAGTTTAAAATATAAAAAGTCTAAAAAGTCACACTTGCAGGACAAAACTACATCCCAATCAGCTCTCTTTGTTTGTACTGTACAACCTGTACTGATACTGCATTGTGGAAAAATTTCCTGATTCACTGTAAACTTGTTTTCATTGAAGTAATAAAATTATTTATTTTAAAATTGTACCGCTGAAACTTTATTCTTAATTTATCAACAAACTGTTCTTATCTCATCTGGAACTGAGCAGTTTTTGAAACTATTTTTTCCAATGTAAACTTCTAGGTTATGACACAGTTTTGATTTTAAAAAATCTGAACAATTTTACCCCTGGTTTTGAAACAACTTTTTTTTTTTTTCCCCCTCCCTTTCTTTTTCCCTTTCGTGACTGACTCCAAATTCTTGAGCTTGAAGAAGCAGCCAGTCAGCCAGTCGAGATAATAAAGATTCACTGTAATACCATGAGAATAGGCAGCTTTTTAGTACCAAAAAGTGCTTTTCTGAGTGGCACTTCTTGAATTTCCAAAGTAAAGATAGAATTCCCAGGGTCTCATTAATCTTTACCTACTTCCTGTTTATGTTTGGACTGGAAGTACTACAAGACTACACTTCCTCACACCTGCACCAGCAGCTGGACTGAGACAGTATGCAAACAGTTAAAAAAAAAAAAAAAAGACAAATAATTGTGGAACTTTTAAAATTCAGAAAGAATTTAAAAGAAGGTAAGTGTTGGCTCCATCTTATGAGAACATATTTTATATTTCTATTTTATATGGGTTTTTTCATCTGTAATTCCCCTTACTAAATATTTCTATTCATTTAACAAAAACAGTTTTATTGGAGGTGCTCTGGAGATTTCATAATTTATAAACCATAACATTCAAAGCAAATATAAATTTGTTATTTAACTTACATGTATATGTACTCCAGAGACTGGAAAGAATTACGTATATGGTAGCCAACATCATGGGTAGGAGTTTCACAACCAGAATTCTAACCAGGCATTTTTTGCTACCTTTCCACTAGTTTCCTACTTCCAACTCTCAAAAGTCACACTTCAACTAATTTTCCTAATTCTTGTAAGAAAAAGCATTTGTGGAGGAGATCACTTTCAAGGAGGGAAGGTGTGGCCTGCATATACTGAGACATACTTGACATGCATTGTGTCCTTCCCTCTTGTGCTCCATTTTGGTATTACTGTCAATAGCTAACTTTTTCAATCTTTATAGAGAGTTCCTGATTTTTGTCAATACTTATCCACTGCTGACTTTCCTTTTTTGCAATAAAATTCAACTAAGGTAAGAAAACTGAAAAACCACGTATTTCTTCTAATCAGTAGATATTTTGCAAGGGTAGGGGGTTTTGTTTGTTGAAGGGCTGGTTAACTTTATTTTATAAATAGTCCATTTTACTTATATAACAAAAAACTAACAAAACACCAACTTGATCTTAAAGCCAGAAAGATAATTTTCTTCTTTCTTATGGTGCTGTAGTTAAGTGGAAACAACAATAACAAAAAGAAATTCTATAGCTTTACAAAATGCTGAAGAATGTGGATACTAGAGACTCAATAAAAGTAGATTCAGAATTGTTTGACATTTAACAACTGTCTCCATGAAAAGAAGACATATCTGCAAGCTCAGCTGAACAGATCTTCCTAATTGAACCTCTTAATTAACAAAACAGTTCTCAGTTTCTATAATCTAGCATAACTAATATTTTACCAGCTAATCAAGCTGAGTTGTTTAAACTGAAGTGACACTGCAGAATCCAAGTAGTCTTTCTTTTTACATGGATTTCTGTGCAGATTCTTCATTTCTGCACTTTTCTTTTAATAGTAAACTGGATGTGCTTTGGGAGCAAGAAATTTAAATTTTAGCATATTTCTTAAATTATCTGTGCAAATAATGATCACTATTTTATAAAAATAGACACTCCAAGTCAATAAAAGACTCCTTGTTACAGCATTTACACTACAAATGGTAGGCGAGGTTTATTATTTCCATACTGGAGACATTTCTTCTGGTTTGGAAAGAGTTCTGATCAGCATGATTACTGCATTTTGCTATTAATATCAAGGACTTCCAGGCCATTTAAAGGTGCAATAGGTAGAAGGATACTCCAAGAGAAAGATTATCATCTGTAAAATAGGTGAGTATTATAGTACATCATATTGTATCTCCTTATATTTAAAAACATGGAAAACTGACTGACATGTAATTCACGTGCCCAATATAAAATTTACATAATTTATGAAAACTTAATGCTATGGTGGAATAATAATGAGTCTTTGAGGATATAATTATTTTATCACTCATGCAGTTCAAATCCCATTCTTTAAATTGACCCTTGCCACCCATTTTGGAAGGCAGTAGCAAACAATAATTTTACTGACAATGAAAGTGTCAGCCAGCAAAAAGGACATTTGTGAAAGTGCCTGACATCTTAGTCTTACAAATCACAGGCCCACTTAAAAAATATATTAGCAACTGGAGCTACAATAGCCAAGAAACATAAAGTAACTTGTACCTAATTAGAAAAGAGAACATAACAGATCTGTTGGGACATGTCAGGTTTTTAACAAATCAAAGGAAGAAATTATGGTCATAGACAGAAATTGTCATCATTAAAAATAAATGCTGTCATCTTCATAAAGAATATTCTCACTAAATTTTCTTTTGTAGGTGCAAACCACTCATTCCATCATATTTCTGCACATCTAGCATACCATCTGATTCTGGTAGCCTCCCAAACTGGGTGACTTCATCCAGTTTTACTGTTGGGAATTTTCCCTGCCTCACGTTACTTCCTGAAACATGCCTGCAAATTGTTTGAAAAAGTGCTATTTGTAAACCATGCCAATGACTATGCTAACAGTGCCCCAGTACCGAGGAACATTCTATTGCACTGTTTAATTTAATAGTGTAGGTATAGCTAAAGACACTACAGTAATGGACTCATATGGGTATAACTAGCTCCCTGTTCAGGCAACCAGAAGAAAAAAGATAGAATACAAGATTCAAATGTTTACAGTCAAAAACAATTGTTAATTTTAAAAATCTGGTAAATTAACAAGTCCAGAAGAAAGGTGCTCTGGAACTTTCCTGGCTTTATTGCATAGGTGAAGGAGAAAAACCCATGAAGATTGGAAGCCAGAGACTCGAATCCTCCTAGTCTCCAGATGGTGCAACACCACAAGGGTTAATGAAGTTTAACCCGTCTCCAGCCTTCCAACATGTCAGTCTGTTTGAGATATGCAACATAAATAAGCCTGAAGGCTATTCTAAATTGCATCAGACAAACTAGTGTCTCAAATATTCATTTATAATTAAGTACTCCTAGTTAGATTCTCTTTTATTTAACCAATCACAACCCTATTCTACAGTGAAGAAAGAAGCAGAAAAAATCTGGTTTTATAGTTAACTTGGAATCTCTCAATCAATGCATGTTTGGAAATTGCCAAAACTAGTGGTGAAGATTGTTTGCAGCAGTGGCATCTAGTTGCCACAGCTCACTCATTTGCAAGTCCAGGAAATTTTTAAAGTATTAACACTGTACTTCAAAAAAAAAAACAAATTAACAAATAAATTATATTACACCATCTTCAGAATCTTTAAGGAGGGAAATGCACCTAAATACTTCATTTTTGAAGTATCCATGCTGTGGTGACCTTCAAAATGAAACACAAGTCTGTTTAATTCAGCACCGGTTGACATGCCCAGTCCTTGTCAGACTGCCAGGAGTTCTTCAGCCATCTACATACAAGATATAGAGAACGTAAATGATTATAAAAGCTAATCTTTTCATAGGCAAGCAAACAGATAAAGGGTAAAGACACAGATTAAAGGTCTCAGAAGCATGTACAATATCAGTTGCCAAGAGTGAAGGATCTCCAGAGATTCCACACGTTAAGTATTACCTGGACTTGTGGTACTGCTTGTAAAGTTTCATTATAAACATTAGTAGGCTACATATATACACATCAATGAGGATTCGCTGCGGAAATAATGTAAATATTGAAGGAAAGATTCTTTCATCTTTACTTAGCCAAAACTCCCTATTATGTCAGTAGGAAAGAACATACAGGTTTATTTGAGGACTGAGGATAAAGGTTTTCAGTCCAGATGACTGGGAAACTTTCAGCAGAGCTGATGTTCAAAGGGAAAGCAATCAAGAAGAAAAGATCTGATTAGAAGAGAAAACTTCATCAAGTCACAACAAAAAGTAGCACGTTTGGTAAAGCAAGAGAGTTGGTTAAAGTGCCATCCAGTACCAGAAAAAAGGGGTGGGAAAGTGGCAGATCTGCAAGCCAAACAGAATCTCAGTTAGTTGCAAGAATGCATCCAGGCTGCCATATATACTTCAGCTTTAGACAATAAAGTTAACATAGGTTCTCCTATGTTAACATCTTCTCTATTCTGAGTTAACTGGGAAGTGAATATTCAGGTTGGAGTAAAAGAGAGGAAAACAAAGCTTCCAGCTGAAATATGAGCAGGCAGAGTATAGCTCAGTTGGAAACCAATAACCCAACAGAACAGTTAATAAGATTCCGTTAGGACCAAAGGTGATTCATGATTGGCATAAAGTGTACTTACTTAATTCATATTGTCCTTCAATCTGCTGTGAAATATTTACTAAAAGTACATGCTGAGAAATACAAAACTTGTTGTGATAAGTGACAGCTTGGAGAGGCTAAAAATCAAACTGTCTAGAACTGAGGGCTCTTGTCGTCACAGATATAATTTACAAAGCCCATTTGATAGGTGGAAAGAAAATGCTAGTTCTCAATTGTCTACTTGATTCACAACCCTTTATCCTAATACACTTGACTACTCCGTACTGCAGTGCTTCATGCAATCCTGTCCTGGAGCATATAAAGAATGGCAAAGAAGCCCTGTTTTTTGTAAGAAGTTTGTTTAAAAATCTTATTTTATTGCATGTGGGTTTCATTTTTTTCCTTCAACTGTAATAGCTCACTAACTTAGGAATGAAAACACCCCTATTTATTGAAAAAGGCTCACAGAATGCTTAGTTAATTGACCAATTGAATTGATTGGTCATTCTAAGGAGTTGTGTAATTAGATAAAACTATTATTGTACACTGTAGGGAACAATCCTTTACTGACCCCCTGAGGGACAGACTGGGTGACCTAATTGGTCTTTTCCATTTCTCTTTTCTCTGTTTTAATGTAGCTCTGCAAGACTACAAAATCTAATGAAATGTGTTTGAAATAAACAGAGATTAAAATTTGTTCTACAGCCTTTCAATAGATCACATCTGTTTATTAGAGGAATATTTCTGTCTTTGATATGCTTGAAAGTATGTGTTTTTTCCTATACAAGATGTAAAAATTAAGACTACATCTATCTGTTCAAAAAGTCCAGAAGTTCAATGCACTGCAGGATCTCCTCATTTTACTCCACAAAAAAGAAATCACAGCAGTGTTTGTCAGAATCTGCTGATGATGTTTATGCACACTTTATCCCCTCAGCTGAATGTAGAGTAGTCAAGGTAATGAAACAAAAAGTAAGTTGGAGATTTAAATAAAAAAAAAATAGTACGGTCTTTTCCATCCCTACTCATTTATGGTCAGTTTCTTCAGTCTTCAGTCAGCCCAAGAAAGGTCATTTCAAAATTACAATGATACAATGGTTCTCAAGAAAGCATAAATATTGAGCATGTTTTGGAACGGGAGATATAAATACCCCAGACTGGAGAAAAAAAAAAAGACAGCAAATGAAAAGGTAGAAAAGAAGGTTGAGAAAAAATTTTCATGACAGTGCAAAGAAGAAAGAGCATGAAATAGTTCAGTGAAAGGTAAAAACTACCCCAGATTAAAGCTTTTCAAAATTTCCTCTGAAAAATTCAAAGTCTAATCATTATTTATTAAACATTGCCAAGTTTCAGTAAAAATGGCTTAGTGTGAGAAGAGACACTAACATCTTACAGTTACATAATGAAGACATCAGGTTATTTTTTATAAAAATAAAATGTCTCTCAAAAATATATGAAGTAATATTTTTTTATTAATGTGAAAAATGCCTTTTCAGAAAATTTTTCGATCAGTATTCATTAAGAGAATAGGCCACAGATGAATGCCCAGGTTTGTCCTACCACAGAAAAAACGATAAAGAGATTCCTTTCTTGTTATGTCTGTATTGGTATTCACTGTTAGTCTCACCCTAAGCACATTAAACTGATTAGCTATGTTTATTGACATAATAGTTGCAGATCAAGGCACATGTTGAGAAACGTTATATGTCTTATTAATAGGAATTATTATTTGTGGACTGCCACAAGCACTCATAAAGTAAAAGCTTCACAATTTGCTTTTCCATTATTTCAGCAGTATGAGATATGTCACATTTGTAAACTGATATCTGCTTCCCCAGAAGCTTTTAGAACATTTTAACAGTACTAATAACGTCTGATTTTTTTCCCCTGTTTTGGTAAACAACAGAACAAAGAAAAAATATAACTGCTGTAAAAAAAACCACTTCGTATTTCAAATTAAGCTTTGAGCTTAACTAAGAAAAGGCAGATGTTGGGGTTAGCTTTGATTAATATAATAAATAAGGAGGAAGATGAATAGTTACCTACTTAAGACATTTTCTATTATTCACTCCTCCTATAGGCTCTTGCTGCTACCAAGTTACTAATTTCTCATCTATAATGCAATTCCACAAAAATAAAGAGCTTTTCCAGGGGCATAAAATTCATTCAGTAAACTCCTTCTTGTTCCTAGGTTATGTTATCCTGATACCTATGGTCCATATAGGTGCAAAACCTTTATAAACCTCCAAATCAAAACTGCAGAATTACTAAATTATCAGTATTGGTGAAATTCAAGTTATTTAAAAGAAATACAGTAAGAGTTCAAGGGAAAAAAAAAAAGGAAAAAAAAATAAACCAGCCCTGCTAGAACTCTAAAATTTCCATTGCAGAATGGTTAATTTTCACTCTATCACCTTACTTGAAAGAAAGTTCATTTTCCATACCTGTTTTAAAGCTTTTTTCCAAAAAAGTTTGCAGCAATTATACTTTGACTGTCACCTCTCAAGAAGTATACCTGAAGGATGGGTGCCGTTATCTTAATTTTACACACACAAAAACAAAGAAACAACAACAACAAAAGATTAAATGCACTTGACAAAACAGACTATGAATATAAAGCTTATGTCTCTGCATATTTATATAGAATCAACATATGAAAGCTTGATAATTGAGTAAAAATTTTTGGTGCACCATAGAAAATATTCATTTCTCAGAACACAGACTCATTTGTGCAAGATCCAAGAAACCAAATATTTTTCATCCTGAAATAGGCCCTGCATCCCTTTTTAAGAATATTTTTTTGGTTCATGTCAGCTTTATCCACCTAAAACACAAAAGCCTCTGGCTTTGTGCAACTCATCTGAACACAGCAAAATTCTGAAGGTTGGTTTAGCCAGAAGAAACCATCCTATTGAAAGAAATGGTGAAACACAAGACTAGAGACACTAGCATGATAGATATCCAGTCCAGACCACATCCAGAGCGTGTAGCTGAATGACAGATTTCATACTACTCTGTTTAGAAGAGGATTGTGGAACAGTCTATCTAAAAAAGTCTTGGAAAACTTCTTTATTTTGTGCTTCAGTCTTCTGATTTTTCATTTGTGTTTATAATTCATAATCTGACCCAAACTCTGCTTTTTGTGTATTTCTGTATTTAACCAAATTCAGTCAAACTGCTTCCTAATACACTTTTTCACATTTTATGTTCTGGGATAATTTAACTTGTTGTCCTTAACATTGCTTCTTTATAAGAAAGCTTTATATTTTTCCTTAACTCCTCTTTTCCTGAGGAAATATTTCTACTTGTAAAATTTTACGTACTGGTTTTCTGACTTACTTATATTTGCATTCTTGAAGTCCACTGTTCTTATTTTTCTGTTCCTTTTCCTTTCTTTCCAATGGGTTGTGAACCTTTACCTAAGTTGCCTTGCACTCTCACAGTCTCAAGCAGTTTTCCTCTGAGGGTTAGAAACAAATCCAGAATAGTTTTGCCTCCAGCTTCAAACCTTGAAATTCTTCTTCTGTACCAAAACCTCTTTGCTACTCTTATTAAATTTGCAGTAACAAGAAGATGGAAGGGACTGCAAGTAAGTTGTAAGACATGATCAGAATTCAAAACCATTCTATCAAACTGGAAAACTGATAAATCAAAAAGAATTTCATTCAGTGGGGATAATTGCAATGACTGAGACAAACTTGTAGGTAACTTTTAAATAAAAGGCATTTAGGGGTGTAGTGAATCACAAACACAATACCTCAGTAAAGTCATTTCTGTGCAAAAAGGCAAATGAGTGAGGCCTATATATAAGCTTACAGAATTTACAAAATAATCTCTCATACATAATTCTGTGCCCTGTCTAAAACGATGCCTTGAAAGAAAGACATCAGTCTAATGGCCACCATAAAGAATGGTCAGGATTTCTTGTCTTGTGATGAAAACTGAGAATGAAGATTTGCTTATCCTCAAGAAGAAAATACTGACAGTGGAAAAGGAGCAGACTGACACAAAGAAGAAAGGAACAAGTTTGTTCTCTATGTTCATGAAGGTACTAGTGGTAATTTCACTACGAAAATTCAGGCTGGCCATTATCAAAAACTTCCTATCAGCAAGAGCTGCAAAGTACTTTCTCATGTTGCCTAAAAGAAAGCAGTCCTCACTTTGGATCTCTTTATAAAAAAGTTAAAGATAACATGTCTCTTATATCTAGCTGGCAATATTCATCTTGCTTCAGAAAAGAAGGACAGATTAGGCAGCTCTTGAGAACCCTGACAGCCTATTTTTATTTATCTTCATCATCCCCGGTACAGGATGATCAGCAGATGGCCAGAGAGCTATACACAGAGCTCTGAAACAGTTTATTAGCTTTCTCCCCCTAGATTTTTCCAAGGTCACCTTAGGAACAAGTCCACTCTCATTTGCATTATTTTCAGAAAAGTGTCACAACTCACCTTCCATTATATAATGTGCACATGTGCAGTCATATGAAGGGGGAGTGGTTAAGGGAAGGTAGCAACTTCATCAGTAAAGACATCAACCTTTTTCCTTCATGGGTGTCCTGGTTTCAGCTGGGATAGAGTTAATTGTCTTCCTAGTAGCTGGTACAGTGCTGTGTTTTGAGTTCAGTATGAGAAAAATATTGATAACACTGATGTTTTCAGTTGTTGCTAAGTAATGTTTAGTCTAAAGTCAAGGACTTTTCAGCTTCTCAAGCCCAGCCAGCAAGAAAGCTGGAGGGGCACAAGAAGCTGGCACAGGACACAGCCAGGACAGCTGACCCAAACTGGCCAACGGGGTATTCCATACCATGGGACGTCACATAAACTGGGGGGAGTGGGGGCGGGGGTTGTCGCTGCTCGGGGACTAACGGGGTGTCGATCGGCCGGTGGTGAGCTATTGCACTGCGTGTCATTTGTACATTCCAATCCTTTTATCATTACTGTTGTCATTTTATTAGTGTTATCCTTATCATTATCATTATTAGTTTCTTCTTTTCTGTTCTATTAAACCGTTCTTATCTCAACCCACGAATTTTACTTCTTTACCCGATTTTTTCCCCCATCCCACTGGGGGCTGGGGGAATGGGTGAGCAGCTGCATGGTGCTTAGTTGCTGGCTGGGGTTAAACCACGACAATGGGTCTAAGGAGATTATGATGGCATTTGTGAATTTCTGTCAAGCTCTTTCCCCTACCCCTTTTCCCAGACACTCCTCAGGTAAAGACAGGGAACAGCGTGAGGGCAAAAACAGCAGCATGCTGCTGCTTCCCCTTGTCAGCCTGAAAGCATGTTGAACCCAGCTCCTGATGGGGAGGGCAGAGTGCTCTGCCTTCTCCCAGCCTGGAGCCTGCTTTCTTTGCCCAGAAAGCAGCCTGCCCAGCAGGAAAGCTCTGGTCCTGTGGACAAACATGCCATCAATAAATACACTGGATGCAGTTTAGAATGTAGCACAGAGTAACTTCTCCTGTGGCATGAAAAATATGAGGCCACATCCACAGCTGGTGTAGCTAGTAGTCTCATTGTTTTAAACAGATCAGTCCTCATTTATGCCAGCTGAGTGTCCGATTCACACAACATTGGTTCTTTTGATCTTCAGATTCTTGCAGCATTACTAAGGTTGGAGTTCTGAAGCAAAGCAGAATTTTTGAAGCTGTTATTCTCATGTCTTTACCAAAATGTTTTTCCAGCTCAGAACATGTTCATAAACATGCCAGTTTCACAGGTCTAAACTTACACCCTACTGTGCATGTTATTAGCCTGTGCAACTTTCTTCTTTAAATTATATTTTTCATGAGTTTGCTTCCCCAAATCTTTATCTTACATAAAACTTTCTTCTTTTAAAATGTGACCTCCTTTTGATCTTGTACATATAGGATACCAACAGATATCTCAAAGCATTAATTCCATCTTTGTATAGACCTTGGCTGTTTATCATTTGAAATTATTAGTTTAAATTAGATATGAAGGAAGGAGAAAAAGTAAGCTTTAAGCAAAATTACTCCGACCAAGAAAAGTTGCAGGGAAGTGTCATCTTTCCAGGCATTTAATTTTGACAGATATAAAGGTGAAGATAAGAGAAAATTGCACTTCTGACTACTGCTCACATGAAAAATGCAAATAATACACATTAGCAGGATTAGCTTTTGACACAATGAACTGGAAACTAAACGGGCATTAGTGCCTGTGAACAACAGGAAGCATAGTCTGACAAACTGAAATGTATTAAAAATACTTAAAAGTGCTGAACACAGAAAGACTTCGCGAGATCAGAAATATACCTAAGTGAATGCCAGATGATATAACCTAATTAAAGAATGTGAATGTTGTGAAAATCACTGCAGGAGCTAAAGGGAGTAAAACCAGCTTTATACACATTCATTCCCAGTCATGACAGTCACATAGAAGGAGTAATAACATTGTTCTGTAAAGAGTTCATGAGTCTCAATGCATTCTTCTTGTTGCAGCAAGGTCCTAATTTAGGATCTCTTGCTGGCTGATTCTTTGATATATCTATTTTCAGCTCATCATTAGTAGCACTTTTACAGTCGTCCCAGAGACAAAAATAGTTGTTGTATCAGTGTAATGGCATGTAAGTTTTCGGAGAGTGTTAGAAACTCACCTACATTCCAAAGCAGTGGATGAGCAAGAACCCAATAAATGAAAGCCTTTATAAAGAAATTTTCAGGAACAAGTCTCAAATTTTCACAGAGCTGAATCCTTCTAACTTTCCAAATGCTGCATCTGATCTTAGTGGCAGGTGACTGCACCTCAGGAAGCAAGTGTGTCAGTTGTATGCCAGTGACAGCAGCACACATGCAGACAGGCTGGTGGGTGAGACATGGTATCAGGAGCAACAGATCATTCTCCTGAGAGCAGAAAACAAG
The DNA here is from genome assembly GCA_028022735.1 of Gypaetus barbatus. Lineage (NCBI taxonomy): Eukaryota > Metazoa > Chordata > Aves > Accipitriformes > Accipitridae > Gypaetus > Gypaetus barbatus. The sequence continues at coordinate 27,258,309 of CM051562.1, read as the reverse complement.
TGTGTTTCTGGGCTGTTCAGAAAATTTGAAAAATACAGCATTGTTTCCTCTCATTGTTTAGTTAAAAGTAGAAAAACAGTTGGCTGGAGTTACTAAACAGAAACCTAGTCTGATGCCCTGGTAAAGTAATTTTACTAGAATAGCTCCCATTCTATTAGCAATTGTTATTTGTGCAGTCTTGTACCTCACAGCCTGTCAATACTCCACATCGATTCTCAAATCTAGATGGTTCCAATTTTTACATGCAGTTGATGCTTTAAGGAGAAGTATACAAATTCACACAGCTATCAGATAAACTCAGAGGTAATGAGTACTGGATGAGAGGAAAGTTCTTTCCAAGTCTAACTGAAGATGACAGAAAATTATAAGCTTTCTTGGTGAATTTTTCATTGTCACCTGCGGCACCATGAAACAAGTTAGTGGCAAATACTAGCTTGCTTTGGAATGTGGGCCTTTTTTTCTCTCTATTAAAAATAAAACTTTCCCAAGTATTTACGGATCATGAACATCATCTACCCACCTTCATTAATATATTAGGGCAGTTTCTAAAGTAGTTATAATTATTCCAATTAGCTAAAAAGGAGTATAAGTATATACATGATTCTTATCTAAAATGCTGTCTTTTCAGGAAAGATTGCAGGTAATTGATAGATCTGTCATCGAAACAATATTTGACATTCCCAAGAGGTATGTGGATTTTCTTGCAAATTATAGATTATGTTTTTATGCCAATAGCATAGTTATTTTTGCAACTTTTAGTGTGGTGTGCCCTGCTTATCAGATAGGATTCATGAATACAACTCTTTTAAAACTGTCCATTCCTTTAGTCATGTGCAAAACATATGCCCAGCTTGACTCCAACCTTGACAACTCATGCACCTGCATTTCCTGGCCCATGACAGTAGATATTAGGACTACACATTAGAAGTTGGTTTACTTCTCTGGCCCAAGTGAAATATGACTTATTCCTGGCTGTTTAGCTCTTGCAACACACACAGGACCTATTTCAGTAACTGCAGAGGATGTTGAGTGTGTAAGAAGAACAAGAATACCCATGATGTAAACTTCTATGGTGGTCAAAGAGAATTTAGCTGTAAAGAAACCTGAAATTTTTCAAGTTTTTGAAAATAACAGGTATGTAAATTTGCCTTCCATACTTACAGCTCCACTGCAGTATGGATACACTGCAAGAGAAAGCACCAAGAAGAAGTGACTAATATTGCAGAAAAATTGATAGGTTATTCTACTGAATGATTCAGAGGAATATTCAGATGGGTATCAAAATGGAACAAATCCAAATGAACATTACAAGATGTGCATGAATTAAAGGACAGACTGTGCACCTACATAGATTCAACCTTGGGCTCAAGTGCTTTTAGGGAGTTGTGACCTGAGCATACATGACATATAAACATTGGCTGTTCCTATGTGCTGTCTATCCCCTTCTGAAGCGGTGAAGAGTGCAAAACAATTCCTGAACCATTTTCTTTTCAAGCCATTTTTGCACTCTGGAACACTTTCTGGAAGGAGAAGGAATATGATAGTTTCTGCCCAGGGGAGGAACAAAAGAAGGTGCTTTGAACAAACCTGAGCACTTGAAAGGGAAAGAAATAATATAGTGGATTGGGATAGCTGGGTGTTACTTCGTAGCTGGGATGCTATGAAATAGAGATGTTAGAGACCATAGAATACCAGCTGGAGGAATATTTTATAAGCATGCAATATCCAGAGATGACAAAATCAGAGGAAGATTCCTGTAAAGTTTCTCCTGACAAGCCAATCACCAGACAATTGATCAACATTTCTGAAAAAAAAATGAGTTCCACATTCACTCAGCTCATTTGTTTGCTGTTTCAAATTGAGGTTGTGCTGTGTTATCCTTTATTCATCTGCACAGCCTTAACTTTCTAATTATACTCCTGGTGACAGAAGTGCTTTGTAGAAAATGCAGTTTCTACAGGTCAGCACTAGCAAAGTAATTTGTAGTTACTGCTGTGTTTAACAGGTGTTAATAAATTACATTTAAATGGAAGAAGGATGGCAAGGCAATAGCTCATTCTACACTATGCAGTGTCTAGTGCTCTAAAAGCAAGCAGTACTGCATAGCTTGTACTCTCATAGGCAGCTCTTCAAATGAACACCACCTGTAACACCATAATTAACTTCCATTACTATCACCATTATTATTCATAAATAATCTTATAAACATGAAAATTACAGAAAATATCTAAGTATATCATAACATCAGCAAAAGGCTGAGCATCTTAAGTATTTTTCCACATCTCTCTGTAGTTGTTGTGGTTTAAATGACAACAAAAAGATTCTCACCCTAAAAGCTATTCTATTTAGGGATTTGCACCAAAACAGGTAACCACTACAACGAGCTGTAATCAGGCACATAGGATCCCTTTGTGTAACTAGTCATTCAGCCCAGCAAAGAAACCATGGCATTAGAAGTGTAGATCTGTTCATAACCACGAAGGTCCCACCAATAATTGGTGTGAATGCTGGATTTGCATAACTAGTACATGCTAACTTTGCCCTTGTCTTTTGGGCCAGCAGGAGTCCTATATACAATTTATAAAGTTGATTTAAATCATCACAGTTGGGCTTACATGGAAAAGAAGTAGTACAGCCAGAAAGCCCGTTATGGATAATTTCACTTTAAGATCTTGATTCTGCAAAGAGATAAACTCATGCTTAATTTTAAGTCCCGTTGATTTCTGCAGAGATCAGCTGATTTACAGAGCTGAGTATCTTCTATGTGTTTTATCATCTAGCTCTTATATCAATTCTTCATAGCTGTGTAAAAACAACCAGAAAATATTTCTCACTAAAACAACAGTTCTTCTTTGAAAATTTCAAATAAGTATTCCAAATATCACTGAACAGCAAGCCTTGTTTTTTTACAGAATATTATTCTGAATTATAAGCAGCACTGTTTCCATTTGGCAAATTAAGAAGCTGAAGTACTGGTGGATATGCGACCAAACTTCTGTTTTTTAGAAAGCCTGCTTCCTAAATCTATGATTTTTGTTCTGAATGGGGGGCCGTGTTACTAAATTACAGAAGCGAAGTTATATAGCATTCTTGGCTCCCTGACTTTTTATACTTCTCCTTTTCACCCTCATATACTTCAGGACAGAGTACTGGCTTTGTGATGCATTTTCAGACAATGGGCTTGTTTGGTTGTTTATCATGTACTATTTCTATTCTCTACTTTTCATTCTTCTTGTTGGTATTTTCCTACATATCTTACCTTGTAGACTAATCTCTTCAAATCCGTTTCTAGTACAACACTAACCTTTAAGATGCCTACTAACCCCTTATTTTATGGCCATTGGTAAATTTAATCAAGAAAGAAAAAGAAAAGGAAGGGGGGGTGGGGAGGAATCCCTGTCCATAGTACTATATTTGAGCCAATGAGCTATACAAATCAAGTCATCAGATCTGGGTGAAAGCCCTGCTCCCAGGGGGGGGAAAAAAAAAAAGTCTACTTTCTGGAACTGTCTGCCTTTCCTGACCTAGCTAAGACCCAAGTCACAGCTCTCATTCTCACTAATAAAAAGAACAGTCTATATTTTCTACTCTCAGCTTTGCTACTGCTACTACTATTTCAGCACTATATGCATACGATAGCACTCTAGTTCTACTTCATCCTTTTCCACCAAGGTAGCTGATATGGGGGATCCAGAGCACCAAAGGCCCTTTGGATAGTCTCCCTGGTCTGTGGGATAGTGTTTCTCACATCCAGAACAGAGCCTATCCTCTTTTGTTAAACCTAAGCATCATTATCCACAACAGTACATTACTTATGATGTCAAGGTGACCTCAGACATACAGCATATCTTGCATACTTCTTATGCCTTTTCTTTTCAAATCACAATAATACACTGTCATGTTTTACATACCAGTATACAAATTCTATAGTAATAAAAGTCAGAAGTAAAATGATGGCTAAACCTTATAGTTAATGTAAGTAATGCAAACCAGGGCTGGCTTTTCTTCCTCAATTCAACAGAAGAAGAGTCATTTTTCATAGCTTTATAGCCTTAGACCTTATATGTATATGTATATGAACATATATATCAGCTTCATTAAAGTCAGGGGAATATGTAAATGTCTGAGGTACCATGAACAATTAAGTTGGAGATTGGGTTTTATTGTTAGAGAATTCTAGCATTTTATCCACAATGTAAAAAGAGTCTAAAACACTGGCAGGTTTTTATCTTTCTCTACATAGATTCAGAGGTCTCATTAATCAATCTAACCCAATCAATCAATTTCATTCTAAATGTAGATGTAACACAAGCCACTGTTGAGTCATACAGACTACTTCAATTATCTCCACTGGAAGGGTAAAAATAATACAAGCACTTAAGTTCTGGTCCTCAAAGAAAAAAAATCTTGAAAGAACTAGAATCAAATGAGACTCAACTGTAAGAGATATTTTGGTGTGATGTTACCCCCAGGCAAGGGAACATGACCCTTCATACAGCATCAGTCAGACCAAAAAACACTGGATGCTGTAACCCTGCCTTTGCTATGATTATAGCAAAAAGAGGAAAGACTGAACATATTTCCAGCTTTTTACTTACTTTCAGAAGAGATACACTGTGCACACAAGCAGAAAGGTAATGTTACATACTTGAAGAAGAAATACAAAACATTTGATGCTTTGTGGTTTAGGGCCTAAGGCATCAAATGGTAAAGCACAACTACAGGAGAGAGAAATCCTGAATGACTGAGACAGTGAGTGAGCTGGAGTTTGAAAATGTGGGAATGATGAGAGAGCAAGACAGTGTTAAACACTTACCTGCACCTTCTTCTCTATTGACTTAGAGCTCAGTGAACCATATTACCTGAATACCCCTATCTTTTGCTTCCCTTGTCTTTTTAATTTCCTTTCCTTACATTTTAAATGACATTAACTCCTCTACACTGTTCCATTTCCTTCCCATAGCTACAATGTGAGACTTGTGTTTTCATTTTTTTGGGTTGTTTGTTTATGGAGCTATAACAAGTTTTTCCCCACTGTTCCAAACTGGCAAGGTCTCATGGTCTTCTTCCACTTTATCTGCAGTTTTAGGGAGTTTTCACACACGTTGAAAGCCTTGGAAAGTTTTATGGTAGGAAAGATAAGACTGTGAGGTAGATGGTAGTTGTACATTGTGTTCAGTGAACGACTGAGGCTAGCTCTGAGGTTCTTCCCTACAAAAGCATCTCAACAGTTTTGTGAACTCAGACTCCCCCAGTAATCTCACTCCCCATACACACACGAGTCAAAAAATAGAATTCATAAGTGTGCTGAGTAAGTAGTGAAGGTTTGCACAGGGCTATTGGTTGTATAGTAGTATGCATTAGCATACCTTGAAGCCAGTGAAACAGCTAGCAATGGAAAAGTAAAGGTGGGTGTGGAGAACTCTTCTCCATTTTTTATTTATCAGATTACTTTCTGCCACTTAAAACCCCCTACATGTCTTTATTTTCAACTATGTGTTCTGAACAGTAAAACTGTTACAGATGATGAACTGTAAAGACAAGGGGGCGGGTGGGGAACTAAAACTTGGAGATATTACTGGTATTTGTCTATTGTACTCATATAGAATGTTTTGCAGGGAAGGAATATGACAAAATATGTACTTTAACTGGATATAGAATATAGAAAAAAATCTGCACGGTGCTTCAGAGTACCTCTGCTTGGCTAATGTTGTAATTAAGCACAGATTTGCTAAGGATAACAGCCCCAGATATACTCTTTCATCTATAATTATTCTAGAGTACAACCTTGTTTTTCAATAAAGAGTAACAGAATGATATTGCAGTCTGGTTGGATGAGAAAAAAAGGAATTGCACTAAGTCACAGATGATCTGTTGTTCTAGATTAAGATTCTCAATGGGAATGGGAAGATGATTCCGTCTTATTAAAGAAAACCAAATTACATCATAATGACCAACAGTATGGACAGCAAAACAGTTTCTGATTGGCCAGGGAACATCCTGTCACTTGGCCATGGTGAAAAGCCTGTCATTCAGATATACTTGAAGGACTCATTAGGTTAATTTGTATAAATAGATGAAGGGATACCTCTCAAACGCATTTCTCTTTGCAGACAGGTGTCATGATAGGAAACCTGATCAGGTGAGTTCTTTGGCTTTAGAGGACAGTTTTCTGAAGGGAGAGGAAAGCATTAAGATAGGCAAAAGGGTAACTTGAGAGGCAATTCGATTTTGTGAACTCCATATGACTGGAGAGGCTCCACATGAAATGATGAGTGTCCAGAACAAGACTGAAGGGATGGGACATCAGAGTGGAGCCTCCTGTCTGTCTTTGTCTTTTATTCTTGAAAACTCAAAATGCATTCTGTCAGGGAGGGGTACAAGTACATTGAAATGTAATTTAACACCTAAAACAATGTTCTACTGCTGTCTTTGTCTTAACATTGTCAGCCTTAATATGTCATCCCCTTACATGCAGCAGTCCAAGCAATCTTTGCAGATAGAATCAAGTTTCCTTATTCTTTCTGGAATATCACAGAATTTTCATTACGTTGAAGAGTGGATCATTTTGAAAGAGAAATGCATGGGATAATACAGAGGGATTACAGTTGGGGGGGTGCAGATAGAGGGGAAAAAAATCACATTTTAATACAATGAAAGTTAGCCCTGTGAATGCATTCTGTGTTGGGGGGGGGGGGGGTGGCACGGGGAGTGGTAAGGGGGTGGGGAAGATCACCACATCAGAGCAGAGGAAAATTAATTCTTTGAATTTAACAAACAGGTAACAGAGGTTATAAGTGAGGAAATATATACCCCCTTTAAAGACTGTCAAGTTAACATAGTATCCTTTACTGTTCTGTGAGTATATCTTATATCTTTGTAACACTAGTTATATCATTTTATTATAATTAATTGACTAAAATTTGCTAGCTAATCAGTAATAATAGCCTTAAAATTCAACCATGAAAACACTTCCATCTTTTAGTATATCAACTATTAAAGTGAATAATCTGTACCTGTTACAAACTTAGCAAGGAAAGTGGATCTCAAATATTGCTCATATGTTACTACAGATGTTCAGTAAAGGATACATCTGCACATGGAGTTAGCTGTTGTAGCTGTTGCTTCAGTTACATCCCATATTAAACACCTCTTGATTGTTCAGATTCTAGGACCATCAGTCTGTCAAACTAACTAGGTCCTGCTGCTGCCCAGCCTGATCACAAGCTAATCTGGAGCTTAAACACAGTTGTGATTCTCAGACCAGGCATTGTACCTCCTACTTGTCTTGTCTGCAGTGTCCAGTGGGCTCAGCTCAGCCCCCAGGGCTCTTCTCTATGGTTAGTACCTCCCTTTTTAGACACATTGGTTTTTTCAGCTTCATGAACTCTACAAATCATATTTTCAAGGGTCAATCTTTCCTTGTGTGTTGCATAATTTGGTGTTAAGGGTAACAAAGCCCTGTGGGAACTGCGCACTGTCATGCCAAAGCCATCTAGAGCTTACAGCTTCACTTAACACCTGTACATAGTCCTATCAAGCCCTAGGGGGTAATCATACAATTAGTCTACTGTAGTTTCCCTACCTCTTAGGACTTGGCTAAACTCAAATGCTATGCACTCATACAAGTCATTATTCATGTGATGTATTTCTTAGTAGAATTATAATTATTATTATAATATATTATATTATATATATATAATTATAGAATTATATATAATTATCATTATATATCTTCCATGTAAGTTGGAAATGGCCTCCAGAAGTTATCTAGTTCGACTTGCCCAAAACAGGTCCAGTCAGAGCAGGTTGGTGAGGGCCATGTTCAGTCAAGTTTTGACAATCTGCAAGGATCGAGATCCTACATGTCTCTGAGCAACATGACCCAGCTTTTAACCATGTTCATGGTAAATTGAATTGCTCATGGTAAAGCAAATGAGCAGAATAATGAGTGCTCTTATTTAAAAGTTTTGTTAGTTTCTGTTTACAAGAGAAGCAAGTTCACTGCATTTGAAGTGGATGTGTACTAACATTCATATGGACATACCTGTAATGTGTGTATTTTTTGACAGTCCTCAACTTAGTATCCCATATTGCTTAGCATCCTTTCAGGATCGACTCTTCTACTTACCTCTCTGCTCTTTTCAGTATTGGGTCACACCGTTGGCTTGTTACGACAATGACAAGTTGGCCTGGATTAGCTTGTTTGAAGCTGGGCATTTCTGAATACTACTGTAGTGTGTTTCAGCTGATGTGGTCATATAGCACTGTATTCTGTACTCCCTTTCCAGGCAGTTGACCATTATATCAGAGGGGAAAAAAAGCAAGAAATGCATACTGCTTAAACAGTTCAGCTCAGCCTTCTGCTTTTTGATACTTACCTTCATACTTCTGCTTCATACTTTTCCTGCTTGTCCTGTTTGAGAGGAATGGATGGGGAAACAGCTATCACAATTCTTCATCTCAGCACTTGTGACCCCTGCCACACTGCACCAATAAGCAAAAAAAGCCAGTCACCAGTCTTCTCTAGCTTTGTCTTAACCTAACTTTTTCCTGCTTTTTGTAACAGGAGGCATCCTGAACTGAACCATTCCTACTTGTTCAGCAGTAGCTGAATAGGACTTAACTGTTGTGAGAAAGGCTGGTAGGGAGGGTTTCACAGTAGAGTTGTTTTCAGTGGTGGGTGGGTGGGAATCTGTTTGCAGTTACAATGTTGCTATGTATGTTTAGAAGTTTTAGTCAAATAGTAACTCTCCCATTTGTCATCCCCATTTCTCAGGCTACGTCTTTTATCATACCATAGCAACATCCTTCATTCCTTAGCATGCACAGCAGAGAAACTCTTTCCTATTCAGATACTAAACTTGACAAAGAAAAATCAGATCTTGGATACGTAATTATTGAGTGCAAGGCACAGAAGATACTGCATTAGTTCCTATACCCATTTCAGTATTTTCATCCATACCTAGGGTTTTTTCCCCATCCTTTGCTGAAAGTTTAGTTCTCTTAACTTTTTATAAAGTACATTTCAAAGCATGTAACACTGTGCATATTCCAGACATCTTAAAGGGACAAACGGAGGCATTTCAACTGCAGTAATTTCTAGGGCACTTTACAAAATTAATTCAACTTAAGAAATACGTAGAAATTCTTGGCAATCATCAAGATCAAAGAGGTGCAAGTTACGTTTAACCCCAGATGGCCCAAACAGTGTTCAGAAAATTCCATTTACTTTGTCACACACTTTGAGCATACCTAAGCTGTGGAGATGATGCATTTTTATGGCTCAGACATTGAAAGGAGGAAGTGGTCTGTTGCTCATTCCACGATCAGTGATGATGCCCTGTCAGGCATACAGAATGCCAGCTGGAACCATTCAGCTGAGTAATATCAATGAACATCTAGCAGGATTCCCTTTAGCCTTTCTAAATATGCATGCTATCTGCTTTTATCAGTGTCAGGCAACTTGGAGGGGAAAGGCAGGAAAAAGAAAAAAAAAAAGGTTATGAAATATTAGATGAAGGTATCTATGGCATTTAGTACTAGCCATACCTGCGCTCACTCTGAGCCAGCTGTAGAGATACTAGTTCAGGTACCAGAAACGGTCCAGGCTCATTGGCACAGAATGCTACCTGGATTAATATCTTGAGTCTATTTCATACACTCCATGAACTACATGTATAAGCTATACACAGTATAGCATAGCCCTATGTAGACAAATGAGTAGTCTCTAAAGTCAAGGCTGGACTCTCAGCGATGAATAAATTTTCTTATGGGGGACATACAGACAGGAATATAAGTCTTGAAGGTAAGAAAAGCTTCATCACAACCATGGAGCTCTCAAATCTGTGAGGATCAAGATGATAGAAAAGTCCAAAGAGCAGTTTGCAGAGATCCTAAAATTTCCCAGAAAATCTGCTCTAAGACACTTTCTTTTCCCACTTAGGACTACATAGTCCTCAGGTCACCTCTGACTACAAACTTCAGTGATCCTATCTACCAAGGATAGATGTTTTAATAAGGGCTTGCAGAAAAGGAAAAAAAAAAAAAACAAAAAAAAAACCAAAAAACAGAAGGTGGAACTAGGGTCAGTGTAGCACACACTAGCATTTATCATTGAAGAGTGAATTGCTTTGCCATGGTAATATCTACCTTCCATCACCATCCCAGCCACACCTCCTTCAAGAAATCTGACAACAGCTCTTTCGCACAGGAAAAGAATCTTTTGAGAGACCTTTTTTGAAGAGCTAATATTGCTGTCTCAATTGTTTTCTTGCTCTCAATATTATTAACAGGTGATATTATTTTGAGATAGTTGAAGCTGATCATCTTGAGTGTTCCTTTTCAAATTGTTGTTTTCACTGCTTTTAAAACTGTCTCATTACCACCACTCATATTCAGGGTTATTTTTACTTCAAACACTATGACTTTTTGGGTTCTTTTATTTACATTTTAATGAAAAGAGTGATTTTAATCAACTGTGATGAACAGTACTCATAGTTTACAATTTTCATTATTAATACTAGCAATAACATAACCATATTCCATATGATATAAGTATGAAAGCTTCGTCCCTAGAAACAGCATTTTCAAAAAAAATGTTATGGAAGGTGTAACTAAATCTTACTTCATACAGAGGAATTACACTGTTAGCATTTACACCATTTTATGGAGTAATTCGTTATATTTCCAGGAGGTGTACAAAAATATTACATACAGAACAAGGAAAACTGTAAGTCCACTGAATTTTGGATGTGAAATTAAAAAAAAAAAAAAAATAGTTCTATCTTCATCACAGAAACACAAAACTTCCTACATCATACTTACCCTGATACGATCATTTTGAAGAAGACAGCTCAGCTGGACAGGATGCCTCTACAATGCATAGAGTATGGGGTTCTGGTGTAGGGGTCCTGAGATCTTCTAATTTCACATCTCCTAACCTTTGATGAGAATCCCCCTTTCTCTTACTGTTGCACAGCAGGCAGCCCACAGCTTTTTTTCAAGGAAGGTATTGTCCAGACTGTAGTCTAATTATGGCACATGTTTCCCTTTGACTCCTGTATCCCCAAGCCACCTTCTATTGCTAGGTGAAATAAAATAATACCTCTCGGTGGCACATGACTTGTTAGCCAGGGCAACATCTAATAACCTTTTTCCCAGGATATCACAGGAGAGTCTGTCACCATTAAATTCTCTTGCTGTGGTAGTGGAGTAAAACTTTTATTATGTATTATCTTTTGTTTCATAAATATGTGTATATATATCTATACCTAAGCCCTCATGACCCCTTCCACATGAATCTCCACCAATATTAATAACCCAGCCACAGCATCTGAAGCCCAACAGAGAAATATCTCATTCTGATTTTGAAATCAGAATCTTGGCATAGAGCAAAGAAGAAGAACCATATGGATTTTATCAATTGTCCCATTCAGGTAGTGTCATTAATAATCTCCAAAATCTAGCAGGCTTTGAAATACAAAGTAACACCCTTTCCTTAATAAGCTGTGCAATAGCCTCCACCACAACCACCCCAACAGTTTATCTGCCTACAACAAATAAGCTATCTATTGAATGGCTGCAATGGAAGATGACAGATTTCACAACACAGCACTTGTGAGGTTAAGGCTTTCAGGCTAATGTGTTCACATGCACCAGAATGCTGTGGAAGAGTCAATGCAAAATCCTCAAAGAATAAGTTCTGTTAAGCATCCTGAAATGTTGTACATGAAGTTGGTTTATAGCACAGCCTTTTGCCCTGTTCAATACTTGTTTTGTGAGCCCATAAACATTGCTGCATCAAGAGAAATCAATCCAAGAAACTGATCTAAGCAGCTGGTCAGTGCTCTTCTCATCCTCCTCATTGTTCTCCCACTGCAGCTGTAGGCATTTATCTAGTGGTGGTGTTGCCAAAACCTCTGCAAAAGCTGCTTGGTGGTCTGTTATTGACTTGCAAAAATGAGGCTGATTGTCAGCAAAATGTCAAATATGACTCCACAAGCTGCAGCTCATTTGAAATGATCACCATCACAACACTGACCTTGAAAATGGTGAAGGCTAACTGATAAGAGATAAATCACAGGGAATGCTAGATTTACATCTGCTTCTGCCCAGTTTCTGAGGGAAAGTAGCACAGAAGAGTCACTGAAAGCATAACATAAAAGAATCATTTCAGGCAAAAATAAAGATATTCATAATGCACTGGCTGCATAGATACATTGTAGCAGCATATCATCAAGCAATATTCAGCTAAGCATCAGCTAGGTATGCCAATGTAATCAGGAGCTAAATGCTTCAAGGATTGTAACACAAAACAAATCTGCATTGCTTCCAAGTACTTAGTGGTTTTACACAGCTTTCAAGTCACTCAAATGTTTAAGCATCACAAGCAAATGTGACCCCAAACACCTCCTTACACCACCGTTTGGCTCTTAGGTTCATATTTCCCATCCTCTTCACACATCTCTCTACCAGCCTCCCAATACCCTACAATACATTGTAGGTCATATCCCGTTATGACTAACTGCCAGCCTAGTTACACTTCTGTCTTAAGACTTATGCACATAACAGAGCAGATTTGACCAAGGCTTGACTAAGAAATAAAGAGTTTATTTTAAAATCTATATACTACTCATAACTACTCTTTATACCAATCTTTGTCAACTCTGAGAAAAGCCAATATTCTAGCTAAGCTTAACATTGCTCCATGAGGCAATGACTCCTTCCTAAATGAAAATCTGTTAAAAGAATGTGCCTGCTAGAGGGAATTACCATTCTCTATCAGTAAGGCTTTGCATTTAACAGGTTACTACTTTATCTTTAGTTTAAATATCTAGAGGCTCTACTCCTTAATTTAATGTATAAATTGATTCTACTCTGTCTCACCACACCTAATGAGCATATTTGGTTCTTCGTCAATAAAAGCTAATGATTAAATGAAGAAAGTTAATCAGATTGAAATAAAGATAAGAGATATTTCTTTTGTACCAGACTGGAATACACTTGTCACTACCTTTATTTGTGGAAGAAAAGTTAGATCCAGTCTCTTGCATCTTGTTTGATACCAACAGGCAAGGCCTTCAGGCAAGAATTATTTCAAAGGCTATGCAAAGGTATTCACAGATGCACTACTCAATTTGTGAGTAGCCCTTCTTTTTGCAAATGGTAACTAATTTTAGTGCTAAGAGAAAATGCTTGAGAAATACACTGCAGCAGAACAGAGGGAGTTTTACCTGCTTTAACAGAGCTTTAATGTACATTTTCAAAAAATGCATGGAAACATTAATTTCTTTGGAATATGAGTGAAAGAAGACAGAGGCTTTAGATGTTTTCACTAGGGAATAAGCAAGCAAATTAAAGGGATGCAGCAATAGGAATCAGTACTTTTTTTCCCTTTTTATGATTGAGAAGGTTGTATAGCAGTTATTAGCACAGGTCCACACTGAATCCCACTGAAGATCACAATTACACTATGGTTCAGAATTTTGTGTAAAAAGTGAACTCCTCTGTGATCCAATATCTCTTAATTAAAAACAAAAAAAAATGCTATGCAACTTGCATTACCACAGAACAATCATAAAAGAAATGGAGTATGTGCATACATTAGACAAAGACAAGAAAGAATTTCATTTTTTTATTTTTTGGCAAAGAGTTATTATTATACTCTGCTTTCCACCCAGTTCTCAATACAAACTATTTATATAAAGGAAAAATATATATTCATTGTAAATGATGTGGATAAAATTTACAGAAGTGAATCTCTGGATTTTGTTCCCTCTTATTTCAGAGCTAAGTGACTATTGTACTTGTATTCTTAAGCACAATGAAAGTTTGTTGAATATTTAATAGTTTGGATTACATATCCATTTAGTGGGAATCATTAATTACATAGTAAAATCAAAAGTATGTGAAAGAAAATTATGCAGAAGGAATTCAATCACAGCAACAGTTTAACTCTTAAGATAGCAGTTATAAAATGTGCCTGTACTGCTTATCAGTGAATCTCAAGTGGTAATTTTTCAAAAACTCAGTGCAGTTTGGTTTTTCAATGCAAAAATGTAATTGCAGACACAAAATTTGCACCTCCACTGCTGATCTCCACTTGTACTTTGGGCTGAAGTCTGAGTCTGTAACCACTCAACTGGAATGCAAGTCTTAGCATTATCTTGGCAATGCCTTCAGGCTGGGAATTACTATCAGTTTGTGGATCCATTTCCTCTGTGCCTGGTCCTTTAAATTGATCTGTCTCATGACTAGCTATGGTGTATTCCAATATCACAAAGTTAATCACATATCTTTTCTTGACTCCCTGGTAATGTGCCACTCTACCTATCCTCACCAGAATCTCATTCTCAGGATACTGAAGTAAGAAATTTTCAGCCTAGATGTACAGCATAATATTTTTTCTCAGAGGGAATGCTGGAACTACTAATAGGAGTTATGAACCATGCCTGCAAGTCACAGGTATGTGTCATGGTTTAACCCCAGCTGGCAACTAAGCACCACACAGCCACTCGCTCACTCCCCACCCTGGCCCCAGTGGGATGGAGGAGAGAATTGGAAAAAAAAAGTGAAACTTGTGGGTTGAGATAAAGGCAGTTTAATAGGACAGAAAAAGAAGGGGAAATAATAATAATTATAATTATTATTATAATAATAACAATAATAATAACAGAATGTGCAAAACAAGTGATGCACAATGCAATTGCTCACCACCCATTGAGAGGTACCCAGCCAATCTCTGACCCACTGTGTCCCCCTGCCAACTCCCCCAGATTATATGTTGGGCATGATGTCATATGGTGTGGAATACCCCTTTGGCTCATTTGGGTCAGCTGTCCTTGCTTTCTCCCCTCCCAGTTTCTTGTGCATTCCCAGCCTCCACCGGCAGAGCAATATGAGAAGCTGAAAAGTCCTTGACTTAGTATAAACACTGCTTAGCAACAACTGAAAACATCAGTGTGTTATCAACATTATTCTCATCCTAAATCCAAAACACAGCACTATACCAGCTACTAAGAAGAAAATTAACTTTATTCCAGCTGAAACCAAGACAAGATGTTGCCAGCAACCTGTTATATTTTCCCCAGTGAATATTGTCTCTGCTGGTAGCCCAGGTAATGAAAGTCATGATAATAAATAATGTGTTTCTATCTTAACACTTACCTGACCTTGATAAGCCCTGCTGCAGCCAACCATTCTCTTTACTGCTTGCTTGACCGTCTTGAAAGTGGAAGAGTCACTACAAGTTTGAATGATTTTACCATTCCAGTGGGAAACAATCACATTTGTGGAACGTGTGCTCCAAGCTGTGTGTTTTCACACCCTTTTACCATCAGATAAGATCAGCATCAATATAGTCTCTCATCTCACTGTTAACTCTGATCATCCCAGGATGGAAATCTTAATGTTACTTGTGATTCAGTACTCAAAAAGTCCCAGATCTCATCTCTGTGGTATCAAAGGGATGTGATATATCAGAATGGTGTGTCTTATGGTGGCATGGAAACCCACCATGGGCCCCACAGTTTACAAAAGGTCCACAGATTTACTGGAGGGCATTTTACTTCTTTCAGCTGCCAACTAAATTTTCATTCATATCTGGAGTGAAACTGTAACAGAAACTAGTTCAGCTTTTATTTCTGACTAGTAAAACAGCAGTGTTTTGAGTACTGGGTGGTTACCTCTTAAGGGGCCCTATCTTTGAAAAGAATTAATTTAGTCTTTAATCTAATAACACAGATCAGAATTAATCCATTTGTTTTCCACATTTCCATAAAGTTTCCCGGTATTTTATCATTAGTTTATGGACACTCATAATGAAGGGTAACATTTACTTCTATCCTTATTTAGATAATTCTTTATTTCATTCATTTGCTACATGAATGGCTGCTCATGGCTTGGATACGTGTACTCTTCGCTGAGTAAAAAACTGGCTGGATGGCACAAAGAGTTGTGGTGAATGAAGTTAAACCCAGCTGGCAGCCAGTCACAAGTGGTGTTCCCCAGGGCTCACTACTGGGGCCAGTTCTGTTTAATATCTTTATTGACGATTTGGATGAGGGGATTGAGTGCACCCTCAGCAAGTTTGCAGATGACACTAACGTTGGGAGGGAGGGTTGATCTGCTTGAGGGTAGGAAGGCTCTACAGAGGTACCTGGACAGGCTGGATCAATGGGCCAAGGCCAATTGTATGACGTTCAACAAGGCCAAGTGCCGGGTACTGCACTTGGGTCACAACAGCCCCATGCAGCGCTACAGGCTTGGGGAAGAGTGGCTGGAAAGCTGCCCAGCAGAAAAGGACCTGGGGGTGCTGGTTGACAGCTGGCTGAATATGAGCCAGCAGTGTGCCCAGGTGGCCAAGAAAACCAATGGCATCCTGGCCTGCATCAGAAACAGTGTGGCCAGCAGGAGCAGGGAGGTGATTGTTCCCCTGTACTCGGCATTGGTGAGGCTGCGCCCTGAGTACTGTGTTCAGTTTTGGTCCCCTCACTACAGGAAAGACATTGAGGTGCTGGAGCATGTCCAGAGAAGGGCAACCAAGTTGGTGAAGGGCCTGGAGCACAAGTCTTATAAGGAGCAGCTGAGGGAACTGGAGTTGTTTAGCCAGGAGAAAGGGAGGCTGAGGGGAGACCTTATTGCTCTCTACAACTACCTGAAAGGAGGTTGTAGCGAGGTGGGTGTCAGTCTCCTCTCCCAAGTAGCAAATGATACGACAAGAGGAAATGGACTCAAGTTGCACCAGGGGAGGTTTAGATTGGATATTAAGAAAAATTTCTTCACTGAAAAGGTTGTCAAGCATTGGAACAGGCTGCCCAGGGAAGCGGTTGAGTCACCATACCTTGACGTATTTAAAAGACATGCAGACATGATGCTTGGGGACATGGTTTAGTGATGGACTTGGCAGTATTAGGTTAACAGTTGGACTCAATGACCCTAAGGATCTTTTCCAACCTAAATGGTTCTATGATTCTATGATTCTCATATATATTAGTTACTAAAAATAACATTCTAAAACACTTTTTACAAAACATGTCATCATTTGGGTTACAATTCAGCTCATTTTAAAATCTTTAACTGACATGACTCTGATGTGGCAGAATGGCAGTTATCCATACTAAAAGGTCTTTTACATTGTCTAATGCAAAAGACTAAGGAAAGCTACTGAGTTTCTTAAATGCGTCTCACTGGATAAAAGCAGTTTTTCACCATATCAGAAATGAGGACATTTGAAATACATGAAGCATGAAGCCTGCAAAAATACATGCAAAGGTGCCACCTCTTACTTATTACATGGGATAGTAAAGATATAAAAACATATGTGAATGTCTTTAAACAAAGTAAGAAAAAAAATGGAAAAACTGTAAGTATGTTTGATATATTTGAAGCACATATTTAGGTATTTTAAATATATGAATACAACATACAGATGGATTGACCATATGGTTTCACTAAGGCCAACATACACAAACTGTCCAAGTAAAAATCTAATTCTTAGACATGGCTTTTTGAGGAAAATAGTTTAATACAGATAAAAAATGCCTAAGGGTTAAGGAACAATGCAGGGTATAACAGCTGTAAAACCAGTGACCTCAGTGGTGTAACAGCAAGTAAGGTCTACATGTTCACAAACTACGATAATATCATAGCACACATAATCTGAAAAAAGTAAATTATTTTTCGTCCATAACTAAATATCAGTCTGGAACCAAGACAGCACAGACAGCACAAAATAATCCAAAAATATAACTGCAGACAGAGTCCAGCTCAGCATGACTGGCAAATCTATGAAATAATGCATGATCTCAGCAAATCCCATCATCGAAAATAAACATTTGGATATGGCATCAGTTTGGGACCAACAGATCAGTCTTTTTGCAGTACATCCAATCCATATCCCAACCGAATAAAAAAAGAAGTGAGTGAGAAATGGTCAGTGAGATAAGAAAAGAATCAATCAAGGCAAATATCTCTTACCTAGGAGGTAGACTCCAGCAGCAGCACCGTGAGTCATAGTTATATTATTAGATAAGAGAATTCTTCTCAATTTCTAAAATTATTTCCTGCATTTGGAGCTTTGGTAACATACATTTCTTTATGGCATTTTTTTAATAAAAATAAAACCTGAGAGTCCTGTACAAAGAATTATATTTTATAGTGGAAAGTGTAGAGAGGTGTCCTGCTTTCAGCTGGGGTAGAGTTAATTGTCTTCCTAGTAGCTGGTACGGTGCTATGTTTTGAGCTCAGTATATGAAGACTGTTGATAACACTGATGTTTTCAGTTGTTGCTAAGTAGTGTTTAGTCTAAAGTCAAGGACTTTTCAGCTTCTCAAGCCCAGCCAGCAAGAAAGCTGGAGGGGCACAAGAAGCTGGCACAGGACACAGCCAGGGCAGCTGACCCAAAGTGGCCAACAGGGTTTTCCATACCATGGGACATCACATAAACCGGGGGGAGTGGGGGGCGGGCGTTATCACCACTCGGGGACTGACGGGGTGTCTATCAGCAGGTGGTGAGCAATTGCACTGCGCAACATTTGTACATTCCAATCCTTTTGTTATTACTGTTGTCATTTTATTAGTGTTACCAATATCATTATTAGTTTCTTCTTTTCTGTTTATTAAACCGTTCTTATGTCAACCCACAAAAATTACTTCTTTTCCTATTTTCTCCCCCATCCTACTGTGGGGGGTGGGGGAGCGAGTGAGCAGCTGCACGGTGCTTAGTTACTGGCTGGGGTTAAACCATGACAAGAGGATAAAAAGAGGTGGGAGAACTCAAAGGTCGGTGTTTCAGGCAATGTTCATTGAGGAATATCTTATTTTTTCTTTAATAGTTTTTGTTTATTTCTTTTATTTTTTCAACATTTTGTCCAAGATTTCAGTGAAAACAACCAAATAGTTTTGTCCTATTTATCAGCCAGGTCACCTGTGCAATTACTCTGGCATAATGTTTAAATAACCTCACCCTTGATAGGCAAAGCAAAGTTGCTGCTCATATAAGATGGACAGAAAATGAACATTGATTTTTGTAAATAACTCTTCTAACAAGCAGGTTATTTTTATTTCATTGCATCCATAGCCTTTTCATTTAGCCAGTGTTTAACTTGCCTGGTCCTGATTCAGTAGATCACAGAGGCAATTGCTGAATTTTAATAATGGGTTTAAACCTTCATTATTTATCAAGTCATATGTTTATGTCTTGTTTCATTAAGGGAACAGAATTAAGAAAGAGTTTATGCTATCTGTTGAACACAACCAACACAGCACATTGGTCAAGTCTGTGTGTTCGAATGTAGATACATATCCATAGGCAAGAAATGTGCTGATCTGCTTTACCATCTCTGGGTTAAGTACCTTTTTATTAGAATAACCTATTTCAAGCACAAATTCTTTTGGGAATAAAACGTACCTGAAGAGTTTTTATTTGATTCTCTAGTTCCTAACAAAGTCAGAGTACCTAAACTTCCAAGCATAGATTTCCATTTCAGCTGAACAAACCCTGTGGTCTTGAGGAATTAATAAAAGTTACAGTATTTGGAATGGGAGGAAGGAAAAAAGTGAAAGCTCCCATTGAAGCTTTTGAAATTAGAGAAACTGTCAGACAATCAGTGGAAGTAGAATTAACATTAATAAACAATTGTTTTGAGTTGCTGTTTCCATCCATGATGACACTAAAACATTCAGTTTAGCAGATGACTGATATGTATATAAGCTGTTTGGGCTATACCACAACTGTTGAAGATCCAGGCTAAGTTCCTAAAAAGATATTCTAACCTTTGCAGCTTTCCTCCACAGAGGAGAGTTAATATGAACAATAATAACTGAGGGTACATGTCCTGCCAAAGCTTTGGAACAATGAAGATGAGAAATATTTGGAAATTCTTTTCATCTTGTACAGTATTTCTCCTGCAAAATCTGTCAGACTGGTGAAAAGTGGGTGAGACACAAAATCATGAAGAAGTTGAGCTGATGCTCTAAGCAAAATTTCCTCAGAATAGTAAAAAATAAAGAATCTGTTTATTCAGCCAGGCTCAGGAAATCCAAGCAAATAGGGCATGAGATAGAGATATGACACTTCAGATTTCAAAAGTGCTAAATAATATCTATATTTGCCCTAAAAATCTTGAAATAATCTCTTGCTTGATGTTAAAACAACCAGTACGGTCATCAGGTTGCATAGTAGGCTCCATTGGTTGTGAGGTAGTAGCTGGGACTTGCATAATGGTTTTGGAACAAAATCAATCCTGATGTAAACAGTTGCCAATTTCTTTACTCCAATATTCAGGTACGTTCAGAATGTAACTTGCCAACAATTTTCAAAGCACTTTATAAATGTGAACTAGTTAATCTTCACAGTATTATTATAAATAACTCATAGAATTATTTGTATTCTTCAGTTCAAAAACCACCAGGCACATGCCCTTGCCTGTTCTTGTGTCTACTCTTTTAGAAAATGCAAATGTCAGAAAATGAATCAGTGTTTCTGCTAAGAGAATCACTTGTTTCTTATTCTATATATTTAAATTGGTTTTAATCATCAGCACTTCATATATAGGACATCCTTTATCCCTCCCCATTGCACACACACTTTAAATTTAATTAAAATAACTGAAATGGAACTACAGATAATTTGTTTTTTAAATAGACTACCACATGCTCCATTTACATAAAACCCATTAGTTTGCATTAAATACAAATTAGCTGCTGATATGAATTAAATCACGTATAAATAGTTCAGAATAGCCTCAAAACCATGCATTTTAATTAATATAACAGTTAACCAGATTTATCTGTAAGGTAATCAAAACTCTCACTCATTCATTTTTCAGTACAATAGGCCAGAGAACAAAGGGCTGTCCTGTAACACTGTTATTTTAACAGTGAAATAAAGGCATGGAGAAGGCAGGAGCAATGCTTGGATTCAGGCATTTGTAACAAATTATATTGTTTTACAATGGTTCTGCAACTGCCAAACCAGAGGCAATATGAACAAGACCTACATTGTGGGGAGGAAATGAAGATGATGAAGATCCTTTGAATCTTTGATGTCTAGGTGTTGCAGAAAGTTAGGAGTGTCATAAAGGAACTGCGAAGCTACTCTTTTTTCCCAGCCATTCTAGACATAAAATATAATGTAACAAAAGGAATTTTTAGGACACTTCTTAAGTAATTGTCATATGATAAAAACAGTCATTCAAGACTCCCAACATCTCTCTCCAAGAGCTACAAATACCAGCAATATAGTGTCATTCCTAGGTAATTATTTCCTTACCTTCAAAAACAGGTACTACTTTCTTTACACGGGAGTTCCGCACTTAGTGATAATATTGAAAGAGCAAACCACTGTTTGTACCTACACAGGACATAAACCACACATTTTGGCATACATTTTGGGAACTTTTGAATGGAGGCTTCCTCCAAATTGTAACATATTTTGAGAGAGCTTGTATCTAACAGCAACAGAAGTGGTATTCCTGAGCTCCTCATGGCAATTCAAAATTCACAAGATTAGAGGGATCTTTAAACTATAATGTTTAACAAATCAAAGAAACTGCATCCTGTGGAAAGCAACACATGACAAATTCAGTTCCACTGTAGCTAAAAGAGAAACTGGACAAAAAAAAAGGGGGGGGAGTAAAGTAGTCAGGCTGTATAAATTCTTTGCCAGAATAGAAAGCAATTGAAGTGGCACTAATGTAGAAATTGTACAACCATTACAGGTTTTGAACAAGTTAGACTGTTAATGTTCCAGATGTTACAAAGGATTCACATGATTTTGTTGCTGCTGCTACAGCTATGGGACACAACAGAACCAGATTGGCTACACAACGGCAAAGACAATACTGAAAATCTGTGGATCCAGTTTAACATCACCTGTAAGAAGCTGAGACACCTCATCATCATATGAATAAGCCAGGTCTGAGTGACTCACCAGCTTGCAAGATCAAATCCTATTTGTGCAAATGTTGGGTTGGAATTTGTCTGGCATCCAGCCAGTGGAAAAGGTACTCCTGAATGAATGTGATAACATTAAACTGCTTTTCAGGCTGCTTAATTTTTGCAGGATATGGCCCATAATTTACATTTTTAAAAAAGTAAACATACATTATTCTTAATTATACTTTCAGCTGAAGGTGTAACCAATACACTGGAGTTTGAGTTAAACATCAAAACTAAAGTGCCTCAGCTGATTGCAGAATTCAACACAGTGCATAAGTATTTACATTTAGCAGAAGGAGAATTTGGTCTGATGTCTCTACAATATAGATTCAATCTCTAGGACAAGTTTGGCATGCATATACACTCAAAGTAATTCTATTCTGTTCAGTGAGGAAGAACAGAGTATAATTAGCAAAGTATTAGTCATTCTAGATTCATTGATTCATCTTAGCTGTGTTTTGCATAAAGCATTAATATACAGTGTATAATATGCTGTATGTCTTAATTTTAAAATTATTTAGGAATATTAAATGCACAGTAATATTCTCTGATGTAGTATGATTGACACTAATATCCAAAGGAAATGTACAAATAGTACAATCAAAAACAATTCTTACACTTTCAAATAAAAACAAGGAAAATATGCTACTTGATGGCATCTTTGAAAAGAAAGAGGAAAATTCTTTGTTCATATTAAAACAAAAAATATTTTTAGCACCACATCTGCTTAACACAGATGCCCACTCATACATTTTGCTACGCATAACAATGGAACAGCCTTAATCCCATTTGCTTTACTCCAAAGAGGTAACTATCCATAAAGACTGACAAGTTTTATCCAGCGAAGATCAGTGAAATAAACACCGGCAAACAGCTATTTTGCTTCTTAAAAGCCAGTTTTTGCAGTAAATTATGCATTGCAAGAAACAGCAGGGTGGGCTATGTAGTTACATCAGTATCATATATTATGATCTGTCCCACGATATGACTGGCAGACTAAAATAAATATGATGTGTCACAACAAAAGTTAAAGCATGAACAAACAAGTAGCCCCCAAAATATACAAACATTTTTTAATAAGCTCAGCTACTCAGTACAAGAAACTTAAATGAAGTAAAACCCAACCTTTTTTTCAAAAATGAAATTGCTAACCAAAGATCCAAGCCTTGAGAACCTGTAAGTACAACCAGTCAGAAGAGATTTGTGAACACATCATTACTCAGGATTAGGACCAAGTTAATTGAAAAACATGCTTACAACTCTATTTTGGCAAATAAATTTGTTCTCAAACTCTAAAAGCCCAAGAAAAATTATTGGATGAGTATGCTGTGGCAGGAGTGCTTAGATAGAATTGTTCCAGATCAATTATTTTCTGTAATCTAAGGTTATACCTCCTGGGAAAATCCTTGAAAGCAGATGTTTCCTCTAAGGCTGCACTGTCCTGTAATCAAACAATAACTGTATTGATTTCTTTTTAAAAAATGGATTCAGATTAAAGTCTTAACATTCCAAATTAACTTCTGAAAGTAGAAGATTTTGACAATATGAAACTTCTAACCATTATTACATTTCCTCTCCCACCTTCAGAACCCTCTTACATCATTTAATTGATTTTGTGAAATACACCAAGACAGGGACTTCTCAAAGACAATGGAAAGAGACACAGTGCCTTTAAATTGGCACTACTTCAAGGCCCTACTAGTTGTACAGGCAGCTTCGAAGTTACATTTTAGGCAAATCTAGCTGCATTAAACAACATTGCGAACACACTTTGCTTGATTTTGAACAGCAGTTGCAGTGTAATTAGTGCCACTTAATGGAAAAATGTAACTGAGGAGCATATTGTTATTAATCAAATTCCAATACAAAGTTGGCTGCTGTAATAATGGGAGCAATTATTGACTGATGAACTGTTCACCCTGGAAACTGACCTTAACTAAATCCTGTCTTTTCAAAAAGGAGCAGAAAGGCAGAGAGCTCAAAATAACTTTGTTTCTAGCACTCCCATGACATAGGTCCAGTCCAGGTAGTATAAAACATAAGGCATTACATTTTCAAATAAATAACAAAAGAATATAAGAATGTCAGGACCTGAAAATATAAGTCAATAAAATGGTCTACTTCCAATCATAGTTGCAAGATTTACCCTCTCCTAGTCACAAAACCTTGTGACAAACAATGAGAACTTATCAAGGGTATTTGGGTGACTCCTATCAATGTAAAAATTTTTAGGTCTTCTGTCTAGGATCTAAAGAGATCTTCATGAATTTTAACTTTGGACAGGTAATTATGGAGGTGTTAAAGCCAATTAAGAGTTGTTGGGATTCTCACAATTCTGAGGTGATTATCTGCCCAGCATTTGATGGTATTTGAGCCATGTACATAGTACTGGACAAACTATTAGCACCTGTCAATTCTGGAAACAAAACAACAACAACAAAAAGGAGAGAGAAAAAAAAAGATGTATTTTCCCACCTGGATTTCCTGAAAAAAACAATGTGACATACTGGTTGGCTTTGAATAACTTCCCCTCCCAAGATTCTCATTCTGAACTGGCAGTTTCCTTTATTACTTCTGACTTGATCAGGGGAGGATCTAAAAACAGTATTCAAGCAGAAATTCATCTAAGTCTCATGGCTGTTGCAGCAGAATAGAAATGCTACAGGAGCCACAGCTACCTTCACAAGTGGCTGGGATACATGCAGGACTTCAGAAGGAAAGCAGGAAGAACTTTGTAGTCGTAAGTACTATAACGGGATCAAAATCAGTAAGCACAAGATTATGTTGAGAAAGATATTGTCTTTATTAAACCAGCTGATACAGGAAAGCATCCTTGCCCTTCTACAACTGTGAAGAAGGATCTTAAAGCCAAGTATAGTTTGGGAATAAAGTATCCCATTTTATCTCAATGATTAGGATTATCATACAGGCAAATTTGGATATTCAAATTAATAATGTCTGCAGTGAGATTATTAACAATATTGGTATTTAGGCTATGTTTATTAGATGACTGCTTTGACTTCCCACTAAGCTGCATCAGTTAAGTCATATGTTCCTGGCATACATGCTGATTTGTACAGGCATGAGGTAACAGTTCATATTTTGAAAATGGATTATTTCTATTCTTCTCCTTCCACCCCCAAAAATAAGGGCAAGAATGTATTGTTTGAAAATTAAAGAATATATTCTAACATACAATTCTCTAGCAGGAGATTAATAAATGGTAAAACTCATTATATAAGCTTGTGATTTCATGGTCAACTGAAATCTACCTAAATTTATGCTCTCTATTCATCCCTGCCCACAGCTGAGCAGAGATTTCAGGATGTTCTACAGATCATTATGTAGGATTTGTGATCTTGATTCCTGGCTCGGTTTGAAGGTTTAGGGGAGAATTTTTAAACAAATAAGGAATTACTAGTGTTGACAAACAGAGATTATCTCTAAGGGTTTCTATGCAAATAGAAAAACAAACCCTGGACTATTGTCAAAAAAACTAAATGAATGTTTTCAAGCAGTAGAGTTTTTGGTTAGGTAGTGCCTCAGTTACAAATATGAAATGATATGACATTTAGATATGCAATCTACTGAATTATGCTCTCCTCTGACTATATATTCTGTATCCAGATTACAGCCACAGTTAGACCCTCTAGGCTGGATTGGCAGACCTTGCACATATTCACATATACTGTTGGTTCATGCATCAGACTTGGGATGAAAAACAAACTTGGAAGTTGACAATAAGGCTATTTATATTTACGGATTTAGTTATTTTACCTGACACAGAACCAATGGAAGAGAATAAGACCACAAAGGAGACAGTATCCAAGAGATCTTTTAGAATTTCACAGCAGAAACAGTGTTTGTGTAGATTTGTCTTTCATGTAATTTCCTTTCACACTACACAGACTTCTGTGTTTAAGGAGTTTTTAAAAAGAGCTATATTTATTCTATGGTATCTGAAGAAAGGACTGATTTTTTCCTTGCACCTTTTTACAATCCACTTTTACATTACATTACTACAATAAAAATTGAGATGGAGAGAAGATGTTTGAAAATTAATTTGCATTTGCACCTGTTTCAGACATTTTGAAACTTGATCTAATAACACTTATTGGCCTGAAAAATATAAACATTTCCTTTACTAGAGACTATGAACGAATGACTTCTCCCTCCACAGCAATCTTGGGGTTTATGTTAGCGACTTTGGTTTGTCAGGAATTCAACCTGGATCTCTGTATATTCATATAAAATTGTTATGCACTAGCACTCCTATAAATACTAAACACACCACTAAGGTATCAGATTGGACAAAGCCAGCAAACTATGGCCTGGAACAAATGCAGAGTGTCATGGTTTATCCCCAGCTAGCAACTAAACACCACACAGCCGCTCACTCACTTCCCCCCCACCCAGTGGGATAGGGGAGAGAATTGGGGGGAAAAAAAGTAAAACTCGTGGGTTGAGGTAAGAATGGTTTAATAGAACACAAAAGAAGAAACTAATAATGATAATGGTAACACTAATAAAGTGACAATAGTAATAATAAAAGGATTGGAATATACAAGTGATGCACAATGTAATTGCTCACCACCCACCAACCAACACCCTGTTTGTCCCTGAGCAGCAATCCCCCCACCCCCATTCCTCCCAGTTTATATACTAGATGTGACGCCACATGGTATGGAATACCCCGTTGGCCACTTTGGGTCAGCTGCCCTGGCTGTGTCCCCTCCCAATTTCTTGTGCCCCTCCAGCCTTCTTGCTGGCTGGGCATGAGAAACTGAAAAATCCTTAAGACTAAACATTACTTGGCAATAACTGAAAACATCAGTGTGTTATCAACATTATTCTCATACCAAGCTCAAAAACATAGCACTATACCAGCTACTAGGAAGACAATTAACTCTATCCCAGCTGAAACCAGGGCACAGAGCTACCAGGGCACTTTGCCCAGGGCAGCCACTGCACCACTGAACCCACCTGGAGCATCCTGCATTAAAAGCTACCTTAAAAACCTTGAAAAATTGTCCTGAGATTTGGGGCAAACTTAAACCCTTACCCTGCAGTAACATTAGCCAGTTACATTCCTGGCTATCAAGTGACAAATGGAAAAGGAAGTTAAAATTTTTCTCTATTTAAATGGGTAACAAAATTCTCATTACCTGGTTGCTATAATTTTTATCCAAAGCCCTTTACAGAGAATGCACCTATCCCCTTGATATTCCTCCTTTCAGACACCCACAGATCCAGCTCATTCAGCTAATGCAACTCATGCAGCATTTAGTTTGATCAGGCAAGTAGATGTTCTTTTTTCCCCTGTGCTATGCTGCTATGTGGACGAGGTGAACAGAGGAATAAAGGCTGTTAGGTTAAAGAAGCTACTAGAACCAACTGCAAACTAGAAGAAATATCGAAGATAATAAGCTTGGAAGAGTGAAAATAAACAGAGTATCTATTTAAATAATACCAAAAAAAAGAGAAGAATATCAACAAATTAGCTTTAAAAACCAAGAACTTTTAAGAAGGCCTATTTAATGGGCTCACTGAATAATGTGAAATGTTTTCCTCCCACTATCTATAAAATACAGTAATTAATTAATATATCACATGAACCAAGCAAAGGATGTGTGCCCTGAGAATGGCAGAAACTGTTCTGTAATTTCTCAATTGTGTCAGATGGACATATCCTTTAACTGACCCTACATGTGAACAGTATCCCACAGTATAAAACCTTAAGAGGTTAGATAAATACCTTAATTATTTTTTAAGTTCATTCTACTGCTTTTTAGTAACTGATACACCAGATAACTAAACTTCCAAACTTATGACTAGAATATTGCAGTGCAGTCCCTTAAAATCAAAATTCAGATTGTTCCTTGACTGCAGTTTTAATCAACAATGCACATTTATATATGGCCTCTGTCATGAGAGATACCAAATGAAAGGATTCTAGGTAACAGTTAATTAGACATGTGCCTCCTTAATTATAACAATAATTCCACTCCTAATGCAGTCTTTAGACTTGCTATAGGCTTTTATATTTAACTAAAGATATTTCTAAAGCCTTTTCTCCTTGTTTGAATATATCTTTGCTGAAGTTACTTGGGGTTCATAAAGGTAATAACTACTTGTTCACTACATTTTAAAATTGCCTTTTGCATTTTAGTTAAACCTTCTTTTTTAATCTGTATTTCTCATGTAGTTTTCTAGAGAAACTTAAAACTATACAGTTTATAAAATATACAACTTGCAAAGTGATGCTAACTTTAGCTAATTCATCTTTTTTACCTTTTTTTCCTTTTTACAAGGAACCACACAAAACAAGTACATCAGTCTCACATCACATGGTACACAAAAGCAAATTTGATTGGTTTTAATCTGTGAGATCATAATGTAGATTTTTGTGAAGAAAAAAAATGCCATTCAAATAAAGGCACACCAGGTCTGATTCTTATTTCAAGTACTGTAAATGAGGAGTAATGGTAACAGACAAACTACCAACAGCCCCACAAATGTGTTCTAAGTGATACCATAGAATTTACTATTTTTATCCCTCCTGTTGTACATCTACAAATATTCACATTCTTAACTTGTTAGACACATTCTACTCTCATCAATCTCATTCATAGTACCACAATATTGAGCTATGTGAAAGACCTTCTTTGCTAGAATATACATGTATCAAAACTGAAAAACTTAACTATAAATTCAGGAGATAGATTTATGTGTTTAACAAAATTATGTATGGCTGTCATGACCTGATCAGCAAGCTACCCTGGATAGGGTGGGAGGTCGTGTAAAGCTCAAAATCCCCTCAGAGCAAATTAAGGCGAAGTGATGCCAAACGACCAATCAAATTGTTTATTGAGTGAAAACAGTAACAAAGCATATACGTATGTGCGAAAACTCTAGATATTGCTGTCTGCCAGGTGAGTCAGAGAACCAAAGGGAAAGGGGAGGGGAGAAGTTTACCCGCCGTAATCTTAATTCAATGTTCAAACTTTATAAAATGATTCAACATCAAACTTTAACTCTATGGATGAACTATTCAAATAACTACATCAAACTATGTATATGAAGTGAGGTAGATGCAGCAAAGAGAAGGAAGAGCAAGATAAAGTGCTGTGAAGAGAAGGAAGAGCAAGATAAAGTGCTGCAAAGAGAAGGAAGAGCAAGATAGATAGAAAGGAGATGAAGAGAGAGAGAGATCACCACCCTAGGATCCAGTGACATCTTGCAGGTCCGGTTTCAGATGTGGTCCATGGTGGGCACGTGTACTGCCCAGAGTCCCTTTTTGTCTTATATAGTATCTGGCTATCGGTGTCCCTCCCAAAGGAGGAGTATCGCTGAGCGTGTGCAGTTGTTCATCTAGAAAGTTCTCAAGAGTTCCAGGAATAGGTCTGCAGTTCTTGGGTCATTGTCTTGTTTAGGGCCCAAGTGTAGTCTCATATTGGCGCAGGCACAAACCTTTTGTGGCTATAGGGAGACTGATGCAGGAAGAGGCACTGTCCCACCTCTGCAGAACCCATCTCTGTCAGCGGTCAATTCCCTTTCAAGACAACTCATTTAAGACATAAACAATTCATTTGAGACATACCAACAGTGTTGCCAGAATCAGTCCATGACAATGGCTGAATAGAAAATATTTCCTTATAAAAACATTTCAGCATTTTCTTACCACAGATAATGAATGAAAGGCTTAAAAATATGAGTGCCTACAATGCAGTAAATGTCTGCTTGAGTCAGAGCTATTCTATGTGATTTAGAATTATTGTTTTCTTCTGTTCTTTAAATTGTAAATGTTTATCTGCCAAGTCATGGTTCAAAAATACAAGTAAAGCCAAAATCTTTAAGGTGTAACCATGGAGACTCATCTAGCCTTTTCGTCTCTAAATGTCCATATTTTCCATACTAAAGCAAGATAGAAAATCTTTACTGAAATTGCACCTACATAGGATGAAAAGGAATTTTTCCACTGGATGACCCCCTATTCATCCAGGACTTAATTCGTTTCCTTACAATGTGTATTTTGAGGCAGCAGCTACACGTTCTTTACTTCTCCAATAAGGAAGCCTAAAGTGTACAATGTTATGGTTTTTTTTTTTAAATCCACACCTTTTAAATTTTATATTAACTCTACCTCCAAGTTTAGGCTTTGATTTGAACCACTGCAATTTTTGTTTTAGCCCATCCAGCAGTATAAATATGCATGTTCCAGAGCCCAGAGCATTCCTGGGCACTGTTTAACAGTGTACACACAGCCACAATGCCTAAAGATAGTCAGACCATTAATAAATTGTAAATACCTCTATGATCTGGAACCAGGTACATACCAATAATGTATGGTATGTACTCTTCTCTAGTTCAAGCACAATTGTTTTTCGCATTTGGTCATATACTACTAAAGGGGAGTTCATTACATTTTACCACAATTTTTCTGCACGACTACTTCCAATTTATAATATTTTGTTGAATAAAATGTATTTTGTTTCAGAGAAACTGCTTGGGTTTTATCATTTATATTTGGCTGAACAGTTGTATAGAATATTACATATTTCTTATCAGATGATTAATTTCACAGGTTCCCCTTGTTTCATACAAAGACTGCTGAAGCATTTTTTGCCTGTTTCGTGTATTGACATAAATGAGGTTGACATCTGATTTAAATGGATTGATCAAGAATTTTCCTAAGTGTTGCCATCAGAGAAATATTTTGAAAGATACCTGACATGGCCAAATATAGACAAAGAAAATACCCCATCTTTCTCATGCTAGAGAATAACGGGATACTCAAACAGGCGATTGCAGCTTTTTACTTGCACGAGTCAGTTGTGTGTTTCTCAGGGCATCAGAATAGTAACCATTACTGAGGAAAGTGCTGGCTCTTTTCTTTGAGGCCAAGCAATTTACACCCTCACTTTTGAATGGCAGCAGGAACGGCAGACCTTGCTGTCTGGTTCCTTCACTGGCTCTCTCACCTGCTCTGTCCATTTCCCCAGCAAATGTGCCACATCTTTTCCTCCTCATTGCAGAAGCCTCAGTGCAACCCTGATCTGCACGTTTCCTTTTCCTAATGCTTGACTTGAAAAACTCTTAAAAAAAAAGTTTGATAAGTTATTCCTTCTTCTATCAGCAAAAAGTAGGAATCTCCTCTCTTTGTCAAAATATGTTGGACTTGTCCACCAAATGACCTGTGTAACTACAGCCCAACACCCCATAAAATGGACCTTGTTAGTGTAGACTGCATCATAGAATCATGGAATCGTTTAGGTTGGAAAAGACCTTTAAGGTCATCAAGTCCAACCATCAACTATGCCCACTAAACCATGTCCTGAAGTGCCTTGTCTACGTGCTTTTTGAATACCTCCAGGGATGGTGACTCAACCACTTCCCTGGGCAGCCTGTTCCAATGCTTGACAACCCTTCCAGTGAAGAATTTTTTCCTAATATCCAACCTAAACCTCCCCTGGTGCAACTTGAGTCCATTTCCTCTCCTCCTATCACTAGTTACTTGATAGGAGAGACTTGTACCCACCCCACTACAACCTCCTTTCAGGTAGTTGTAGAGAGCAATAAGGTCTCCCCTCAGCCTCCTTTTCTCCTGGCTAAACAACTCCAGTTCCCTCAGCTGCTCCTTATAAGACTTGTGCTCCAGGCCCTTCACCAACTTGGTTGCCCTTCTCTGGACGTGCTCCAGCACCTCAGTGTCTTTCCTGTAGTGAGGGGACCAAAACTGAACACAGTACTCAAGGTGCGGCCTCACCAGTGCCGAGTACAGGGGAACAATCACTTCCCTGCTCCTGCTGGCCACACTGTTTCTGATGCAGGCCAGGATGCCATTGGTTTTCTTGGCCACCTGGGCACACTGCTGGCTCATATTCAGCCGGCTGTCAACCAGCACCCCCAGGTCCTTTTCTGCCGGGCAGCTTTCCAGCCACTCTTCCCCAAGCCTGTAGCGCTGCATGGGGTTGTTGTGACCCAAGTGCAGTACCCGGCACTTGGCCTTGTTGAACGTCATACAGTTGGCCTCGGCCCATTGATCCAGCCTGTCCAGATGCCTCTGTAGAGCCTTCCTACCCTCAAGCAGATCAACCCTCCCTCCCAACGTTAGTGTCATCTGCAAACTTGCTGAGGGTGCACTCAATCCCCTCATCCAAATCGTCAATAAAGATATTAAACAGAACTGGCCCCAGTACTGAGCCCTGGGGAACACCACTTGTGACCAGCCGCCAACTGGATTTCACCCCATTCACCACACGTCTCTGGGCTTGGCCATCCAGCCAGTTTTCAACCCAGCGAAGAGTACACTTGTCCAAGCCGTGAGACACCAGCTTCTCAAGGAGTATGCCATGAGATACAGTGTGAAAGACCTTACTGAAGTCAAGGTAGACAGCATCCACAGCCTTTCCCTCATCCACCAGGCGGGTCAGATGGTCATAGAAGGAGATCAGGTTGGTCGAGCAGGACCTGCCTTTCATGAACCCATGCTGGCCTGTCCTGATCCCCTGTTTGTCCTGCACATGCCATGTGAGCGCACTCAAGACGAACCATTCCATAATCTTCCCCGGTACCAAGGTCAGGCTGACAGGCCTGTAGTTCCCCGGATTCTCCCTCCAACCCTTCTTGTAATGGGAGTCACATTGGCAAGCCTCCAGTCATCTAGGACCTCCCCTGTTGACCAGGATTGCTGATAAATGATGGAGAGTGGCTTGGCAAGATCCCGTGCCAGTTCCTTCAATACTCTTGAATGGATCGTATCTGGTCTCATAGACTTGTGAGTGTCCAGACAGCATAGCAGGTCAGTAACTGCTTCATTCTGGATTATGGGGGGTATATTCTGTTCTCTGTCCCTCTATTCTGACTGAGAGGGCTGAGTACCCTGAGGATAACTGGTCTCACTATTAAAGACTGAGGCAAAAAAGACATT
Source organism: Gypaetus barbatus (assembly GCA_028022735.1). Classification (NCBI taxonomy): domain Eukaryota; kingdom Metazoa; phylum Chordata; class Aves; order Accipitriformes; family Accipitridae; genus Gypaetus; species Gypaetus barbatus. The sequence continues at coordinate 27,225,437 of CM051562.1, read as the reverse complement.
AAGTACCTCAGCCTCTTCCTCATCTTTGGTGGCAATGTTCCCCTCTGCATCCAATAAAGGATAGATATTCTCTTTGGCTCTCTTTCTATTGTTAACATATTTGTAAAAACATTTTTTGTTGTCTCTTACGACAGTGGCCCAACTGAGTTCTAGCTGAGCTTTTGCCTTTCTGATTTCCTCTCTGCATGACCTAACAAGACCCCTGTACTCTTCCTGAGTTGCCTGCCCTTTCTTTCAAAGATGGTAAACTCTCCTTTTTTTCCTGAGTCCCAGCAAAAGCTCCCTGTTCAGCCAGGCCGGTCCTCTTCCCTGACAGTTCGTCTTGTGGCACATGAGAATAGCCTCTTCCCAAGCCTTTAAGACTTCCTTCTTAAAGAATGTCCAGCCTTCCTGGACCCCTTTGCCCTTCAGGACTGTCTCCCAAGGGATTGTCTCAAGCAGTGTCCTGAACAGGCCAAAGTTTGCCCTCCAGAAGTCCATAGTGGTGGTTTTGCTAACCACCTTTGCCTCACCAAAAATCGAGAATTCTGTCATTTCATGGTTGTTAAGCCTGAGATGGCCTCCGACTACCACATCTCCCACCAGTCCTTCTCTGTTTGTAAACAGTAGGTCTAGCAAGGCTCCTCCCCTGGTAGGCTTACCTACCAGCTGTGTCAGGAAGTTATCTTCCACACACTCTAGGAACCAGCAGATGTCCGGAAAGTTGAAGTCCCCCACAAGAACAAGGGCACACGATTGTGAGACTACTGCCAGCTGCTTGTAGAATGTAGAATGATTCAACTGTCTCTTCAACCTGGTTGGGTGGTCTATAACAGGCTCCCAGCATGGTATCTGCCTTGTTGGCCTTCCCTCTCATCCTTACCCATAAGCACTCAACCTTATCATCACAATCGTGGAGATCTGTACAATCAAAACACTCCCTAACATAGAAAGCCACCCCACCACCTCTCCTTCCTTGCCTGTCCCTCCTGAAGAGCTTATAGCCATCCATTGCAGCACTCCAGTCATGATATGATAATCATAACTCCTGTCAGGACATTTCAAAGAATCTGCCATAGCTTTGTTATTAAGCAATGAACTTCAACACATTTCAGAATATTTCAGTAGGAACTCATTCCCTTTTATTCGATACTGACAAAGTTTTAACAGAAACTGCAATGCTAAGTTTCTATATGAGCTGTAAAAACAGGCTTTCAGTTACTGATGTCATTGTATTTGGTTTATCCCTAATGGCCTAGACTAAATTTCAGTTCCACAACATCCATCTAAATTTCATTTTGCTGTCAGTTTAGCTCCCTAATTGTAGTGTGAAGTATTTAACCACATGTTTTCTTTAAATTGGTATGAAATCCCCTGTAATTCTTTGACAATCTTTACTTGCTGCCCAGAACTGGTTATTAATGTCACTGTCTTCTACCTGCCTCGTTACAGCCAACAAAATCCTCTTTGACAGAGGAACTGCCTATATATAACACTTACAGAAAATTGTATTTTAACAGATATATATGTATTAATATTACTACCATATTGCTGTTGAATTTAGAATCATAGCATGGTTTAGGCTGGAAGGGACCTTTTGAAGTCTTTAGCTCTAACCCACTGCCCACAGCAAAGCTAAACTTTTTGGTCATTTTGCTAGAGGTACTTTATTTTACATCTTTTCTTTAATATTTATTTATATGTTTTACACATCTCTTTTGGTTTCCAAGTGGATTTACTGCTCAGATACTGAGGGATGAGCACATTGACCAAGTGGATAGGTATAGGCATAGGTACGTGGTAGTCTTCTTTAATCATGCCAAAGCCTCCTAGCTCATTCCCTAACATATTGCTAAAATCCCAGTTCAAAGAGCTCTGCTGTGCTGGGAGGCACCAGCCACTTTATGCTATGCCAGAAAGTTTTATTAGAGGTACAAAAAGAGAAAATAGTGTTTCAAAATTTTCAGTTTTGACTTTTCACCGTATCACAATAAAAGTTTGTGAAATAAAGCTACCCTTATTCCTCACATCCCCTAATCTGGAGAGGAAAAAAAAAAAAAAGAAAAAAAAAGTCAGTGGTCTGCATCCCAAGAAGTGACTCGGAAGCTAAACAGATCTTAAGCAACTGCTCAGTAAGGGTAAAGACTTGGGATTTAGGGCTCATATCCATCCAATTACAGAGCCATCAAAGCTGTGAGGTATTTTGCTGCTTAACCTCCTACTTCCTGAGGCATTTGCACCTTCGCAGAGCTACAATGCAACCCTGGAGCAAGGCCCCATGGGCTGCCCTGGGGAAGCCCAGCCACCTGCAAAGGCCAGGCAGAAAAGCACTCACCTCCTCCAAGAGGTCCACTCTGATGGGCAGTTTCATATCACACTTAATATGTACTACATGGAGCAGATGTCTTCAAGCAGCAGGTGAAGAAAAGAAGTTAGCCTGGCAGTTAGAGCACTTTCCTGGGAAACAGGAGTTGGACGGTCAACGCAACCTTGAGCATGAGAGTATGCAACCTGCCTCCTGCCCCCCCGTCAGATCCACAACACATGGAAAACTTTCCTGCAGGTTTTTTTGGTGCTATTGCACATACATCAATGCAAAATTCATAAAGCCTTAAAGACAACAGAAGAGGGTATGCAATTGTATGGTGAGGAATCACAGATGGATTAGAAAAAAAGACAAGTGAGAAACAAATCTAGAAACAGGGAACAAAATTCATGGCCTGTCCTTTTAAGTTAGGTATCTTCACACCCAGAGTGACATGTAAAACACCATTAGGCACATTCACCACAGCCAGCACTGCATGCCTGAGTGTAAAAATTTTGTTTGGACAGCTTTACACGCACACACTGAGCTAGTCTGCATGTTTCTGAAGTACACACTAGCCTTCCTACATCAGTCAATAACAAAAACAGACATACAGCTGAGCTCTTTGGAGTAAGTAGTCCCACCTCATGGTCTACCCTAAAAAGAGACCTTACTGATCTAGCTCATTACTAGACAGGTGCATGCCTCTCTTTTGCCCTCAGTCAGGCACCTCATTGGTAGAAATTAATTCTCCTGCCACCTAGCTTTAGTGTCTTTTGCCAGCAAGTGGGGATTTTTGTTGGCTTGTTTCTAAACAACTTCTCTGAGGAATTTCATTCCCTTCTTATATGGGACAGAGTGGATTCCACCAGGGAACCAGTCTGGAGCAGCCAGCCACTGACGCATTCATGTTGCTGTGATATTCAGCCCTTTTAGTGCGTCTTCCCTTGGTCCTCAAGATTTAGAGTCCTCTTCTCTCTCCACAGGAGACACTGACTTCAAGAGCAGATCAACACTGGGCATAACTCTATACCTACCTATGTTAAGATCTTTGAGAAGGACCACACTTACACCTGCACAGTTACATTTACTTACATTACATTACTGCTGCAACCAGCTTCTTATTTCTGCCTTATGTGGAATATTAATAAATAAACAACATGCAGTTACTTCTGTTCACATGCCTGTCTGGATTTTACATACCTTTGTTATATATCCTTCAGACATCTTTTCTTCAAGTTGTACTTTGTTTACTCTCCTGTGGAAACCACTCCATACCTCTGATCATCCTTGCTGTCCTCACTCTCCTTTCTGAGTTAATGGGGTCAATACTGCATGTTGTAATCAAGATGGAAGCATATACATCAGAAAGACAATTACCTAACATTTCACTCCAAGTGAACATTACACTCATATTTTATCCAAAATGACTCCAGGATCTGCTTCTGAAGTAATAAGCATTTTCACTGAATGATAAGGGCCCACATTTTGTATGCATCATTATGGATACTTCCCCATTCCACTATTTAAATTACTTTACATTTAAAAATATTAATTAAAAGTTGCCCTTTTATCACCTACTCACCCATTGTCACAAGAATTCACCTATAGTTATTTTGGCATTTATTTTCATTAATATTTTTGTAACATTAATATATTTTCATTTGTGATTTTGTAGCATTAATAAACTTTGTCATTCACTACATACGCACTTTCAAGTTTTTCTCTCGGTATGTCTATCCACAATGGTCCAAGCACATATTCTTGCAGAACCCAGTCATACTTTCCATCCATTGTCAATCCCCACTATGTACCAACATACACTACATTTCCTAAGTTTTAGCTAGAAATTTAAATTAGAAGAGCATTGTCCTTCTTTTTCAACTCCTTTTAGTGGAGCTTTTGTCACGGGACCATTTAAGAAACTTTTTAGAAAGTTCATTGTATCAGCTAGATCACTTTTTCTGTGTGTTCACTGACTCCTCCAAAAACTGGGCATGACTTCCCTGTGAAAAAGCTATACTGATTCTTCCCCATTACTTTTATCCATATGTCTATTAATGGTATTCTTTATAATAATTTTTTACAAATTTCTCTGGTACAACATGCAGGCTTGATGAACTGTTTTTTCTAGATTTTACAGGAACCCCCAGGTTTGGGGGGTTTTTTGGGTTTTTTTTAAACACATTTGTCATTTTTTATGGTGCAGATAGCTCTGATTGATAGACTATACCCTGATTTCATACATTTTAATGGAACCATACCTGATTCCATTACAAGTTTTAGATAAATATCATAAGATACCAGTTTGTTGCTCTTCATTCTAATGTTTTGTTCTAACTCCTCTTCTACTGACATTTTGCACAAAATCCTTTCCAACGTACTCCCTATAATAAAATGCATGGGAATCCTCTAAATCTCCTTCATACTAATCAGTGAATCAAAGAATTCTCTTAACTTCATGGCAATAAATTACATTGGCCATATACACTTTCCATATTCTTTGGCAGGCTTCTTGCTTCCACTGTGTTTGAAAAGATTTCATCACTAGTATTCATGGTTTACAAAGTTGTTCCTCAACTTTTTTAATTATCATTTTGTCTAATCATAGTTTAATGTTTAACTTGCCAAAATGTATGCCCCTTTTCCTGTTTGAAAATTACTACCACTTTTTGAAGATTTATTTTTATTTCTAATAATAGTTTTTGCATAATTCCTGTGAGGTAGAATCTTTTTTTGATAGATATAATCCCTATGGTCTGTAACCTCCAATATGATGTCTTCAGCACTTGCAAGTAATTAACTCTTTTGGCTATACCTTTTAATTTCTTTTAACAAGCTTCTCCTTTTTTTATGGAACTCTCTTTTTCACAGCTCCACTTTACACCCATGGGTCTTTTCAGAGAGAATTTTTCACTGATGCATCTTGAATTTTACTGTATAGTGGGGGCAGTTCTAGAACAGCTTTTCACTTGTAATATATTGAGGTGAGTCGTACATTGCTCACAACTGAGAGATTAAGTTAGTAACAGATTCTTCTCTTTTGAGGTTTCTGCCTATTTACCCCAAGATGTTAAAATATGTGCATTATGTTTTATTACTAGACTCTGCTTATTTGTCTAATTCTGGTAATTGAATCATTCTACTACTCCTATGAAGTGGGCTTCACAGCCTTTTTCATCTCACGCTGTAAGTTTTTTGTGAGGACCATTTGCTGCCTTCAACATATGCATATATATATATATATATATAAAACCTGCCCTTCCTACTCTGTGCACTAAGCTACAAAGTGCTAGTCCTGCCCTTGACTCTGCCTACATTTTTACTTGTACTTACCTCTCTTTGTCTCTCCTGATTTTTACTTTTTTATTTTTTAATTAAAAACAAGTTGGATGGAAGAAGGTACAGTACTATTTGTGCCTCTTTTGTCTTGTCTTTCTAAGCAGTAAGCATGCCAGTTTTGTCTGGGATTTCCTTCATTTGAGGACAAATAATTAGAACTGAATGACTAAAATATGAATAAAATAAAAAAGTTTGTTATTTTAAATATAAGGTAATGTCTTTGAATTATTCAATCACACTGTCCTATAGCTATTAACCAAGTACTTTTTGCTGACAGTTGACATGCCTTAGAACATAGCCAAGGCCACCTTACTCAGAATAACTTCTGAACTTTTTCATTGTTTGCTGAGTGACAAATTTCAGAGAGACTGTTGACTCAGAGATGCAGTGCATTATTCTTTAACCCCTGTGTATTTAAGATGATAAAAGCTGTTTGAGAACACAATGAAGTGGCCTCTTGTTCTGTTAAACAGAGATTCTCATCCTTATTCAAAAGATCTGTTGTTTAATTCTGTATTTTCATTTTTCCTAATTTTTTCAAAGGACCAATACTGAATAATGCATTTGGGGTCACGTTTTCCCCCTTCTTTTCTTGTGTAAATAATCCCTTTGATAACAGATGACATGGGAAATCAATTTACCCTCCTCTAATGAACAGTGACAGTGTAAACAGTCTTCTGCTATGGATAGAAACATAAGATAAAAATGAAAGTCACAGTATTTTTGTTTAAAAAAAATAGTGAAAGAACAATGAATGCAAATTTAAAATATTTTCAATGGAGGACTTTTTACCCTAGATTTGTAACAACATACACTGTTGCCATTAAATATTTCACCCTTATTACTGCTGTTCTTCCACTGTAATACCAGAATTAGGAAAGAATAAAAAGACAGTTCAATCCTCCCTTGGTCATTTTGCCAATTATTTTTGTATAATTGTAATTAAAGCCATTCTGAGTTCCCAAATCAACTTTGACTTGCCAAGATTTATACCACAGTTTAACAACAGAGAAGATGATCTGTGCTATTAGTAGATTTTTCTCATGCTTGTACAAATAAGATTACATGCAGTATGTAGAGCAAGCTGTAAGTACATGACATTTTCCCAATAAGTGTTTTTCATTATTTTGAAGTGTACATAAAACTCCTGTCACATCAAATCTTCTAACTCTGTTCCATACATCATTTAGGTTTTGAATTCTGCCAGTACCCAACCTACCTGACAAGAACCATAACTTCTGTTACAAAGTACTTTATGTTGCATACTGATCCATTTAACCATACAAAATATCCAAGTTTAAACTCATCATGTAGGAATAAATCCTTTAAAACTTATGTATACTCAGGAAAAAAAACAGTTACTGACTTTTGCCTCCTTGAACAAGAACAGGCAGATTGGATCAGATATGATCAGGTACTTGTATTCACACCTGTATACAACTCCATATTCAATCTTTCAGATCACACTTAATATTTTTAAAATATAGTAGGAAATCTTTACTGTTTTGAAGACCCATAAAAGATTTAAAATTATGAAAATAGAACCATATATAAATCAATTACCAGCTTGCCATTAACATCAATAGTGACCAATTAGCCTTTATAAGTAAGATGTTAGTAAAGATTAAGAGCTTTGCCAACATAAATGTACAACTATTTGTCCAGGTGGGAGGCATCTTTTCCTTAACTTGGAAAAGGTACTTTATTTCAAAATAAGGACTGCTTGATGAGAAACTGTTTCAGGGTGAGTACCACAGTACAATTATACTAATATAATGATAGTATATTCCATGTGCAAACAATTCCTAAGGCACTCCCTTATTAGAAATGAAACTTCATAGAATAATTGTTTCTTTTCTCTTTTTTTTTAACTTTCTAAAAATATCCAAAATATTGCTTTATGTGACATGTTTATGTTTGACTACATGTACAAATTATTTGATCCAACATAATCTGTCATACAGATCTGTATATTTGTACATGATATATAAGTATCATATTATATTTTCTTATCCTTTCTGAACCATTGAAGAAATTTATTCAGTGGTGTGAAAAAAGTAGAAAGCTAACTGCAAAATACTTTAGCAACAGTTACGAAATTCCCCCAAAATCAGTAATATGTCCAATTATCCCTCTGTGTGCTGTTAATTGCATAGAAGTTAAACAGTTTTATGATGCAAATTAATAACGGATTCTGAAGTTCATAATGTAATTTTAGATGTTTGTAACAGATACATAAGAGTAAATGCAGGTTTTCTGCATTTGCTATTCAGATGATGGTGCAGAACCTAAAATTCACCCAATTTTCCAGGATGAAGGAACATGCTCATTCATTTGGAGAAATAGAAAGCCATTGCAAAACAATTTATTTTGCTTTTCCAGTTAAACAGGAACTGAAAAAGCCTTTCTGTTTTGGTGCACTCTTTCTTTCAATGGCAACAGACTATAATAATATCATAATTTCATTTTATGATGGACCCAGCAGTTTCTCTCCCTAATAGCCTTCTTAGACTTTCAGCATCATCGTAATGATTGCAAGATATGAATGCTTCCTGCAGTGTTTAAAGTGGCTTCCATGTATAACATAACACATTTTTATAAACAAGTGACACTTCCTTGTGTTTTCAGTTCACCAAAATAATTTAGAATGTGCATTATGAGTTCAAATAAATGTGTTAACTAATAAGACTGCAGTACTGCAAAGAAAGATTTTATTTTTTTCTTCTATGAGATTCTTTGTTAAATTTCTGTTACATCTCATTGCAGTGTTCAAAGAAACTAATAAAATGTGATGAGATATAAAAAAGTGTATCAGAAAATGGTTACAGATATTGGAGTTTTCTTCTGAATTGAAAACACACTTTTGGTTTTGTTTTGGTTTTTTTTAAAGCAACTATTGTTTTTTCACTTAAAGAGGGCTTCATGTTTTTAGTCTTGAGATTCTATACCAAATGCCAATCCTTTCCTAGCTAGAATGTTTCTAAACCATGGCTCACCTAATTTCTAAATTATGGTTCATTTCTGAACTATGTTTCTGCCTAATCATAGCTATAGAGGAAACAGTTAAGTTTCCCCAGGTTGATACCTGCTCAGTTCTTTCAAACCAAAAAAAGATAATGCAGTGTAAGTGGCCTCGCTGTGACCATCCACTTTTGCTAGGGAACTGCTGTCTTCTGTTTATGGAAGCATGTATTGTCCATTGTCAGCTCCTGGGAGCCAACATATCCATATTTTATGGATTCCAATGAAAAATAGAAAAGCAAAATATCCAGATCTGACAATCTGACCTGTGCAGATTTAGGGGATTTTCTACTGCAAAGGGCAATTGAGTTCATAAATTGGGCTCCTAATGGTTCATATAGGGCTTAATAAGAAATGAAGACTAGTCTTCTGTTTATCTTCAAATCCAACAGAATATAAGCAAGTTTCATCCCAAGAATCTTTCTGAGATGAAAAAAAGGAAGGGAAGGGAAAGGAAGGGAAGGGAAGGGAAGGGAAGGGAAGGGAAGGGAAGGGGAGGGGAGGGGAGGGGAGGGGAGGGGAGGGAAGGGAAGGGAAGGGGAGGGAAGGGGAGGGGAGGGGAGGGGAGGGAAGGGAAGGGAAGGGAAGGCATTTGCATGATGTTAACTCCTGAGCTATGGAGTTTTGTTTTGTTTTTCTGTGTGTGAGAAAGTTCAGTCAAGTTTACCACAGAGTTATGAGACTACACCAACTAATAACTTGTTCTAAACTTAAGATTAATTATATCAGCTAATCAGGACTCAGTGATTGTCATGATTTAACCCCAGCCAGCAACTAAGCACCACACAGCCGCTCGCTCGCTCCACCACAGTGTGATGGAGGAGAGAACCAGAAGAGTAAAAGTGAGAAAACTTGCAGGCTGAGATAAAGACAGTTTAATAGGTAAACCAAAAGCTGTGCACGCAAGCAAAGCAAAACAAGGAATTCGTTCACCATTTCCCATCAGCAGGCAGGTGTTCAGCCATCTCCAGGAAAGCAGGGCTCCATCATGCCTAACCGTTACTTGGGAAGACAAAAGCAGTAACTCCAAATGTCCCCTGCTTCTTTCTTCTTCTCCCAGCTTTATATACTGAGCATGACATCATATGGTACGGGATATCCCTTTGGTCAGTTGGGGTCAGCTGTCCCAGCTGTGTCCCCTCTCAACTTCTTGTGCACCTCCAGCCTACTTGCTGGTGGGGTGGGGTGAGAGACGGAAAAGGACTGGTCTCCATGTAAGTACTGCTCAGCAGTAAGAAAAATATCCCTGTGTTATCAACACTGTTTTCAGCACAAAACATAGCCCCATACCAGCTACTATGAAGAAAATGAACTCTATCCCAGCCAAAACCAGCACAGTGAGCAGATGATGACTGCTAACTAATTTGTCAGTTATTTAAGTCCCTGAATGTTTTCAGCCAGTCACTACTACCATTAATTACTACTCAGTAATGTTGTATCTATGTATTAGCTCTGGTGCTGTGACTGTTAACTGTTCTTCATACATCCCAAACAAACAGCTTGGAGTTTTCAGATGTTTCAGTGATGTGTTCTCAGAGATCTTAAACTTCAGATATTTAGTTCAGAATTACACATTTATTTCAAAAGCAATTATCACTTGAAGAAAAATCAAGAAAGGTCAAAAAGTTAAATAATGTGATAGGGAAGAAAATAGCCTTATTGTTATGGACACCCGAATGAAAAAAGCAAAAGCTCAGCTAGAACTAAATCTGGCTGTTATTGTAAATGACAACAAAAAAGGTTTCTACAAATATGTTAGCAGTAAAAAGAATCCCAGGGAGAATGTCTATCCCTTAATGGACACAGAAGGGAATGTAGCCACCAGAGATGAGGAAAAGGCTGAGGTACTTAATGCCTTCTTTGCCTCAGTCTTTAACAGGGAGACCAGTTATCCTCAGGGTACTCCATCCCCTGAGCTGGATGGTGAGGATGAAGAACAGATTATACCCCCCTTAATCCAGAAGGAAGTAGTTAGTGACTTACTGTGTCACCTGGACACTCACAAATCTATGGGGCCCGATGGGATCCATCCAAGAGTACTGAGGGAACTGGTGGAGGTCCTTGCCAAGCCACTCTCCATCATCTATCAGCAATCCTGGTCAACAGGGGAGGTCCCAGAGGACTGGAGGCTTGCCAATGTGACTCCCATTTACAAGAAGGGTCGGAGGGAGGATCCGGGGAACTACAGGCCTGTCAGCCTGACCTCGGTACCGGGGAAAATTATGGAATGGTTTGTCTTGGGAGCACTCACAAGGCAAGTCCAGGACAAACAGGGGATCAGGCCCAGTCAGCACGGGTTTATGAAAGGCAGGTCCTGCTCGACCAACCTGATCTCCTTCTATGACCAGGTGACCCGCCTACTGGATGAGGGAAAGGCAGTGGATGTTGTCTACCTTGACTTCAGCAAGGCCTTTGACACTGTCTCTCATGGCATACTCCTTGAGAAGCTGGTGTCTCACGGCTTGGAAAAGTGTACTCTTCGCTGGGTGAAAAACTGGCTGGATGGACGAGCCCAGAGGGTTGTAGTGAACAGAGTTAAATCCAGTTGGCGGCCGGTCACAAGTGGTGTTCCCCAGGGCTCGGTGTTGGGCCCCGTTCTTTTTAATATCTTTATTGACGATTTGGATGAGGGGATTGAGTGCACCCTCAGCAAGTTTGCAGATGACACCAAGTTGGGAGGCAGGGTGGATCTGCTTGAGGGTAGGGAGGCTCTGCAGAGGGATCTGGACAGGCTGGATCAATGGGCCGAGGCCAACTGTATGACGTTCAACAAGGCCAAGTGCCGGGTACTGCACTTGGGTCACAACAACCCCATGCAGCGCTACAGGCTTGGGGAAGAGTGGCTGGAAAGCTGCCCAGCAGAAAAGGACCTGGGGGTGCTGGTTGACAGCCGGCTGAATATGAGCCAGCAGTGTGCCCAGGTGGCCAAGTGTATTGGCTTTGCGTGGCAAGGTTTTGGGGGCAGGGGGGGTTACAGGGGTGGCTTCTGTAAGAAGCTGCTGGAAGCTTCCCCTGTGTTCGACAGAGCCCATACCAGCCGGCTCTAAGTTGGACCCACCGCCGGCCAAGGCCGAGCCAATCAGTGATAGTGGTAACGCCTCTGTGATAACATTTTTAAGAAGGAAAAAAAAGTTGGGAGAGACAGAGAGAAATGGCAGCTGGAGAGAGAGTGAGAACATGTAAGAGAACCAGCCCTGCAGAAACCAGGGTCAGTGAAGAAGGAGGGGGAGGAGATGCTCCAGGCGCCGGAGCAGAGATTCCCCTGCAGCCCGTGGTGAAGACCATGGTGAGACAGGTTGTCCCCCTGCAGTCCACGGAGGTTCATGGTGGAGCAGATATCCACCTGCAGCCTGTGAAGGACCCCACGCCAGAGCAGGTGGATGCCTGAAGGGGGCTGTGACCCCGTGGGAAGCCCACGCTGGAGCAAGCTCCTGGCAGGACCTGCGGATCTGTGGAGAGAGGAGCCCACGGAGCAGGTTTTCTGGCAGCACTTGTGACCCTGCGGGGGACCCATGCTGGAGCAGTGTGCTCCTGAAGGACTGCACGCCATGGAAAGGACCCATGCTGGAGCAGTTCGTGAAGAACTGCAGCCCGTGGGAGAACCCACGTGGAGAAGTTCGTGGAGGAATGTCTCCCGTGAGAGGGACCCCACGCTGGAGCAGGGGAAGAGTGTGATGAGTCCTGCCCCTGAGGAGGATGAAGCGGCAGAAATAATGTGTGTCCTTATCTCGACCCACAAGCCCTTTGTTATATTTTTCTCTCCCCTGTCCAGCTGAGGAGGGGGGAGTGATAGAATGGCTTTGGTGGGTACCTGGTGTTCAGCCAGGGTCAACCCACCACACCAAGAAAACCAATGGCATCCTGGCCTGCATCAGAAATACTGTGGCTAGCAGGAGCAGGGAAGTGATTGTTCCCCTGTACTTGGCACTGGTGAGGCCGCACCTTGAGTACTGTGTTCAGTTTTGGGCCCCTCACTACAGGAAAGACATTGAGGTGCTGGAGCATGTCCAGAGAAGGGCAACCAAGTTGGTGAAGGGCCTGAAGCACAAGTCTTATGAGGAGCGGCTGAGGGAGCTGGGGCTCTTTAGTCTAGAGAAGAGGAGGCTGAGGGGAGACCTCATAGCTCTCTACAGCTACCTGAAGGGGGGTTGTAGTGAGGTGCGTGCTGGTCTCTTCTGTCGGGTGGCTGGAGATAGGACGAGAGGAAATGGCCTCAAGTTGAGGCAAGGGAGATTTAGGTTAGATATTAGGAAAAAATTCTTTACTGAGAGGGTTGTCATACATTGGAATAGGCTGCCCAGGGAAGTGGTTGAGTCACCATCCCTGGAGGTTTTCTAAAAGCACATAGACGAGGTACTCTGTAACATGGTTTAGTGGGCATGGATGATGGTTGGACTCAATGATCTTGAAGGTCTCTTCCAACCTAAATGATTCTATGATTCTATGAAGACCTTTTAGGTCCTGAAGGCATTTAGACAAGAGTGAGGCACAGCAATTTATGTAAAGAAAAAGAAGATGAGAAGGGCATGCATTGAGCTGTAGTCATCATCCACTGGGTTGACGATTTACATCTATTCCTATAGTCTGAGATGCAATATCATTATAAGATAAGCTGCAACACAAAAAGAACCAGAACCTCAGTATGTTCCAGTTTATGGCCATCAAGTGTATGCTGACTTTTAATAGTCCTTACTTAACAGCTGTCTCCTTAGGGGTTTGCAAGTGGGAGATGGAGAACTAAATGTTCAGGAGGGACGGGCAGGGTAGTCCAAAGTCCTAACTGCAGTAGACAGTTTGTTAAGAGTCTCTATGTGATGACAAAAGGGAAGAACAAGTGCATTTTAGAATGATGACAGCTGCAGGCCACCAAACAAGGAAAAGTTAATTCTTAATTCTTTTTAAAAATAGAAGCCTGATAACTATTAAAAACATCAAAAGCATAGTGACTGGTGTTGGAAATAAATCTTATTTACACATTTGCTGGGAAACACAGATGTGGATAGGCCAGCAAGATTTTTCTATATGTTCTCTGGAGAAAAAGAAAGATGGAGAAAAAGACTGAGGGAAGACTTCCTCCAGATGTGGCTCTTCCCAGCAGTTATTAACTTCATAGCAAGAAGTGAGACTAGGTTAACTCATGAAAAATATATTGTAAAACAGGAGAACCTCTAGAAAGGATCTCAGGAAAAGTGAATCTAAGGAAAAGAAAAGGACAGTAATTCCTTAAAAGACGTTGGCAGGTCTTTAAAAAAAAAGTCTTATATGCTCAGTATTAAATGCAAGTTTTCCTAAGGCAAAAGAAGACAGAAAGTGTAGCAAGTGTTCCTCATAAACCGTTCAATGTCCTGAAACTCAAGAAGGAAGCACCAAGAGAGTAACAAAAAAGGCAAATGTTTAAGGACAAGCAGAAAAAAAATCAAAAGGACATAGTCCCAGAAAGGTCAAGCCTCAAAATGAGATGCAACTACAAGGGAACATAAAGGGCAACAACAAACCATTCTACAATTAGGTTAGGAGGAAACCAAAGCAAAGTATCAGTCCATGCCACTATAGGAACTGGAGGCTAATGACAAACGATGTCGAGAAGTCTGACATGTTTAGTGCCCTCTTTTGTTTCAGTCTTCACTGGAAAGGTCAACTTTAATCAGACAATTAATTATCAATGACAGAAGGCAGTAAGAAGGAAAACAGATCCAGAAAGAGTTTTGTTGTTCTCCACCTACCTGTGTCTGATGAAATTCACCCCAAATTATGTGGATACTGCCTGTGGCAACTTCTGATTACCTTTGAGAACTCTTGGAGGTTGGCTAAGAATCTGGGAGCTGGGAAAAGGTAATAAAGTGTAATAAGGTGGAGGAAAATAAGACAAAAAAGACTGTTCACTCATAAATTAATTTCAGTTACCTAATTTAGGTGGTCCAAGGCTTCTGTAGGATCTAATGTCCCTCTCCACTGATAAGATAAGGAAGGTAGTTCTGTCTAAACATAATATAACTTATAAAGTAGATTAAATGAGTAGTGCATATCTTAAAAAAATGCTAAAGTGAATCATGAATTATAGACCACACGCCTTAATTCTATTTCTGAGAAACTCTGGAACAAATAGCTGGAAGATCATGAGAATATGACTGGCAGCAAGCATGGACTGGTCAAGAGCAAATCACAGCAAACCACCTGATATTTTTCTGTAGTAGGCCTAATTAGTAGATTAAGGAGAAGTAGCTGTTATAATATATTCTTTCATCAAAAGGTTTTTTATGGTTTCACATGATTTTCTGGAAGTCAAGAAACCATATTCTAAAGAAGGGTACAAAACTGAGTAACAGTTGTCTATGTAACTGTAATTAAAATTTCAATATCAACAAGGAAGTTCTAATAAAGTTTCTGTAGCAGTCAATACAAAGTTTAGCTCTGTTCAAGGGTTTCATTAGCAACTACAATGACAAAGTATAAACTATAGTGTAAGAGAAGTGCAAAACTAGATTTAAAAAACTATCTTTTTTTAAATTGTGTTTTTGTTTTGATTTGATTTGTTTTGTTTTGTTTTAACTGGAAGGATAAATAGAGTAAGGACTCTGTAGGGATTTGCTCTCAGTCCAGGCCTATTTCAATTTTTTATTTACAAAATGGATTAAAAACTACGGTATTCCCATATTATATTTGCAGACATACTGAAGCTATGCTGGATGCAGCTACTTGCAGAATGAACTAATTTTAAAATCACTTGAAAAAATTTGAGAAAATGGTCTGAAATAACTACAGTTCCGTAACAATATGAGTAATAATGAAATTAATTGAACAGCAACCAGCTGGCATGATTTGGACACAGTTCTACAAAAATCGGTCTGGGAATTAGAAGGCATCATACCCTGAATATGCACCAAAGCCATCCTACAGTTTAAGGGAAAAAAAAAAAACTAACTTCATACTGCAATATGAAAACAGCAAAAACCTACACGAAACATCTGAAATAGTGTTTGGATTCTAACTGTGTGTAGTAAGGGCTCATTTGGTATATACCTTTTGATTTTGGCACTACACTTCAGGACAGATATAAACCAGTGAGAAGGAGATGAGTAAGAACGAGAAGTGCAAACACCACGACCAATGGGCAAATTACATAAAAATCATTTGAGTGGAGGGAGGCCAGGATGTCCTAGGAAACAGTAGAGAAAGAGAAGGCTGAAAGATGACTTGGCATTCCTCCGCTTGTATTTTCCATGTTAACGTTGAACCCAGTCTCAGCATTTCACAGTCAGATCTGTTTTGGTTTCTACTCTCTGTTATTCTCATAGCTCTAAACACATGAAGCACTCTTCAGGAAGAGTACTTTAGACTTTTAGAATAAGTGGAAAACCTTTGACTGAACAAGTTTGCTGCAATAGTTAAAAGACTTTCCGATTTGCAAAAAGAAAAAAATAGGATTCAGCATATCCCTTCCTAAATCATTAGTTGGGATAAGAATGTTCTATGTCTTTTTTCCTTAGATCAAAGTGGTCCATTCTGTCACAAATTTACTGTCAGGTACAATTTCTTATCTTGTATAGAACCAGCATCACAAGAGCAGATGCTGATTACAGCATGGTAAGAGCAAGATGACAGATTTTTTGCCAGCATAATACTAGTGCTTCTGTTTTTTTCTTATTTTGTCACTTGCAATAATTTGTGTTGTTAGAGCATAGAAGCAGAAACTTCTGGTTAGCCACCTCCTTGAGAAATTTTTATTTTTATTTATAGTGTGCTTCTATAGGCAATTTCCTGACTTCCACAGAAAATGTAAGGTTTATGAACCACAGTAAAAGAGAGGGGTTATGCAAGGCAACTTTAAGGTAGACTCTTCCTGAAGTAAAGAAGTGCCATAATTTTCAAACTTCTTTTTAAAAGATATGCTCTTAAATTATTTAGAAATAATTAAATTGACACTAGAAAGTCTGAGCAAAGACATTTTGTTAATTTGTGCAGATAATGAATACTTAATGATAAAATATTTTTTGCCCTGCAAGTAAGCAAAGAACTACTTTATTTAAGTTGCTATGATTTAATGACATCATGCAGCATTAGAATTGGTTTTGGAAAGCTTCATTTCTTTTTTTCTGAAAATACTAGATATATACCCTGACCTTTTGGGTAATATATCATGGCTCAAAATGAAATATAGTGCAAGGAGCAATAACTTGCTTTTGTCCTATTATCGGAGTCATTTCACATTTATTTTTCTTTCTTTTTGACAGTTGCTTACAGGAAAACAGTACAGACCATGCTTCTGCATATAGTCCAAAATCAGCCCATGAGAACTCTTTTACACACACTTTGTTGCAGATTTGTGCTGTTTAAAAGTGCCTCCAGTGAAGAGAACAAACCCTCTATCAGGCAGAGATTTGATCCATGCTATTGTTTTAAAAGTGGCAGTAGCTGAGTTTTCAATACAAATTTTGTGTAGTTCCATATGGGATATCATGCCTTCTATGACACCAGGGAAAGTATAATGTTGGAATAATTTAAAGATAAAAATGCATCAAGCAATTTTCCATATGGTGTCTCCCCCAGTAGAATTCATTTTAATATGAATAATATACAAGATATATACATAACCTACAGAAATCAATTTGCCTGTAATTTATGAAAGCAAAAGAGAACAAAGAATAAAGAGGGAGACCTATTTGCCTGCATGCATATTTGTCCATATTTCCCTCAGAATGTTTTGTTAATATAAAACAAACGTTAATGTTTACAAATATTTTCATTTGCAGGCTTCTGCAGTCAAATGATACCAAATCATTAGTGAACCCGAAGACGATGTTTAAAGCTTTGTGAGAATGTTGGCCACTAGAGAACTTAATGTGTGGCAGATGCTCAAGACTAATGATATGCTCCCCACTACAATTAAATTCTAACTTCCTTAAAACTAAAAATGAGCACAGATTATACTCTAAGGGGTGCCAGCCACAAAAAATAGCTCAATCAACTTAACAGATGCAAAACATTTTGTATGTTTTAGTTTACAATTTTAAAGCATTGTATAGACTATTTGATTCCAGGCTGCAACTTGTATTTCCTAATTCAGGAACATGTAGGTATTGGTGCCTTTGTCCAATCAGAATGGTTATCTTTAAAACTGCATGAACTTCTAATTGCATAGTCCTTCAGAATAGTGAAAAGAATGTGAACAGAATTATTCCAGAAACAAAACACAAGATCAGAAATTTTTCCAATACAAGAAAGATGAAGAAAGAACTTCTACTAAATCTCTTTAACTGAATTCTGTAGTGAGATCTTATGTGCATTTATGAGACATACCCAATGAATACAAGTACATCACCCACCACTTTATCCTGGAATACGTCTACTGCTGCGAAGGTGCACTGGGATTAAGTCAAAAGTAGTAAGGAATGACAACAGAAGATTGCACAGAACAGAGACAGAAGTCATTTTGTTCTAAGTTTTGCACATATGTATCTTACATAGCTAACAAATAGAAAATAACAATTTTCATAATGCATTTGGACGCAGGTCCACTCTTAAGGCAATCCTCATTTACAGCTGCTATGCAAACAAATCAAGTCTCATTTATGCTTATCCTCAGTCCAAAAGCCTTCATTTTTTAACACATATGCCAGATTTTTTACATTTTTGACAGGTGCAGCAAAGTGACTGTGTTAAGTTAGGCAACGATTAGAATTGTTGATTCTAAGCTCGTCCTGGGGACATTTTCCATGCATCAGGGAAAATGCAGACCTAGCTCTCCTGTGCCCATTTTAGCCTACCACCTTTTAGATCTGACCTGTGATCTCAGTGAGATACAAACTTGTAACAAATTACCAGACTTGAAAGCTGAATCATACTTCATTTGAAAAAGGAACCATTTCAGGCTATGCAATTTTGAATCAACCTATAACCTTCATGTCACTGTAATTTGCCAAAGTAAATGTATGACTGGGCTGTTTTCAACTGGACTTGGAGAATAAATTGCTAGAACACCTTAAAATATATGTAGGAATGGATGTCAAAGTTTTTGCAGGTGGTTTTTTTTAGATTTATTTGGTAATGGACTGCATGTAAAAACTTAATATTTAGCTAATGTGATCTTCCTATATCTAATTCTTAATTATACACTATACAAATGCCTGAGTTTACACTTCTCTCACATACATACAGTTACATAGACAAGACATTTAAAGTAAACCAGTTTATGTATGTGTTTTTACAGAGAAAGGAACATATATTGGAACCAGGTTTTATTTTTTCACAGCTATGTTTACACTAAAAATAAGGCAAAAGGCAAACACTTTTCATACAGAATTTAGTACCTACAGTAGTGATTTGCGACAAAGATATGCATGTCACTATCAGTTAGAATACTAAAATGTAAACTATAGAAGACAATGCATGCAGCAATCAAGTATTTGAAGACAAATTATTAGTATTTCCCTCCACCTTAACAAAATTAATAAATAAAAGGATATACAAAATGCAAGGTGAATTGCTCTAAGATACATAATCCCACCATACACATACAGAGCAAACTTCGGAGTTTAATGTGTCTTACTTGTCTGTGGTAGCATAATCATGGGCCTGTGAGAGTTGGAAACATATAAGATGATCCATATTCACTAGCATACTTCAGCCGCTTGTCAACTACACTGGTAAATTGTGAAAAGGTAAGTTAATTCCTTGTTTCTACTCCAAGGAAAACATAAGCAAAGTGGAGAAGGAAAAAAACCCAAACCCAAAACAAAAACCAAAACTCAACATAGAATATCTATTACCCTTGCAGGTCTCCCTCATCTTAACTAGAGCAAAATGTCGAAGAAAAAAATCTATGTTATCTTATGAATGAAAAACCTATCTATTTTGAGTAGGTCTAGTAGACACTGTACAACTTGCATGCAAAAACTTTTCCTGGTAGTCATAATGAGCACAGTGTCAACGTAACATTCTCTTCAGCTATGCATGTAGACTGCATAATGCCAGCCACAATATCTGACTACTGCATATATCACATAGAATCTGAGCAACCCACACTTACATAACTACTAACCAACATATTGTGAGGGTTTGTGATGTTTCCTGAGTAAAAACAATGAAAATAATTTTGATACATAGTAAGATTAAAATTCATATGTCACAGATCTTCTGATAAAGCATGTATAAAATATTGTATAAAACTTACTAGACACACATTTAAAATAGTGTTCAATAAAGCAGAACATTGTGAATTTGAATTAGGCAGCTTATTTGAATCACAGCAGTGACAGTATTAGATCATTAAAGGAATCCAATACTGTGTACTGAAATTCATATTTCAATAATATGCATTATAGGGAGAGATATTTCAACAGTGCCATTCAGAGTAAGGCTTGACCTCTTAAGACATAAGTACCCATGATTATTTTAAGACAACAATAATATAAAAAGAAACTATTTTTAAATCTGTAAAAGCATGAAGAATTTACTCAGAATATCTAGGTCAAGAAAGTTGAGAACATATGGTAATAAAGTTAGTTTTGTGATTAAACAGTTCCACAAGGATTTGGAGATTGCCTACACAGCCTGTAAAAAGGCAGCCTTTGTTAAAATATACATGCTCACATATCCATATCATCTTTTGCTTGGAGCATGTATAAATTATTTTTCTCTCCAGTAAAATATTTCCTCCCTATTACTTGTTGCAATTTTATATTTATGCCATCACATAAGATTTCTCTTGTGTTTTCATTTTCACTCTTTTCATCTGACAAAAAGTTCACAAGTGTGGGGAGAATTGGCAGTCTTCTGCTTGTGCCCATGACAAGATTCAGTTCAGGCAATGTGAAACTCAAAAAAAGAGTTGCTTCAAGCATTGCTACAGCTTCCACAGGAAGCCATACATTAGTTAAATTATTTGTGTACATCATATCAATTTACAGATCTAAGTTTGAATGGAAACCAGTGACCTAACCCACATTGATTAGATCTTCAACCTGAGTGCAGAAAAGTGAGAACCTGACACTGTAATTAAAGACTTCATCTCCAAATCGACATCAAGACCAAGGCATCCAAATTATTATCATGCCTAAATTTTGCCAAAGTTCAATCTTAAATGTTGCAGTGGATTGACACCAGCCAGCAGCCAAACACATACCCTTCTTTTCACTCACTCCCTTCTCCCCAGGGGTGGGGAGAAAAACAAAAGGAAAACAAAAAGACCCATGGATTAAAACAATGACAGTTTGATAAGAAAGGTAAAAGCCATGCAGGCAAGTAGAGCAAAAAAGAGAAATTAATTCGCTACGTCCCATTGGCAGGCAGATGTCCAACCCCTCCCAGCAAAGCAGGGCCTTAGCACACAAAACAGCTGCCTGGGAAGACAAATGTCATAAACACTAATATCCCCCCTTCCTCTCACTTTTCCTGATCTTTTATTGCTTGAGCATGATGCCATATGGTATGGAATATCCCTTTGGTCAGCTTGTGTCAGCTGTCCTGACTATGTCCCCTCCCAGTCTCATGCTCACACCCAGCATATTCCTATTTGGGCTGGGCAGTGAAAAGAGAGAAAGCCTTTACACTAAGCACTCTTCAGCAGTAGCCAAAATACTGGCATGTTATCAACACTGTTTTAGCCACAAATGCAAGGCACAGCACCATACAAGCTGCCATCAAGAAAGCTAACTTCATAACTTCATCCCAGACAGACCCAGTACAAACATTAAAGCTGAAAGATTGAAAAAACAAAATCTTCTACAGTTAGCAACTGCTAAACACTAGAAACACCTACATGCTATACCCAAATCAATTTAACCCTTCCTTATGTTCTATTTTGTCAGCTTTACCAGTTCAGGACCTAGAAAGAAGGTACTGCCAGCTTCTCTTCTTTGAAGTGCTTCATGTAGGAAACATTCACAAAACATGCCAGAGAGAAGAGCACAGATTGGGATGTAATTTGCAGTCACTGAATTCAGTCTCCTCCTATCACACCCAGACACTGGTCACCATCATAAAACATTGAGATTGCGCCATATTGCTGCTCTTGGAAAGCTTTTCCAAAAGTTCTACTTTACCATGGCTAGTCTGAAAATTAAGTCTGTTATACTTGTAGGCCAGTGTATACTTACAGATTAAATTCTTAACAGTCCATGAAAGCTTCACACAAATTTGAGCAAAGGGTCAGCAGATTATTTGAAAGGAGGCAGCAAAAGGTAGTAATTCTGCTCCATGCAAGAGCTAAGAGGATAGGACTAGCTCACTCAGGAGAGATGCAACCCTATCCTAAACTTCATGTTCCCTCTATTCTCTGTCTCACCCTGTGAATTTTGTATTCCTTTCTTTACAGAGGCACATTTTCACATGGCTGAAGTAAGGAACCTGAGAGGGATTTTAAGTGTCCACTTGTAGTCAGCAATGCTTATTTGTGAGCTGTGGGTAGGGTAAGTACCGGCTAAGGTACTGGTCAGGTGGGTCCAACTCTACTCTTACATGTTTCTCTGTGCCCAAGGGCTCATTTTTTAATCTTGTTATGTAGTTAATCCAACAGGCAGAGTCTGAGAAGAGCAGGGACAGAAGACATGATGGAATTCCAGAAGGTGATTTTTTTGTGAAATAGTATTCAGTGGCACTGCCAACAACAATGAAAATAGTTACAAAAGTTAACTTGAAATGAAGTCAAATGTTGGACGTAAAATGTTTGAGGTAAAATTTTCCACTTGAGACAACTATCTCATCTTACTGTTTTGAAAACAGATACTTACTGTATTGATTCAGATACAAGCTGCTATAGACTACACAAGGCATGTGAACTAAAAGTGGTACCCACAAGACTCAAGAGAGATGCCTCATAAGAAGCCACACTGAACTGATGATGAGAAAAGTATTTAGAGAAGAGCTAAAAAGACCTCAAAAAGCAAACTTAGATCAATTAATCAGCTTTGGGGACAGTCTGGGAAGAAAACAGGTAGAGTGGACAGAGTTGGTGAAAGTTACTTTAAAAATAAACACTGAGACTGAGAAAAACAAAAAAAAAGTAGTCCAGGGACACAAGTGTTCCCTTCTGTGATTACCTTCTGCTGGAATCTAGAACAAGTAGCACAAATAAAACTGTCCCTCCTCAAATTTTCAGAACTGAAAGTGAAGTCACTGGGAACGGTGCTTTAAAATATCTGGAGGCTGGATAATACCGAACATGAATACTGAGAAAAAAACCCGAAACACTCTCACTCCCTTAAAATTCTCTAAAATCAGCAGATAATATTTTTCTTAATGTGTCTGTGCCTCTGCTCCCCATACATAAATGGAAATATCTTTCAGAAGGAATATCAGCCTAAGTGCACAAACATACCTGCGAAGTCTTCAACTGCTGTAGTAATGAGCACAGTAGAAATAAGGGAAGAAAAACTGTGTCTTCAAAGCAGAATTTGGAGAACATGTAGTAAGTAAATCACAGTTTTGCATAACACATGTAGATAAAAAGTTGAATAGCTGGCCATTGAGTGATATCACTCACCATTTGCACAGAACAAATCTGGGATCAGTCAGCAGTATTTAACGTGACAAGAAACTGCTCCATTTTGCAAATGTGCTACAGAGTGATACTATTTTCACACAGTTCCTAGTTTTTCAGCATTTGACTTAGCAACCTTAACAATGTTCTTTTAATGTGATTTTCTCATGGAGGAATATATTCATGTCAAGTTATTTAATTAAAGTAGCTACAGCCAAAGAAATACATCTCAGCCTCCCTATATGCTTTATCTACATAGACTTTGCTTAATCTCCCTGAGAGCTCAGTTTCAAATATGTATTACAAACCCACTTTCATGAATGGATGTGTTAATAATAATACAGCCATTTGTATTCATACTCCAGCTATCTCACCTTTAGGGACCCTTTGTCTCAGAGATTTGATTCATTATTAGTATAGCTAACAAGGTTCCATTTTCTCAATATCAGCCTCCTATTTAGTTCTAATTTGTAATATCACAACCTTTGCTTAACCTCAGCTGCAGAGAAGTCTTCCTGATTCTATTCTAGACAGCAAAGTTGCATTAATTCCTCAATGCAGATTTAGATCAATGAAAAATACTATGTTAAAAAGTCTTTTTCATCCAGAGAATTTGGTATGTTCTTAGTACCAGCATCTTAGTATGTCCCCAGGATACAAACTGGTTGTTCATCTCTTTGCTCAAAAGGATACTTATACTTGAAATATTTCATACGCAGACCTGTACCATGAACACTTCCAGCTTATTCCAACAGCTCTGTCTTCAGCAAATGTACAGTTAATGTCTGAGAAATAAAGGAGCATATCTCAAGCTCAGGGCGTACTCTATAGTTTTAATAAAATAAAATGCTGCTTTCCCAATCACATTTATCCTATTGTATCATTATAGCCCATCACCTTATTTTGTTAGAGTAATTTATGAAGACATGAAACAATCTATCATTTCTAAGAGTCATTCATGTGGTAATTCAGGCACTGAATTATTTCATTACAGGGCCAAGTAGTCATAAAGCTAGCTTTTTTTTTTTTCAGATGTGATTAGATTTAAGGAAGTTTTCATTTAGCAAAACAGAATAGTCTAAATGTACTAATAGAGGAAAATTTACGATTTTCCTACATTTGACATCAATAAAATAAATGAGAAATGTTTAGATTGCATATGCATTCTTCACACATTGATCACCACCACTGCTCAGTGTTGGAGAGTTATTTAGAATTTTGGGGCCTAAACTGCCTGTGAGTTCCTAGTCTCGCTAATAATAAATATTCTACCAGACCCTCTCTCTTTAGATAGCATACACATATTAACCGGCATAAACACACGAAAACTTTGGCTCATTTATTAAAGTTCAGTAACGTAAGCTCATGTCAAGTTAAAAAAAGGCTGTTAACAGAATACTTTAAAATACATTCCTCAACAAACAGCCAGGACCACTTCTTAGTTGCTTTAATGGTTCAAGAGAAATTATAGGACAACTATATCTTCCTTTCTTACATTTGGCCTAGCTGCTTCCAAATGCACCTTTCTAGTGCTAGAATAAAAAAATTTTTGCACATTTAGTTGACATATAAATGGTAAGTATAAAAATTCAGTCAACAACTTTCATTGCTTCTCTTACAAAAGAACCTCAGCAGAAAAGGGAATTTCAGTCTTTGGTGCTGAAACTCCAAGTTCATAAGCTGAACAGACACCCTAAGCCCAAGCTTCTCTTCTGTACAAAGATGAACAATGACCAGGTTTAAGGTTTATACCAGATCATTCAGACAAAATGCCAGAGAGAATCCTCCGGTTACACAAATTAGAGAATAAAGGCGATGTCACAAGATGGAGCTATCAGACACATCTGCCTGTATATGTGGTATGAAATGTTCAAATTTAGGAAGAATTGCATTTTTAGTAGTACAGGGTTCTGGACAGAGGGACTTTTTGGTCTCTAAATGAAATCAATGCCTACAACAGAGCCAGAGCTTAGAGGTAGACGTTAGCACTGAGCTAAAGATCTTTAAGAAGTATTAACTTTGTTTCAGGGCTGACGCATACAAAACCAATGGAGTATTTCAGACATAGTTACACACATATGATCTCTCAATTATGTAAAAAGACAGTCATTATGGTCAACAATACTGTAGAAATTTCCTACCTCACTTCCCATGCTATTTTAAGTCGTAAACTCGCACATGTTTATACCCATATCTTAAGGAGCTCTGAGCTATAAGCATAGGCGGACAGAGTTGAGGTTGTTTAGCCTGGGGAAGAGAAGGCTCTAGGGAGACCTTACAGCAGCTTTCCAGTACCTAAAGGGGGCCTACAAGAAAGCCCAAGAGGGACTTTTTACAAGGACATGTAGTGATAGGACAACGGGTAATGGCTTTAAACTGAAAGAGGGTAGATTTAGATTAGATGTAAGGAAAAAGTTCTTCACTGTGAGAGTGGTGAGGCACTGGAACAGGTTGCCCAGAGAGGTTGTGGATGCCCCCTCCCTGGAAGTGTTCAACACCAGGTTGGATGGGGCTTTGAGCAACCTGGTCTAGTGGAAGGTCTCCCTGCCCATGGCAGGGGGGGTAGAACTAGATGATCTTTAACGTCCCTTCCAACCCAAAAAATTCTATGATTCTATGATTCTATGATTAAGAAGACCATCTACCATCTAGTGTTTGCTACTTTGGCAAAATGAACTAAAATATTATCCTAACTTTGATGACTGCCTGAGAGAATCTACTATATCATATTTAGCAAATTATGCATATTTTTTCACAAAAAAATGACCAAGTCTCCAGTGTTGATTCCTCTCTCCTGTTCTTAACGTCCATGCCACAACAGAAACATAAACATAGATCCAGAGCTGCACTATTTAGAAAACAAATTATTTTACAGACTGAAATATTAAATAGGAAAGTAAGGCCAAGGTGTATATCCAAAGTGATTGGAAGTGGACACACCTGAATTCACAAAGCAGGTACAACTAGCTAATGCAGAAGAGCAATTGTAGTGTTTTCTGGCTTGCAGGTAGGTTTATATTTAGGATAATAATTCTCGCTTACATATATTTCCACTTTATACCCTTTAAACAAAACAAAAAAAAAATATTTTGGCTCAGAAAAACATGAAGATACTAACTTGAAGAAGGAAAAAATTGCCAATCACACAAAACAAAACTGAAGTAAAGTTTCTGAGGTTTTAAGACCTCAGTGGAGATTCACGGAATTTTATTTTATGTAACTTAGTGCCTACATCTTAAGCCTTTATGACTTTCAAAAGATCTATAGGTTGTGCTATAACAGCAATGACATACCATCAGCTGCATTTTTCCAATGATGTCTGCCATAGCTTCTTTGCCATTTGTTTGCAACAATTTTGCCAGGAATTTTATTCTTTGTCTTCAGAAGTTTCATTAACAAATCAGAGAGCACCATTTTCAATGCTTAAAAGATACATCAGATCTATTCCAATTCTTCATATTAAGTTATAAAAGAATTTAAATGTAAAAAAAAAAAAGTGTTTCTGAGACTATCACTGAACCCTCTTCACATTCTTTCTTAATGATACAAGTGTTAGAAATACATGGGAAAAAAGGGAAAAAACAGCTCTAATTTTTCAAAGAATCACATATTCATTTAGCCATATAAAGTCCCCTTTACATAAAAAGAAAAGAACACAACTAGATTCTGAGCAATTTTGCATAAATGTAAGTGTGATTTTCCTTCTCCAGCAGTCTTTTTTTTCCCTCCAGATTTTCAACTTCTTTCTTTTGGTATGTACACTTTCAAATTATCTAGGTTGCCTACTATCAAAGATTAACTATCTATCTCCCACATCACAATCATCAAGAGATTCTAATTGTTCTGATTGTTTCTATTTATCTGCCTCCAGGCCCTTAGATATCTAACTGGGCTGGATGTAATGTCCCAGTGCTAGAAATAAATAAGAAGCTGGAAATAAAATAACTATGTAAGAAAAAGCCCATTACACAATCTGTTCTTTTTTGAATAGTAAATATGATCTGTACTCTGCTGTAGAAGTAACCAGCAGCTCATGGATTATCACATTGCTAAGACTATCCTACTATTGCTAAAGCAACAGAGTATCTCCATGCTCTTCAGTATTTCATTCCATAATAATAAGTGGAAAGCAATGCTTTGGAAGAAAAATCAAACAAGTCAGTGGATTTTTTTCCTGGGATGTGAAGCAAGTATATATAGTATCATTTATATATTGGAAGACTTGTATCAATCCTTGGAGCTTTCACTCCCCCTTTCCTACCTCCATCAACAAAATTCATTGGTCTACTGTTTGTTTCCAAAAGATGCAGAAATAATTTTTTTCAAAATGTCTTTTAAACAGTCTAGAATTAGCATTTACATCATTAATTTCTGTAAAATGCTCCTGTTGTTATAGAGTCTTCAGTGTCTAGGGAAGATGTAGTGAAAGTTGCAATTAAAATTATTTCATTAAACATATTCAGCCCATTAAGTTGTTCAATTTTGCATTAAAATCATTAGTATCTCAAATGTAGCAAGAAAGATATTTGGCAAGTTGTGACAGTTGTAAGCAGAGAATAGACATAGGTTTTTCTTTACCAAAAACAGATATGCACATGCACATACTGAATATGTAAATTTGTATGTCTAAAGCTACTTCTTTTCCTTGTACATTTTACTCTTAAAAAAATATTTGCCCAAGTTTCCAACTTTCTTTATGGAAAATTACTGCAGCAGATTATGTTTAATAGTTGCATCTTTTCACTATAATGCTATCACAATTTGAGGTTTGGCCTCAGTCTAGCAGCTTGCCTTCCAAAGTTACTCAAAATGAATCATGCTAAAATCAGATAAATGCTGTTTTGACTCCAGTTTGAATCTGCTTACACCTGAGAACTGTTACTGGTGATTATGACAGGATCTAAATATCATTGCCAACTGTGGAAGGAAGGAGTTTCATGTGCTTTCACTACTGCTGTTACTTAGCACCAAACAGCCTCCACTGTAAATCCCAAACCTGATTGTGTTATGTATTTCTCAAGCACATAACAAAAACTGTCCTCAAACTTACATGATCAACTGAAATACATTACTTGCTTATTAAAAAGAAAATGTGATTTCTAAAAATGCTCTGCTACCATGAAAAATTGTTGCAATTGTACAAAGAATGAACTGGCTATAAACAGGACAGGAAGTATAAATTGTTCTCCTGTGAGCTCTCTAAATTCCCTGACCAATCAAACACTATACAATTAAATGGCAAGCAATTTATTTTTACATTAATTTAGTCAATCAAGACCTATAGAGAATTACGAAGAAAAAATTATAGGGCAAATTCTCCATATTGTCGTTGAGCAGGAGACCAGCATCGTTCTGTTAGCTTCAGTGAAGGTACACCAGGCAAGATCTGGCATCAGAATGAGGCCCAAAGCTTTTGAACACTAATAAAAATTGTACTATGAAAATTTTAATTTATATTTTACTTTCTTTAGAAATGATGCAGTGCTTGTTTTCTCAAGTAATCATTTCAGCAGACATGGACCCCTTGGTCCTGTTCTGCTCCCAGATACAAATTTGCAACTTTGGCATTGGACCCAATGCTTCATACCCTGCTCAAGCAAGTGTCAGAGGAGTTCTTCTCAGCAAGAAGTGAGGCTGGTTTGTCTACAGAGAGCATTTCTAAACCAGATAAATCTCATCCTTTTCTTTTTTGTTTATTACTTCTTATAAAAAGATAGAAGTATACAGCACTTGGATTAAAAGGTTGAATGCTGCTGTTTTCACCAAAGAAAAATTCCATTAAGAAATCTGCTTAAAGATGTACAAAAGCAGGATCTGAACAAATATTTTTAAAACAAAATTAATACTAGCTGGGTTGTCTACATAGTCAGGACAGTATGTACACACAGTTCAGCTAGGAAATCAGGGCCAAAGGTTGTACCTGGGGATGCAATCATTGTGTTTGAAAAAGGTCAACATATCATACAAAAAGAAGGAACTTTAAGAAGTCACTTGTTCCACCTCTTTGCTCTCAGGCACTATACCTAGATGATCCTGACAGACTCTTATCAATCATACCATCACATTTTCTTCAACCGAGAGGAATGTGCACTATTAATTACACAGTAACATAAGAAGGTATCACGCTCCAGCTGGTGGATTCTCACCAAATTCTGTTTCTCTACATTCAGCACTTCAAGGCAACCTGTTAGTTGTCTGCCTTTTTTGATACACCTGAGCTTTTTGTGCTGATGGATTACTCTCACGACCTAATTGTTAACTCAGAAGCTCACTTTGTTCCATTTATGCATGTTAAATACAAGTACTAAAGTTTGGTTTTAATTGGATTCATTATTAACCAAGATCCAAATCCAAAACTCCCTGTAGTCAGTCAATGGGAGTCCTTCAGACTTTACCTCAGTAGTCTTCCTTCTTTGTCAAGTTACCATGTAACCACAAGTCCTTTCTAAGCACACCCATCAATGACTTCTCCTTCTAAGGATGAACAGGGATAGTTTGTCAAAAATTTTCAGAAAACTATGAAAAGTGTCTCAAAAATGAGCACACGTCAAAACTGCATTGAAATAAATAGTAAAATATTCTGAGGTGGGATAGTTTTGCCAACAAAAGGAATAGACATCAGAGCTAGATCCACACAAAAAAAGCAGAGAGTATTCCCTTCAACAGTGTCTAGGGGTATAGCATATCTCATTCTGTGGGACACCTTAGTCTCTATCTCTGCTCTCAACAGGTACAGAAAGTAAGAGCAAGTTCTTCGGATGCAGATAGCATTAGTCAAGTGCAGACAGTTAAAAAGATTAAGCACAGTCTGGGAGTGCCTGTTTCTCTACATAAAGTATAAATGGACATGTAGGGTGAGTACTTCAAATGTATGTATCCTCTTCTGCTAGTGCCAATCAGCTTGGTTATATGAACCCAATCTTAACTAATCTTAGTTGTCACCTCTAAGGGATTATTCAACCACAGGAGAAAAGGAATACTCAGAGATAAGAGTTTTTCATTTGCTGGAGTTTTTTTGCCAAAGCAGTTTTATTTTGCCTAAAAGGCAAAGGCGAGGGGAAGATTAATTCTTAGACCAGTTTGTAGTTTCTCCTGTAAAATGGAGCACTGGTGAGTTAGTGGCTCTGCAGACTGTTGACTTGCTTATACGAAGTAGATCAAAGTCAGCAGGGTATTTCCTGTCCTCCAAAAGTCTGTTGCCTGGTGGATAAGGAAAAGTTTCTGAGGTGGAAATATAAGTTCAAAAATGCCTCAAACAAGGAAAATAATTAAACACAGATTTCTGAGATCTTTGGTGAGCGCTGAGCTGTGTCATACAGGACCACGTCACCATTTGTTTTGCCTACCTTTAGACTACAATTACATGAATCAACAACACTCATCAGAATAAATAGAATTTGTTGGACGAAAAGTAAGTGGGTTTAGCTTACAAAAAGTTGAGGAGAAGGAAGGAAAGGAAGGAAAAGAAAGGAAGGAGGGAAAAGAAATTAGGCTGTGTATGTTTTCCCTGTAAAAATAAAAAGAAATATTGGATAACACTCAACTAGGGGAGAAAAAAAGGAAAAAAAAAAGCCAAAACGAACTTTCTATAATAAGTACTTGTAAAAATTGGACATAGGCATTTCTCTTTTTTTTCAGACAAATAACAAGGACATATAATATGAAAATACATACTGGGAATAGTATAAATGACAGGATAAAAACAGAACAATAGCATGCATTTAAAAACTAGATCGGGAAATAGGCAATTGGCTAAACTACCCTGGGGAGTCCCAGTTTCATCACTCAATATAAACATTTCTCAAAAGATGCAGTTGCAGTGTTACCTGATAGAACAGATCTTCGGAAAGAAATGTTCAAGCATGTCACTAAGTGTTCCTGAATGCTTTTCAGTTTCACTATTGCCTTTGCTGGGAATACTTAGCCTTCCTGCATTTCATTGCCACTAAAGATTTCCGTATTTTTCACTGATGGAAAGATTTGTTTGTTGAAAATTAAGAAGCAAAAAAAATCCCATTGACATCCTTGGTATAAGAACACCTGTGAAATGAGCAACACTACAAGTCAGAGAGATTTGGTAACAAAATGTCGCCAGGCAAAACAGCCAATAGATGTGATTGTTTTTGTATTTTAAGTCTGTCTGATGATGGTTTAAAAAGCAGATACATGGCAGGGGATGGGGATAAAATACTCCTAACCCTTTGCCTGCTTGAACTTAGTAAACTGTTGACCAACTTTATGAAGGCTAGTGCTTTGTTAGCTTTAAAGTGAGGAATTGACATAGATAATGAAGCTGTTTCTTACGCAAAGTTGTTTTAAAATATTTTGTAAATATTTTTCAATACATAGAGCACAGATCTCATAGTGGCTTATGATTAAAAAACTGAACACCTTCATGTCTGTAATGATACTGTTAGTGTTACAGCACTTTACAGACCCTACATGCAACAACCGTTCCAATCATTCTGAAGTGAAACTACTTCTGGTGAGAATACCATATCTGCTCTTTTTAGGAAATCTATCAGTGGTTGATAGGGCTCATAGAGCAGAAGGTGCACAGGGAAAACACAGATGAAAAAAAGGCATATCAGAACTTGATCAAAATAGCTATGCTGACATTTCACATCGCCTTGGAAACTCAAGTAGTCAGAGATTATGAACTGCTTCTAAAAATGACTGCCTGAAATTAGTATTTTCATATCAAACATACTTTTCACATGCCTTCAAAGCCCTACTTTTCTCACTTTATTGAATGAAAACAAACCAAAAACATTTCTCTACTGTTTACTCCCTCCATCCCCCAGAAGCAGGCAGATTTTGTATATTCTGACTACTCCTTTGTCCACAGTCCAGCTGAGGGCCTGGCTTCCTTGAGGTGACCTTATATGAGGCAAGAATTGACCATGTCTTTCAGCTGGTGGGTGAGTTGTCAGAATGAAAATACATAATGCCATTGTTACTGTTCTCCTCTCACCCAAGCTTTCCTGGAAAGAATCATGTTCCAGAATAATATTTGAAATAGATAACAATGAAACACAGACCAGACCTTGCTGCATTTAATTGGCATAGGCCTCAATAAAGCCAAAAAAACAGTTTATGCCTGCCAAGTCTGACTTGAATACAACTAACACTAATTTATTTACAAAATTTATTGTTAAATATAAAAGCAGATGTCCTTGGATGACCCCCAAATTCTCTTCAGTTTTCTTCCCTGATGCTTTCCTACTATTTTTTGTGTTAACCTTTCAATTTAAAGCTGCATCACACATGAGTATTCTATGGAGGGTGGTACTATGTTACTTATTTCTATTCAGGAAGCATTTCTTCCTGCAGTTTTCTCTTTCTGGGGAGAAAAATGAAGAAAAGGGCACCAAAACAAAGTGATAAAATCTTTTTTACGATCCATATCTGGGGATAGAGTGTTTTGAAATACTATCACATTTTATTATTGTTTCTGTCATGGAAAATATTCTATCATTTCCCACAATTAATGACAAGAAGTTTTAATCACATATGATGCCAATCATGTTACTCTTCCAACCCTCTTTATCATGCTATGTCGTTCTGATGTCTCCCTTGTCCTGCGGGTGCGAAATGTGCACTATTATTAGCTCATTAGGTCTTCTAGCCTCTGGCTCAGTGAAGAATGATTCACTATATTTCTTAGCCATTGATAGTTTCAATTCCTTAACCTCTAAATTTCCCTTGATATATGTCTTGCCCCTTCTTATTTCAGCCTTCCAGAATATCCCTTGGCACTATGTTCTGAAGTCAGCCCCATCATCCCGTACACAGGAAAACTAAGTATAATTTTCCTCTGCCAGTCAAGCTTTTAATTCCACCAATTTGTTCTTACTTCATTATAAATTCAACTAACTAACTGAGTTGGTTATTTAGTATTTCCTCATATAATGAATAAGATATCTTCCTACGGTTCTGCTTCTATTTTTCAGTTTGGATTTTTGGATTTAGATACACCACTCCTGTTTAAAAAAACTCATAAACAGTTTTAAAAACAGACATAAGAAAATATTGACTTCCCTACAAGGGCAAATGCTTTCTAATTTGCCGCTAACTGCTTAAGATCTCACAAGTTAGAATTTTGTAATGAATTCTAAGCATTTTTTTCAAGTTACACCTAAAAACTGTACAGAACAAAATTAAAAGCCTAGGCTAATTCCCCCTAATTCATTTGAAAGACTACATTTACCTTTAGTGATATGGAGACCACGATCGCTGGCTATCTCTTTCCTTATACAGCTGATAATATTGTTTACTCCATACCCTTAATGTTTATCTCTCTAGTTGCCATAGAAATGGGCTCTTAGGTGAGATCATTTGGTTAATTTGGGCCCCAATTACCGCACTACTAAAGCATATTCTAGCTTAGTCAGACAAATTTAGAAAAGTCTGTTTTCTCATTCACAAAATTATTTGCATTAAAAAAAGAATATTTGCATTAAAAATTGTTATTTTCTTAAAACATTCAGAGATAGACATATTTCTTTTTTTTTTTTTTTTTTTCCACTCTATTCACCTGTAGGGGCCTGTGCCTGAAACCTTAGTTACTGAGATCAAGTAGGTCATTTGGCCTCTGTGCAAAGCGTAATCACAAGGCAAACACCTTACAGTTAAAGGCAATATTTGACTACCGTGGGTGGCAGCTAGGTTCCTAAGGCCTCATGTCTGCCAGGTGCTAAATAAAAGTGATGAGATTCTTGGAAGTTCTCAGCATTCGCTAAGCAATCTGTAGTTGTAGCATAGATATTCAGCATCTATAAATTTCAGACCAGAACCTAGCATTTAGGTTTATGTGCTCTGAAGTTAAAAATGTCAGCCTACTTGTCTTTGTCTATAAATATATATATTATAACACCCCTTAGATCCAACATTCTCATTAGGTTCATCCTATTTTAACCAGAACCATTGCTGTCACACTTGTTCTTTCCTCCCCATACCCTGTCTGTAATACTGTCTCCATCAATACGCCAGAGACCTTTAACTAAAAACAGTGTGCCTCTTTCTCTAAACAACAGCATGGAAGGAAAGTTAGCAGGAGGGAATTTTTTTTATACACTTTTGAGAAGCTTTTACATAGAGAAAGAGTAACTGAAATCTAGGCTGGTAATAATTAAAGCAATTAAAGTAGCACTTAAGTTGCTGTGTATCTCAACAATGCATTGTTACAGAGGGAATGAAAAGGTTTTGATACCAGTTAAGAGGGTTTTTTTAGTCCTTCTTTTACATCTTAACAGAAAGTATTTTACTAGGGGGAGAGAACAGGCAAAATTACCTCTCCCCTTGGAGAATTTTTAATGCTTCCCAAGCCTTACAGAAACTTTAGTTGAAAATGTAAGTGGGAGAACCTGTTGTTTTATTAAAAGCTTGTTTTATGAGTGGAACTTACTTGTGTCTATTTAGGTCAATACATTTTTAGGCTACAAGAAAATTTTGAAGTCAAGCTACCTGACATCCTTCACAGCACAAGATACAGAAACACATCCAGCAATTTTGCCATCAAATCTTAGCTTCTTGTTATGGTTGAACATATTTTCTAGAGAGACATTAACTGGTAGGGACTACCATATTTTCAGATAAGTTGTTCCACTCATTGAATGCCCCTGCTGCTTTTTTTGGCAAGGTTAAATAGTTTTCCGTTATCGGATATGTATTCTCTAGGTGCCTGTAGGCTAGTCTTTTCTCAATTAAGCTAAGTAGATTGATCATCCGCAGCTTATGACTGACAGCATAGTCTCCCATTTTTTACAGTGCACTTTCTGGAATCTGGCATCAGGAATGGACACAGAATTCTATTCATATTCTTGCAAATGTCGTATTCAGAGGTATTACTCTTTCTTACTCAATATTCTGCTTTTACACTTACAGTTTGTTCTCTGAGCTTTGTAATAGGACTTCAGTTAGTGAATCTGTCTTTAATTGTACCTCCATTTCATGGCCTCAGCAGTCCAGGACAGTGCTGTCCACTTTGTAGCAAAAGTCTTTTTTTCTCAGAACAAAGAACCCCAGATCTTTGTTTGAGTCTGCATTTAGCTGAAGTAAAATGAATTTTATTTAAGAAAACTTGCGTTGCCAAGCAATTCTGTCCTTCTTATTTACTTTTTATTTTCTCCACTTCCATGGAACTTTTTCAGTGTTGCCTGGATTGCCTCTAACCTGATTGCCACAACTCTGAATATTAGGAGTTCCTCATCTAACTCTTTTACCACTTTTCTGTTCAAAATGCACAGTTTTGCTGATGCAGAGTTTTTAATAAGTCTTTATAACTTTTAAATTTGGAAAAAATCCTCATCACAGACAGATCATGTAGTATCATGATACACTAAAAACACAAAACAGTAACTTTAAAGTGACTCTACATCCAGCCAAACATTTTATGCAGTATCATCTGATCTATGCTGGTAACTGCGTAAGAGTGAGGCGGGGAGGAAAGAGAGATTAAACAATTCCTATGGAGCTTAGTGTCATTAGATGGCTCAGAGGATCTTTCCACAACTAATTCTGCTATTCCCAGGCACAAGTCCAACACTCCATTCCCTTCTATCCTCTTTGGACCCATCCAGCCACTTCCCTAGGATTTCCATATTAACCATTGCTCAGGGCTGGGAACAAGACAAACTAGGGAAAATAGAATGTCTTGCTTCTCCAGTGCCCAAAACATCTCTCAGTGGCACTGAGATACATAGAAAGAGATACTCTTCTCTGTGCCCTCTTTTTTTCTTTTAATCCTGCAGAATCTATAATCCACCTTGGATTAGCAGCCCAAAAGCCTTTGATGTCTTACGACCTACAGCTTAAGGCATCAAAGTACATTTTTTTAAATGTTCATTAAAAAAAAATCTATAAATCCCATAAGATAGGATTCCTTCAAGTATGTACAAGAAGAAAGAAAGCGGGTTTTTGTTCTGTTACACATAATTTGTGATTTATTTTATAGTTAAAACATATCCCAGAACCTAACAGTTTATCTTGACTCTAACTCCTGTACTTCATTAAAAAGCTTCCATAAAACTACTTCTCCTCAAATCCTTTGCCAATCCACCTAGAGTCTCAAGAAATAGAAAAGTTACATTTGGTGCAAGTTTTGACTGGTATCATTTTACCCACGGTCTTTGAACAGAGCCATGAGGTGGCCTATACATTCCTCTCACAGACTATATCACTGGATAGATCTCAAATCTTCCGATGAGAGAATTCATTATTAAGCTTATCCTGAAACTTCTTCTCAGACATTTATCTTGTACTTTTTAGCTTGCATATTATTGTAAACTGTTTCTAATACTAGCTTGTGAGAGCAGTTCAGTCACAAAAGATAATTCACAAACTTATGTGTCAGATTGCCTTTATTCCCTTTTGTCATTAAAAGAATCCTAATGTACTGAACTGTTTTTTTTCCAAAGACATCAACTTGCTGGTCGCAACAGATGAAGTAGGATTCATGACTATCTGGAGTTAGTTACTTATCTTTCATATACTGTCAGTGTATTACTAATTTCAACAAAATGATGAAAATTCATGGGGCCTGGGAGTTATGATTTGTGTCTGCTTAATAAATGAAAATTCCACTGGAAAACACCATCCCTCTTAACACATCAGATACACCTGCAGAGCTGATGCACTCCTCATAATGCAGAATTATTGCAGAAATATCATGCATCGTACCATATTCATCCATTTCATATATAGAGTTAATTCCAGAGGCAGAAAAATTTTGCTTGGATTTCTTTTAGCTTGCATACATTTAAGTTTGCAAGAGAGAAACAGACATCTATCCCAGATGAGAAGGCTCATGTACAGCGGAGCTGAGTAAGTATCAGACAACAGTTAACCTACATTTACATTTTGGAATCAGCCTTTGCTCATTGTATCAGTCAGAAACTTTAAAACTTAGAAACCTTTTTCTTCCAGGGAAGAAAGAAGATAGTCAGAAAAAAATAAATTCCCTGGAGTTTCTCAAGTGAATGCTTCTGCTAAATTCAAATTTATATCTCTGTGGTGAAGGTCCCTTTTATGACTCAGTCTTGCTCTCTTGTTACATCTTGTTACATCAATATCAAATGGATTTCATGTGTGCAAAATAGATGGCATCCCTCTGAGGTATTGCCAATGTAGTGTCACTGCAATATGTGCCGTATTAGTGATTAGGTTGTTAGCAGGAGAGGGAAAGTAAAATTGAGAAAAGTACAATCAGAACAAGATTCTCTGAATTTGCTGTTTCATGTGGCATGAAATTTTACTATTCTCATTTCTGAGTTTGCAACATTCATACACACAGTCTTTACTGTCTACTAAGAGTGCAGTGGAGCATTTTCCAAAATTAAAATCCATAATAAATCCATAATGATCTGTGAAACTAAATATGTAATGTATGGTATATTTCAGCAAATGCTTACCAAATGTGAAGCCTTTCTATGTGTTTTGTGCCCTTGAACTTTTGAGACTTTATTTTAAACATGGTAGAGAAATCCTGAGTTACCTCACACACTAATATTCATTACTGTGGCAGCTTAAGCAAAACTAAACATACACAACAGTATGGGATCTAAAGGAGAATCTAGGAATTAAGGTGGCTTGACAGAGAGCTCTGGGGAGAAAGTCTTCTGGATCCACAGAAAGCATTATAGTACTGCTTTAGATTTACTGTTTATATTATTAAAATACAGGAGACTATTAATATCACAAAACAAATTTTGTGAACACAGATGAACCAAAGAACCTTTTAGCCCATTTTCTGAATCATAAACAAAGAACTCCATATACAGCTACTGAAAGAAATGTAAAGAGCAGAGTACTGTATTATCTTTATTGGATTACTCAGAAGCTTTAACAGAGTTACCATCAGAGGCTGTATAAATCAAAACCAACAGCTTCTATAGGAAAGTGATCAACATCTAAAAAGAATGCCTTTGTTCCCTAAGATTGCACAGTCAGATTTAGATATTTCTGGTAGATCTTTGATGCAGCATATATGTAAATAAAAATCTCACCTGGAAAAATCTCTGGAAAAATTTGCTGAGGAATTGATTGGATCCTTCTCTTTCAGTGCTTTAGACCAGTTAGTAATAGTGTTATTCCCCTCTTTTACTCTGCCTGCATTCTGTTGATAGGTGAAGACTTCAGCAGTACAAGCTGGATTGTGTGTGTTAAGATACCATGATGAACCATTAATCTTTTCTACTTCAAAATAAAAGTTAAAGACTTCCAATGGGTCTATTGCTATCCAATACATGCTGCACTTTGGTTAATTAGAGTAGCTGCTAAGTTTGTCCTTGGGAGTCAAGAGCTTGGTTACACAGATGGCTCTAAAGAAAGAATTTAAAGAAAATCTTTACATTCTAACTACAATAAACCTACTTTGTAGTATATTTGTATATGTTTGTTCTCAAGTTATTTCAGGACACTCCATAAAATGCCAATGCTAAAGAGACTGTACAAATGGATTACACATTCAGCAATTGTTCATAATGTTAGAAACTGTTTAACACAAAAACAAAACATGACGGTTATTCTATACAGTTTAAGGTAGTTGTACAGGAGATAAAAATTTCTCTTATCCTTTATCTTAAGGGTATTGTAAAGCTTAATTAAATAAGGCTTACAAAGTACCTTGAGCCACTCAAGTCATGAGTTGAATATATGCAAGATTCAATTCTGGTTTTAACACTAAAGACAGCAATCATCTAGTTATATTTAGCACTATATAGGTAATAGTAGATAGGAGCCTGACTTCTGCTCTGACCCTTACTTGTACAGGTTTCTGAACCACAGAGCTAAATCTACCAGCTTGATATTCTTGAATAAAATACTGTAGTAATTTTCTGAAAAAGCTGCCTGAGTCATAGAAGTTCTGACATGCAATAAAGTTTACTTTTGATTTTGGGGTTTTTGCCTGTTGTTTTTGAGTGTCCTGGTTTCAGCTGGGATAGAGTTAATTGTCTTCCTAGTAGCTGGTATAGTCCTATGTTTTGGGTTCAGTATGAGAAGAATGTTGATAACACACTGACGTTTTCAGTTGTTGCCAAGTAATGTTTAGACTAAGTCAAGGATTTTTCAGCTTCTGATGCCCAGCCAGCGAGAAGGCTGGAGGGGCACAAGAAGTTGGGAGGGGACACAGCCAGGATGGCTGACCCAAACTGGCCAAAGGGGTATTCCATACCATGTGATGTCATGTCTAGTATATAAACTGGGGAGAGTGGGCATGGGGGAATCACCGCTCAGGGACTAACTGGGTGTCGATCGGCGGGTGGTGAGCGATTGCACGGAGCATCATTTGTACATTCCAACCCTTTTATTATTACTGTTGTCATTTTATTAGTGTTACCATTATCATTATTAGTTTCTTCTTTTCTGTTCTATTAAACCATTCTTATCTCAGCCCATGAGTTTTACTTCTTTTTCCCGATTCTGTCCCCCATCCCACTGGGTGGGGGGGAAAGTAAGTGAGCAGCTGTGTGGTGCTTAGTTGTTGGCTGGGGTTAAACCACGATATTGAGAATGAACAAAATTATTATAATAGTTTCTAGCATGCGAAAACATTAAATAAGAAATTTAGACTATATGACTAAATGACTCTGCCTCATGTGATGCAGGTAACATAGGAGTTCACTGACTATATTTTATACTGGTAAGGATCTATCACTATCACTTTTTTCACTGAAGATGTGGAAATTAAAACTCTCAGTCTTCACAAAATTTCAGAAGTGGATTTCCTGGGGGCAGTGGGTGGCCTCTAGCCACCTCCTCACCCATTACCACCAGCTGCTATGGCTCATGCTTCTGCATCAAGCAATGTGATCACAGCAGTGCTCCTGGTTAAGGGGCCCCTCGGTCAGATCAGGGCTTCATCTACCTTTTTGCTAAAGCCTGTGCTTAGAGACATCAGAATACCTCAAAGCAACAAATTCTGTCAGCAAGTGCCTGCATCTGGAACAAGGTGTTTCCTGAAATCAGGGTCTAAAACTGTTACAAGCAAGTCTGTGTACAGGAAATATAAAACTACCCTGCCCAAAATGATGTTTTTCCACAGCCTCTCTTGTGCCATACTCACTGGTAAAGCTGGAATACTTCCTGTAGTACAGGAATAAATAACTGAAAATTAACAATGTCTCCTCACCACCAGCCAAATAGTCCAGCCTAGCTGGGGGTTTATCCTTCTGAGGGACAGGACAGGGCAACTTCCAAGGGATGCAAATGCTGTGATTTTGCCCAGGTCGTAACACATTTGCTGGGAGTCCACAATTTCATCAGCTGGGAGAATACAAAGGCCAGTTTCCAGAACTGCAACCTCACCTCAGAGCCCAGCTTGCAAATCCATTCAGAAAAAGAGAAGAAGAAACACTAGTGAATACACCCAGCACCCACAGATTTGATGACTGATCATCCATTATCACATAAAGCCAACCCTACGGCATAAACAGCTGTCTTGGCAGAACACATGGTTTCACCTGTAACACATACTGTTGGCATATGTATGCCAATTAAGTGTTCATTTGCCTCTCATAAAGCTTCTATCTACTTCAAAGCAAAAACGACTCCACCAAACCCCTATCGGGGTACTGAGCTTCCCTAGAAGTACAGTTGCAAAGTGAAGAGATTGGACTTGGCTGTATAGTAATTTATTTCACGAATCTCTGCTGTCACTAAATTCAAGAGATTGTTATTGGAAATTTCCTGCGCACTTTTTTTTCACATTCTGTCTATGAGGTCTTGATCTCAATTTAATTCAGACAATGAAGAACGACTAGCAAGGAAACAAGTGATGTTGCCTTTGCTAGGTGTGTTGTTCCTTTACTATCTAATTTGCAGAACTGGCATCAATGTGACAGAAACTGCACTGATGACTTCCAAAAACCCACAAAATAGCCAGAGTTGCATAATGCCCTTCACCACAAGCACAGTCCCTGGAGAACAAGCTATCCTAGTCTTGCTGTAAAAATCCTGACTTTGCGCTTCCATTCATCTATCATGCATGCAACTGCACTCATGGGACTATGAGAGTTACTGGAAATAATTTCTGCCTGTACACCATGTCCACTGTGGCTCCTTTGGTAGGAAAGCTAAGCAAATGAGCTTAGAAAGAATCAGCAAAAAACAGTGCCCTTCTCACCTAGAGGTAGGAAGAGTCAATGCAAAGTCACAGGGAGATCAAGAAAAGTCTTGTGGAGTCCCTAGGAACAGCTGCAAGCAGAAGATTGAGCAAATTTAGTACAAAGACTAGAGAAAAATGCACTGATTGTGGTAATGAAAGTGCTACTACAGCAGAAAACCATCATCAGTGGGTGACAAGAGACTGCTCTGGCTTGCACAAGGACTTCCTGCCACCCCAAAGGTCGTTTTAACACTGTGCAATGAAAGATAGATACCCATGAAACAGACCAATGTGTCATTTGGGACAACAGCCAGCTTTAAGCATTTACATAGATACTCTTGCTTAAAGATACTCAGTTTTAGTCTGTCTTGCTAACAAAAAATGCACACTTTACAGATTGTAAGAATCCACTAAGTATGCAGATTTAAAGAATTTAGCAATCATGTCACTTAAAATTCAAAGCTTCAGTCATTTCTGGTTTTATTTGAGCAATATTGTTTACTGATAAATTGAGAGTGTTTTTCAAAGTCAATACCTGCCTTGAGAAAAGATAGGTCTGTCTGAACAGCTGTCTCACCCTGTGTACCGAGATCCATGAAAAACAACATGACCTCTTTCCCACTGACTTAGTTCTTTGAGTTAAGATAAAGTTTTAATTGTAGCAACACCTAAACCTACAATAATTATTGTAAATAATTTTTTAAGTCCCTTTATATATAATTCACAATGAGGTAGACAGCAACGTTAACAGCTCTCTAAAATTCAGCATACTTAACTTTGAAAAAATTATCTGCTGTACCTTTTCATATCCAAGTTTCAAGTTCCACTAAGCTACTACACACTTCCTTACTTTAGCTTGCTTAAACACTGTTGGCTGGGCATTCCAGAACAGAACGCTCCTTTTGGACCCACCCAAACAACAGATTTTCATGTCAGGTGCTTTTTAATTGTTGAATATAAAATTTAAAATTTAATAGACTTGTAAGACTCATATCTAAAAGCATGACTGATGGGACCCAAAACCACTTAGAAATTAGCCTTAAAAAAATATTCTAGCCCTGTTAAAAAGGTCATGTAAAACCTGAAGAGAGGGGAAAATCAGTTAATAGAGAATCCAGGGAGCACTTCTCAAAAGCATTCAAACACAAAAATCCTGTGTGCTAGTGTAATATGAAACTAGTGATTCAATGCAATAACTGAGGATGCAGGAGTCTCTTTTTGTTGTGAAGGATGTTTATGTGAAGAGCAAAATAGACAAGAGAAAGCAATGGCTAAAGAATACTTGATGGGCACTTTAATCTTCTATTAATATGCAAATTTCATTCTTTAGGACCCTAGAAAGAGATATGTTTTTTTCATTGGCTATTTGAAAAGTGTCTTACTCTCCCAGAGGTTCTTCTTGTATGAATCCAAGTGAAACACTGTATTTATGCTAATTCCCCAGATACCCCTTTATGCACAATTTTTTTTTTGAAATTATATGGAGTTTATTGAACCACATTTGTAAAACATTCCACAGCTGATTTCATTCTAAAGATCTCCTTTAACAGACCTGAATCCCCTGTTGATCTGTGTCATGTGAGGATGTTAAAATCATCTTCAACCACAAGGGAAGAAATTAAAAAGTCTGTATGAAAATTTGGATATAAGCTTCTGACTAAAAATGGATAATTTTTTCTTCATAATCAACCTTAATCACATATGTGCCCCTGGAAATACAGAAAAACATTTGAAATAGTAATATTTTCTTTAGTAAATGTCACTCTTCAGAGCAAAAGCATCTTTACTTCAGGAATAACATCTTTCTTGATATATAGTCAAAAATGCATTTCCTGGTTTCCTTTATACCTATTCATAGATGTTACTTTCATAGTGAAAAATAAAAACAAAAACAGCAAAATCTTGCTTGCTACTGTCAAAAGGGAAATTAGGAATTTTTTATTTAAATTTTTTGCTGTATTTGTATACTTGGGCTCCTTCCACCTATTCAGCCTGCAGCAGGTTAATCAAGTTCTCTCCCTATTTTCTGTATAGAAATCACAGAACAAGATTATGAGTTAAAGTCTGCTTCTCCTGCAGACTTCCTTACCCTCTGTGGGTTTATCCATGACTAAGGAAAACAGGTTAGCTCTAACAAGTGTCTGTGGAATTAGGAATTGTCATGAAGTTTGAAGCCTTTTGTCTTATTATTTGAAAGGCTGTAATGATTTGATCTGACTTTCCATTGTGAATCCTCTTTGTAACTGATCCCACATGAATGCCTTCCTGCTCAGATCCTTCATAGAATGACAGCTTCGGCTATGGATCTCTTTTGGCTTTTACGAATTGGGGATAACTCCATCGCTGTGAAATGTAATACTTTTGTACAGCTATAAAACTGGTGAGGGAGGGAGACCTATGCACTGGAATTCCATCACCACATCCCATTAAAAGAAAGTACTATATTACCTTTTATCTGCAGGCACAATATAGAAAGTTAAACAGGGCTCCAAAACATGACCATGAAAAAAGACAGTCTTTCGTAGGACTACAGACAAGTGTTAGAGATTCATTCAATTTATTTTTTTTTTAATGAGTTCCTCTAATATTTGTTATTCATTATTATAGAGAGGACATAAATCATATCCCTCTAATTGTGCTGACATGTTTGATGTCATTCAATTTAAGGATAATGCACGAGAATTCAAATAAAAAAACAACATAGATTTTTCACTCTGGAAAACACATTAATAAGGTGCAGTCATTTTTCAGGTTCTATAATGTATGTGATAAGTAACAGTAAAGAGAGCAAAGTCACAAAAAATACATAAATGTACTGCATGAAGTGAATATGTATTTCTCAAGAGAGTTCATGTAGTGTGATATGCTGCACGTAGGATCAGGGAGAGACTAAGAGATCACAGGCAATAAATGCACTGATGACACATTTTCCACAGTCAGCTCCACTCATTCATGAGCTCACTTTGGTTAGCATCCAGAGGTCACACCAGAAAGGCTTCCCATGCCTTGCACCCTCACATTGTTGCGGAGCCATTTTTTCCCCTGTCAGTCCTCTCCACTGGCACTCAAACTGGCAAAAATGCTGCCATATTTCTGTGTGTTTTTAAAACTGTTGCAGCGGGGTTAATGCTC
Organism: Gypaetus barbatus; assembly: GCA_028022735.1. Lineage (NCBI taxonomy): Eukaryota > Metazoa > Chordata > Aves > Accipitriformes > Accipitridae > Gypaetus > Gypaetus barbatus. Next base: position 27,181,076 of record CM051562.1, on the reverse strand, counting down.
CCCAGCTGGATGGAGGCTGAAGTGGCCTTTACATCCTGTGTGAGAGTAACCCTCCCCTGGCTAGAAAAAAAAGGTTTTTTGTTCTGGTCCATTATCAGTATTCCTCGATGGGTAGTTAATTGACTCATGCACACATGTAATGTTAATGGTCAAATTCAGCCACAGTGTGTTGCTTTCCACCCAAGAGATTCCTGCCCACAAAACTAGAGAAACTAAACTGCACATGGTCCATATCTTGAGCTGTTAGCTGGGATTTGGTGTATTTAACTAACCTGGGCTCAGTTTCTGACTGAAACCACAAAGGTTTGTAAACTGTACCACTTAGGGACTGCTTAGGGATGGCAAACTGTGGGGAAATTCACAGGACAGACTGTTAGGTTATGTGAAAGCTGGTCTGCATGCCCACGAAGGAGCACAGAGACAATGGCAGGAGAGGGAGCTCAAGCAACAACCTGCCAGGTTACTCCCAGGCCCATCTGCACAGGAGCCATCAGTCCCTCAAAGGCCCATCTGCACAAGCCCAGAGGAATGCAGAGTCATAAAGGCAGGTGGGAACCCAAAGTTCTCAGAAGGAAGGCCCTGTCCGGCCCCCTCCCAGGGCTGTTCCAGGAGAGGAACTCACTGATGGGGGGACGAGAGGAGTCCCGGCCTTCTTGGAGCAAGGCAATAGGGGAGCAAGACGACCTGTACCAGCAACAGGAGTGGGTCTGCAGCCTCAGGGGCTTGTATGCATGGGTACAAGCAACTGGGGAGACTGGGGATCCGGGGGAAGCTAGTGGAGTGATCCACACTGTATCTATATATATTCTCTTCAAGGCACCTCTATACTGCTCAGCCAGAGAGGGGAGGAGGATGCCACCATTTGTGCTGTTTGAGTTCATGTCAGTGTTCAGTGTGTACATCTGTGATATGTGTGGCCAGATGTGTATATCTGTGTATGTGTGGTGTATACATGTGGTCTGTGTGCACGCGGCAGCCTCACCTCCTTTGGGCTGTTGGATCAGGCATAATGTAATTTCACCAAATGTAGACAAGTTGGAATGCTCCTCTGTTCCTCAAAGTGCTAAATAGGACCTACCATTGCTCTACCAGCCAAACCCAGAATAAGAAACCACTCAGTTGTCTGTTAAAGCAGAGTTAGAGATAAAAGACAATGAAAACAATTTAATTTCATAGGTGCTGCAAGCAGGTTGTGTTAGCATGTCTTGTAGAGAACTGTGCTAACACAGCCAGGTTGGTTTCACTGTCTAGACGGCCAGTCCGATCTGGGCTATCTCAAAGTGCAGAGGAGGCCATGACTGATCCCTGTTCCTCAGCATCCTTCACAATGCATCCCCTGTGACAAGGGCAAGGCTTGCAGGGGCACAAACATTAGTACAGAGAGATGCTTGTGCTTCCCACAAGCCTTTCTGTGCTTGTTACCCATGACCAGAAGGGAAGCAAAAGAGGCAAGCTAGTCAAAAGTGTTCAAAATCCCTCTATAACTCTGCAAGATCTTCTAGATATCACTGCTTTATGTTATAGTAAAAAGGAACTATCATAACTCTGTTCACTGAAGCACTCAGAGATGCCGTAGTGGGTGTAATCAAAGTAACTAAAGTTCACCAGCTTGAACTGAGCTCTTTACTGCTCTGGTTAAACAATACCCACATTAGCTCATTCATACACAGCTCAGATAGGTCAGCATCCTTAAATACAAATACACCGACACACATGACATCGTAGTAAATCAAGTTTTAGAAATAAGAGCTTAAAAAAACACTTGAAAAAATCAGCAGAATGTCAAGGAAGACTGTATATTCTGAAGATCTTTTTGTTAAATCATCAGGATCTGAATTATCCAGCAAGTTTTATAGCAAAGTTATACAGAGGCATTCTCTCCTGTATCTAAAGCTAGTGGTGTGAAAGACAGTGTGTGTGTGTGTGTGTGTGTGTGTGTGTGTGTGTGTGTGTGTTTTAAAATGAAAAACATAATAAATTATCTTTATGGCATAAACTGAGGTGTAGTAAAGACTAAAAGAACTTCAAGTTCTCAAAAAAGCAACCTGTACAAAGTTAGTTCTTCAAAATGACAAAAATATTACCCCATACAAAGTTGGCAGAAACAATTAACAAGAAAATCTGAATTATACAAAGTCTCAGTCAAGCAGATACTTCTGGATTTTTTCTCTCCTTTAGTGTAAATCAAGTTAGTAATTTCTAATAAATAGAAGGCAGGTTTAACTCCATTAATTCCCACCCTCTCCATCCAAGCCTGTGTAAATGTGAATAGAGCAGTTCAGAAAAAAAAGTTCATTGACAAAACCACACTATTTTAGTTGCTTAGATATGAACCAACTTAGTTACAATGTATTCACAGAATCATAGAATGGTCTGGGTTGGAAGGGACCTTAAAGATCATCTAGTTCCACTCCCTCTGCCATGGGCAGGAACAACTTCCACTAGACCAGGTTGCTTAAAGGCCCATTCAACCTGGCCTTGAACACTTATCATAGAATAGAATCATAGAATCGTTTAGGTTGGAAAAGACCTTTAAGGTCATCAAGTCCAACCATCAACCCAGCCCCACCATGCCCACTAAACCACTAAACCATGTCCTGAATTGCCTCATCAACGCGTTTTTTGAACACCTCCAGGGATGGTGACTCCACCACTTCCCTGAGCAGCCTGTTCAAATGCCTGACAACCCTTCCAGTGAAGAAATTTTTTCTAATATCCAACCTAAACCTCCCCTGGTGCAACTTGATGCCATTTCCTCTCCTCCTATCACTAGTTACTTGATAGGAGAGACTTGTACCCACCCCACTACAACCTCCTTTCAGGTAGTTGTAGAGAGCAATAAGGTCTCCCCTCAGCCTCCTTTTCTCCTGGCTAAACAACTCCAGTTCCCTCAGCTGCTCCTCATAAGACTTGTGCTCCAGACCCCTCACCAGCTTTGTTGCCCTTCTCTGGACATGCTCCAGCACCTCAATGTCTTTCCTGTAGTGAGGGGCCCAGAACTGAACACAGTACTCAAGGCGCGGCCTCACCAGTGCCAAGTACAGGGGAACAATCCCTTCCCTGCTCCTGTTCCCACACTGTTTCTGATGCAGGCCAGGATGCCGTTGGCCTTCTTGGCCACCTGGGCATACTGCAGGCTCATATTCAGCCAGATGTTGGCCAGTACCCCCAGGTCTTTTTCTGCCGGGCAGCTTTCCAGCCACTCTTCCCCAAGCCTGGAGCATTGCATGGGGTTGTTGTGACCCAAGTGCAGTACCCGTGTCCTGGTTTCAGCTGGGATGGAGTTAATTGTCTTCCTAGTAGCTGGTACAGTGCTATGTTTTGAGTTCAGTATGAGAAGAATGTTGATAACACTGGTGTTTTCAGTTGTTGCTAAGTAATGTTTAGTCTAAAGTCAAGGATTTTTCAGCTTCTCAAGCCCAGCCAGTGAGAAAGCTGGAGGGGCACAAGATGCTGGCACAGGACACAGCCAGGGCAGCTGACCCAAACTGGCCAACAGGGTTTTCCATACCATGGGACGTCACATAAACTGGGCAGCTGGGGGCGGGGGTTACCGCCGCTCGGGGACTAACGGGGTGCCGATCAGTGGGTGGTGAGCAATTGCACTGCACGTCATTTGTACATTCCAATCCTTTTATCATTACTGTTGTCATTTTATTAGTGTTATCATTATCATTATTAGTTTCTTCTTTTCTGTTCTATTAAACCGTTCTTATCTCAACCCACGAATTTTACTTCTTTTCCCGATTTTCTCCCCCATCCCACGGGGGGGGGGGGGGGGGGCGGGTGAGCGGCTGCGTGGTGCTTAGTTGCTGGCTGGGGTTAAACCACGACAACCAGGCACTTGGCCTTGTTGAACCTCATACAATTGGCCTTGGCCCACTGATCCAGCCTGTCCAGATCCCTCTGTAGAGCCTTCCTACCCTCAAGCAGATCAACCCTCCCTCCCAACGTTAGTGTCATCTGCAAACTTGCTAAGGGTGAACTCAATCCCCTCATCCAAATCATCAATAAAGATATTAAACAGAACTGGACCCAGTACTGAGCCCTGGGAAACACCACTTGTGACCATCCACCAACTGGATTTAACTCTGTTCACTACAACCCTCTGGGCTCAGCCATCCAGCCAGTTTTCAACCCAGCGAAGAGTACACCTGTTTAAGCCATGAGCTACCAGCTTCTCAAGGAGTATGCTGTGAGAGACAGTGTCAAAGGACTTACTGAAGTCCAGGTAGACAACATCCACAGCCTTTCCTTCATCCACCAGGCGGGTCAGATGGTCATAGGAGATCAGGTTGATCAAGCAGGACCTGCCTTTCATGAAGCCATGCTGGCCTGTCCTGATCCCCTGTTTGTCCTGCACATGCCATGTGAGCGCACTCAAGGTGAACCACTCCATAATCTTCCCTGCTACTGAGGTCAGTCTGACAGGCCTGTAGTTCTCTGGATCCTCCTTCCAACCCTTCTTGTAAATGGGCATCACATTGGCACGCCTCCAGTCATCTGGGACCTCCCCTGTTGACCAGGACTGCAACCACTTCCAGGGATGGGACATTCACAAATTCTCTGGGCAACCTGTTCCAGTGCCTCACCACACTCTCAGTAAAGAATTTCTTCCTAATATCTAATCTAAATCCATCCTCTTTCAGTTTAAAACCATTACCCCTCATCCTATCACTACACTTCCTGATAAAGAGTCCCTCCCCATCTTTAAGTACTGGGGGGCCACCATAACGTCTCCCCGGAGCCTTCTCCAAGCTAAACAACCTCAACTCTCTCAGCCCATCCTCACAGGAAGGTACTCCAGCCCCCTGATCATCTTCATGGCCCTCCTCTGGACCTGCTCAAGCAGGTCCATGTCTTTCTTACACAGGGGGCCTCAGAGCTGAACACAGTACTCCAGGTGGGGTCTCAGGAGAGTGGTGCAGAGGGGGAGAATCACCTCCCTCAACCTGCTAGCCACACTTCTTTTGCTGCAGCCCAGTATGTAACTGGCTTTCTTGGCTGCAGGTGCACATTGCCAGCTCACATTCAGTTTTTCAACCACTAACATGCGCAAGTCCTTCTCCACAGGTCCGCTCTCAATCCACTCATTGCCCAGACTGTATTTGTGCTTGGATTGCCCTGACGCATGTGCAGAGCCTTGCACTTGGCCTTGTTGAACTTCATAAGGTTTGCATGGGCCTACCTCTCAAGCCTGTCAAGGTCCCTCTGGATGGCAACCCTTCCCTCCAGCATGTCAACCGCACCACACACCTTGGTGTCATTGGCAAACTTTCTGACCCAATCCCACTGTCCATGTTACCAAAAAAGATGTTAAACAGCACCAGTCCCAATACTGACCACTGAGGAATGCCACTCATCACTGCTGTCCACTTGGACATCGAGCCATTGACTGCAACTCTTTGAGTGCAACTCCAGCCAACTCCTTATCCACTGAGCGGTCCATCAGTCAAATCTATGTCTTTCCAATTTAGAGACAAGATGTCATGCAGGACAGTGTCAAATGCTTTGCACAAGTCCAGGTAGGTGATGTCTGTTGCTCTTCCTTTATCCACCAACGTTGTAACCTTGTCATAGAAGGTGACCAAATTTGTTAGGCATGATCTGCCCTTAGTGAAGCCATGTTGGCTGTCACCAATCACCTCCTTATTTTCCATGTGCTCTAGCATAGTTTTGGATCTGCTCCATGATCATGCCGGGCACAGAGGTGAGACTGACTGGCCTGTAGTTCCCCAGGTCTTCCTTTTTTAACTTTTTAAAAATGGAGGCTATGTTCCCCCTTTTCCAGTCAGTGAGAACTTCCCCAGACTGCTAGGGGTTCTCAAATATGATGGATGGTGGCTTAGCCACTTCATCTGCCAGATCCCTCAGGACCCACAGATACATTTCATCAGGTCCCAAGGACTTGTGCACCTTCAGGTACCTTAGATGGTCTTGAACTTAATCTTCTCCTACAGTGGGCAGTTCTTCATTCTCCCAGTCCCTGCCTTTGCCTTCTGCAACTTGGATGGATGGTGTGGCTGGAGCACTTGCAGGTGAAGACTGAGGCAAAAAAGTAATTGAGTACCTCATTATTCTCCACATCCTGGGAAACCAGGTCTCCCATTTCCTTCTGGAGAGGGCCCACATTTCCCTAGTCTTCATTTTATCACCAATGTATCTACAGAAGCTTTCTATGTTGCCCTTGACATCTCTGGCCAGGTTTAATTCTGTCAGGACTTTGGCTTTCCTAACCTGATCCCAGCTGCTCAGACAATTTCTCTGTACTACTCCCAGGCTACTCATCCTTGCTTCCACCTTCTGTAGGCTTCCTTTTTGTGTTTGAGTTTGTCTAGGAGCTCTTCGTTCATCCATTCAGGCCTCTTGGCTTTTTTGTCTGACTTCCTCTTTGTTGGGATGCATCACTCCTGAGCTTGGAGGAGGTCATCCTTGAATATTAACCAGCTTTCTTAGGTCCCTCTTCCCTCCAGGGCTGTATCCCATGGTACTCTACCAAGCAGATCCCTGAAGAGGCCAAAGTCTGCCCTCCTGAAATCCAGCATAGCGAGCTTGCTGTGCACCCTCCTTGCTGCCCTAAGGAACTTCAACTCCACCATTTCATAATCACTGCAGCCAAGGCTACCCTTGAGCTTCACACTCCCCACCAGCCCCTCCTTGTTGGTGAGAACAAGGTCCAGCACAGCATCTCTCCTCATTGGCTCCTCTATCACCTGGAGAAGGAAGTTGTTATCAACACATTCCAGCAACCTCCTGGATTGCTTGTGCCCCGCTGTGTTGTCCCTCCAACAGATCGGTGTGGTTGAAGTCCCCGATGAGGACCAGGGTTTGTGAATATGAGGCTGCTCCTATCTGTCTATAGCGGGCCTTAACTGCTTGATCTTCCTGATCAGGTGGCCTGTAGCAGACCCCCACTATAATGTCACCTGTCCCTGCCCTCCCTTTATTATGACCCATAGGCTCTCGGTCGGCTCCTCATCCATCACCAGGCAGAGCTCTATGAACTCCAGCTGGTCATTGACATAGAGGGCAACACCCCCTCCTCTGTCCTCTGTCTGTCCTTCCCAAAGAGCCTGTATCCTTCCATGCCAACACTCCAGTCATAGGAGCAATCGCACCATGTCTCCATGATGCTAATAAGATCATAGCCCTGCAAGCATACGCACGTCTCTAACTCCTCTTGTTTATTCCCCATACTACCTGTGTTTGCATAGAGGCATTTAAGTTGGGCACCTGATGAAGCTGACTTACTGGCTGGAATTCCTTTGTGCTGCTCTTCAGGTGCTCTCCTGCTGACCTGTGATCCTTCACCAGGCTATGGGCATCTACTGCTGGCACTGGCATCAAAATGGTAGGAGTGAAATGGATTGAGGTTCCCCTCCTCTGGCACCTTCAGTTTAAAGCCCTTTTCACCAGCATGGCAAGCCTATGGCTGAAGATGCTCTTCCCCTTCTCTGACAGATGGACCCTGTCAGCCCCTAGTAGACCAGGTTTCTCAAAGCGAGTCCTGTGGTCTAAGTAGCTGTCGTGGTTTCAGACCAGCCAGTAACAAAGGACCACGCAGCCGCTCGCTCACTCCTTCTGCCCCCTCTGGTGGGATGGGAAGGAGAATCAGAGGGGAGAAAAAAAAACAAACAAAAAAAAAAAACCAACAAAACGGGACCTCGAGGGTTGAGATAAGGGCAGTTTACTGGGATTACACAAAAAGAGAGGTTACAACAACAACGGTACTAATAAAAGAATATACAAAAGGAGTGATGCACAGTGCAACTGCTCACCACCCGGAACCCGACGCTCCACCACTTCACCCACCGAAAGTCGAGAGAGACTCCCCCCAGCCCTCTCCTCATATATGTACTGAGCATGATGTCACATGGTATGGAAGAGCTCCTTGGCTAGTTCAGGTCAGCTGTCCCGGCTGTGCCTCCCCCCACCTCCCAGGTTCCTGTAAAAAATTAACTCAATCCCAGCTGAACTGAGGACAGTAGCCAAACCCCTGGCTGTGGCACCAGTCCCGTAACCATTTGTTGGTACGCCAGGTTCAACTGGCCCTTTCAAACCCTTTCCCTTTGACCGGGAGGATTGATGAAAAAACTACCTGTGCTCTAGAGTCCCTTACCACTGCTCCCAGGGCTCTCTATCGTTGGTACTTCTCAGACTTCTCCTGGTTGTATCACTGGTGCCCAGTGATAATGGCACTTAAATAACAGCAGCAGATAATAGTCGGTGGGCTGTACGAGACTTGGTAGTCTCTTGGTGACATCCCTGATATGAGCCCCCAGTAAGCAGCACATCTCTCTAGAGAGTGCATCAGCTCAGCAGGTGGGTGCCTCTGTACCTCTCAGAAGAGAGTCACCTACCACTATCACCTATCTCCTTTTCCTAGTTGTGCTCGTTGTTACACAGGCAGCAGATTAGGCTGCCTTACCCAGCTCCAGTGCCTCTTCTGATGTGACAGGTCTTTCCTCTTCAGTCTACAGAGTGGTGAAACTGTTCTGCAAGGGCACCTCAGGCTTTGGGGGAAGTCTCTTCCTCCTGCTGGTCCTCACCATTGCAAGCTTCCATTCTTCTGCATTATTGGCCCCCTCCCTTCTGTGTGTGCCAGTGGGGGAGGTTTTGGCTGTTTGACCATGGGCTGTGGGTTCACTGCAGACTGCACTTGGAACCAGCTATCTAACTCCTTCTCAGACTCCCTGATGCTACACAGCCTTCCCACCACCTCCTGCAGCTCAGCTACCTGCTAAGGGAGGTCCTCCACCTGGGCACACCTTTTGCAGGTAGGTCTGCTGCCTGTCCCTGCCCCAGGAGAAAGGTCTAGGCACTTCCTGCCATCTGAGGTCTGAGCTGCAGCCTCTCCCCTCAGCAGCTCTGTCTGAGTGGAGGTGTCAGCCACTGCTGGGGTAACTGGTGCAGGCTCCCCAGCCGGAGCTGCAGCCTTTGCTCTCAGTCAAGTGGCCACCATTCTGCCTTGAGGGTTGGGTAGGATAAGTACCCTTGGCCTGCACAGATGGTCACAGAAGGGTGCCCAGTTTCTGGGTTATGTGGCCTCTCCATTCGGCCAGTGGAATGCCTCTCCTTCGAAGAGGAGCCCTCCCTGCGTGCCCTCCCACACCAGCAGCTGTGCCAGGCCCTGTTTGCCCACTCTGGTCTCTGTGCTCCCGTGGGCTGCCCTTGATGGGAGTCGGGGCGGCCACCATTACTCCTGGCCCTGCCCACGCCTCATCAGCTGCTCTCCCTCCTGAGAGCTGCCAGCTCCTGGTGAGTGTCTGCACTCCCCTGGGGTTTCCCCAGCTCAGGAAACCTCCCTTGCATGTCCGATCACCTGCTCCACTGAGGAACATGCCTGCATCAGAGCTGACTGCCTCAGCAAGCAGGTTGTAAGCAATTTTAAAAGTAGTCTTTTCATGCAACCCTGCTCACTGACTTCTCTAACAGTCAGAGTAAAAATGTATGGACTAAGAAAAAATTCCATATTCCACTCTAAATTATGTGTATGTGTGCCTAACTCCCAATAGTTGTTTCTCAGCTAATTGCAAATCACTGAAAAGTAGATTGCCATATAACGAAAATATAAAACGGTGCCACAGAGGATTCCTATCTTAATTCAGAGACTGCTCAAAAAGTAGGTAGCCATAGAATAAAAAGATGTAAGCAGAAGAAAAAGGATGGTTTTACATAATGAGTCTTTTGATCTTGTGTATGCTTATGTATGTCCTTAGTATTAAACTAAGTATCCCACTGAATCAGGAAGACTATTTGCCTGTATAATGCAGCCTGTGTTACACGTCTTCAGCTTCCAGTCAAGCACAAGTGTGTCATTGCTCCAGCTACACAGTCTTAGGTGTTAGATTAATCTGCAATTTTGTTACTACACATTTTGGTGCTTTGCTCTAGAAACCTCCTAATTCTGGCCATCAAACTAAAAAAAAAAAAAAAAAGGTTTTGTGCAAACAGACTCTCCACTGTGGACTTCAATGGCATGAAAGGATTACATTTGGTTTTACTAAATAAAGAACTGCATTTGACCAAGACCCTACAGATGTATGTAAGGAGTCATAAGGAAGATGGTGGGGTAGTAGAATGATGTAATCTTTGCAAGATGTGAGGAATAAAAAATTGGATAACAAATGGACAGGTCTAAGTTTCCCCATTATTCCTGACAGTTGTAAGTGTCAATATAATTCCAAGCTATTTAAACATTTTTTTATTCATTCAAAACATTGTATGGAGAGACATTTCTGTATTTCCTAAGTAGACAAAACAACTTGAGACACAAGGAGCTTTGCTCCTTGAAAAGGTGCATAAGTAGGCTCCTATGTTTCACAATGAGTGTGATGTCCCACAATAAAGGCTAAATAACATTACATCAGAGAAATTCTGCTCTTACACTTTTATGTCATGTTGCTGGCATGAAACAGTCTATTATTGTTCAAAATTATGTCAAAATTACAAGAAAGAAAAAAAAAGTATTTTCTATTGTTTTATAGCTGATAGGATTGCTTTACTCTGACCTCCTTACTGAGGTCTACATACACCTAATTCCTCCATGTAAGTGGGAAATTAGTGCTGAAAGCAGCTCTTTCAATTTATCTATGCTTGCTTTCTCTCTGTTAACTCTCTAGGGAGTGCAAAAGATGTGATTAATCAAGATCAGATTAATCTGCACTATCAGAAGAGCATTTTAAGGCATCTAAAGCACTTCTCACTTCCAAGAGAATTGTTAGGAAAGTCTACTGTGATAATGGCTGAACATGACATTTACTCTTCAAAACAAAATGAGACTCAGCAATGCACTCAACCTTCAGTCAAACTATCCCTTGAAAAAAGTGTGAGAGGCAATGGGAATGAATTAATCTCTTGGGTCATCAACTCCACTCCCTTATTATTACCTAAACCCTTTCATAAGTTTACTGAACCTCATCTTAGAAGTTACTCATTACCCCTGCTATTTTTATCAGAGGGTCATTCTAAAGTACGGATCCTTTCCATCAATTTCCAGCCTAAACTTGCACAGGGCCAGTGTTGCCCTTTCTGTGTCAGTACCACCTATTAGCACAGCCAGTGTTGCTTCCATTGCGATTACTCTCCCATCTTTCACTTTCTGACCTTTCTCTTTCTCCTCCCCTTTCTAACTCTCCTTTCACTCGTATACATGCTGTCACTTCACCTGAAAATCATAATTCATCTTATTTGTTGTTGTGAGGCAGATTTTTCAGATAGACTTGTAACTAATGGAAAGCAAGAAATACTCAGCAGTTGCAAACATACCCTTCTACTATCCAGGATGAAGGAGCTGCAAGTTTGTAGCAGTGGACTGAGTAGAAAAGAATGGGTTTTAGGAAAATAGCATCCAGAGGTTGCAAAGAGTAAGCAAAGGAAAGCAGAACAGTATCGGTGCCCTCAGCACCAATGTTTCCTTACATCTCTACCTGCACCTGCCTTGACTGCACTATCTCATTTCTAAAGATAGTTCTCTAGTATATATGAAAACACCAAAGAACTACTCCAGCCTGAGCAATGGCTTGTGAAAGAAAATACTTGCGGAAGATCATATTCACAAACACATGCCTTTATATTCTTAGTAGTACTACCATCATCAGGATAGCTGTGTTTGGCCTAATGAAATCTAGCTAAATTCAACCCATAAGAAGACTACATAATGCTTTACCTTTGTTTTCAATAGCATTGCTAATTCCCTAGTGGGTACAAAACTGAACAACAGGAGTAATTCTAGAGTATATGCTTTGTAAATATTAGTTGATGGAAAAGAAAGAGTCAGAGAAAACCAAACTGTTATGAGTTTCGTATTATTTTTGCTGAGACTTGCAGCCTTTTATAGAGTTTGTAGTTTATCATAAAGACTGCTTCTAAACAGGTAGTACTATACAGTTCTGTGTGGCCTTTCTGGATTTACCCACTGACAGTGTTTCTTTTAGGATGACTCCATTTGGAGAAAGCTATGTAAATTTTTATCATTTTTGTATTTTAGTAATGTTTCAGAAAGCTGTGGTATAAGAAAGTCTCCACTTTCATTGTTTCTGGTCTTGAAGTCTGTTGTGACTGATAATACTCATGGGTTTTGTTACATTAATAAAATAAATTACATGAAAAGATATTGTCAAATATTATAACATATAATAGAAAAGCCATTAATTTTTTTCTTTGTTCTGCAATGCCTGAAAAAATTGTACTTTTTGCATGCTCTGAACATCAGGATACTTTAGAAGACTGACGTAAAACACCAAAACAAACCCAAACTTTGATATGGATATGCCAGTTTTACATACTTAAAATATCCAACACAGCACTAAACTGGCTAGTTTTAAGTATGCACAGCTCCTTGAACAATTTGCATATGCCATTTTAATTTCCTATTTTAAAGAAAAATGTCAATATCTCTTAAGTGAGTCTTCAGATACCTTTTACATTTTGGTAATGTAAGACCTTCAAATGACAATGATAAGACCTTCAAAATGGTAAATTTCACAGGTCTTTGAGAAGACAGAAAAAATGTGAGAGCATAGGCTATAGAGTGAGTCTTTTCTCCAGAAGTTGTACATCCCTGTTGACGGGCAAAGAACATAGAAAACAGATGGTCTTTCTAGCTAGACAATGACATGGATTTATTTAGGGTTTTTTCACATGCAATAATAGAATGCCTCAGATAGCTAGTGACTTAGTCTATCATAACAAGACTAACTTGTATAATCTCAATCAAAAGTTTTCATTGTTCACCTTTGCTTGGTGTTCCAGACCTGAAAGTTTAACTCTCATCTGAATATTCTGAAACCTCCAGCCACAGCATGTGTCTATGTGCACATAAATGTGTATCTAGTGTTTCTGCCCAGTACAGGTTTTCAGTGAAGTCAGTCTGCTTAGATGGCAGCCCCCCAGGAAATCCAAGTACCTGTCACAGCCCCTGCTCCCTTGAGGACCCAGCATTCTTTGTATAACCACATAACTTCTGTTTCTTACATACATACATACATAAATATGATAGGAGTTTCTGCTATTCTCAGCTATCGCAAGCAGCACCTAAGCATCTTTGACTGACACTTGAGTCACTCACTCTGCAAAAGTTAAAGAGCGCAGATAAAATAAATAAAATGTGTTTGCTTGTTCAGCAGTAAGTAATACCATATAATTTTACCACAAACACTAGAAATACCTAAAGCAGATAAACATTTTAATACTGTGTGGGGCTTTGGAATTTTACATCCTGTATTATATTTCCCAACTTTATCAAAGAGTCTAGCATTTAAGCTAATTTTCAATAAGTCAAACTTCACTATTTTCTAACTGTAGCACAGGCCTCACTGCTTTGTTTCTATGCAATACAAGATGAGAAGAATGAAGACATTAATGACCTATTAGAAATAGGCTAATGGAATGATTGTGGTTGAGAATCATCCCTGAAGTATAGTGTGTTTCCCTTCCTGGTATTTTTCTAACCTTGAGAAAACATGCATTTACAAAAATTTAATGATAATGCCTCTATTTACAACTTCATTGCTGTCAAAAATCAAAGTAATTTAGTAGAATACAGTGGCAAAATTTAACTATGACATTGTTAGTAAACAAATTTTATCTACACCAGAAGGTGAAGTTTTCATGTATGTAAACATTTTGACTTGTATAATGTTAATCTATAAAGCATCTGAATGAGAAAGAGAAAAAGCATTTGAATTAGAGGAGAAAAAGAGAAAGAGCATATATAAAGGCCCAGTAAAAGACAAGCCAAGACAAAGTGAAGATCCAAAGCATGCTCCAGAAGGCATCCACATGACAGAGTAATCAAATCTTAATGTCACTAGTGGGGAAAACAAACAAAAGAATCCAAAAAAACTATTCAAACACACGCCCCTCCAAAAAAAAAAAACCACAAAAAAAACCCCACAAATAACAAAAACAAACAAACAAAAAAACCCAACACCCTAAGTTGTTTCTAGAACATAATAATACCAACACAAATTCTTTTTATAAAGGTAACAAAGACAGAGTGTGTTCTGTTTGCTTCTTTGTAACAAAAAGCCAACAGGAAAGAAAAGAGGCAATAAAAGCTTAAAAATATACAGCAAATAACATAAATTCAGGAAAGCTCAGTTGCATATTTTTACGTATATATAAGAATAAGTCATCAGTTTAATGTATTAATGTATTTCTCACATGGTCCCTTGGATAAATGTATAGCCATATGCAAAGATCTAGCATAGCTCTAATAAACAGTGAAAGTTCTGATACACTCACAGGTGCTCTAGCTAGCAGTTTCTTCTCTTGTATGCCTCCAAGGATTGACACATACATAATAATAGAAGGTTTATCTCCATCCAGCTGAGAATAAGATAAAGGTTAGAGGGAATTCAGAGGTGCTTAATTAAAACAGTTACCCTGACAACATCAAGCAACAGTAAACTTTACAGTACAATACAATAACTAGCAGTTTATAGTTGTCTATTTGTCTAGACATGCTCTATTTCTGTGAACTCATGCTTATTTTCAAGAATACAATTATAAACCTTTCTCACATGCAGTCCCAGACCCTTGCATAATTCCTTTGATTTCAGTGGAATCAACACCAGGTGGAGATCTGGGCCAAAGATTCTAAACTTCTAAAAGCTTCTTGGCGCTAAACAGAGATTTCCCACAGCTTTGTCCTTTGTCTTTCTCAGCCAGGGCCCTTAGCCCCTCAAGGTCTCCCGGGGTTTGCTGAAAATCCAGACCTGGGGAGCAAAAGTTTCCCTCATTAGGCCCTGCCTCATTCCTTCCTTTGCTGTCCTTGGCCCTTGCCTGCAAACACCTAATTTCATGCTGGCTTTATCTGATTCCTCCACCAGCATCAACCCTCCCTTCAAAGAGGAGGTCACATCTGGCCTACCTCAAAAACACTGACAAAAACATTTTATGCTTAACTGCCAAAGCAGCTGATAGAGAGTGAAAGCTGGTTTTAGGGCTATTCTAATATTTAATTTGCTTAACAGTTACACACACACACACACACAAAAAACCAAACCACACCAAACAAAACCAAAACCAAAACATTTTACCTTCTCAAAGTACAGAAACCTGCTTTACACAGATAAAGGACTCCTTCCCTGCCAGATCACCAGCCTAGTAAGTTGATGGATGTACAAGGTTAGAAATGGGTTTTGCAAGTACTGCTCCAACTGTTGACTGCAAGCCAGTACTCATAACAAGGACTTTTAGTGTTTTTAAACTTATCAATGATATTATTCTCTAGTCCAGCTCAGCTGTCTGCTTCAGACCTATTACAGAAATAGCATTAATTGTGATAAAGTTTCATATCCAGGAAACACTTCAAGGAGGCTGCTGTGAAGAGTACAGTTGAAAAATTATTGAAGGCCTTTCTTCACATAGGGAATAAGCTTTGTAAATTTCCAAACAGGAAGCAGTCTTGGGGTAAGTCTTCTGGAGTGTTGAAACCTTTACAGGGGTTTTTAGGTAGCTTTTCAAGTTAGCATCTTGTACTTTTATGCTTCTCCATAGCTTTTACTGAGTAATAAGTCCTAGTTATTTGCCAAGCATTTTTGTAGCAGTTTCTTTCTCTACAGTTGGACCTTGGATGTCTGTACTATTGCCATGTGGCATAACATTCAAAGGAGCTGAATTTTTTAACTAAAACAAACAGGATATATGTTTAACTACACTACAAACAATATGTTATTAGTGTAAAATGAAGTTTTAAAAATCCTCTCACTCTACAAGGTGCAGGAAATATTAACTCACTACTACTTCTCCCATGTTTTTAACTGAGTTATGCAGTGACAAATAAAAGTTCTCAGGTAGAAGGATGTATCAAGTTATAAAAAAGTTGTGTTTTTCCCCCCAGCTTTGTTCTTTCCTGTTCTAATAGATTTTAACATACTATTTTTGCCAAAGTTTCTTTGAATCTTTGTTTTTCATCACATAGCTACAGGTGCCAGTAGAGCAAGAGTATCACCCAATTATTAGGCTAGACAGGTTGTAACATTTTCATTAGCCACTTCTCTATATAACTGTCAAGCAAAGGAAAACTCAGAAAGGGACAGCAGTTCTGATACTTACATCTTTTTCCAAAATATTTAGCATCTAGGTTTTTAAACAACTAGTTCTAACAAAAGAAAAAAATTAACTCAGGTTGCTTTTTCCTGGGTCCTTCTGACTGCATCTTCCGTAGTGAGAGTTCACACTTTAAAATGTTTGCCCAGGGGAATCAATAAGATGCAAAGTTCTGTACAGAGATTTAACAACTCCATGGGGGAAAGGAATTCAGGAGTTCTGGATTCTAGCCATGTCCTCTTGTTATAAGGCTACAACTAATATTGTGTCTTATTTGTAGTTCAGAAATACTGCACCCAAAAGTACTGCAATAGAAGAAGAAAAATTTTGAGAACGTTAAAGCTATCACATTTAATCATTTTCACAAGATGTGGTCCAACTGCAATTGTACAAGTGTCTTAGTCATTATAATAGCAAGAATACACCCTACTAGTACTTCCAGAGTTTGCTTTCATTCACATATGTTCTCCTAACTTTTACCCAACCCATCATGCTGCAATTACTTTGATCCTCCAGCCAAGAGGAGTCCCAACCTTTTGGATGGAACGGTCATTAAAAAAAAAAAAATTTTGCCTTCTACAGTAGAATCAAGGTCTCTATCAATGATTTCTTGCGCCTTTTTGCTTAAAAACAGTTTGCGCTGCCTGAAACATTTTATAAACACATCAAATTCAGGCTGCACTAGTCAAAAAAAAAAAAACCCACCACACTATTTTGATATTTTGACTGTTTCTAAAGTAGTTTAAAGTTATTTGTTAAGAAAATTAAAAAAAAAAAAACCACAAAAAAAACAACAACAAAACAAACACATAGCCTAAGAACATTAAAAATTACTAAGTTAAGAACCAGGTCTTCAAAGCAAGAATGAGGTAGACTCAAGGAACAAAAGCCACACACAAGCACAGACTTCTAACAGTTCTGTTTTCCAATTAAGTTTTACTTAGAAAACAGCCCTCCTCACTTTCTTCATCAACGTAGCCTTGCACCATGCTCCTGCCTCCTCATCAGTCTCCATTTCTCCCCTTCAGTGCCTGAACTGCCTATTTCACTTCAGTGAAAGAAGGAAGGACAGGTTGGAAGTGGGGAACATATAAAAATTGATCAAGCTTGTCACATTGTGTCTTGCCACAGCATGGTCAGTCTGTCTTGCTATTCCTTACTAGAAATATTCGCTTTCTTACTACAGACACCAAATACCACCAACAATTAGGCATCAGTCCTGAGTCTCATCTATCTGACACCCAATAGCTAAGCCCCTTGTTCATCAGTACTGCCTCTTCCAGCTGATGAACTCACTTTCATATATCTTCTGCTGGGGAGGTGGACTGACTCTGCAACAGGTTTTACGTAGTCTCAAACATCGTTCTACCTAAAAATGACTTTTTTGAACTTTTTTCAGAAAACAAAGAGCTAAGGACTAATCTTATCATGCAATCCCTGATACAATTCAGATAAGGAATTTTGTGACTTTACTATGTCATCACAGATCTTCAAACTTCAGAAAATGACATTTCTCAAGTACCTGGAGAAGAGGGGTTTGTCTGTCTGGTTTCAATATACCTTTCTACATTTCTAAATTAACTTTGTGTCTTGTTGTATTCATGTCTTGCTGGCTTCCCTCCACCCAAGGTTCCATCCTTTTTCTCCATGTTGCAGCAGAAGAACTTTCTTTTAATTCAAGAAATTTAAACATATTCAAGGAACTCCCTTCCTAAAGTGGTCTTGTTTAACTTTAAGGCTGACTCCCCCTAGAATTTTAGCACAAAATTGGGCAACTAGAGTATCTATCAGTCAGTGGCGAGGCCAGCAGAGGCGATGGTGGGTCAGCGGCTAAGCGCTAGATTGAGGCGGACCGGGGAGTTCCTGGGGCCCAGGAGCCCCAGGAAGAGCGGGGGGACCCGTCCAGAGCCGGCGGCTCTTGAGATAGAGGCTGACGTGGCGTGGGCGCTGCCAGGGACAACCACAGGAGATTTAAGTGGCCCAAAGGAGCACCAGCGACCAGGAGTGCGGCGAACAGGACAGGCAAACAGGGCATGGCGCGTCAGAAAGAACGTGGTGCGGCAGTTAGCGCAGCAGTTTGTGCAGGCAGGGCGCAGCCCTCCTCTTCCTCTTCTGAACTCAAGAAGGCTACTCAAGCGGGGGTGTCGGCCCAGAGGGAGACCCAGGTATGGTTGCCACCCGGGAGAAAGCCATTGCTAGGAAAAATGTGGCGATGCAGACAGAGCTCCCGTGTAAACATGCAGCTGTCCAGGTCTCTGGCTGTGGGGAGTGCCTGAGTCTATCCCTGATGACGGATGGCAGCGGGGACACCTCTTGTGTGAGGTGTGACCAGGTGGATGATCTGCTCTGCCTGGTGGCAGAGCTGAAGGAGGAAGTGGAAAGGTTGAGGAGTATCAGATAGTGTGAGAGGGAGATAGACTGGTAGACCCACACCCTACCATCCCTGAGGAAGAGGCAGCAGATGGAGGCTCCGCAAGAAGCGGAGGTTCCCCTGCCCTCTTGCCACCAGGCAGGAGGGGACCTAGGTGGTGGAGGGGAATGGATACAGGTCCCTGCTCGGGGCAGCAGGCGTATCCCCTCCCGGTCTCCCTCACCTTCCCCGTTGCCCCTACACAACAGGTATAGGGGTCTGGAACTTGAGGACCAGGTCAATGATGATCAGGGTGTAGGTGAAGCGTTATCTAGGGAGGTGCCTAGGCTCAGTCGGGCAGCCCCACGCATTCTCACATCCTCTGAAAAAAGAAAAAGGAGGGTAACTGTGGTAGGTGACTCTCTTCTGAGGGGGACAGAGGGCCAGATATGCAGACCTGACCCATCCCACAGGGAAGTCTGCTGCCTCCCTGGGGCCCGGGTAAAAGACATTACCAGGGAACTCCCTGGTCTGGTTCGGCCCTCTGATTATTACCCGCCATTCGTTGTGCAGGTTGGTAGCGATGAGATTACAGAGAGAAATCCAAAGGCAATCAAAAGGGACTTCAGGGCACTGGGACGATTAGCGGAAGGATCGGGAGCACAGGTAGTGTTTTCCTCAATTCCTTCAGTGGCAGGGAAATATACTGAAAGGAACAGGAAAACACACCTGGTTAACATGTAGCTCAGAGGCTGGTGCCATCGGTGGAATTTTGGGTTTTTTGATCATGGGGAGGTTTACACGGCACCGGGCTTGCTGGCGACAGATGGTATCCAGCTGTCTCAAAGGGGTAAAAGAATCCTCGCTCATGAGATGGCGGGGGTCATAGAGAGGGCTTTAAACGAGGTTTGAAGGGCGTAAGGGATAAGACTAGCTGCACCAGAAATGAGCCTGGAGGCAGCATGCCGATGTTACGGGTGGATTCGATAGGCCAGCTCAAATGCATCTATGCCAACGCACGCAGCGTGGGCAATAAACAGGAGGAGCTGGAAGCCATCGTGCGGCAGGATACATACGACTTAGTCACCATCACGGAAACATGGTGGGACAACTCCCATGACTGGAGTGCTGCGATGGATGGCTATAAGCTCTTCAGAAGGGATAGGCGAGGTAGAAGAGGTGGTGGGGTGGGTCTTTATGTTAGGGAATGTTTGGACTGTACAGAGCTACACGATTCCAATGACAAGGTGGAGTGCTTATGGGTGAGGATTAGAGGGAAAGCCAACAAGGCAGATATTGTGCTGGGAGTCTGTTACAGACCACCCAACCAGGTGGAAGAGATGGATGAATCTTTCTACAAGCGGCTGGCAGTAGTCTCAGAATCGTGTGCCCTTGTTCTCATGGGGGACTTTAACCTTCCAGATATCTGCTGGAAATACAACACAGCAGTGAGTAAACAATCTAAGCGGTTCCTGGAGTGTGTGGAAGATAACTTCCTGACACAGCTGGTAGGTGAGCCAACCAGGGGAGGAGCCTTGCTTGATCTATTGTTTACGAACAGGGAAGGACTGGTGGGAGGTCTGGTGGTCGGAGGCCGTCTTGGGCTTAGCGACCATGAAATGACAGAATTTTCAATTCTTGGAGAGGCAAGGAGGGTGGTCAGCAAGACCACCACTATGGACTTTCAGAGGGCAAACTTTGGCCTCTTCAAGGCACTGGTTGAGAGAGTCCCTTGGGAGACAGTCCTGAAGGGCAAAGGGGTCCAGGAGGGATGAACATTCTTTAAGAAGGAAATCTTGATGGCTCAGGACCAGGCTATTCCCATGTGCCGCAAGTTGAACTGCCGAGGAAAACGACCGGCCTGGCTTAACAGGGAGCTTTTGCTGGGAGTCAAGAAAAAAAGGAGAGTTTATCATCTCTGGAAGAAAGGGCAGGCAACTTGGGAGGAGTACAGGGATCTTGTTAGATCATACAGAGAGAAAATTAGAAAGGCAAAAGCTCAGCTAGAACTAAATCTGGCTGTTATTGTAAACGACAACAAAAAATGTTTCTACAAATATGTTAGCAGTAAAAAGAATCCCAGGGAGAATGTCTATCCCTTAATGGACACAGAATGAAACGTAGCCACCAGAGATGAGGAAAAGGCTGAGGTACTTAATGCGTTCTTTGCCTCAGACTTTAACAGGGAGACCAGTTATCCCCTGAGCTGGATGGTGAGGATGAAGAACAGATTATACCCCCCTTAATCCAGGAGGAAGTAGTTAGTGACCTGCTATGCCACCTGGACACTCACAAATCTATGGGGCCCAATGGGATCCATCCAAGAGTACTGAAGGAACCGGCAGAGGTCCTTGCCAAGCCACTCTCCATCATCTATCAGCAATCCTGGTCAACAGGGGAGGTCCCAGAGGACTGGAGGCTTGCCAATGTGACTCCCATTTACAAGAAGGGTCGGAGGGAGGATCCGGGGAACTACAGGCCTGTCAGCCTGACCTTGGTACCAGGGCAAATTATGGAACGGTTTGTCTTGGGAGCACTCACAAGACAAGTCCAGGACAAACAGGGGATCAGGCCCAGTCAGCACAGGTTTATGAAAGGCAGGTCCTGCTCGACCAACCTGATCTCCTTCTATGACCAGGTGACCCGCCTATTGGATGAGGGAAAGGCAGTGGATGTTATCTACCTTGACTTCCGCAAGGCTTTTGACACTGTCTCTCATGGCATACTCCTCAAGAAGCTGGTGTCTCACGGCTTGGAAAAGTGTACTCTTCGCTGGGTGAAAAACTGGCTGGATGGACGAGCCCAGAGGGTTGTGGTGAACAGAGTTAAATCCAGTTGGCAGCCGGTCACAAGTGGTGTTCCCCAGGGCTCGGTGTTGGGCCCCATTCTGTTCAATATCTTTATTGACGATTTGGATGAGGGGATTGAGTGCACCCTCAGCAAGTTTGCAGATGACACCAAGTTGGGAGGCAGGGTGGATCTGCTTGAGGGTAGGGAGGCTCTGCAGAGGGATCTGGACAGGCTGGACTGATGGGCCAAGGCCAGCTGTATGAGGTTCAACAAGGCCAAGTGCCGGGTACTGCACTTGGGTCACAACAACCCCATGCAGCGCTACAGGCTTGGGGAAGAGTGGCTGGAAAGCTGCTTGGCAGAAAAGGACCTGGGGGTGCTGGTTGACAGCCGGCTGAATATGAGCCAGCAGTGTGCCCAGGTGGCCAAGAAGGCCAACGGCATCCTGGCCTGCATCAGAAATACTGTGGCCAGCAGGAGCAGGGAAGTGATTGTTCCCCTGTACTTGGCACTGGTGAGGCCGCACCTTGAGTACTGTGTGTTCAGTTTTGGGCCCCTCACTACAGGAAAGGCATTGAGTTGCTGGACCGTGTCCAGAGAAGGGCAACCAAGTTGGTGAAGGGCCTGGAGCACAAGTCTTATGAGGAGCGGCTGAGGGAGCTGGGGCTCTTTAGTCTAGAGAAGAGGAGGCTGAGGGGAGACCTCATAGCTCTCTACAACTACCTGAAGGGGGGGTTGTAGTGAGGTGAGTGCTGGTCTCTTCTGTCGGGTGGCTGGAGATAGGATGAGAGGAAATGGCCTCAAGTTGAGGCAAGGGAGATTTAGGTTAGATATTAGGAAAAAATTCTTTACTGAGAGGGTTGTCACACATTGGAATAGGCTGCCCAGGGAAGTGGTTGAGTCACCATCCCTGAAGGTTTTCAAAAAGCGCATAGACGGAGTACTCTGTAACATGGTTTAGTGGGCATGGATGATGGTTGGACTCGATGATCTTGAAGGTCTCTTCCAACCTAAACGATTCTATGATTCTATTCTATGATTCTATTTGATCTACAGAGTTTAAAAAAAAAAACCACAAGAAAAAGCTTTCTCATGTTATACCACAAACCTTGCAATGGGTAATGTAGATGTTACCTGTGTATTACACTACCAGTTACATCTTGTCTAGTCTACCTTGTAGGTTCCTCCACACAAAAATCAAGTTTTCTTTATTTCCTTTGGCATATGCCTCACATATCCTTGGGCAACATCAACTCTCCTTGTATATATTACACTTAAAAAGCAGTAGGACTGTGGTTTTGGTGGTTACAACACTGATATGAGTCAAGTTTGGTACCTTGGTTTCAAAACAGTTTTGGTTCTAAAAATCTACACAATCTCATGGCCATAAATAACCATGATACCCCAGCATAAGCACATTCTACTTTATTATATGTAACTCAATCCACAGGTCAGATCCTTCATTCTAATTCTAAGCTAGAAGCCCTAGGCCTCATTTAAAAATCATTTAGAGATCATTTAGATAGCTCACCTATCAGCTTACTTCATTTCAACCATCTGCTTTTCCAGGGTCTATTTCAGATGCAATCATGGCTTCATAACTCTTTCAGGTCATCTCATCCCCTTTTTTATTCTGAGTGATTTATCTTCATTTCAAAAATTAGTTACTCTGAGTCTTCCCATAAGAGATTTAGGGAGAGAAGAGGGATTTCCTGTTTTCATCTTTCTTGTCTACTGTCCTCACTGGTTCTGACTTTTGCATTGCTGAGATTCCTATCCTAATGTGATCTGTTCTCACCTCTTCCCTTCAAATTTTCCAGCTTGCACTTGGCCCAGACACTCTACCTGTAATGTTGCAACCAGTTGCAGAAGTTTCCACAGCCCAATTGGTAGCATCAAACTTTGGCCAGGTTTCGTCACGTTTGCAGGCAGGGAATTATCTTACTTTCTCCCTAGATAAATTTCAATAGAAAGTTTTATTACTGTAAAGATGCCTTAAAAGTCAACCTTTTGACCGACTCCGGGTCAGGTTGTTTTTTGGTTTGTTTGTTGTTTTTTTTTTTTCTGAGAACCTGATTAATTTACTCATCCAGGTTCTCAGTTTTTACAAGTTGTCACTTGTACTGAGTACAATAGAGTTAAAACACTTGTCTCCAGCCAAGGAACTTCCCCATGTTCTTGTAAATGGGAAAATTTGTCATTAGGTTCACCACATTAAGAATAGAAAAACCTTTTCTAGGAAGTATTAAACTACATGTCGTCTTCTCTGAGCAAGATCAAGAGCAGTATCAGATCATTTTCTGTCCAAAAGTACCAGGTTGGTATCTGCATGAAACCACACTTCAGCTATATTTCAATTTCGTATCGCAGTCTCTAGGTCAGTATCTGCTTAATAGAGGTATTTGTGAGAAAGTTCACTGCCTGTTTTTTTTAAATAATTTTTTAAAAGTTCAGTACCCTGGAAAAAAAAGAGATTGCCACTGCTAGAACTTCAGTCATCATTTGTGCATGGTAGCAGGCCTAATTCCTATTACAGTGCTGCTTTCCTATTTGTATTAACTTTGTACAATCGCTGCTGGACTTCATCAAAATAATATGTCAGTAACTCAACTTATTCCCAGACAGCTACCACTCTACTTCTTAAAACTCTTACTTTTCGATCATAAAAAATAGATGAAAATCACAATTAATCAGAAACACATCATATAGTCTACATTTGGATCAAATGAGAAATAAACTGTGAAACTGAACCTGCTTGCTTTCCCTAAGCAGAAACAATCCTAAGAGCAGAAAGACAAAAGACATATACAAGCAAGATATTTGGAAAAAGGCAAAAGAAAGCTTTGAAGAGAAGGGAATACAATGAATCAAGAGAATGCATGAGAAATTATTGACAAGGTCACAGAATACTATGCACTAACATGGGAAAATAAGTAGTGCTTTGCAGCCTTTTGTGCAGTTGTTGTGGGTCAATGCTGTAGATAAGTATTACTCATCTTAATAAAAATAAAGGACAATTTCTATTTTATATATTTTTCAAACATATTACTTTGTAGTGGATTAAATTGCTTTAGAGAAAACAAGTGGGGGGGAATAACAGTTCTAGCAAGCCTACCTGTAGGCACTTATGTGCACTTAACAGCTGACTGCTGACTAAATGCAGGAGACTGTGCATGGACCTCATGTACTGATTGAAAGATAATTTCTCCCTGCAGATTGTAAAAATAGAGTTTTCTCCCTGAAGAATAAAAGGGAAAGGAAAGAGGAATGAGAAAGTGAATGAAAATGGAAAGGAACAAAAGGTTATCATGGAGAAGTGAGAGAGATCCTTTTCAAAATATTCTTAGGATCATTAAATTATTCAGGGTTGGTGAAGCTGTGGAAGTCAATTCAATGTAGAAAACAAAAAGTAGCCATGGTCCACTAAAAGGATCCATCAAAGAAAATCTTCATTGCTTGCTTGTGAAGGGAGAACAAGTTTCAACAGAATTTTTCAGGGTCTCCTTCCAGTCAGCCCAATACTTGCCTTTCTATCATTTCCCTCATTATATATATGAAATATCATAAAAGGCAGAATATGTGCCAGAGCTAACCAAAATTTACCCAGACTTAAGAGAAGAATTAAAGCTAATTTTAATCCTTTATCATGTAATAGAGTTACACTTAAGGGTCAATTTACCTTCAGTGAAAGCACATGTCCTGAAGTGTCTGAAAATTGCTGTACCAACAGGAAAACACAGCATTTTTCCCTTTTCTTCTTATGCTGCCCAGAGTTCTGGCACAGTTCCTGCTCTCTGGTACTGTAAAAATCTGGGAATGTAACATCACACTAGAGGGAAGATGCATGTCTAATGGGAATGGAAGGGAGGTAACTGCTGTCATCCTCTTCCCATCTTACATCTTAATAATGGGAGGAAAAAAGTCACATCACATGGCAGAGGGTAGCACACAGCAGAAGGTTGCAGAGATGGCAACACTAGCAGTTCTCAGCTCTGCTTTGTCACACATTCCTTGTTATGAAGTCAAGGTGGTCTGTCAGAGAGACTATGAGACAATGTGGAGAATCTGTAAAATTCCTGTGTGTAAGCAGAAGACACAAGTGTTGCAAAACATGTGGTCTCCTCTAGCTCCTAGTAAGTCCTTGGTATGGTAGAACAAGGTAATTTTTTTTTTTTTCTGCTGAGTCAATTAGGCACTAGAAAAATATTTTGGACATAACAGTATCTTTGTAAATTCATCAACCTGTTCTGAGAAAAAGAAGTGAGCAGTGGAAATAGCACCCTGAAGAAAAAGCAGTACTGCCTCGCTGACAAAGTAACTCAGCGGTTTAGACCTCTGCCTGTGAGGTGCTACCAAAATTCATTCCCCTCCTTGATCTGTGGTGACTTCATCCAAGCTTCCTACTGTGCTGAATAGTGTCTGAGCTGCAAGGGTAGTGCTCTGCTGTCCTCTCTGCTTGCTGAAGTGCGAGCCCTTCTCAGAACGTAATTTCCTGCTGAGAAAACATCTCTTTCAGTCCCTCTTCTCCTCATGCTCTTTCACTGGGGAACATATCACTTCAGAAAGGACTGCTGGTATCCCATGGGTTTATTGTTTATGCTAGAGAGAAAATCACCAACAGAAGAGATGGAGACTACCCTTGGCACAATGCAACGGCCTGACTGCTAGGGCACTCTTTAGGGAGTTCAAGTCTGTTCAGGCAGAAGGAACTTGGCTCTCCAGCAACCTGGCTGAGAGCCCTAACGGCAGGGCTCTCAGAAGGAAGGATCCTGCATTTCCTAGCAGTATCTTAAAACTACCCTTTCATCTCTTTTACTTTCCAAATGTCTGCAAATGAAGTGCTTACTTTCATATTGAATAGAACATTTTGATGAGACAAACCCAAATAATTTTGTTTTAATTCTTGGTTTGGTTGCAAAAAAGCCAAAAACATTAATTATTTACACAGCTTTACAATGCAGACAATACCATTTATAGGTATTTTACAATATCAACTTGAAGCTTTGCTTCTTTTCAAATGTATGGTGTTTTTACTGGAAGCAACAGTTTGACAGTCACACAGAAGGGCTGGTGAATCTTTTTCTAGCTGTTGAAATCAGCCATAGCAGCAGATTGGAAGATTCAACATCCTCCGTCAATAAACAAGTGATTCTCTAAAGAAGATTATAAGCAGAAACCTGGCAGGTTTCAGCAGATTTTTCCACGCAGACATGTTAGTATATCCAATTGGGTTATGCTGCTGCCTTCTGCATACTATAGTGAAGTAATACATTTCAAAAAAGTAGTATCTTGCACAGCCCTGTCTCCTATTGAGTGGCTGTCTGCACTGTTTCTTTTAGTTTATTTTCACTAAATCAGAATCATTGTTATTTTTATTTCCTGATCTCTTTTACCATGTTAGCAGAAAAAAGCAGGGTCCACATTGGCTTATTGGTACTAATGTGGGTTTGAGAAATAGCACAGCCATTTGATGCATGCCAGAGCATGGATCTTTGATTAGCTCAACTTCCCCATGCTTGTTGACATCTCTTCCCTGACTTCTTCCATCATCTTCTGAGAAACCCAACTTTCGCGTAGGTAGTGCTACCATTTTATAATTAGCAGTGAATATCTTGTGCCTAAGATGGGAAAATCACAACAGGAGCATGGATCAACTAGATTTTTTATCAAATGATGAAATCTGACACAGTTTTACTTTGCCTTTAGTCAAGCTCCATTCCAAGGGAAAAAGGAGAAGAAAATGATCATTCAGCAAAGGGTGATCCACCTCATTCACGGTATGAGAGGATCTCATGTGATCAGACTTGACATAATTGAACATTCTGTATAGCACTCATGCTTTCTTGAATATTTTGTCAATTGGCAATGACCCATCCCTCCCTGGAAATTACTGGACATTATTAATTTTCTTCACAGAGGAGTAAATCATATGGGAAGCAGGACACAGTCTCATCTGTCCTAAGCCAACAAGCTGAAGTCAAGATAAAACTTAGCAGCTCAACTAGCACAAACCTCCACAGCCCAAGTTTTACCTGATTCACAGCTCTTTATGGAACAAATTATACTGTACTGCATAGCTACTTCAAAGCAATCTGAAACTAAAAAAGCTATAAAATTAATAATTACAGCAGGTACTAGTTTCTTTGACGCTGTTCACAAAAGCAAAAATATCATGTCAAGGGGCATACAGCTGACAAAAATGTGTGTCTGGATATAACCTGAACAGTTATATACTTCAAAGAGTCAAACAGGTCTATTTTCAGTATGTCCAGCAGCACAAACTATTGATCCAAGTATTGTAATTGAAGAGAGGAATTGATTCAGCTGTCCATAAATTCTGAAATGGAAATTACCTTTTACAGTAAGTAGGTAGTTCAGTGTATTTACCATGTCTGTGAACTTACCAAGCACTCACTCTCAGGTATTGACAAGGTTAAAAAAAAGAAATCAAAAAGAAATCAGGTTTCCCGTTAAAGTACTTCATTTCTTTCCCAAATTAGTTCTCCTTATGGAAGATAATGCTCGATAGTTATCTATGTAATACTTTCATTATAACAGAATGGAGAATAACTGCATTAGGTGCAAAAGAGATATGAACTGTAAAGGTCTCTTTCCAGATAATGGGATTCATCAAGGAGACTGAGAAGACACTGGGCAAGATTCACAAAGAGCATCAATTTCTTTCCTTCACTTCAACAATTCTGGGGGAGAGAAGAAAGTCAGATTCACAAATTTAAAAGAGGTTTTCAGCTGGCAAAGTAATTTTAGTCCACGACTGTAGCTGTTGAATAGACTTTTAGTATGACTATGAAGGATATGGTAACCAGTAAGGCCTGAATGATGAAAGAAAACTCCCAGATTCTTTCAATTTGTGCTAATATATACTCAATTCATTATTTTTACAAGGAAAATCGCGTTTCCCACTTCTCTACATAAGTTTCTTTTCAATTTAAACCATAGCTATATTTTTCTTGTATTTTCATTTATAAAGCATTTTTCATCTCAGAACACTTTAAACAGGTATTATTTGCATCTTATACATGATGAAATTAAAATACAGCTAGGCTAAGGGCCACTTTCTGTGTCATGTGCAAGCCTGAACCATCCCAGAGAAGCAAAAATATTTCAGTTGAAGCAAGATTCTTCCCAGATCACCCATGGTGCTTTCCTTGCAGGCCAATGAAGTTAGGGGAATAGGAAGATACACCAATTTAACCACTTCTTTTTTTGATCAGAATGTACCTACATGAGAATGTCCTCTTTTGACATCAAGAACTGCAGACAAAGTACTCAACTCTCATTTGAGTCATACTCACATAATCATTTCTCCTCCACACTCCCTCTGCCAATACAAAGTCAGTCCAGTCCTAGCCTTGCTCAAAATAAACCTGATTTTCATATACAATAGGGTTTTCTGCTAAAAACTAACTAGAAAATCTCAGTGTCTGTATTTCTTTGATTTGTCTACTTTACCAGTCAAACCAAAAAGGCTGGAACACAGTGGCAGTATTTCCTTATGGTCCCAGCTGGCCTGTTTTTCCACTTCTGCTCTGTATCTCAGCAGATCTTTGCAGGACAGTAGCTGACATGGTCACCTTGCCTAGTCCTTACTACCATGTAGCATTTTTTTGGCACAGTTTTCAATGTACTAGAGAGGCATAAGAGTTCCTTCTTTTGTGGGGAACCTCTTCAGGGAAAGAACCTCAAGCCTCTGTCATCATACTTTTATTTCATTATTAAAACTTTAAAACACACTGGTCCAGAAGTACAGTAAATTTTGTGCGCACCTGAGCAAAGGAGCTTGTCGACACACCAACTTTGACAGGAAAATGTGGAGTCCATTTTCAGATGCACCTGTGCCTTACGGCAGGTGGAATAGTAGAGCAGAACTGTTAATAGGTGTAATCAAGCTCACAGGTTTTGATTACATGGTGATCATGAGCCTTGAACAAGCCATCAGTACAATGTATTCGAAGAGATGCTATTATTACATACTAATCCCTACCCGCTCCATCTTGGAAGAACAAACTTTCTCTAGTGTTATTATGTATGTTATATTGTGATGCTAATGATTTACTATCTTGATACAAATACAAAAACAAATGAAAAGAGATACTAAATGTTTCTAAGCACAGGGATGATCCAGCACTAGCAATTACTGCAAATAATGAAACTCACAGTAACAACTGGCAGAAGATTCCTCCTTAAAATGTATCTTTTCTCAACTACTTGTATTTCCTGTTGGAGAAGATCATTTTCAAATAACTAGAAAACTGACTTAGCCACTGAATCATCAGAGTATGGTAATGTTAACTTTTTTTTTTTTTTTAATGGGTGGTTAAATGCCACGAGGCAAATTAAATTGCCTTGGAGACACCTGAGACCCAGTGCTGAACAATTTCATGGCCACATGCTGTTAAAATATCCTTGGTTTATATGCCAAGTGTCCAGCTGCTCTCAGTTCTGAAGCAGAATGGACCAAGGATCTGGCTCACATTTTTATTTCTGCAAAAAATGCATCCAACATACCACAACAGGTGCCTTTGGCATTTCATCTTAATGCTAATTGACAGTTAACAGTCTTCTAAGAATCTCATGGAGAAGACAGTTGTTTTTCACTGGAATTGCTAATCCCTTGCACTTCCCTTATTGTCTTGCAGCATATACTGACCAGTCACATGGACGCTGAAGAAGGGTTTTGCACGTGTCCTGGGTTCAGCTGGGATAGAGTTAATTTTCACAGGAAGCTGGGAGGGGGCACAGCCGGGACAGCTGACCTGAACTAGCGAAAGAGCTCTTCCATACCATGTGACATTATGCTCAGTATATAACTGGGGAGCGGGCTGGGGGGGGTGCATTCGGTGTGTGGGGAGTGGTGGAGCGTCGAGTTCTGGGTGGTGAGCAGTTGCACTGTGCATCGCTTCTTCTGTGTATTCTTTTATTAGTACTATTGTTGTTGTTGTAACTTCTCTCTTTGTGTTGTGCCGGTAAACTGTCCTTATCTCAACCAACGGGGTTCCGTTTTTGGTGTGGTTTTTTTTTTTTCTCTCTCCTTTCTGATTTTCCTCCCCATCCCACCGGAGGGGGGCGGGGAGGAGTGAGCTAGCGGCCGCCTGGTGCTTTGTTGCCGGCTGAGCTGAAACCACGACAATATGTCAAAGTTACTTTCTTTTTCATGAATCTTCAATCTATCAGATATTCATGTATTCATGAAACAATACTCACGGCTAGCTTAGCAGAGCTAGTGATGCAGTCAATTATTTCAAATTAGTATGAAAAGTGTTAAAATCTTCTAAACCCCCCAACCAAAACAAAAACCCTGAAAGCTTTCATTTTTACACAGTGTTGATGCAGGATTTTCACTAATTCAATCCATTGTTGGTGTTGGGCTTGGAGAACTTGCTTTAGATTTAATTTTTCTTCAGGCATTAGCTAATACAGTATTTGAATGCTTTGGTGTGCTCAGAATAGCTTTGTTATGGACAGAAATCCACCTGGATTCTGCTTGAAATGGATAGTCAATTTAGTGGATTAGCTGAGAAGGTAATGAAAATCTTTATAAATCAGTAGTCAGTAGACTATCTAACAGATCAGAGAGGGCTTTTTGATCTGTCTCTTAACTCATTAAAGGTACAGTAAATCCTACTGAACTCTGCTACAGTTAGCTCTATGTAAACTCTAGTGAATTAAAGAAAATTAGCAAAAGTTTCCAGAAAGATATACCTACTAAATGCTAACGCATTTTGTTTCTTTATTTTCCTAGAACTGACAGGAGATGGTGGAAAAATGTACCTTCATTTACCTGAACAGTGTGCTGAAGCATAGGCAGCTATTATGAAGACTGATATTTGAAAATAAGTCGGTAAACAAATTTGGTTGAGGATTTATTCCTATATAAAACATGTATGACTACTTCTAAATACAGCCCAGGCCCTATTAGAACCAAGATACATGATCCAAAGCCCATTAAAATCAAAGGAATGACTCCCATTAATATCAGTGGCTATTAGATAAGGCCACAAGCAGGGAAAATCCCCACTGAAAACAGTAGGAGTTCTGCCTGCATAAACTCCCCTTGGAAGCTGCTAGTACTTTTTCTTCTTTCATTTCTTCATAAATATTTTATAAATAAAACTCACTGAACTTAGAACTTGTACATATAATATTATGCAACACTTTTGTAAGGATCTTGCTGGTCTTAGCAGAGCTTTCTTGTACATATATCTCTGTGTCACTTCAAGAGCAATCTGAAGATAGAATCTCCTTTGGGAAGCAAATGCCATGGTTTATCTTGACGCTGTCACTGTATGGAAGGTATGGTAGACTAGAACAGCTGCTAAATTTAAGTGTAACCTGTGTGTTAAAATGTCAAGCTAAGTACATTTTTACCTTGTTTCTGACAGAAGAAAGTAGTCTTTCTTTCAGAGTTTACTAAAATGAAACACTTTTCCTTGTTTCCATGTACAAAACCATAAAACACTAAGCATACTATTTAGCTGAGTTTAGTAAATGCACTGGGAGATTCTGTTAAATGTCATTTGAAATGTCTGCCTCAGAATGAGAATGGCTATATTGCTTCCCAGGGCTAATGTTGCAGCTTTCCACCAGCCATTGTGCAATTAATGGCACACAAAAATAAACTGATAAACAGGCTTTTGTCATTTGAATGCAATTTTTCATGGAACAGACAGCCAAATGCTAATTAGGGGTAAAGAGATTTTTTAAACTTGTTTATGAGTTGTGGATTTACAAAATGTCACAGGGAAGCATAAAGCTCCCTCAAATGCATTTATTAGAACATACACCTGGGGATGTTTATGCTTTATATTGAGAGAGTTAGCAAATTATATTCTAGGCATTACCTAGTTAATTGTCACTGGTTCCTGTGTAACTATTTCCTTTAAGTACACCACAGGAGATTTCTGCAAGTAGTTTGAAATATGAGTTTTGCTGTTATGACAGTCCACCGTTTTTATATCATTTTTCCACCTATTTTTAAGAAGTACAGCCTTTAACAAACATGAGAAATAATGTCATACAAGAAAAAGTTGAAAAAATTCAGAAAGCATGTGAAAAAGCTAGAAAATGTGTTAAATGAGCAGTAACATAAATGTAACACAATGCTACACAATGACAAAGCAAAAATAAACTGATAAAATCCAGACATTTAGTAGGCCTTCTCCCGCCTTCCAGGTCTGCAAGTCCTGACACTGATAGCTTATTGTGGGCAGGATGAACTGGAAGGGGAGGAATCTTTAGTGTGTATGGTATAACTATTCCAACTTGTGCAGTAAGCTTCAGCCAACCTTCAGTTTTATAGATGAAAATGATACCAAAGTTATTGACTATCCCCACAGATCAGATTAGAGAATGTGCAAGAGTAGCTTATGGGTGGCATTTTTGCCAAAACATGCTACAAAACTTACTTTAGTGTGTCTGAGACAGAGAGAAGAGCAACAGAGTAAGAGAAAATATGAAAAACAAATGGCAAATGAATGACAGAGGAAAACAGGTGAGAAACAACATATGGACCTCCTTCCATCGCTAGGGCAAATATTTATATTTCTGCACTACAACTGTATTACATGCCTAAAATGATCTATAGAAGAGCTGGGCTTAACTTCTCTAGACTGGTCATGCATAAGCAAAAATAACTCTAAATATGAAAAATCAGCTTGAAAATTTACAGTACTGATCTGTACAGAAGAAAGCCTATCAGATTTTGTCAACTGTACAAATATATAAATATACTACAGTTATGAACATTTGCAAAATTTTTTTCCTTTCATAACAGGATTGTTGCTGTTTTAAAGAAGAGCTTGTAAATAGGAGCTTCTTTCACTGTTTTAAGCTGAAGGTGAATACTCAAGGAGAATAGGGCTATGTTCTAAACTCTTCACACCACTCTATTGCAGTGAGGGCTGAAAAATGATGGTCTCAGCCCATCCAAGCATAAGCAGCTTACATGCAAGTCTCTGATATCTCCCACTCAGGGCAAGATGGATTATGCCCAAAGTCTGCTGGTGACAGTCATGTAAGCTACAGACTGCCAGATTTGTCCAGGTTTTAAGAACAATAAAATTCCCCTTTTTGTGTTTGTTTTTTTACCCAAATAAAATTTCTGGAAGGAAAAGGAGGAGGCATGGCTAGGGTAAATCTGGATATACAGCAGTTTTAATTACACCAGGAAAATTTGGTAGCACCGGGGAATGCAATCTTCAATCTTACTTTTGTCCTGCCTTGTTTTATTGATTTAACGGATGAAGGTTGCTGGTGTCATAATAAGGGTGTAACTTTTCACACAGACTATGTAAACTCATGTCTTAGGATTCAGATTCATCCCAAGTGTAACTGCTTTGAATTGTCATACACTTGAATATATTAAAAAAATTGAGTTCCAGCTAAGTTAGTGCCAGGTGCTTTGAGAGAAAGTGAGGAAACCTGGACTCATAAGAGAAAGAACAAAATTTATAAGCAACCGTATTCACTCAGATAGGTCATACACAAACCTGATTAAACAAAGTTCATTGACAAAGCGTGAGTGATCACTCAAATCCCATCACTATTGCTACTACTAACATCTTTTGGTACCTGGACATCATTTACAAGTATTCTAAGTAGTTTATAGAGAAAGGATGGATATTCACTGCAAACTCTGAATATTTCTCATTTTTCAGATTGTGTTTGATAACATGTCTTCACACATATGAATATAGAATCTACACAGTAAGCAAAGCAACCGTGCTCATTGTCAGGAGAATAAGCCTTATACTGTAGCTTTTGGGTTATTAGAAAAAGTGTCAGAAAGGTTAATCCAATTCCACAGTATAGGATTCCCTCAAGACTCAAAAGCAAAACTTAAAAATGCATAATCTGGTCTCCTGTGTCTGTTAATCCTTTGCACCAGTGATTAGTTCCTGTTTAGGTTAACAAATGAAAAAAAGATTGAATGAAGGTTAAAGGTTCTCTAAGCCTGTTTCCTTTTTTTAATTTTTTTTTTAATAAATCATTATGCTAACAAAACTTAAGTAGGGTTTTAGAGTAGCAACTGGAAATCTCCTACTTATGATGAAATAATGTGTTCCTTGGATACACAAAATGCATTAGGCACAGTCTCAAATAAAATCAAAACTGGTGGGTTGCAAGAGTCAAACAAATTAAGCTTTCTTTTAGATTTGCATCAGCATCTGAGCCCAATAACATGCTTCTTAATTGAATAGTAAGCACTGACAGTCAACCCCAGACAAAGCAGCTCTGATTATGTAATGGCTTTCAATTGTGATTATTTCAGTCTAGCATATGGAATATTTCACATCACATTTTGCTAGCTTCGCTACTGCTGACATCTTAATCTGAAGTGGAAGCTGTTTAAAGTCCTATGATCTCTCAATTGTTCTAAAATATGAGCTATTTAAATATGTATTTCCCAGCAATTTATGCCTATCAGTAACAATGGCCAAATGTTTTGTGTACCATCTGTAAGTTTATGGAAAGTAGTTCTGGTGAAAAATTAAAGGAGAAGTCTGAAAATCCACTCCTGTTTTTTCCCATTGTTCAGGGGTGGTATACTAAATTTCTGGTTCAATAGGTGAAC
The DNA here is from genome assembly GCA_028022735.1 of Gypaetus barbatus. Lineage (NCBI taxonomy): Eukaryota > Metazoa > Chordata > Aves > Accipitriformes > Accipitridae > Gypaetus > Gypaetus barbatus. The sequence continues at coordinate 27,146,286 of CM051562.1, read as the reverse complement.
TACTTTTGTTTTGGACACTTTTGGAGTGACCTCCCTAAGCCATTCATCTCTCAAAACTCTAAAAGAGCTAAGGCACCTACAACAATATTTTTGTTACATGTATTGATCTGCCTACCGTCCTTCTGCATAAATATAAAGTCAAAGCTACATGAAAATATGTATACAAAATGACAAGATGTAAAATGATAGCATCATTACTGGGAGATTGCCCTTTTAATTATATGCTTCTTCCTCCCCAGTCTTCATATTTCTTTTGGGTTGGGTGGAAAAAATGCTTTCATGTTGCACGGTACTTGATACATTGTGAGCAATATGAGCAAATACAAGGTAATAGACATTACAGTAGTAATTCCGCTAGAAAAGAAAACAGCATGCCAGGTCTGCTGCATCAGTACATTATAATTCCCAGCAGGATCAACAGGATAATTTGTCTCCCAAGAAAAAAGAAAAAATACTGGCACAAGCTACAAGCCAAGACAAGGTCTGTTTTAATACTTTGATATCTGCATGTTATTTGACCAACACCTGATGTATGCCAGGCTCTACAAATCATCCATGAAGTGGAATATGTAAAAGTGCATTTTAAATTATACAAACCATACATTTCTGTTCATGCATCATTCTTTATATTAAAATATTTTATCACTTCAGTACAGTGTTTTGATGTGTTTGGTTTTTTAAATGTTGATAGGGGATGTGTCTGACAATGAAACACTTGCCACTCTACATAAAGGATTACTGAAATTATAAGCATATCTCTTTCTCAGAGATCTTTATAAAATCTAAACACTCCCACACTTTTGTTTTCTATGGCTCCATTTTTAAACTGCGCTCTCACTCACGTGGCAGCAGGGAAGCAGTTCAAAGGCTCGACAGCACTGGAATGCTTTTGATATAAACTCTACAGACAAAATGCATGAACTCACAAGGAACCATGAGCTGATGAAAACAGGAACCACAATATATGAATGGTTTAGTTTACCTGTGTACTCTGTGGAGCTGGAAGCTGGTTTACTGCTCTTTCTAAGAGGGAGAAACAATACCATTCTCCCTGCAATTTCCACCCCTTAACTCATTCTAGCAGAGACTTTAAAGAAAAGCAATCTGTTAAGGGCATAATGTTCACAAATCAATCAAAAAAATTAGATACTGGTCTCATTTCATTCAACAAACGTTTTGCCAATGGCAGCAGCTGAAGCAGGGTAGGAGTCAAAGATTGTAAAATGCTAATCTGGCATGATGCAGTCTACTCCATCTTCTTGTGAAAAAACTGCTGTGTCCAAAAGGGATAAAACTATGGCTGGAAGGAATACAAAAAGCATATGACCATCATCTCATTGCAAACAATACTCATTTTTATGTGTCACTGAAAACAGTGCAACTACTCCCCTTCTTACATATGCAGAGGAGCAAGATAAAACCAAGAATCTAAACCAAAATGCTGATTTTATTTGTAAATTTCCTGCTTTTGTTACTAAAAAAATTTAGTCTTAAGTTGCTAATTAAAAAGAAAATCTCTGATTTGCTAGCAGGCATTAATATGCAACATAACTCATTTCTTCCTGACCCACTGCTGAATACGCTCAGAGTCCTAATTTCCTTTCTTTTTCCTTAGCTCTATGGTGTATAAGCACTGCAAGTAAGCATGCAATTCTAATCTTTCGATCAGTTTTCACTGAAAATACTATTTTTCAAAAAGTGCATTTTCTCTCCCAAAATTAGAACAGAACTCCAATCCTTTGTCCTTGCACTGTCAAAGTTGCAAAGTACATTATCCTTTGCAGCCGAGATTTTTCTTTGAGTTACTTCATGTCCCCCAGTGTCTCAGCAAAATCTCTCTCTCCTCTGTGTGAAAGAACACTTGCACTTAGGCAGAAATGTCTATGTATGATTTGAAAAAATGTCATCTGTTCACCCCTCAGAAAGCAATTTTCTTTATCAATGAGTAAACATATTTAGTCAATATGGGGGTTTTGATTATTGTCTTTAATTCATGATAAATGTCAAGGAGGGATACTTACGCTCCTGGGCTGGTGCATTTCAGTGCAAACCTGATGTGTATTACTGTACTGGGTGCAGGCATCCGGGTACTGGCAGGGGTGGCTGCAGGGGTGGCTTCTGTGAAGAGGGGCCGGGGCTGCCCCATGCCAGACACAGCTGATTCCAGCCAGCTCCAACTGACTCTCTTCAGGGCACAGCAGAGTCCCTCAGCCAAGATGATGCCACCTCTCGGTGTATTTAAGAAAGGGGGAAAATGCTGCCTGTGAGCAGCCTGTGAGAGGGGTGATGGAAAAAAGTGTGAGAAACCACCCTCCAGACAAGAAGAAGGTCAGAGAAGAAGGAGGAGATGTGGTGCTCCAGACAGAGATTCCCCTGCAGTCCATGGAGAGGACCCATGCTGGAGCAGGGAAATAGTGTAAGGAGGAAGGAGCCTGAGAAAGGAGCTGTGATGGACTGACCCCAGCCACCGCTCCCCATTCCCCTGTGCCCTTCAGTGGGGAGGAGGTGGAGGAGTTGTGAATGAAGGAGTGAAGGTGAGCCTCAGAAGAAGGAGGCATGGGAGGAGGAAGGTGTTTTGTTATTTGTCTTTTTGTTTCTCAACAGCCAAATCTCTTTTAATTGGCAATAAATTTAATGTTCTCCAAGTTGAGTCTGTTTTGCCCGTGACAGTAATTGGTGAGTGATCTCCCTGTCTTTATCATGACACACAAGCTTTTCCATCTTACTGTCTCCCCCCTGTCCCATTGAGGAGGGGGAGTGAGAGAGCAGCTGAGTCGGGGCATCCAATAGCCAGCCAAGGTCAACTCAGCACCATTATATATCAATAAAACTAGGTATGACACAAATGTAGGCATCCAGCCTGATCTTCAACTTTATTTTAATATTTTTGTTCATTTCTCTATGTTCAGAAAAAGAAAAAAAAAAAATCCAAGTATCTGCCACTTAACCAGAATTACAAAATGGAATGGAAATTTCAACTTTGTTCTTTTTCCTCCAAGAAACCTTTGTAAAAGCAAAAATTAGGCAATCATCAATTGTCCCTCTTACTTTCCTCTTTTTCTAAGCTATGTGAAGACACCCACCCATCTGCATGCCCTGATATTAAATCCAGACTCTTTCAGAGCAGGGATGGAGGGCATTAGGATGTCCTGGGGCACTTCCAGAGCTCTGCCTGCCACCCCTTGTTACTTATACTAGTGGAGATTCGGCATCGCTCTTCAGGATTGTGGCAAATGTAGCAAGAAAGGCAATTTACCCACAGGCCCTCCCAGCCATCTTGTATAAGTGCAGGCCCCCCAGCACAGGTATTTTTTGCTCTCTGTGGATTTCCCCATGTTCTAGGCGCTGTAGCCACCTTTCATTTCCCAAACCAATTAAAGATGCAGGTTATGCAGAGCTGAGAGACAATCTAGTGACTCCTACTGCCGACGTTTTTGTGAGATGAGCTAATACCAGCTCAATGTAGAAGACTAAGTTTAGAGTTTTGGCTGCAGGCAATTAAGACAGACCTCACTGCATTTGAAAGTATTGCTGAATCCTACATACCACCTATCTGTATGACTAAAAAGTGCTTTGATGTACTTGAAAATAGATATGCCTACCTATAGCATTCATGCTAACAAAAATAGCACATTTTCACATTGGATCACACAAATTACATAGCCCAGAGAACAGTAATGAACAGTGTTACCTTTGCAACTGAACCTGTTACAAATATTATTATTGTCGCGTCCTTACATTTTGGACACAGAGATACTTTCACATTTTTCCAATCCATCATTTTGCAAACAAGATTTTGTTAACAACTAGCAGCCAATTGCTTATGTGGGACTTAACAATAATAAATATCTTCCTAACAGTGCAGCAGAGGGGAGCCTACATTAACAAACCCTGCTCTGCATGGAGCACTCTGATATTCAATCAGATGGATTAGCGGTTCAAAAAGTTCACGAGAAAGACAGATGGTAGTCAGCTAAGATTGCCTTATCACAGTACAGCCTCACAGACCTGTCTGTTGCATTCTGCCAATGTATGGCTAGCTGCAGGATTTTGAATGAACCTCTCTTTTCAACAAAAAGTTATTTCTAAAGCTTTCCTAGTAGATTTTCTACCAAATGTCAAAATATATAACAGAACGTGTCTTTTTCTCCCCCTTTTTTTTTAATCATTTTCCCTTTTCTCCCCTCTTTTCTTCATGCTTTTAGTTACCATTTCCTCTGCCGCCTTTTTAACAGGGGAAAAATAAGTGACTGCAGGTAATTTCAAAATGAAGTAGAGTAAAAAGGTGGAAAAGGCAATGATAATCAAGGTATGTTTCCTTTTCATACCTGAAGAGTAGAAATTAGTTATTTTAGCTGTTCATGAGTACTTCCCCTCTTTTTTCAACTCACTGTGTTCAAGCCATTTCCAAACCACCATTCAAGACAATTCTCCATTTAATGGGTATTCAATGAATTGAATGTGACAATTACTAAACATGTATTAGACCAAGCAGATATTGTCAGCCAGACAACTGTAGGAATAATTCAGATAATGATTAGGGTTGAATTCAGTGTTTTCTAGATTGAATATATAGTATCAAAATATGCTTAGTTTGGGGGGTTTGACAGGGTTTTTTGTTTGCTTTGAGTGTTGGCTTTTTTAGTTGAAAACATAGTGGAACTAAGAAGAAAAATATTTGAGGGGTTTAGGCTTTGGGCAGATTTATTATTATTTTCATACTTTAAGTTTCTGTCCGTATCCCTTCAAGGAATAAGATCATCAACAGACAACAGAGTACTGCCCAAAAGCACCAAAAGAGACATATTATGAGCAGCTGTGCTGGAAAGCAGATTTACAGAAAGACAGAGAAAGACAGAGACAGAAAAAGCAAAAGCAAGAGGGGAGGAAGAATGTGTGTGACACAGAGAGAGAGAGATGCCCTTCTCTGTTAGTACAAGGCTAAGAAAGCACTGCCCTTTTACAGTGTTTAATGACAAGCAAGTGAGTAGATAGGTTTAAATGTTTGATGTACTTATTCTATCAAGCTCATTATCTGGGAGCATCTCAACGATAAGATTAGACAGACTGTGTTAAAGCAGAACATACACATTTCATCTTCTTTGTTTTTTAAAGTAAATGTTCTCACTTTCCAAAAGGAGGTTTTCTCATTTGTTGTTTCACAAACCTTTCCTCATACATGTGTCCCAGACATTTTAAGAGCTTCCCTGTTTTTCTATCCATGTAAATGGATGTACTTCTACATTATTTGAACATATACATTTCCTTGTTTTTACAGAGAATAGCCTGCACTTATATAAATATGTGATGTATGGAGACAACTATATCTATGTATGTGTATACACACACGTGCACACACACACAAAACCACAGAGATATACAGAGGTATCAATACTGAGAGACAGAGATCCAAACACATGGACAGCTAAAGATTCACTATTACCTTGATACACCACGATGATAATGCTCAATGGCACTGGAGTTGAACAACTGAAAATCTCACTGATGTAACCTCCAGTTTACATCTAAACCACAGTTATGGAAACTGTGATACAAAGAGAAGGGGCTTATACCTACCCAATAGGGACAGCATGGGAAGCATGATGTCTGCATGAGCTAGATAATTACAATATTAAGGAAAAGAAATTCACACTATTTTAAAGGTTGGTTTGTTTGGAGTTTGTGGTTTTTTGCTTTTCGGTGTGCGGTTTTATTTGGTTTTGTTGTTGGTTTTGTTGGGTTTTTTTCCACAAGGAACAAATGGATTGCAGATACAGAGATTTTGTCCAATATTGTCACATCATTTTCTTTGATGGTGCAGGAGCAATGGGATAGAAATTTATGACTTCATGAACTACACGTTCCTGTACTACATGCCATGTAGTAATTTAATGTTTATTGTACTCAAGTGTGAAATATTTTGCAATATGTGTATATATGTGTTTTCTATATGTTTCTGTATTTTTATATAAACACATACAGACACACAACACACACAGAAACACACACACAAAAACATATATGAGTTGAAAATCAATATGCCATTATTAAGAAAGGTAGTAGCAACTCCTCATTACTTTCAAAACCACCATACTATTGCAGTAACTATACAGTGTTTCTCTGATTTATGTATTTGGGAATAAGTCGGCTCTCCAGGGAACCAGGAGGATCTTGCAGAGATATATTTCTTTTTTTTCCTCACAGATATAAAGTTATGAGTTTTACAGAGACACACCTCTGTATTTTTTTCCTGAAAACATCACCCTGAATGTATTAATTTGATGCAGATTGTGTAGACTAATTATCTTTAGACTGCACCGAAAATATCTGGTACAAAGCACAATGTTTTTTTCTACAGTAGTATGAGTTCCTATTAAAAAAAAAAAAAAAAAAAAAACAAACCACATTCAGACATCATAATTTCCATATATCCCAGGCTATTACTAACCCACTAACTTCCTATTTTTTTTAGAAGAGAATCTTCCTCTGTAAATAAACATTTTTGTAATTTTTCAACCTGTAGTGTAAATAGCTCCTTGGCATACAGGATCTTGTACTCTCCACTAACAAAAATAGGATGATCCCAAAACAGTGGGAACTTAATCAACATGGTAAGTAGGATATTCCTGTAATATTGCATTCAGTCCTAGTGTAAACTTACACAGGAAGTACATTAGCAGGCTTACACATTACATATTAATTTTCTAAGGAAAATAGGGTTTTCTGAGGTATCCAATCCATAAAAAAATGGGCTAAAATGCAGTAAGTTTTAAAAAAAAGTCAATATAAAAATAAGCCTATTATTTTGCTGAAAAATTTCATGTTGATAAGTTATAAATTCTAAGACATGTCACCAACACTGCATCTAACATGGGAAAGTGCTAATTCCTTGATTAGGAATTATTCCACTTTGTTGGTTTTATCTTGCTCATCTATCATACACAAAAAACCTATGGGCTTTTATTTCACCAATATGTAAGTTTGTACTTGCATTGCGCTGCCTGCCCTCAGACAGTAGTCAGAAAAAGCCTGTGTTTCCATGTCTAGCACAGACTACAGGTCCCTGGCTCCTGTAGAAACAGGAGGGGGAAATGAGAAATAGGATTTATAGGTAGGCAACTCTCTGGTAAGGCTAATAAATACACACAGGGCAAGGATTATCTAGCCATAAAATTCATGACTCCATAATTCCCTCACCTGGCCTCTCTTCTGTACCCTCTTCACCCTCATGCACTCACACCCCTGCTATACCACAGCCTTATGGTTTTCATAGGATGATGGTGACAATTCCCTTTTCAAACCACCTTTGCTAGGTGAGCAGGCATGTGTGCTTCTTGGAGGTGTGTAGTATAGCTCCAAGGAGAATATCAGACAACTACAGTCATCACATCTTCAAAGACCTTTTTCCACATTGTCAAATTGTCCACAGAAGATAACTCAGTGCTGGTATGCTGTACATCTCTTGTTGTCTTTACCCTTGAGTTTGCAAGTCATCATACTGCAGAGTCTGTGCACCTGAGTAGAGTAGCAAATTAAGAAATTGTTCCAGACTTGACAATATGACAGCTATCACTGGAAAAATAGAAGGTAACACAGGTCCCAAAATCAGAGGCACTGCCTACATGTCCAAAATATAAAATGCAGCAAGAAAAGAAATCCGTATGTATAAATAAGAATCAATTATCTCTCCATACATCATCCTTTTAATGCAGCAGCACTGGATGTGTATTCAAATGATGTCCCATCAAAAGTCACTACTGTACTTTATCATACAGCTGGGTGTACATTCATATGCTGCTTTTGCAACTTCTCTGGTTAAAAGAAGATGATACACCAACAGTGTGACAGATAGCCTGAAGCAGTGGGTGGCTGAGTTAGCCAGTAACATATGAAAGCCAATCAAATATTTTTAAAATAATCTAGTTCCGAGATTCTGATATTAATTTCTACTGCCAAAGGCACATAGTGCACGTCTGAAGTGAGAAATTGCATTCTACCTGCACTCCATTGTCTAGTAACAGCAATGCCCAGCACAGCTTTGCAGTAGTGCTTTGAAAGGGATTAAAAAAATAGTAATCTCAGTATACTATTCTTCTTCACTGTTTTTCTTCCCCACAACAGTGGTTGTTCCTTGTAAAAACCCTGGAACAAGAGTCAAAGGTCTTCATGTGCCACTAAGATTTTACACCAAAAAAATATGTTTCCATTAACAAAAGAATTGAAGCCTAAAATAAGGTAACAATAGACCCCTTCTAGATCATTCTGATAATTTTTTCCTCATGTTTCTAGGCCAGATTATCTTCTCACACGCGTTTCCTTTCAAGCAAAAGAAGCATATTTTCTTTTACCAAAAGGGTGAAATTCACCTTTATGGAGAAACTAACCCCAACATATGAACCGCTTTTTTAAACTATGCTATTTAAACTACAGTTGAGGTTCGTTCACAAGAGCATACAACTGAATCCCAGCAATAAAAATCTTCCAAATTTTGTTCATGCCGTTTGCTGAAGTAAGTGAAATTCTCTACATATTTCGGGTATCTAGCTTCTTTTGAGAGTGCCACATATGGACGTATGTGGACATAGGTCTCCATCTGGAGTAATATTCCTTGCCTGATACACACAGAATAAATCAGAGTACAGCCCAAGGGAGATAAATTTGTGCATCACCAAAAAAGGAAAAAATCAGTCATGGCTATCATCTCATTTAACATAACCATTTATAACTATTTAAAAAAGAATTATTCTTTCTGTTTTAGCGTTACATACGACTTAAAAGAACTATCTGACTAATTAGTAAAGGTTGTTGTTAAAATCAGGGATGCAGATAGTAATGAAGTTTAGGGAACTGTAGTTTATACACTATATTTGCACTAAAAAACACCAAGTTTTGGACAGAAAAAGTCACCTAGCAGAGAAGAAACCCCTTCTTTCCAAATAGCTTAGCACTAAGGAAATTAATCTATTTCAAGGACTGTCTTAGTTGGAAATTTTAAGGTGGGTAGGAAAATAAGTTAATGCTTTGTGCAGTAAGTTCTGCATAGGAACTCACAGGAAAAAAAACCAAAACACCTAAACAATTTCAATCTCTTAATGTGGAGAACTGTTCTGCAGGTAAACAGGGGTTGTACTGTTACAATGCTAAGAAGTATACAAATAAAGCAGACTTTGATTTGTTTTAACTGAATTGAAGAGGGAACTGTACTGCAAAATACACATCGCCAATAGTGTCAGTGTCTCAGCTTCCAGCCTGAGTCAAGAATCTACTTCAGTTGTAGAAGTAGATTCTTCACTGTTTTCAGAGACCATATTTCCCAAAGCCTCAGGTGGGAGAATTCAGAGGGGATTTCTAGCTTATCTTCCCCTGGCTGTAGCGTAGGACAAAGGGTTAAGTTCTTCTGTTTCCAGCACCAGCTTGAGACAGCAACAAGAATTATTTTGTGCATCTGACTCCTTTAAAAATCCTTTAAAAACTCTGGGAGGGAAGGGCTTCTGAGGGTACTGTTTGTTTGTCTCAAAACGCTGAGTCAGTGGAATTGAAACATCTGCTCCCACTACCCTCTCATGCACATCGGATGAGCTGACTGGCAGCACGGAGCTGCTGGATCCCCAGGCACAGAGCTCCCTGCCTGCCGGCCCCCTGTCCGGCTGGCCAGCCTGCTGCTGCTCAGGTGCCTGCCCCACGCACCCATCACCCACAGGCTTCTTCCAAAGGCGATCATCCCATGCCATTGGAAAATTCTCCGTCTTCATGTTTCCTTCTGATGCAGAGTGAAGTGCAACACCAGCAGGCCAGAGTTTCCCGCAAAACTGAAATTCACTTCCTTATCAGCTATGCTTTAAATCTCCACTACAGCTTTAATGGGAAAGGTGAGAAGGGACGATTTTTTTCCTGCTGTGTTATCAGCAGACTTTCATTATTGTCACATTCCCTGGACATCTTTTGCCTTGAGTACAGATAAGGTAAAGTAGAAAATCATGGAATGAGCTCGTCAGGAATCTATTTTGAAGCATTATAATAAAAATGTTGAAAAAAACAGGCCCTTAAGGTATCATCCTAATCTGTCTTGAACACAGCATCAAAACTGTTTTAATGAAACAGGATAATAATTTTTCACAAAGGAATTTGGAGGTTCAGTAGATCAGTAATACTGATATAAAAGGTCTTTCTAGATAATGCTATATATGCAGTGTGACAGTTCTACACTAAATAGCATTCCAGCTATTTTCTGGAGAAGACTATTGAAAATCTTTATTCATATTAATAAAAAAAAGTCTGCACAATCAAGAACTCTATCTGATAGACAAGGTTTTTTTTTAGAACTTGGACCCATTCTTACTGAAACTATGTATTGGTGGGCAGTACAACCTATCATTAGAGATGGTTGCAGAGGGCAGTTGACAGCACAATCATAAGAAAAATATCTCCCGTCAGGCTTCCTCAGATGCAGATGGGAAATCCATTTCTATATTCTCAGGAGAGGATTCCAAATGACTCCCAGTGAGAAACTCTCCTGCTGGGATTTCACATTGTCCCTTGCAAGAACCAGGGGAATATTAACTGGACAAACTCACTCCATGGGTTTCACTACATTTCAGCTACTGGATGGGACTTCTTAATCATCAGAATAAAAATAATTTAAAAAAAAAAAAAACCCCTGACTCAGATTTTCACTTTTTCCAAAGAAGCTTTGTCATCTACTTGAGTGAGACAACGGTAGTGTTCAGACACTCAGCGAAGACGTCAGAGTCTGGTGGGTGATCCCATTTGGAGATGTCTATATGAGACACGTCTCTCTTTTCTATTAAGTCTATGTACAGAAATGCATTTTCTCTTACTAATATAAACTAAAAAACCGAAATGTGATATAGTCTGTAGAGTTTCAAAACCATTTTATTGCTGTTGCATACATCTGCAAAGTTTCAATCAGCATAAATCCTGAGCATGCACCAAAAGTGTTGGATGCCTACTGGTTAAATATGCAGTGCCCAGTGAAGACCTTTAAAATTTTGCTCTATTCATATGACTATCATATTTCTAACCCTAATAATGATTTGAGTTACCTCATTTGCAACTGTATCTCCTCAGATTCACATAATTCTTCATTCCTGTATAACTTATTACTGTCTGCCTTCTCCCCTAAAGATAGACCATGTTTAATGGCAATCTTATGTAAAATACTGCCTGCCACAAATTATTCTAGATTTAGCAGGGCAGTATAATAATGTTTCACCAAATTTGTCTAGACATCAAACTCTCATTTTTTAAGATCCCCAAAGTTCTTCTGACAACTACACTGGTGAATTTTGAACTATGTAATTTATTTTTATAGGAGTCTGGAGAAGTAAGAGTTGAATCAAGACAAAATTTTAAAGAAGAAAAGCACTGTAACTTAGAAATAGGATTTTTTTTTAGACAAGTAAGGTAAAAAGCCAAAGAAGTAGATGCATACTCAAATGTCAAATTTCCAAACTGGATTCTAGGCCTCAGTACAAGTTTTCTTATACCTGATGTTTTAGCCTATCTAACTTAGCACAGTACAGCACAAAATCTGGGGTGTTCAGGCAAACACAAAATTTTGCCTAGTTTTTGAAAAGCTCTATTCTGCTGCAACAGATTGTCTTCAAATGAATGAATCATGACATGAGCCTGGGTACTTAGCTATGACATCTGTTATGTAGTAAATTGCATTGCATGCCACATGCATAATGAAGAGGAAAGAGGGATTTTAGCTCCTAAAACATGCCTCATTATGTGATGGAGCACGAATGCAGGCAGTGACACCCAGGACAGATGGAAAGGCTGCAGTGTCATAAAATGTACAAATAATGTTGTTGTTTTTATCATTTGGAAAATGAAGATGTTAACTCTCAGGAGGATAAAAAAAAAAGGCAACTCTGCACTGAATAAAACAGTAGGAGGTGGTAGACACAGTGATAATTAAGATCTCTCTTAAAAGTTGCTTGCATGAGTCCACTTGCAAGAAGCTTCACTATTCTTCATACGGAATACATTCTGTTTTTTTCTCTCATTCCTTTCTTGGTGACTTGCATCTCAAAAACAGAGTGCAGATGTTACAGATAATCATAAATCATTCAAATATGGAAAACTCCACTGCAAGATGTTTTAGAAGACCAAAGCGTGTTTTCCAGACATGCAGATAATTTCCTACCATTATACAGTCAATTAGATTCATTAAACACAGATTAAACCACACAAAAACAAATTTGCAGGTGAAATTTTGAAACTCCAATCCACTTCCATTGCTAAGACACACATGTTGCATACATAATGTTAGCACAGCCCACTTAATTAATACTGACTTCTGAATGACCTACAAGGACAAGTCCCCAGTAGTGTCATTTCTGAACTTAATATTAAAATGCAGTTGTCTATGTTTAACTACTTGGGCTGAGGCTCAATATTTAAAAAACTGCTCTGGGCACATACACCAATATGCCTAATGTAAGACTCACAAACTTGAAAAATGTGGCCTAAAACATGTGAGGAAAGAGTTATGGCACTCATTGAAAACAGTAAGTGATAAAGTGGGAGACTCTGTTAAGAAAATATTTGGATAAGGTTAGGAATGTCTAACTAAGCTGTTTTTTATTGCTTAGGGATCAAGATGGATAGAATAGGACTAGGATATTTATGGTATTCCAAGAATGGAAACAAGTGAAAGGAAATTCTTAATTTAACACAGCAATACAGCAATTTCCAGGCTAGGCTCAAGTAGAAAACATAAAACAGGTATAAGGAAGTGATTATAATGCAGATTAATGTAGATAATAATTCTAAAAAATGAAGGTATAGAAAGTTCTTCTAATAAATCATCAATATCATGACAATAGAGAAAGGAAAAAATGGCATTTCTTAAGATAGTTTTAAAAAATTGTGATTTTAATCATGAAAACAGAAGAAAAAATTTCCTTCTTCCTTATCCATGAATTGGGTTCCTGTATTGACAGGCATTGTCTTTAAACCATGTGAGTACATTACTCTTTGGGACAGAAAAAAAGGAATTTCAGTTAAAGCAGGTAGTATTATTATTTAACTGGAAACACTTTAGGAAGTACTAATTTCCAGAAATGAAAAAAATGAAGACTTTAAAATATTTCTATATTAAAAATACTATTATATCCAACTCTGTTTAATTATTTCCTTCCTCATTCTAGGAACATTGTAGGAAGAGCTGCAAAGAATGGATAGATTTAAAAGTGATTTAACAGATGCCTTTTCATTATTTTGGTTTTGTAATTTATACAGTCAAGAAAGCGTAGCCTAAACAAGGTATTTAAGCAACTTGGAGGCAAAATGATCCTGCTTTCTGCCAGAGTATTATATTGACAGACATTTATTGCTCTAAGTTAATTTCATTTGTAAATCATTGAAGGAAGCCACACACCTATAGTCTGGTTTCGATATATTTATGTGGCAAATCAGAATAAATTTTGTGAGATCTTGCATGAAAGACAGTAGATGCAGGCATTGCACAGGTCTGAGAATTACAAGTTACTTCCAGCCCATTTCCCCAACATTGCAAAAGTTTGGAGATATGGCTGGAAAGAACAGCAAATAAAACTGAGTTACTCACACTATTCCTCACTGCCAGCTTGGTTCTTAGAGAATGGACATAAGTGAGGTATCACAGCAGACTATAAATAGCATGACGTGAAAGAAACTTAAAGCTATCTTTTACTTTACTTTCCCCACACTGATGATTTACTTCAAATACAATCAGAAGTATGGTGTTACAAGAAGAAAATTACCCTTTTACTTCATTCAAGGAGACCATTTTTTAAAAAATATTATGTCAAATTAATTGTTCAAAACACCTCTCAATTTGTTTATTTTTTTAAAAAATACATACTATATATAATCTGTTGGTGCTCTATAAGCGTTGACAGAAAAATAATAATTGTAGTCAGTTTTGTACCATTTTAATCTATTTGCTTTTCCAGGAAGCCTAGTTAGTACAGGAAGTGCCAGATATTGCCTCACATACCTGAATTTACACCAGGTGCTTGATTTATCTGGCAGATACAGAGCAGCGATCCACACACTGTTTCGCCTTGGTGTGCAGGTTGAGCAGCTGGTGCTAGCTGCAGCTGGGCACGTGCCCTGCACATGCCCCAGTCTCCCTGACCTGGCATCCTCCTCCATACCAGGAAGGGCAGGTGGACCTGACAGCAGCCTTTCAGGAAGTGGGCAGTCAGGAGCTGCAACATCCTTCCTTCAGCCCAGGAAAGCCAGGTTTCCATGAGACAGGGTTAAATTCATGCAATTATTTTGTTTTGGAGACTTTGTGCAGTAACTAGCATGGCAGCTGGGAAGCAGAAAGACTGCAAGTAAAGAGGTAGCACATCTGCGTTCAGATGGCTTGACCAAATGCTACAGTGGTTGGATATTTCTGTAAAATCTGCATTGTTCAAGAGCCCATCTGAATTTGCAGACACAAGATTCTTTCACAGCACCAAACGGCAAGGACCATGAACGTAATGGCAGGCATTTACTGACCACATTTATGAACTGAATAGTATTAAGAATAAGATCAAAGAACACCTAAAAAGAAGGAAATAGGGGATAGAAATAGATTTGTACTACCAGAAGACTGTATTTGCAGATTAAAATGATCATAAGAGTACAGACAGAGCAGAAGTACAAACTGATTTTGCCTGTAAGTCTGACAATGGGAAAAGAATCCAAAAGGAAAGCAAAGACTTTAATAACTCTATGGAAACTATTATGAGAATACAGTAACAAATAGCTATAAGGTATAACAGTAAACTTAGAATAAGTCTGTAGGAAAATACCAGCATTCTTTCCTACCTGCAAACAGGAACCACAACTGGAGTAGCTACTGTAGAAAGTACATCTATCTCTGTATAAGCTGAAAAATTTTATGATTCATGCATAATTTCTGCTTCCTAAACAGCTGATCATTACCTTATAGATGAAGTTGTTGAGACAAATGCAATTAAACCAAAAATAATGCTTCCAAATGAAAACAGCAACTGAACTTTTCACAGAAAGTGTAGGAACAGAAGGCAAGAAAAGAGAATACATTTTCTCCAACTTGATTTTCTTATAATGTCATCTCTTAAATTTGCAGGACTGTAGAAACAAAACCCTATGTGAAACCACTATTCATCACTACCTGAAAATTGGGGATACCTCCAGCACCTCTTGTATTGGCAGACCTGACAGCCATTGATTGCTCATGGTTTTACTCTCAGTAGCACCCGGGCCTGGGTGATGCTCTGGAAATGTCCCCAATGGCTGCAAATACATAATCTGAATGCTAACCTTGAAGAGCCAGTTAAGTTCTGTGTTATAGCCCAGCATGCAGAATGACCAATATAGGATATTAACTCTTCATCATTACTGCAAACTGAAAAATGCAAGGTTTGTGGGAGAGGAAAGGAATGGAGTTCTTGGGGCAGGGGCAACTGTCCCAATGAATGATGGAAATATCTTGTCAGAAAAGGGCTTTCATCCTCTTCTCTGCCACTTCGTTCTTCAAAGAAGTGGAATACACCAGCAGCAAGACTGTAAGAGATTTCAAGTTGGAGAATATTTGAGGTCAACAATTGGTGTTTCATTTTTGTGGGAGTTTTTATAATTGTTCTCCACCTGCTTACTTTTCTCTTTCTGTTAAAATAAAAGTAATCTAGACTGAAAGTACATGTTTTCCTGGTGGTGTACAGAAAACATAATGAGAAGTACAGGCTCCATTGTGTCACTTCACTAATTCCTGAGCAAAAAGCCAGACTGCATTATGCTGTCTTACATTAAATACAGACCTTTTACACCTTTAAGAAAGCAACCTTACCGTAAACTGTCATTTTTAACACATGAACTAATCAATCTATGCCAAACTTTTATAAGCATGTATGGGGGGGGTTAGCACTTTTATATATATTCTTTGCATTTATTCCTCCCCAGTCCTTTTAATATGCTGAATGTGTATGGCATCAGCATTACACCAGCACTGCACAAGTTAAAGTACTGCAAAGAATATGTTACACAAACTTTACAAAATCAGCCTTTTCTTTTGGATAAATACACTACTCTTCGTATTTCAGAGACATTTTATTAAAATGAATGCTATGGTCCTGTGGTCGTCTGCTGAGTACATCAGTGTCATCCTTCTCAAGCAGATGGTCATGTATTTATAAATCATTTATCTAAAAGACATTCCTACCTGCATAGCACCTGCAACATAAAGATGTCTTTGGGCGTGTGCTAAAAATTCTTATTAAAATTATTTGGAAAAAAAGAAATTGATCACTTTTCAAGCTTTTAATTGGATTTAAATTTAAATTTTGTTTGTAAAAATGTATTATATCAAAAGCAACTCTATGTTCAAATAGAAGTATTAATGCTAAGTGCTACTACATTAATCAACTGGCAAGATATGTGTGTGTAACAGTTTTCAACTTTATGCAAATCAAAAGACTCACAGCTCTTTTTTTTTTTTCAGAAAATCAATGAAATTGCAGGAAAGATAAATTATGGTTACAAGATTACCAGCAAAACCAGCAACAGGAGCAGCATCTTCACAGGTAAGGAATTGGATGATGGTAAGTAATGGGACAGAGGTAAGGAATTGGACAATTAGAGCTATTGCACAACATTGCATTTCAGGAATATTGCTTATGTGCTCAGGACTACTGGACATTCCTCAAAAGAAGACAACACTGTTAATTAATACCAGTGAGTGATTTTTAAAGAGTGTAGCACTTCTGCTGCTGGAAAGTAAGATTTGAGATGAGTACAACATGGTGCTGGCCGTGGTAGTACTGCCTTGCTGCAAGCTGCAAGCTTAGAAATGTTCTTCTCATCTCCTTAAAAAACACTTTTAAAATTTTTAAGTCTGCAAAATTTGTGTTTATAGTACTGGAGTCTAGCTTGAAACATTCTGTTAAACACATTTCTATGCACTTATTACATATTCACGTATTTCATACTTGTCTGGTCCAGGGAAAAGAGTGTGAATATTTTCATTTTTTGCACAATCTTAAAAGCAAGATAAAGAATAATCAGCAGGAAAATGTCCCACAATCATATAAACTTCAAATTCAAACAACCAGGCCAGGAAAAGAGAAAAAGAAAAAGAAAATTTTAAAATGCCGAGTCACAGAAAACAAAGACTGGATCCACTGAACTATTTTACAGGTATGAAAGCCTAGGCAACCCCAGTCTATTTCCAGCCTAAACTAAAAAGATGGTATGTCTCGGGTGCTCTTTTCCCATAGAACCTTCATATGAAGAATCAGTTTCTATCAGAATTCTTTTTTAACTGTACCAATTCCCTGCTTTAACAAATAGAGTCCAGTTCAGAGAATTTTATCACAGCAATCCAAATAATTTCTCCAGGTAGTTTACCTGATGAAAAGTGATGATGAAAGTTTTCCATGATGAAAGTTCATGCCTTTCTTAGCTATTGAGGGGATCTATAAGCAGTCAGCGGCTCTGAAGAACAATTAAGCATCTAAAAAGTAACAAAGTGGTGGGTGACAAACTCACCAAAAACTAAGAGTCACCATGAGGTATCAGTCCTTCCTTGAGCAGTAGAAAGAGCGTGAAGAAAACAGTCAAAAACTCTTCAAGAGCAGTTCACCCTTGTGAAAATCTGAAGCAGGAAATGTTGCCAAAGGCAGTCTCTGCAATCTGTCATATAAGCAGCAGATAGGAATGTACAGCTGCCTAGAAGCATCTTCAAGTTGCTCACTTGGCTTTTTTTTGGGGGGGAGGGAAGGGTTTCCTTCATAAATCTAACCTTTTAGGTGTCTCTTGATTTTTCTTATTTTCTTTACCGTCAATCCTCAAAAAACAAAACAAAACAAAACAAAATACCACAGAAAATTAGGCAGAGTGTTTATTCTAAACAAACTATTCTATGAACAAAGTTGTTTAAAGAATATTTATGACATCTTCCATTAATGTGATCTTCAGAGTTCCAAAAATTATGCACACAGCAGGTGTGCAGGAATAATTTGCATCTAGCCAATGTACACATAAAGCATAAATGGGATTTTTTTATTACATACATTTTTTTTTAATCTCATAGAATCAGAATCTATGTGCCATGTGTCATAATGCAGTAGGTAGTAGTAATTCACTTCAGTAAACCACCAGATGCAGTTTTGCATAAAACATCATTATAGATCAAAACCCATTATATATCAAAACTAGTAAAAGTCTGAAGTGATAACATATTTCTCTTTACCTAATTAAAGTGAGATAAACTCTTGTAGAGCAAATCAATTCTGATATGCTGTATTACGATCACTTGCTCCATACAATAATCCAATTTGTAGCAATTGATGTAAGAAGATCAGATCAGATTTGCTATCAAAGTATTTTAATTTAGATTTAAAACCAAAATAACTTTACTGAAGTTTTGTCAGAACTCAATACTAACCTACTAATAATATGTCAAATCTTCAAAGAGGAAGCCATCTGCTGTGAACACTGCTAAATTATACAAAAATTTCAAAGACTTTCTTATGCCAGTCTCATTAGTGGGAAGATTAAATTGAAATTGTTAAAAATTCTTAATCTGTGAAAGATGTAGAGAACTTCCTTAGAGACACAGGAAAATCTGTCAGAAAATCAGGTCTTGGCTAAAATTACTTTCATGAACTACCTGCCTGCCGCTCATTCAGATTTCATCCCAAACAAGGTATAGTGGTTTTTGCCCACTATCGGTACCTTTGAGATGGCAGTTTCTTTGAGCCATATCTACAAGATCTTTGGACCTTTTTTTTTTTCTTTTTTTTTTTTTTTTTTTTTAAATGCCCCAGAATGCTTGTTTGTGGGGATAAACATGGACTAGACCACCCCTGAATGGGTCATCCCAAATCTCAGCTTTGGACTTCACTGGCAAAGTCAGGTTTTTTTAAATCTGCATCTATTTTTAGCTTCCAGACTTAAAAAACGTTCTTTCTCAGTTCTAATGGAAAGGAATTCAAAATTAGTTAGAATCAAATTTTTGAAAGTTTAATTGATGACAAAACTAAAATTTTTCGCATGGATTTGTTCCTTGTTTCTCCAATAGGCAAGGCCAGACATTATGTAAATCTATATCTTGACTACAAGTTACCCAGAAACTGAATTCTATGCATATTATACATGTCAGCATGCATATTATAGCATGCATACTATACATATGCTTGAATCTGGATCAAAACAAAATGATTATTCTACTTTCACCATATCTCTTATTTTAACTCACAGCCTGAGTATATACTTCTTACAGTTGACTTCAGTGATATTCTAGACCACAAGTAATGAATATTGCCTAAAGGGTATGAAATATATGCCAGATTAGCTTATTGTTCCTTCAAGCCTTGCATTCCTCCTCCAGCAGTGATCATATTTGAGGACTAAGGGGAAGACAGAACACTTCAAATGACGTTATTGTGTTTGCCCCAGAAGTGTGAAGGCTGATTACCTTTCTCATTAAGTTACACAGCTATATCTATTATTACTGGTCATAAAATTATTAATCCATTTTGTAAATCCAGTCAGTAGCTTATTTGTTTTGTTAAGCTCTTATAAAAAATGAATGTTGGTTTGAATAAACCATGCTAATACAAATAATTTGTTTTATTAGTTCTACTATCTGGGAAGAGCAACGAAGTAACTCAGAGCAGTGGGACTCTGGGAGTTGTTTACTAACCTGTACTACTCTTCAGCTGCTGGCATTTAGATTGACTTTCACAGCAAAGAAAAATGGATTTACCTTCAAATCACAGTGAGGAGGTGTTGGGTTGAGGATAGAAATTTGTGCTTCTTTACAGGGCCATTTAAAGGAACCCAGGATTAAATTAAAATTAATGATGTGAATCCTTTGATTTAGCTAAATGGTCTTAGAGCAGGAGCCTTGAGGGCTGAGCTCCCCTGGCAGCCCTGGTGTCACCTTGAACACAGTCTTGGGCACAGCTGGGACAGCCTGGGTGGAGCTTGCCCCAGCCCCAGTCCCTGCCCTGGAGCACAGCCTTGCCACAGCAGATCTCTGAAGGGACAGCTCTTACCAGGAATGCCAGGAGAGGCAAAAGTCCAAAGCCGTGAGATTTCTGAACTGCCCCGACAAAAGAGCCACTGCGGGTAAAGAAGAGAACTAAAAAGTTTACTCAAATACTTTGGTCCTCCTGTTATCAGATACTGTGAATACTGCACAACGAATACTTAAAGCTTATAGGTAGGAAATATTATATTGCACTGCAAGTATATCTGTTTCAAGTTTTTTCATGCTGAAGTGTGTGACATGCTTAGAAACATCCCCTACCTCCCTGCCCCTCCCAATAAAAAGCCTTAGACCCCAAGACCATATGGAATGAAGCAATAGATGATACATTAAAGGCAGGTGGGGAAATGCAAAGAAACATTGAAATTATGTTCAGCCTGACAAAAGAGTGCCTTCTGTGGTCCAGCCACTTTTTACTGACAAGAAGCAAGTCATTGAAGAGTTTATTATAAAGAAGGGAATTAAAAGAGGAGAACACGGCAAAGTGAATGCTTACAGGCAGCTTCTCCTAATCATGAGGGATACTTAGACAACTAGAAGCAGAAAATGGAAGGTGGCATACCAGCCAGACTGGAATCTACAGTCAATATTTTGACAATGAATTAATGTGTAGTAAGGATAGGTCAGGAAAACCTTTCAATGGTAAAACAGGCCACTTAGGTTGGATACAGTAGATAACAAGCAGCCAGATGGTATGCAAGGAACTTTGTATATACAGAGAGTATTATGGTCAAAATGACAGACTGAAGTCCTCACACAAAAGTAATCCTTTCATAAGCATACAGGATGGCTAAAAGTGGGAGAGGGTTGTGTTTCTCAAGCCTAGAGAAAAGCATTTTGCAGGGACAAGAGCTTGGATAAGACTTTCAGCTTTGTGGGTAGCTAAGGAGCTGTTTCTTGATGCCATTAGGCAGAAAGAATGAATAAGATGTAGAAATAGCTCAGAAAGGATGCTTTAGACACTGCTCTGAATAGGAAATGACACTCCAATTAAGTGGCTGATTTAACCACAGAAATGACAGATTAGCAAATCTCTAGATTAGATTCAAGACTGCTAAAATAGAAGGGACTACAACAGTAATTTCAAAAGGAATGGAAGTTCATCTCAGCAAAAGATATAATATTCATATATTAACATTTCTAATAATAAAGAATTCAATAGAAATCTTCTTAAGTTGTTTACAGCTCCTTACTATTAAGGATGGTTCCTCATTTCCAGACAATATTAACCTGGATCTTTTCTAATATGTTAAAAAGGTGCTGAAATCAAGTTTCTGTTCTCCAGCATGTACTTATAGATTGATCCAGTCAACCTTCTTCTGTTAAAGTGAAAAAAATGGTGATTTTTAGTCCTTCAAGTGTTCATCCAAAAGATATTTTTTCCAGATATTTTTCCTTTAGGCTTTAGCAATATAGTCTGATTGATTGTAAAAGTTATTTTTGGACTGAGAAAATTGGAATAAACTGACAGCATCAGTAGCCAATAGGCAAGTATTGTACTTAAAAACAGGGAAATCTCTTGACAGAACAGCTTACTTGTTGAAACGTTGGAATGCTATCAAGAGAAACCTATATGTGAATTTTCCGGAAATTCCATGGATAATTAAGAAATTACTGTTATCAATTTTTAACATAAATTTAAAAAATTCATTATCTGAATGCAATTTCAAACTATGCTTCCTTAAATATAACTAAAGAAATTATTAAGGATTAGAAAATAAATTCAAGCTAAAGTTGAGAATTACATTTAGTTTCACTAAAACACTTCAGCCCATCACGTTTTTTAATGAGTTGGTGTATAAGAGGAGGGCCACTTGCCAGGAAAATCACACCAAAGTAAGAAGGTGTTACACCTCCCTAAACATATCCTCATTAATGACACGGGAGAACTGTTTTTGAATAGCAGGTCCTTCTCTATCTGACAAGCCAGATTCAGTCTTTTTTCCAAGTAGACAACCACTAAGTTTTCTATGTAGACAATCACTCAGTTTGCCACCCCTGAAAAACTGCCACTGATGATCCACTAAAGGATATTTTCTGCATCTTTATTTTCCTTTTACTTGTTTGCAGGTACCAGAATATTAATGTATTCTGCAGAGCACACTAGCAAAGTTTCAGTAATCTTCCCAGTCATGACTGGGACACTTAATAGCTTTATATTAGCAATAGGTTTCTAAAACAGATTCAGAGCTAGTTTCCAGTTTCCAGTCACCTTTGGCAACATATAAGGTAACTTTTTTTTTTTTAATCCATGCCATGTATAACACGTTGTTTTGTACCATTCTTATTTCTCAATTAAAACATGCTGTATCAAATCACACAGGAGTCTAGCATATCAACAGTGACCTTTATCAACTAAATTTGTAATCTCACACATATATACAGTTATCAAACTCATCTGACAGGTTCTATTTCCATAAAAATATATTGATTGTCATTAATTGTATTACACTTCTTAAATTCTTTGTTAATCAAGTCTGTAGTGGTTCTTTCATTGTTTTGCTTGCTGCTACGTTGATTAAGAGAGAAGGGTTGAGGCTGAAGGAGCAAATAATTGTACTGTACTAGAAATAATGAGGTTTTTTTAAAAAAAGACCTGGCAGCCATGAGAGGACATAAAATTAAAAGATGGAATAACCGTAGGAAAAACCCTTTTTCTTTAAATTGTGAACAATTGAGTCTTATGTACTGAAAGGAGACAAAAAAAATGTTTTAGAGTAGAAGAGTCTAGAAGACCACAGTAGGTGCCAGTGAAACAAGGAACCTTCTCCACTGCAGAAAACAGGCATGTAATGAAAAAGAAATGGAAGAAGAGGATTTCAATCTAATTGCTGCTGCTGGTCTAACAAACCTCCACATCCTTGGACACTGACTGTACATCAATGGTAAAAATCTTTGGTAAGACAGTGAACATGTCTCCTTTGATTGCATGAAGCAAGCAAAACTGTCTGGATGAGGCTTTCTTTCAGCCTTCAGGGAAGGGAAGGGAAGGGAAGGGAAGGGAAGGGAAGGGAAGGGAAGGGAAGGGAAGGGAAGGGAAGGGAAGGGAAGGGAAGGGAAGGGAAGGGAAGGGAAGGGAAGGGAAGGGAAGGGAAGGGAAGGGATAACTTTCTTTCAGTATAAAATCACAACATCATTTTAATCTGATGACGACTATAACAAGTATAAAATTTGCAGCTAACTTGATCTTTAAAGGTTGCATTCAGAATTACCAGCCATTTATTCTTCGGGATTTATTTTTCTCTTTTATTTAAAAATCCTAACTACTGAAGACATCTGAGGGATAGTATCAACTTCTATTTTTAAGACCTTGTAGCAGAGATTGCCTGGCAAATGTTACTGAGGTACATCCAAGACCCAGAAGTCAGTGGCCAAATAAAACATTCCCAAAAATTCTTTATTATTTTAACAGCAGTAAAATAATTTTTCAGATAGTCTTACAAAAGGAGTCCTGATTTGGACATTTTAGCACTTGAATTCAACTAATCTGTCCCTTGAACTCCTAGCATTACCCTTCTCAGTACGATTTTACTGTTATAACTGAACAAGACATGGGTATGTGAACATAATTGTCTTTGGGTGGTTATAACACTTTCATTTGCCAAATTTTCATGCAACTTTAACAACAAAACTCACTCAGGTATTTTGCACTGCAATGGCCCTGTTCAGGAGCCTGTGGAGCAGGGAGGCAGGGTAGCCTCACCAGCCCACTGCTTGCTCCCAGTGCCCTCAGTCGGGCCACCCAGCTGAGGTTGGCTCCGCAAGCTTCACACCCACCATGGGCCTTGCACCCACCATAGGCAACCCTCTCCTCCTGGGTTTTCACTGCAGTGCTGTGCTTTTCTCTGGGCTGCCCTTCCCCTCACATCTATTGGGGCCCAGTTGCACCCTTGCCTCTGTATCTGGGAAACTTTTAGCCCCACACTGCTCCACAGGCTTTTACCAATTGAAAAAGTAATGCAGTTTACTAGAAACCTCTTCCAGAATTGCAGATAAATCACATTGCCTTGCAACTGGAGTGAGCTCAAAACATCTGCACAGGCAGTTAATAGCAGTTACCATGGCTCCGCTGATGCACAGAAATGTATTAATCTTCTGCAACTCAGTTGTGTGCCTGAGCTGTAGATCTCCACTGTAAGTAAATTGACACACTTTACAGCTAATGATGCCAGCATTACAAGGAAATACAAATGCAGTGATCAGGCATAATAACAGTTTTTACCTATTTTAATGAGAACTGCAGGCTGTTAGTTCTCTGAATAGCACTGTATCAGACTGAAATCAGAATTTACTCAGAGCTAGAGCAAGGTACTATTTCACTTTTGCCGTATCAATTGAGTAGAGCTCACTTGCTGCCCATTGCAAGCACTTAGCCCCTTCACTTTTATTCTATGATTGACACTGCTAGCTAAAAAAACAGGAGGACAATGAATGCCATATTCTGATAATTTTGGCAAAAGTCATCCATAGCTTTAATATCCGTAACTTTAATATTGCATTCTCCTATTCTCCACAGAGATGAGAGTGACCTGCAAGAATACTTAGCTGTATCCTTACTGCTTTGAGATAGCCACAGAACAGCTCATAAAGGATTAAGATGCAGGCTACAAAATAGAGAAGAAACACAGAAAAGAAAAGAACAGAGCAAAAAACCTTCTATTGTCCGTAAAATTTACTCCATTCAGAGAAAATCAAGTCAAGCAACCTTATAACAAATGCTAGGTGAATATATGTCCCACATTCATTTGTGTTCTTTTATACCATTTCAAACAGTTCTGTGCCATTCCTTGATGATAGAGTTATTCCTTGAAGATAAAGTCTTGAAAAAGACATATTTTGCACTTATATTCTTTTTAGTAAACATGCTTACTGTAAAATATAAAGTAATCCAAAATTATCAAATGTATTTTTTAATTAAGTAGCATGGCACAGATGAGAATTTCAAAGCTGATTACGATTTTAAGTCAGGACCCATTAGGGAGTCTAAAATTGTAGTCTTGTGACATCCCATGTTATTACCACACAATGACATCTTAGGCAGATGGCTGGAAAATGCCGGCTATAATATCTGTTGCTAGATCTTTTACACACCAGAACTAGATATCTTTCAATTGACTTCACTAGAATTTGGAGCGGGCCCTATACAGCATTTCTTATTAATCAAAGTATTACCTGCAGTCAGCTTAACGTGTTCAAAACATGAATGCTGCTATTCACATTCAACATTCAAAAATTATTATGCCAATTGCTTTAAAGAATGTGTGCAACAGAAATTCATCCCATGGTGTTCAGCTCATCCATAATACTAGCAAGCTTTATTTGCCCTAAGTTGGACTGGTGCAGTTTATTGTGCAACTCAGGCAACCTAAACACGTGTAATGATGTATTTTTATGTATACGAACACGAGGAGGACATTTTCCCATTCCTACTTTGGGTTAAATCTAAGTTTTAATAAGGGCAGATAATCTAATTCAACCTCACTAAAAAGGCCTGGAAGCTATGGGACCCCCACAGGGCCAATAGATGATTAGTTAATAATAGAAAACCTACCAGCTACTGAGATGAGTGATTATTGGAATTATAGTGAAGTACAATAATAGAATCCAAGTGAGTGGCTGAAATGATATTGAGAACCAATGATGGAAGGACTTCACATCATCTGGCAAGAATACAAAGTACTCTCATGCTCTGACGCCAACTTCTTCTTCACAACGCACATTAAAACCTTGCCATCATTACTGTCTGCCAATGACCCTTTCTCCAGAAGGCCTGTATGAAGCCAGTAGTTAGCAGCAGTCTTCACTTTCATTGTTACATGTCCTTGAAGGGGGAGTGACAGAGAACCACCTTTCTGTTAGTGTGCTTCTGTTTAATACTGAGGGGGGGGGGGGTGTTTTGAGCAGACAATGGTCCTCCTTTCTAGATATCAGAAAATGAGTACGGCTAAAGAACCACAAATACATCACTTATCCTCGTGCTCCTATCACACCGTAATTCTGAAGCAGAGAAATTGTAAAGGCAAACAGCAATAAAATTTTAGGCCAGCCTCACCGGTGGTATGTCCAGAGACAAGCAATTTGGGGCCCTATAAGTATACAGTTGGTGTAAAATTTCAGTGGGTTGTGTCCAAAGTTTAACTGTGAGTGTTACTGAGTCCCACCTGGCTTCTTCTCACTGAGAATTGCCAGGGACAGGTGCTTAAGTGTCATCCTCTGTGGTTTCCATCAGGATTTTGAGGAACGCCTGGATGAGGCAGAAAAGCAGAGCTTGAAAAATCTCTTATATGCTTGCTCTCCAGCAAGATAGATAACACAGTAAGTAAAAAAAAATCTTTTGGGACTAATTTAAGAGAAACTATTCATGCAGTGGAGGATATAGAATGCTTACAGATCATAGATTTAAAAGGATGGTGCTCCTTTTTATGAACTTGAAATATAATTCAGCTCAAATTTCTGCATTTAAACACTGACTGTACTGGACAACATTAATATTTCATAGGCAAATACAAGGATATTGAAACTCATCTGGGAGAAAAGACAAAAGTTATATCAAGTCTGAATTACGCTCCATAAGGTTCGACTCTGGATAACAGGCTCCAGCAAGTCCATAAATCTTATTAGCTTTCATTGACCTGATGGAGTTTCTTTGGCTCACCAACAAGGAATGTCCATGCAGAAAGCAGTTTATTGCCTTTATTTCTAGAAGCATGCGGTCCCCATATACATAGCCCCTAATGGCCTAAAGCCCAAACTTAAACTTACGGCATGCCTGCAGTGTGTCATATTCCATCAGGAGCCAATCTGCAAATAACATATTTCCATTTTTAAAGTCTGAAAAATGTCACAAAAAGCTTTTGGCATTTACATGACTCAGACTATCACACTTACACCCTCTAATTCTCTCTGCAGATAATTTCTGATGTTTAGTATATAACCACAGCAGGAAATCAGGAATAACTATTAAAGTAAAAACTAAAGTTCTGCAGCATAGCCATTAAAGTACACAAAAGAGTCTACAAAAAGAGAGTATTTAAAATGACAATATTCACAGTTACTGCTTAAAAGGTGAAGATCAAAATGTAATGCACTTCTTAAACAACAAGTGGTCTTTACACATAGGGGCTGATTTACCAAAATTCAGCCCCACAACTTGGTACAAATTAATGCATCTGCATAAGTGAGATTTTCACCTGTGTCTTTATGAAAAAGAAATCCAACAGAAGTAGGTCTTTGTCCTTTTTCCATGTGGCGTTTCTTTAACTACCATACTCAAAAAGGTGTGATAGTCTGAGTTTTCTTCCTTTAGTACTTTAAAAGAAACAAGTTACCAATACACCAGTTTCTTATCTAAACCTGATATGAAGACAGCATAGTACCCACACCTGTTGCATAAGTCATGTTTTGAAATGGGACCCACAATGCCAGCTGTATGAACTCACAGTGACGATGCAAAACGAGACCCCAGCAGCCTGAAATCTGTCCTGATGACAGAGAGGAAGCATAAAGTAGAGTTGTCATTAGCAGAAGGGAAAATGAGGGGAAAAGAGCTGCCATCAGAGTGCTAGCAGGAAATATTTACTTCTCGCAGGGGTGTGGTTCCAGAATGGGATGGGAAAATACCAAATGAAACATAGTCACTCAGTTTGGGAAGAGTTTGTAGGTATCAGTGTTCTCACATCATCTTTCTAAGAAAAGAAGAAAGTAGAAAAACAAGTAAATAGCTGAAGTGGGATGGCAAAACGAGTGAGGGTGGGGTGCATGGTTTGGTCTGTGGGTGTACATGCACATATGCAGATGGGGTGCACGTGGCAGAAGGATGAGCATAAATTCACAGCTGTGTTGCCATTACTGCCATTCACCAAGCAAAACACAACAGGCACGCTTCAGAGAAAGCAGATTTCAGTTTTCCATTCTTCAATTCGCCTCACGTATCTTCTGCAATTGCCCAATATGTTTCTGCTGTCACATATTTTTCTGATAAAAATAGGATAAGGTCTATAAATTGTAAGTCTCACACTACTGTTCTGGATTTTTATGTGAGGAATTAATGAGGATGCTTTTACTTTAAGACAGAAAAGGGCTTGAGAGAATTTTGAAAAGCTGAAGTTTGGTTTAGATGCCTGGCAAGCAGAGAATCTATTTATTTCTGAAAAAGAACAGCTCAGACTTTTGGGTGAAGTGTACTTTAGGTATGTAAGAGATACAAGGCATCAATTAACTTTATAAAGATTGAGCAGTGTGGAAGAAGCAATAAAAGCATCAGAAAAAGAATTTAATTCCCTCAGTGCTTATTTAGATCATTTGCTTTCATGATTATGTGTTGACTAGTAGGATGACTACTGTTAGCCACTGGCAACTGAATCTACATACAAAACAGAAAAGTAATTTGGCTACTCAACTTATGTGGGAATGATCATCACCATCCTCAAAACGGAAGTAGAAGAGAAAAGCTAGGTATATAGCTAAAGTTTCTAAATGTCAAAATTGTAAATGAACGTCACTGATTTATTTGGCAGCCATTCTTTAACATTCCCCAATTGCCTCAGCTTATTAGTAGTAACACTGTTTAATTCCTTGTTCTCTGCGAAGGTTGTCAAAGCAGGACTTGCTCCAAATTTCATAAACAGTATAGACGAAATTTGGAACTGAAGTTAGAGTGTTCCAAAAGAATTTTGCAGTTTGAACATCAAATCTTTTTTCATAACTCATGACATGAGTGTTTTCAACTCCTGTTTTAAACTGAAAAACCTTCAGGAGGGAAAAGCAGGTGGAAAGAAGGAAAAATGAGAAAGGGAGAAGGACAGAAACAGCTCAGCAACATACATTATTTAGCAATTGTAGTAGGTAGGAAATGTACACAATGTTTCACAAGCAAAGACAGACAGACACAAGATAGATGGTCCTGGATCTGTGTATTGCACTCAATGCAGGTATTGCTTCTCATTTTGACGATCAGTGCAAACTCAGTTGCCACCATGATGCTAAGCTTCATTTTGAATGCATCTAATGTGAGCAACAAAGGCATAGACAAAGACATTATGATTTTGGTTTAAACCAGAGAGATTGAATTTCTAATTTCCTTTCGCATTTGGAGAACTGAAATCACATTTTAAAAAAAAGTTGTTTGGTATTACACAGCTGTTACGGATGCACGACTAACCAAATGCAATAGGTGTTAAGATTCAGATTTATTCTTCAGCAAAAGTTAGTTAGAAGTCCAGTTACATTTTATAAAACCACAGGCTCAGTGATGTAAAGAGAATTAATACTACACGGCCAACTTAAGAATCCCCAGGATTTAAAGTGATGGCTCAAAACGCACGTATCACTTACCTAAAAGCTGAGGGGTCTCTCCCTCAAGGAGTTGCCTCGGGCGGTGCCCCAACCCGAGGGGGAGTCCCCGACTGCAGAGCCGCTGCTCCGAGGAGGACTGATTCCACCATGTCCTCCGGCGGGACCCCGTTTATACCCCTGTCGAATCTAACCTGTGGTCATTTAATTCTATTGGCTAGGAGGGTCACCTCCGTGTACCTGGCGCATCTCGATTGGCCAGTTCAAATTTCAACCTGCAGCCTCCAGGGTTTCCTCCCCCTTCTCCCTGCCTGGAGAAGTTTTGTTTCCTGCTGCCAGGATGGGGGGCGGGAGGAATGTACTGTCACAACAGCAAATACTGTAAAACCTAACCTTTTCATGTTTTATGTTTGTATCATTGTTGGAAAGGCAGAAAAGCTGGCCTATTTGTGACTGGGAGATATACCTCAAAAAATAGCACGGGTTAAGACAGAGATCTTACCAGCCCTATAAGACTATGGCTGTTCTTTACATGATAACTATCCCATGAAAACATTGATCATTCAAAAAGAAACAAGAAGGTTGAAAGGCTTTAGGTTAAAAATACCAGGCTCCAGAGTACCATCTTACTCTTGTAAAAATGTGCTCCATTGGCAGTGTGATGAAGTCATGACTTTCTGGCTGGGACATCTAACACCTAAAGCATACTTGTTTTTATTCCCAAGAGACCAAAAATGAATAAGGCAAGAGTCATTTTGTAACACAAAGTGAAAATAATGAATTCAGTAATAAGCCTGTGAGGTAGTTAAATATGTGTGATTTCTTGAGTGTCAAAAAAGCTGTGTATAAAAATAGGTCAGTTTCCAAGACAGCATAAAATCACAAGTTAGTAAATGTCAAGAGGGGAAAAAGATACAGAAATTGATGCTAGCCTGCAAACTATAGAAAATGTGCAACTATGCAATATCAAGCATAAAGGGTGTCAAAGGATGTGTGTTCATAAGAAGATTGGTTTAGAGAAGAAAATAATGTTTTTTATATAATTCTTGCATTACCTTACTGTGTAATACCTGTTACAGACACTCCTCATAATGCTTTTTATTGCTGGGAAGGTTACCAGAGGTAAATTCAGAAACAATCCTAGAGTAAAAGGACTGTATAAAGCTTATGATAATTGTGACAAGCATCAATTAAATAAATTTTTGCACACAAGTAAGCATTCTGCCACTATTCATAACATAACATAACCCCAGATGTTTAGCTGATGTTAAGCCAGAAACACAAAATTGTTTTATTTTTTTTAATTGACAGTGGTTACAGAACCGTTTCTTCATATAGAGCGATACGAACATTTATTATTCAGTTACAGTAATTCCAAGTAATGTAGAGCCCTGAAATAGCACAGCTCAAAGACACAAAAGTCTAAACGGATCAATCATCCAGAATGATTTATAGCAAGGCTGGTAGAAATTTAAATGGAGAAAAACAAGTGAATTGACCTACAATTTTTAAGCAAATAATTCCATTAATTTGTAGAAAGCAGAGAGAACTCAGAGGACTTAAGGACTGCATCAGTTATATGAATCTTTCTGCCAGGAGTCTTGATCCTTTAAAAACTAAAATACATGCATAATTTTACACAGGTGAGTATTTCTAGCCAGATGGAGCACAAATTTAAGTCAGAAGAGTTGAACAGGTAATCTAGGATGTTCAGAGCCGGTTTGTATGGATTCTAGACATACTAGAGAAGAAAGAAAGGACCAAGAAGTGATATTTGTAACACACAGCCACAAAGTTACAACTTTTTTAGCATTATTTCTTTAGGTGTTTGTATGCATGATATCTGTCTGTCACCCACTAACTTCAGAGTGTAAACTCATCCAAACTCTTCTGAGCAATAAAAAGTGGAAAGATAAAGTCCTGAAGTCATATGGAACTGAGCACCTTGCTAGACAAGAGTGAGGAACTCATATTCCAATGTCCCCAGGAATAAAGTGGCAGGGACTGAGCCATTCTCTCTCCCTGAAGCCTGGTTGTCCAGAAAACCTACTCACATGACACCAGATATCCTCGGGAATATGGGATGGAGATGAGCAGCAATAACACTCAGAAACAGATTAAACACAAACCCATACAAAACCAGGTGCCATTAGATCCAATATACATGGGAGAGCTGATAAAAAAACATGTTTATACCTACTCTTCCCTTCAAACTCAAGAACAAGCTGTTCAAATTACATCATTTGGGCAGGTTAGCAAACTCAGATCTTTACCATTAATACAAAGGACTAATTCTAAATATCAGTGACAAGGTCAGGGCTAGGTCAAGAATGAATCATGACTAAGAAAATGCACAGAACCACTGTCTTTGGCTTTTTTTTGTTTGGTCCTTTTCTTTCTTTTGAACAAGCAGCAGGGTTATATGACGAAGTCATAATTGACTGTAGGTTTTAAAACATGCCGTATCAAACGAAAAACAATTTATTATGTTTCTGACATTATTTCATATGGGAAAAATTATAATTAGCTGTACCAAATTATCACCTGTCTCAGGATACCAATTTCAGTTGTTGTCAAGTGCTTGTCTCAGTTGGTCTTCCTTTCCCACATTCTGTGAGTGACAGTTTTTAAATTAATAGCAACGTTATATCATACATAAAAGACAACTGAAAAAATAAAAACCACACAAACATGTTGCTGGCTGAATAGTTTGACCACATTGTCATTCAAAAAAAGAGCAGTGTATAGCTTGTATGTCCTAAGGGCCTCAAGAAATATGCCATTTCTCAATCCTCAAGACTGAGCAGCTATAACTCACAGCTTAAAGAAAGACACTCACAGGTTTTCACACATGGGCTTTGGCACAACATCCTAAAATATTGGTTTTGTCTATTTTTACTGTCAGCTTGCTGAAGAATGAAATTCTTTTTACAACACAAAATTTAAGAGTTGACAATATATTTTTTTCTCTAGTTTGATGTCTTCAGCCTCTGACAGTGACTTTAATTTATTATAACGATTTCAAGGGGCTACATTTTAGCACTGAGTGTTGTAAGTTAACACTAGACACAGAAGCCTGCCAACTCTAATTCATTTTGAATGAGGTGAGGGGTTTTTTCCTTTTATTTTTCTGATGTGAAGAACATGTGTCCTTTAAAACAAAATAACTCAAGATTTTGTGACTCTTAAGCAAGATTTTAATCAACAGACATTTTTTGTCCAATGTGCATCAGCCAGGGTTGGGCTGGAATAGAACAACTTCAGGTTTAGTTCAACAGTTTGTGAAGGACTTTGCAAAAAACTTGCAACCCGTGTGGTAAAAGCCATTTAAGGCAGTGAGTTAAGGAAAGAAAAGAAAATAAATGAGAAGACAAATCAGAGAGAATGAAAGTAGATGGGAAACTTTCTAAGGTAATCCAAGTCTCTATGCAAAAACAG
Organism: Gypaetus barbatus; assembly: GCA_028022735.1. Classification (NCBI taxonomy): domain Eukaryota; kingdom Metazoa; phylum Chordata; class Aves; order Accipitriformes; family Accipitridae; genus Gypaetus; species Gypaetus barbatus. The sequence goes on along the minus strand of CM051562.1, from coordinate 27,113,519 downwards.
CTATGGAATGCTCTAATTGGAAATAGCTCTTTATAGACCTGATTAATTTTTCTGCTTTTCAGGACAGGAATGTGCAATGAAGAAGTACTGAAGTAAAAGCCCTGATGTGACTGGGCTGCCTTCTGGAAAGAGACACTTCAGCTACTAAATTGTTAAGAATTTTATGCCTATTTCCTCTCATTCCCAGTCTGGGCAGACACAGTCTGCACAAAACAATGAAAGCGTACATTGGCCAGTAGTGATTAAGAAAAGCTGTTGACAAGAGAAGTATCATTTATTCTGCTGTGACAGGAATATGAAGCCTGAGTCCCTAGCTAGAAAGACAGTTTAGAATAACACCATGGCAGCAGTTCTTCTGGTAGAAAGAGTGTGGATGGCAAAATACTTTTAATGGATGGATTTTGACTGTACCCCTTGTGCCTACAGCACAATGGTTGAGGTGAAAGCCACTTCAGCCACTTTCTCCACTACACAGTAGGAATTTTTACATAAACTTCAATCTGCATTTTTATTTTAGCTCCTTTTTGACACAAAGATAGGGGAATCAGCCACAACTAAGGAGAATATACTAATATTGATTGTCCAAATTATTCTACAGACATTATCAATATGGGCCACATACTGTGTTGTGTTAGCAAGAGTGTAACCAGTGAATGGAAGGACGTCATCTTTCCCCTCTGTTTGGCATGGATGAGGCCACATTTGGAGTGCTCTGCACAGTTCTGCACTCCCCAGCATAAGAAGTACATTGACTTACTGAAGCTAGTCCAGTGGAGGGTCAAAAAGATATTTATGGAGCTGAATTGCCTGCTGTAGGAAGAGAAGCTGAGAGAACTGGGGTTTTTTAGCCTGGAGAGAAGTCTAAAGGGGGCCTTCCTGGTCTCTGGAACAACCCAGTGGGAGGACATAGAGAAGAAAACAGCCAGGCACCTCTTGGAGATGCACATTGGAAGGATGGGAAGCAACAGTCACAAGCTGCAAAAAAAGATATTCTAATTGGATATTAAAGGTGAGGCTAATTAACACTACTCACAGTGAGTATAATCAAATACTGAAGCAGGGGCCCAAAAAGGCTGTGAAATCTTAGTCTGAGGATATATTCAAACTTGACTCGGCAAAGCCCAAGGCAGCTAAGTATAGTGGGCCCTAACTTGAGCAGGAGGTTGAACTAGACGATTTTTGGACATCCCTTCCAACAAAATATATTCTAATATTTTACTCTATGAATAAATGTGAAAAATATAAGCTGCATAGGGGCAATCAGCAAACAAAAGAGGCAATCAATTTAATCATACATAATTATTTGCCCAGCTGTGTGACAACCTCCCAGTTTAATCTCACCCTAAATGAGTTTCAAGATATGAATTCTAAATCAAATCAAGACTTTGAATCTTCTCAGACTTGCGCCACGTTATGTTTATAGTGCTATGTTATTCATCAGACTGCCAAAGCTTGTAAATCCTGACAAGTCCACAGATGATTTAAACACGCAGAGAGTTAAGATCTCATCAAACACCATACACAGGACCTAATAATAAAGTTATATTAATCAATTTAGAAATCAAGATCTGGTTCACTTGTCTTCACCATGAGTTCCCATTGTGAATTGTTTGAATCTAAACTTAACAAAGCTGTCTTCTTAACAGGCAGAAATAATGACACATGTCTGTTCTGGTTTCCTGAAAGCAGATCCTTTGGCGTTGAGGCTGAAATATTTAATGAACAATAAATGTGCTACCACCGTAGGCCTTTGCAAAAGAATCTTGTTTCTTGTTTCATCTCCCAGTTACATGGGTAGGGTTCTTTTTATTTCAGTTTGCCTGGCAGTTCAACAAACTATCTTCCTCCTAAACTTGTTCTTCACATTTTATATCTACCACTGTCTGTCCATTCCTATTATAATTATTGCCCAGGCTTTTATGAATGACTCATACAGAAGGAACATCAAGCATATGCATTCATTTGTGCTGTTTTATGAAGAACCACTTTGTTGGTTGTTGACATAAAACATTTGTGACAACCGGTTAGAAAATGAAATTTGCCCAACAAAGTTCACAGAGAAGAGTCTATCAAAATAGCCATCAACGAGGATAAAAAAACAAACAAACAAACAAACAAAAAAAAAACCCAAAAAACCTTATGGAATTCTTTCACATATTTCAAGGGACAGGAAACTCTTTCAAGCTTGTAGGTGAAAGGCTACATATAGGGAGCAGAGTGTCAGTCAAGCAGAGGAAATGGTGCAGAGATCCAGAGAAAGTTTCATGTTTTCCCTTGGCTCACTGCTGAACCTTGGTTGCCTTTTTTGACAAAGGGATGTAATGGGAGACGGGTTTAACTAAGACATAGGGGAAAGGCACAGCAACAAAGGAAGGATGTGAAATAGGACCCTGCCTGACAGAACAAAACAAAGGAAATGTTTCCCTACACCTCAGTAAGCCAGCTATGGCCATGCCAGAACAGTGCTTTAGCTACAACAGGTGGTTTCATGGCTTCACACAATGTCTTTGGGCTTTCCCATAAAATCACAGAAGCCAAAACAGTCCTCAGCCTGAATTATAGATGTGAACAGTTGCTGAACAAGCGTGAGGATGCTTTGACTAGTGCAAGCACAGAGCACCTCTGGCTGCATTGCAGTACCTAAGATACACAAGGAATAGAAAGAATAGAAAGGCTCCTCAAACCATGCTCATTCTTGGAAAAAGAATGGAGGTTTAAATATTTTTCATATACAATACAGTCTTTTTCCATCTTTCCTCCTCTTCTATTCTTTATGCTTTCTTTCACTCTCTGTCTCACCATTTTCCTTATATTATTCAGAATAATGTACTGACTTAGAGGCATGATGAGCATGCAGACCAGTAGAAACTAAACTGTACATGCTTGCCAGCTGCCAAAATTTTTTCCTAATCTTTCCTCTGTTTTAACTCATGGTAAATGTGAGCTTTCATGGTCACTTATGTTCATTTTCATGTCCACCTAAAGCAAAGCTTTAAAAAAGTGTTATACCCCAAAGACATTTTCCAACTACCAGATTCCCACTAAGGTCAATTAATATTAGACGCCATGTACACAGTCATAATCCTTTCTGCATCAGCCCAGAAAAAGAGTTGTGTGCTATTTTAAGGATATTTTACCATATTTTGCTAGAATGTTTAATCAAAACCAACATTCATTAGGAGGGGAAAAAATGAGGGAATTTTTCCTTTACATAGCTACATAGAACATGCTGGCATATAACAACTTGGTAAACCACACTTATTTTGTTTTGATATTTATTTTGACAGCTTGTAAAGAGTGTAGAATGCACTTATTTACTCTCACACATTAGTTCAGACAGATAGGTAATTGTCTTTCCATATAGTACTGATCTGTATCTACCAAGCTTCAGACAATACACAAATCTAATCAGGCTGTATGTCAGTAGTCAGAAAATGCTACAGACCACTGCTACAGTGTTACATCAATACTGAAATAATAAAGTTATAAAGTCATATCAATACAAATATAGATTTTTTTTCTGAAACCACACAGATTACAGTACAGTGAAGAACTCCAATAAATTGTATTTCAGATTGTCTGAGTGAACTCCAGTGTCACAACCCTACCAGTCATGTATGCTGTTCTACAAATGTATTGAAATCAAAGTGGAAAAACTGTTTTTACAACATCATAAAACTCTCATTCACTTTTGTCTGACAGTCTTTTTTGTCAAGAGAAGACCACACATCAAATATAAGCAAGAAATTTCAAAATGTTCTCGGGGTGCCTTATGATGGAGTACATAACATGGTCTAGTGTCTGCCATAGGTCAGACCTAAGTTAAATCAATTCTATTAATTTTCTCACTTACTTACATGAGCAAATCACTCGTAAGCGTGAAAGGGAAAATTTAAATGCAAGACTTAGGTCACCACTTCTGAAATGGCATTAATGTACACAGTGACACTTTCAAATGTAAGCAAAATGTATGTTCATCAAACAACAAAACAATGTCAAGCAACAGGACATAAAAGGAAAGAACAGGTTCACTTTTCCTCTGATTTCTGACATGCATAAAACATCAGAGAAAAACCTGTGAATTCCAAAGATATGATGTAAAAACCTTATTAAGCAAGGAATGGCTGATCTCTTCATAGAATCACTAATGAATCTGAACATCTACAACATAGTAACTAAGCTCTTGATAACTGATTTTCATTTTTGCTGTTTCATGAACCAGAATTTACATTGGATTCCATGGTTATTTAATTGGTACCCACAAAACCCCTCCACCCTTGCATTATCACTGTATTTTCCCAGTGCAGTCCCAAACTTCTAAGATCTACTGCTAGTAAAAGAACCCAGCTGGTAGAAGATACATTGTTTTTAAAATATCCAATGAAGAACTACAAAAAGAACCCTACCTTACTCAAAAGTTAGTTCAGTAGCCCAGTATTACATGAAATATATCGTATATGCCTGAATCTCTAAAGTACTGGGGTTTAGTGTCTGTTTTAGCCCAAGAAATCTCTAATCCATTGCATATGTATCTTAGGACTTATGAGGGAGCACAGAAACATACATCTACATATAAAATATATTCCAAAATGTTAGGTTACTAGAGCTGTTCACGCAATAGTCTTACTTGGAGGCAATATGAACATCACTAAAATCTAGACGGTTACTCGAACACTGACACGGAAGTGAACTGAATGGTTTCAGTCAAGGTTAGTAAAAGAAAAGCACCCCAGATGCACTTCCTCCATACTTTTGGAAACAAAAGCAGCCAATATAAATTATGTAGCTCTGTGATTCATACAGCTTGGGTTTATGCAAACCAAATCAAAGATTAGAACTTCCAAAACTCCCAGGATCAACCTGCAAATTAATGAGCAGTACACTGCTATTTACTACAATTAAATCTCATGCAAGAAAAAGTAAAAAGAAAAAAGTGAAAGTAAACTTGATATAAATGTTTTAATGGGTTCAGTATAAACTCTTTTGCAAGTCAGTAAAGCTAAAATAAAATATCTAAGCTGTTAAATAACATAAAGAAAACATTAGTATATTTCTCCACCTTTTCCAAATAATCAGCAGGTAAGCAACAAAAATAAGATTGCTGTTAATACAGGAGTAGAAGGGAACTTTGGAAATCTAGTTACCATAGAGTTCACTTCCATTTCAGTCTTAAGAAGTAAAATAAAACATAATGTGCCTGTTGATAGGGTGCCAGAGATTTGCAGAGAGAGGGTGAGAAATGTTTCAGAAATCCAAGGATAAAAAATATAGCTAAATGACTACCCCACCCCACCCCCAAGCACTGAAGTGAGCAAGACCAGAAAAGAAATGTTCTGTGTCACTGCTTTGCCAGCTAAATATTCCAAGGTGTAGAGGCTTCTCCTGACCAATCACAGACAGATTGTGCAGATTGAAAGTACACACAATATAACTAGTCCTTGGAGCACAGATGGTCTCATTACACTAATGAAAAACAAAGGTTGTGTTTAAGTGATAAGGTAAAATATTAATATGGAGCAATAATTTCAAATAAAACATTGTATTGACAAACTCCCTTCCTGAGGAAGAGCTAGTGAAGTTTAAATAGTTTTGCACTTCCCATATTGCTTGCTGTGAGATTAATCCCCAAAAGATTTTTGTGAAATAGCAAAAAAACCAAATGGTTTCTGCTGCTCTGTTTTGTGTTGTGTGGGCAAGGATGCATGCGCAATCTTAATGCATCAGGTTTGCTGTACAGCTAAAAGTCATAGTTTAGTGTTCTGGCATGAACTGGTCATCTATCTATTGCTTGATCATGCAGAGGATGTCCTTCTTTCTCAAGAGACTCATGATATTCACTGCTTGGGCTGAATAAAAGCTATGGATTAAGACATTAGGACAGAGTGATCTTGGGGTATAGTCTCATTTGCATCACACTCAATGAAACACCAGGAAATCATCATCACCATCACAATGATAATGTAGTACATGGGAATCAGGAGCAGCTGCTGCTCCTGTTTTTGGTTTCAGACAAGGGATTTCACACAAAAAGAGGAGGACTGGGCTGAAATATATCCGATAGCTGTTAGCCCATTTTAAGGGCTAAGGAATGCATTAAAATGCTTTGTTCACCAAATCCTTAAGGGCCTACTAATAAAATACAGCTGGGAACATTACAAAGGTAATTTTGTGCAGTTTTAATTATATATTCACTGCTATGAGTAGCAGAAATATTAAGACTTCTTCGCCTTCTTAAATGTATACCTGGGCCCTATTATATTAAAGGACAAGGTGTAGCACCTCTCCCGTTGGCTCTGAGGAACATTAATGCCTGAATTTTAAAACACTCTTGAGACACCTTCTGAGAAAAAAACTGCTGGAAAAGGAGTAGGTCCAGCAAGGCAACTCACTGTAACATCAACCGAGGTCAAATTCGGTCCCATGCAAAAGAACAGAAGAAAGTCTGTGGATCTACCTATGAAGCAGCAGGTTTAGCTAAGCTACAGAAAACATATGCACATTTCCAGCCTTTAAAAACCCATGCTTTCAGCCACCATGAACTCCTGCAGCTCTTAATTCATTAGTTTCATCATTAAGAAAAAAAGATTGGAACAATCCATCTTTCCTAATTTAGGAAAATGGTCCCACTGTTGGACCCCATCAAGTAGTAATTTGCACAATACAAATGTGAGAGAACTGTAATATGTTATTGCTGTTTTCTTACTGTCGTGTTTCTGGCAAAATTATGCCACTTATCAAAATGAATGGGAATCGCTAGGTGATGCAGGGACATGGGCTGTGTCACTATTTTACTTAAATACAGGTATATTCTGGCCTGTATCAGAAATAGTGTGGCCAGCAGGAGCAGGGAGGTGATCATCCCCCTGTACTCGGCACTGGTGAGGCTGCACCTCGAGTACTGTGTTCAGTTTTGGGCCCCTCACTACAGCAAGGACATTGAGGTGCTGGAGCATGTCCAGAGAAGAGCAACAAAGTTGGCGAAGGGCCTGGAGCACATGTCTTATGAGGAGCGGCTGAGGGAAGCAGGGGTGTTTAGCCAGGACAAAAGGAGGCTGAGGGGAGACTTTATCGCTTTCTACAACTACCTGAAAGGAGGTTGTAGTGAGGTGGGTACTGGTCTCTTCTTTCAAGTAACTAGTGATAGGACAAGAGGAAATAGCATCAAGTTGTGGCAGTGGAGGTTTACATTGGGTATTAGAAAAAATTTCTTCACTGGAAGGGTTGTCAGGCATTTGAACAGGCTGCCCAGGGAAGTGGTTGAGTCACCATCCCTTGGAGGTGTTCAAAAAATTCATAGATGAGGCAATTCAGGACATGGTTTAGTGGTTTAGTGGGCATGGTGGGGTTGGCCTGATGGTTGAACTCAATTATCTTAAAGGTCTTTTCCAACCTAAACAATTCTATGATTCTATGATATTATTCTTTTTCATCAAAGTGTTTCCTGGGGTGATGTCTCATTTGGGGTTCTCTGCTCTATCTAGTTTTTTTTTTAATTCCTGCCAGTAAGGACATGGAGAAGTATTTACTTGTCCTGAGGAACTACAAGAATCTCCAAGGCATTAAAAAGTTTTAACTTATTTTAATATTTTACCAAGTGCCAGTAATACTAGAAAGGTACAAAGAGTGGAGATCTCAGGTTTGCCCTGCATGGATACCAAGGCACAGATATGTCTTGTCTCCAGGTCATATGGACTTGGGGAAATGATGGAGCAGTGACAGTAATTCTCACATTCACATATCATAAGTACAGATTCACCAGTTGTCCCAAGTTCTCTGTGGCAAGCTTTTTTGGTTTTTTTCTTTTGTTTTTCAGACAGTAGAGATAAGCAAAGGAGATCCGTAGCATCCTATATCTGAGGTGCAGAATTTCTACAGCAAACTAATATAATCCATAAAAAATAATATGAAGAATTATATAGGATTTTTTTGCTGGAGTAGATAGGGATCCTGGCAGTGAATGAGAAATTTTAGTGTTCTCTGCATAAGCACAGAGTAAAACAGAGTCCCTACCCCAAACAGCTTACGGAAGAGGGCAAGTAGATACCATCAAGAAGACTCAGGAGAGTTCAAAGAAACAGACAATAGAAACGTTTTTCAAAACACATTTTGAGTGTTTTAAGAATACATGTGAGAATTCAGTGTCCTTACTGGTTGCAATCACTCACATGAGTGTCAAAAGATACAGTAATAAAACTAGCAGAATTTTTGCCCTTTTTCTTAAGATGTGTTCAATTTCTCCTCCCTCCCCTCAAACTGGCATTATAGTTCTGATAAAGCAACTATTTCCATCATCATTCTCCTGACAGATTTTCATTATTAGTGGAAAATAGTTGATGATCACGAGTCGTAACTAACAAATCTTGTTTTACATTATGTTTGCATTTGAAAGGGCATACCAATTATGTATGCCTATAGTCTGGATTGTGTGGCAGATGCTGAAAACCCAACTACTTCACCTGAAACAGTGAAGAGAGCATTATAAAGATCTCTGCATAGTACTACAGGGACTGGGGCGAGTGCATTGGAGGACACAGTGGCCGTCCCAGTGCTTCCAGGTTTGCCAAGAGACATAAATTTCTCTGCCACCTGGGCCTTATAGGAGGGATCTTGTAGGAGGGGACCTGCTTTGTCTTAACCGCAAGGACCTGCCATTCAGGGCCTAGTATGAGATGACGGGAACTCCCACACTGTCAAATATCATTTGGGAAAAATCACTGTCCAGCCCAGTTTCCTGTAGGCATGTCTTAAGGCACAGATCTTTCCATTGGAATTCTTTTTTTTCTGTGACAGTCAAAACTTCCTTTGCCAAATGAGTGGAAGTTAAGTTCTTCATATTTAAATGTAGTTTGAGATAGTTAGAGTGAAGGTCAGATAGCCTGCCCTCAGCAGAAGTTTCCATTTATTTCATAGTGATGCATACCAGGTCTGATACCCTACTCTATAGCATGGCACTGGCTGCTATGAGAACCAAGTCACCAGAAAGAATGGATGATTAATTTGACAATTTTTGTGTTTCTGTTCACCATAAATATAAAGCTGAAATTTTTTAGCATATTCTTTGTTCCATGAGGCTCCACAGTACTTTTTCTAAGAGCTTCATTCTGTAGTCACTTCCATGATACTGCAGCTTTTCAGTGAATCCATCCTGGTGAGCAAGAGCTTAAAGATTAGACTATGGCAGGGGAGAGAGCTATATTGTTAATTCTGCTGTGCATCACTGTAACTATCAAGTTGCTTTGGGCTTACTATTTACTTTTTGCCTCTCTTCGCTTGTTGGTTTCCCCTCCATCTTTTTTATTTCAAAAATTAAGACAATTTTATTTAGCCTTTTCTTCATCACTTGTCCAATTCAACAATTTTCTTTCACTCCTTTTGAATCTTTAATCTGCATCTTTTTCTCTGGTTTAATGTTTGATATTTTCCTTTCTTGTATAAAGTGTTTGAGCTGGACAGTTATTTTTAATAAAGTTGCAGCAGTGTGACCAATAAAAGAGATAACACAACTGAGTGGGAGCTATCCTTCAATTAATTTAATGTTTCCTTTTGCTGAATTGAATATTGACAAACTCTTTCTCCCCACACTCTTATAAACACAATACAATTACCAGAATAGCCTATATATTATTACAATACCTTACAAAAAGCTAAACCAAAACATCTGGGTCTATTTGCACTTTGATTTAGATACTTAGTCAGGGGTTTTTTGTCTTTTTTATATAAATGCTACCACAATGGCAATGTGTTAAATAAATGTTACAGCTTTATCAGTGAAATAGCAGGATTTTTGAGAACAAGAAGTATATTTACAGAATTGCAAGTCTGTTAAGTTAGAATATCAGTGTCATTAATGTTCAATCTAGAAAGTACTCTAAAATGCAAAACTGAAATTGATGCAGTTGGGATGGGGGAGACAAACAAAATTCAAATGTGCTAACAACTGAACCTGCACTCTGCAGCTGCCTTTTCTATGCCAGCTAGTGACAGAACACCATCCTCCAGATACCTCTGCTGTTGCGACCTGTTAGTTCAACTTGCTTGTGATATGCTAATTGCCTGGCTACCAAGGACATCTATCAAGAGATGGTACCCTACATACAGCACGTTTCAGGCGGTGATAGACTTCACTAGCAGGAAGAAAGGAGAGCCTTAAGCCTTGCTTGTACTGCATTATAACTCATAATAAGTAGGAATACATTTTCATTTCTCCGTATCACACAAGAAACCGTAAAGATGATAACAGATAGGGCAGCACTTTTCATTTTCTTCCATCTAGTCATCACATTGCTGCCTGAATACAGTCTTTGGATGCTCAGAGCCAAAGAGTAAGTATGCTTAAAAATGCTTCTATGATCACAAAACACAGACACATCACTCATACTAAAAACACTAGTAGGTACGATAAGTTAGACAAGTTGATTTGATCTTTTGGAAAAGGTTTAGTATCTAAAATTTTGTATGCCATATATGAAGAAATAGTACCAGCAGGATATTGTAAACCACAGAGAGCTCTGTAGGAAACATTAGGAAAGAACAGGGCAACTGAATGAATGCCCAGGGAAAATAGATACTATAAAATTGGATCCCTGCTGTATCAGCCTTTGTGGATGATATTGCCAATTTGGAAAATGGTAGATTTCCGGGGCTTTGGTAACCAGAAGTTATATGGAATATTGCTTAAGTCTCTATTTTTGCACTGGAAAATACAACACTTTCAAGTATAATAGAAATAAACCTATCTTCCTAGTATCCCACAAAATTGTTGTCTCAAACTGCATTATCTATTTGGATTCACAGTAAAATTGCTGAAAGGTGAAACAGGGCAGAAACCATCTGTCAGCTGAGACTGAGGATTAATTGACACAATTTTCTTAATGTATTTTACACTTACACCTCATGTGTTAAAACAGTACATCTGTTGCACTTATTTCCTTACAGAATAAAAGTAAGAGGGGGTAAAAGCCACAAAAATACAAATTAGAAATGAGTTGTATGGGCAAAAATAACTATTCAGTTTTAGTTCTTCAATTTTTTTATGTTCAACTTAAGATACTAAATAACATTCCATGATTGTTGAAAACTTAACTTTGGCAAGTTTTTCAGGACTTTTAAGCTGAAACTTCAAAAGTTAAAATTCTGAAGTCATAAGCAATCCTTCTAAAACTTTATCTTTGTAATCCTTCTTAAGAAAGTCTCTTTGCTAAGGAATTTTTGAAAATGGTAACTGGAGAGAGCTTGCAGTTGGAAAAGTCCCTTTCTACCTGTTAGTGTCAAGTTCCTCTAACAAATGAAAATAACAACCACTTAAACAATGTGAGAAGTTCACAATCTCTTCTCAAATGCTGGCTTCAAAGAAAATTACAATTATCTAGAAGGATTTTTTCCCCCTATCTTTTTTAAATGCTTTATTTTACCATGTTATTTAGTAAGCCCATTGAGTAAATAATGTCGTATCACACCCCTGTCTCCTAGGGACCTGTAATTCTAGGATAAAGAGCCACTTCATTTTGCTGGAGGTTTCTTTTTGGTTTCAGAAATCAGCCACAGCATGATGATTGATTTGCACTCAAATGTAATTGTTCTGAAAAGCTATGAAACCTTGACTCACAAAATATGCAGACAAAAGCAGTTTCCAAAATATGCATACTTGATATAAGACAGCCCTTAACTTCAACATGCATAGTAAAAGAAATATCATTTGCCCAAAACGTAAACAGCTGGGATACATTTACCAGGGTCAGAAAACTTGGGTGCTAATCAATTTGGATTAATAGTGTACAAATAATGAGTTGCACTTAAAACAGCTATGTTGTCAAAACATTGCTCTTTTAATCCCTGATAAATTATGAGGTTTATAAAAGCAGATTTTTGCAGATAATTGAAGATCATTTAAACATATGTGGAAAGCAGATTAAGTGCGAATCCAGTGCCGCTAAAGTAAACTATATGTCTGTCATGAGTCTTTGTACTTCACCATTTCATAAATCCACAGCTAGTTGTATATATATTTTTACTATAATCCAACTTTATTTTATGTCTAGACTTTTCATGTTAAACAATGCCATGAACTCAGTTTTAAGGTCCTTTCAGTGCATCAGATCAGAATGCATTAGGTTTTAAAACAAAACAAATAACTTCCAGATTGGATGACCTCTTTTCACCCCTCTCCACCTGTCTTAAATGGGAAATACAGGAAGAACTTTCCTTAAGGATGTTTACATAGGTCCTTTGGTAGCATGGTCATGTCTTATTTGAAGCTGAGTGGTACAACTGCTGGATTTTACAAAAAAAAAACAATAGTAAAAACATCCTATTGCTTCACTACAAAATCCATTTCCAAGTTAGAAGGAAACACAAAAATTTGTGATAATTGATTAAAAAATCCATGTTATTTCATTTTTTTTTATGAGGGGTGAGTATCTTCTTGTAGTTTACTGAGAAATTTTTGTGACATGAGGCCAACGGCAATGAGCTCCATCTTTAGGCACCTTTTAAAGTACAAGTAGACTAAATGTAATATTTCTAAACATTTATGATGTTAAATAAAATGAAATTAATAATTAAAACTGTAATTTAATATTAAGTGTTCTTTGGCTGGCTCTCCTCCTTCTGCCTTCCCTTCCACAAGCATATGCAGTCCTTTTCCTCAGAAAAAACACTGTAGATCATATTGTGATACTGTATTTTGTACTTGGAGAACCAGCAGCTGACAGCTAGGTGCTGACATGCCTGAAGAGTTGTCCGCTGAGCACACCCAGCAGAATGACTCCATTCCTACTTAACCAATGTCAGCCAGAGCCACAGGTAGGAGTAAATCAAAAGAAGAGAATGAGGGGTCTTAAATTAGTAATGCCAACAAAAACTGTCAGTAAGAATTCTGGCACAGCAAAAGCAATAAAGTGCCAAAGAATGAAAGGATTATCTATAGGGCTAGCTACAAGATGAAGTGCAGTGGCCATTTTAAATGCAAGTATACAAATTTCATATAACATTTGAGATTTTTGTAAACCAACACCCACAGGGCAAGCTCTGCTGCCTGCATTTCCATACCGCTTCCCAGTTCTGCCTTTGCCAAAAGTTGTGTTAATGATTCTTTGCTCTTTGCTGCCAATAGTTTCCTGATAATGTCAACAAAAAAGACATGGACAAATCAACTTCCCAAATCCAATAAAATTTAAAAAAAACCCTCAAACATTACTCTTCCTGCAGCTCTGAAATGAAGAGGCTGACCTTAAACAGTAAAATATTCTACTCTTGGCATCTCTCCTTGTCAACTTTGTAGACTGCCAACTGCAGTGCTCAGAGTTTGTTGCCTTCATTGCCAGATCAGCACCATATGAATCTACTATATGCCAACCAATAAAAACAGAATTTATGTGAAGATAAGCAGCCCTGCGTCTGCTTCTGAACAGCAATGACAAAGTCATGGGTAATATGAAGGTGGCAACTGGCAGACTCAAGCCTTTTGTAATCTGGCATACAAGAAAAAGACATGTTATTACTGATGTATCTTTGAAGGTACAGAATGCAGGTACTATTCAGTGACCTGGCCAAGAGATCTTCTTATTGTGGGTCTCAAATCAGATACAGTAATGCATAGGCAAGGAAACCAAAATAGTCCATTTCCTTCTTGCTGGAGGTTGTTTTTGTTTTCAAAGTAGTTTTAGCCAATGAGACATGTTGCCTTCAAAAATACAAAGTTGGCTGTACATTGAATACCCTCTTTTTTCAGTCTTCAAGACTTTATTTGGAATCCCTAGGGAAGAAAAAAAAACCAAAAGGACCTAGGTCAGTGTAATAAGGTGACCAACCACTACAATTTCAGACTACAGCTGCTATAATGTCCTCTAGGAATAAAAGTTGGATTGATTCACTGATTGGTAAACCTGTGATTTCAATCCTTACATTTCCACCATTTTGCTACATTTTGCATCTGCAGCTCGCACCATCAGGATACTTCGAGAGTAAGGGAAAGACCACAGCTGTGATCCATAGTGTCCACAGAATAGTCTAAATAATTTATCATTATGGGATAGTGAAGTTACACCCCATAAACTCTTTGGATCTACAAAATTCTGCACATACCTTTCCTTATAGGAGCATTGTCTGTGCTTGCATTTACATTCATAAATCCAGTCACTAGGGTCCGCCATTACCAAAATTGAGGCAACACTTCAAAAAAATACAGAAATACCTAAGTGAAAGTAAGTTAGACGTCCTTGATCATGTTTGTACTGCATTTTGATGCTACTTTCTACAAATATTTAAACTAACAAACTGTCTGACAAAGTGTTGCAAATTTTGATTAACACTTGAATAGTCTCTACATGCTGCATTGGGTGGAAACCATCACCTCCAGGTATTTCCAAATTGCCAGAACCTGAGCAGCACCTAGTTTGATTGTCCATTAGTGCCTCCCAGCATTTTGAACAAACACAACCTTAGATTTAATTGAATCCCTTGTGCTTAATGGTCATTCCTTAGTTCCTCCAACAGAACCATCCCAAGGCAGCTGCTTCCCCCAAGTTAGAGGAGAAATGCAATCTTGCAGCAGCAGCAAAGCAGCTGGTTTCCTGTGGGGAGAGGAAACTGAGCAGCAGGAACTGTTGGGCTGGGAAATGAGAGGCCTGTGGGAAATTTTTGGAAGCAGCTTGAGTTTTCTCTCCTTTTAAGCTTTTTTTTTTCCCCTTGGGCTCCTACTTTTTCACCTCACTAGTACAGCCCACTTCTTACCTTCCTTCTCCAGGTACAAATGAGTATTTCATCATTGTCCTCACACTTATCTATTTCTACCCTACAAGAAGTAATGCTATTTCAGTGAAATTTGTGTTGTGCTTTTTTTAAGTTAAAGAATCTTCTCTACCCTAGCATCTGCGTTAGGATATCTGTACTGATCTAACCTCCTGCTGTAGCCAGACTGCCCCTTTCTTTTTCAGACAGGCAGGAAAGCCACAAAAACTGCAGTTATAAAATACACTTCCTGGAAAGTATGAGATTTTGAATCTTGTGTCCACAGAGGTGTTGTAGAACTTACTTACTTATATATTCTTGTCTTCACTAGTTGGGGTGAATTTAGTTATTAAGTAGCTAGATAAGCTTCTTACAGGGAATGATATATACATTATATGATATTAAGAGGACATATGGGTAGGGTTGCAATGCACTCAAAGAACATAGGAAGCCTGAAGCACCTCAGAGTTGTCTGAGACAGTAGGATCACAGATTACCAGCCTCTTCACCATGATGTTGCTCTCAGACCTTATTGAAAAGCAACATCAAAAAGTGTCTTCTCCAGTAAAGTAAAACTGAGCTTGTTTTCCCCAAATTCAAAAATTACAACAGGTTTGTTGATGTAGCAGAAAAATTATGCCAACAGGTGAAGGGTGATTGTGCTAACATAAACCAGAAGCTTCTCTCAAATTCTGCTCTGTAGTTACTTAGATTACATATTCCAAATGAATCTGTCAGCCTGACAAATTTTCTACTTTCTACCAAAATTTATTTGTACTGTGCATAAAAATTTTTTTCTGATATATTTACCAAAATTATTTCTGCAAAGTCATGTAGTTTAAGTAGGCAGTTCATTTTTAATTTGAATGCTCATGTGTTTGTTAGCATGAAATTTGTGGTTTGGTGGGGTTGCCACAAATCATTATTCTTTGATTGACTCCTCTCTCACTCCTTAACTTCTGAATCTCTTCCTGCCACGCAGAGAAATGGAAGGGGTACAGGTCCTGATGTGCACTCATGCTGTTCTTTCTCCCACGGGCCAAGGATATCTCGGGTCTGTTCCTGACCCAGTCAGTATCAGGTGGTCTGCTGGACATTTTTTTCTATGTTCCTAACAACAACACAAGCTCTCTGTGTATAATAAATGGACATTCTTTTAAAAATTGTGATCCTATAGCTTAAATACCTCCTCTTCCCTTGTTTTTCCCTTTCCTCATATCCTTGCCTCACCTTCCCTGTTGTTTTCATGCTCTGAGTCAGGAAGGACTGCTTTTGAGGGGGACATATTAGCACAGCATTTTTCTGGCAAAGTCAGCAGCTGTGTCTCTAGTTATTTAATTTTTTTTTTTTTTTAATAAGCCATATTTCATGCTAGCAACATAACAAGAAGGTCAAATAATTTGATTTTTAAAAGTACAGTCATATTCTGTGGCATAAAACTTAAATAATCATAAATACTCACATGTGAAGTACAGAGAGGGGTTGGCTCTCCACAGTGTCTTGTCTCCACTTTACTTGGGTTTATAATTTACATCGGGGTGGAGAATCTTGACTAACTGGGACTCCTGAGATTTTCTGAAAATAAACACAAGAAAAAAACAGACAATCACATGTATAATTGTGTCTCAGACATTTCCAAAAATGGTACTACGCAGAACAAGAGATTTCACTTTCTAATAGAGAGCTAGATCAGAAGTGCATTATGGTTTCTCAGTCAGGATATGTCTATGTAACAAATTGCAGTGCCAGGCAAGGTTACTCATGTTAGCTCTAAGGATGCTAGCTGGAAGCTGGCAGTGGGCCGGCTGCATGAGCTGGGGTTTGCAGGGGCTAATAACCTGCCCCCAGGGGCAGGCTCTACATGCCAAGGCAGGGCACTGCTCTAACACGAGGCTGCTGCTTCCAGACACCCAGTGAGTTCATTTGGGATATTATGGTGGGGCAC
Organism: Gypaetus barbatus; assembly: GCA_028022735.1. Classification (NCBI taxonomy): domain Eukaryota; kingdom Metazoa; phylum Chordata; class Aves; order Accipitriformes; family Accipitridae; genus Gypaetus; species Gypaetus barbatus. The sequence continues at coordinate 27,096,847 of CM051562.1, read as the reverse complement.
TGCACTACTCTACATTGACATATGTAAGTGGTTCTGCTATTTGGTCTCCATATGGTTTGGAGGGGAAGTAAAACATGAAACGTAGACCCAGTGTACAGTGAATTATAATGTGCTGGACACTCCGCTGACCAACCCAGTCCCACACTCCAGCCCACCTGCACTGTGCGACAGGGGCACAATTAAGAGGGCACAAGTGCACCAGCTACCACAGGGCTATCAACATTTTACACTTACATCACACTATAAAGATTTGGTTATATGCATTTGTACAAATAGAATAATCCGGTAATTAAAAAATCATGCTTGAATCTTTACTGTCGTTACTTCACAGAGAAGTCATTTGATTATGAGCATTGATTAAGAATACACACATGTTCAAATACAATCATAAAATCATAGAATCATAGAATCATTTAGGTTGGAAAAGACCTTCAAGATCATCGAGTCCAACCATCAACCATGCCCACTAAACCATGTCCTGAACTGCCTTGTCTATGTGCTTTTTGAACACCTCCAGGGATGGTGACTCCCACCACTTCCCTGGGCAGCCTGTTCCCACACCTGACAACCCTTTCAGTGAAAAAAATTTTTTCTAATATCCAACCTAAACCTCCCCTGGTGCAACTTGATGCCATTTCGTCTCATCCTATTTCCAGCCACCTGATAGAAGAGACCAGCACCCACCTCACTACGACCTCCTTTCAGGTAGTTGTAGAGAGTGATAAGGTCTCCCCTCAGTCTCCTCTTCTCCAGACTAAACAACCCCAGTTAAATACACTGACGGCATTACAATCCTCTGTTATGGTATAAAGAAAAAAAGAAGTAATACAGGCCCAGTCTTCCTTGCACTAACATAAGTAGCACTGACACATTAATCCTTTCATTCAGAGATGAATGGATAAGGGAGACTGTAAAATTTTTAGGGAGTTACTCAGCCAATAGAAAAAACAATAGAAAAGGAAAGACTAAAAGGTAAAACATACCTGACAGACAGGAAGCAGTCATCAATGTGTGAGCTATGACACACCTATTCTGTTATACAAAATTATATTTTTAAGACTTTGAAGAGTCATCAGAATTTTTAATACCTTCATTTGAAAATAAAATTGGCATTTTTTACTTCATTTTTGTTCTTTGTTAAATCAGTATTTTTTCCTATAGGAAATAACAACTTTTAATTCATAACTCACAGCTGAAATATACATAAAAAGAAATTCAAATAAACCTTTCTAAGTCACCAGCAGTATACTGTGTAGACTTCAGGAGCACTTTTATTCATCTTGACTCACATAGATAAGTATCTTCTCCCTGTGACAAATTAAAGTTTGAAATTTCACATTTGCAGCTAATCCCTGACTGTATGATGGGAAAAAAACACAGCATGGATTAAGAACCCACAGAAAAGTCATTATTCAGATGTACATGCACCTCAAGACTATCTCCAGTTTCAATGCAGAACCCCAAACCACCGAAGTTTCCCCAGAAGAAGTAATGAACCTATGTGAACCTTGGTTAAAATCTGGCCTGAATTTGCAATAAAATAATAAGCCAAGTCAGTTTGGTTTTCGTACTTATATAAGCATTTCAGAGATCTGGAGTTCTTATCTAACTTTTCCACTGGTGTGAAGCTGTGTCATTCATAAACAACTAGAACTATGATATAGTCCAGAAAAATGTCTTACTGAGGTACACTTCTGTTAGTTAGTCCATGTAAGTGTTTTATAATAAAAATAAACTTGCTCAGGCAAAAGTGGTTGGGGACTCAGCCGGTATCCTTTGGCGGTGCTCAGAAAGCAGCAAGCATGCCTTCCCATAACACTATATTTACCATTTTATTTGCATTACAGTTATGTCTATAACTGCTTCCTGGAAGCTGCTGTAGTCTAAAGAAAGATCTAGGATTTCACCTTTGTTATTTCTTCTCCTAGTGCACTGAATTAAAAACAAAAACAAATGTACTTAAAGAAATTATGTGAGATGTAGCAAACAATGCCAGCATCAAGTTACTTTTCCAAAAAATGTGTTTCATTTTTTAAACAGAGGCAGATCAAAAACAAAACATTACATGAGAACAATTCAGTGCCAACAGGGGATAAGGGTGTTGTAAATCACAGCTGGGTGCTCTCTTGCATACATCTGACTCTGGTCCTGGTCCATCAATGTGGAGAGACCTCCACTGGAGTCCAGAGGCACTTTGCCACGTCACTCTACTTAAGGCTTGCTGGGAAGTTTCCCATTGACGCTGAAGCCCATGACAGCAGGAAATTCTACACAAGATGTTGAGAAATACATCTCTGTATGTTGAGTATTATTATTACTATTATCTTACAGAATTATTTTTAAACATGCATATATATATTATATATTACTTTTGTTCCTCAGTACAACCTATAAAGCCTATGAAAGAGTTACGTAAAGTTCTGTGAATTATAGTTAATTTACAGATGCGTTTGATTACTTTCAACACTGAAGATTAAAAGAAGCATCAAGGACATCATTATTCTCTTTGTAATAATCATGAAATTTTCAACAATAGAAAAATTTCACAGCTTAACCTTTTGTGTGGAAGGAGTTCCATTAGAAGAACAAGCTAACAGCATTTGATTCACATCTAAATGAGGCATTCAATTATGCCATGAGCATCAAGGAAACAGAATGGGCTAGGACTTGAGGATAGTCTTGGCCATTGGATACGCTCTAAAAGCATCTAAAACCAGTCACTTAAGAACTGTAAACAGAGAGGAGAGATTTATTATAACCTTCAGAAGAGCATGACACCACTGCTTTTATATGCAGCTATGAAGAGTTGGTCCATGCTCTGATTTCTGAATTGGAAATGGAAACTTTCCTTCAAAATACAGGGAAAGAGAAGGGAGGAGAATAAACTTTGCTGTTTATGCCCTGCATCGCACAATATGCTTTTTAGCGGTCCTTTTTCATGTTTTATATTTTCACAGTAAACACACATGTAAACAAAATAAAAAGGAGAAGACTGAAAAGCAATGCAATTGAATTAAATACTTGCCCACAGGAAAGCACAAATCTTTCACAACTAAGAGCCCTGGTCTGTAGTCCACATAGAAGCACAACTGATATTAAAGCAAATGAGTGCACTGCCACTGTGAGAACCAAAGGACTGGAATGTAAAAAGGAAAAAAAAACCCCATACTTTCATGCCATTTTGAATGCACAGAGTAAAATCCTACCTACTACTATCTGAAGCTCACAAAAAGCAATGGGCAAATGCAAGATCCTGCAGCTGAGCACAAAACAGACCAAAAGATTTGCACCAATTTTTCTTCAAACACCCATCCAGTTCAGAAGATTACCATGCCTCCAGCTACTCAGAGCATGCAGGGAGGCACCTGGATAATCACTCCACTCCTAACCTGGCAACAAGGGAAGTGCAAATTCCCCATGATTGGCTGACACTTAGCTGCATCAGGGAGACTGATCTGATCACCATCCATATGTTCCCCATGAGGAAAAGGAACAAAAGCAAAATCTGATTCTGGCTACAAATTACACATAATTCTTGCATTTAGCACTTCAGTTTAGCAATCTTTGCATCTACATTTGTATTAAGAAAAAGCAACTGTATTAGTTATGGTAATCACATTCTACCATCTTAAGTGACATGTTTGTGTGGGTGCTTGTAGCTCTGCATACTTGCATGCAAACAATGGAAGAAAAGCCTGAATGACTGCCAAACCAAAAAGGAAAAAAACAACAGGGAATGAAATTATTTTTTTCAGACTTCTGAAAAACGATTACAATGAAGAAAGAGTAAAACCCAAAAGCACAAGAAAGCACTTAGCAGTAACTGAGGCTCCTTGGGACCTGGATCATGTTAAAAGATCTGTTCAGGTGTATCCAACCTTAGTGTATTATTGTAAATTCATAGATTTTTAAGGCCAGGAGGGATCATTAGTTATGATCATCCATTTTCATCCACCACGGGCTATAAAGAATTTGTCCCAATGAGGCCTGAATAAAACCTGACACTTAATGAAGCAGGAGAACATCTTTTAGGACACAGCCAATTTTCACATAAAACCTTTGGTCCTGCTTATTCTTGGGAAAACTGTGCCAGCTGTGTATCCTCTTGTGCACATTTTAAGTATATTCACCACAGGACTAGCAGGAATAATTCTCTCCCTTGCAGTGTACCTGAAAAAGAAGAGGAAGCTTAGATGGGATTTCAGCAGTGGCCAGGGTCTCTTCACTGGCATAAATTTTATCCTATGCCAGTGCATATTCACATTAAAAGAAGAAATCCACAAGGAAGTCAGCAAAGCCCTTTACTTGCCATCAGGGTTTTATTCATGTCCAAGGGCAAGAAAACAAAACAAAACAAAAAAATGTTCTACTTGAAACAACAGAAACAATTAATGCTCAACCTCATGGAAAGGAAGAACCAGCAAATGGAGAAACACTATGTAATGAGCAGCCCAGCTGAGACTGTAGCACAGTTTGGTGCTTCTGTTGCTGGGTCTGATATTCTCCTACCCACAGGCTTTTTCCCCTACATGTCTTTTCTAGGCTCCCTGGTCTAGGTTCTCACCAAATTTGAAAACATTTGCCTTGTTCACCAGCCTCCTCTTTCATTAGCAGGAGAGAGATTATCACAGTACCTGCTGGCCCTATTTGTGTGCTGCACCTATGTATAATAAATGACTTCATTGTAATCGCACAAATCATCAGTGAACTAATATCCAGAGATGTGGGAAATTTTATTTAGCTTGGACAAACAACAAGCCTCAACATTTTGTTTCTTTATTTCAACACCAAACCCCTCCTTTCTTGGCAATAGGGCCTTCTTTAATCTTCTTTAATGCAGAGAATAACCATCATGGATTAATCAAACCTATGATTCAGCTAGAGAAATGAGAAATCCCAGTCGCAATGTATAACAGCTATGAGATAGCTCAGGGTAGACTGATGAAGTAGACAATAGACAAGAGCTGAAGTTTACTCATGAGTAGGGATACAATCAAAAAATTTCATGTCTGCTGAGTCCTGCTTTCCTCCTGACCATGCAGAGAAGCACTAACCAGTATTACTCAGGCAATAGGGTACAATAATCCCTCTGAGGGGCTGCATAGCAATTGTTTCAGGAATTTGCATTTTACCTCAAAACCCCACACAGGGGTCTACCTCACATTGACAGTAAGCACTCTGACTTTCTGTTCAAGGAAAGTATTTCACCTGGGAATACCAACCCCTACGTGAATGATTTTTGTATACATGTATTATAGGCCAAATTTCTGTCTCCTACCTGAGAACAGATGTTATCCTGCTGTGACTAGAGGCAAAAAATGAGAGAGAAAAAAGAAGGAAAAAGTGACAAGAAGTCACAACAATTTTGCCCTAAATTGTGAAGGTTGTTCTTTCACCTTTGCAAATAGGCTGCATTTTTGTTAGCCTACTGTTACTACTCTGTGTTCTGCATGTATCACACCAGGATTTTAAATAACCAGTACTGTATTTTTGAAATGTTTTGAATTACATGAATATTTTCACTGACAAGTGTGTCTAAAAACTGAGCTACCACTAAGCTAACCTTCTGAAGCTCAGCATGGGAAGATTTCAAAAAAGCATTTATTCTGAAAGTAAAAAAAAATAGAAAAATGAATGATCAGAATCTAAGCCCCAAATGATTGTATTTTATCATGTATTTCATTATTGGGTTTTCCTTTCTGTCAGTGTTGTCTGAAAGTTTTTCTCTGGTTATTTCTAGAAAAGACCCATCCTGATTTCCAGGCAAAAAAGCACATCAGGACTATACCGAGTTCAGAGCTAGTGAAACTTAGACTATAAAAATACAAACTCTCACTGTCTCTTAAAGCTCTTAATATTAGACTAAAGTTTAATAAAGAGAAAATGCAAGCAGGTAAAATACTGCTTCTCTTTCCCATTAGGGTGCAGTGAAAATTAATTCCTATGCAGAAGGTGCTTTGAGATCTTTGCATGAAAGGCATTACTTTGGTTAACAGCAAACTACTGTTATTAAGTGTTATTAAAATAAATTGGAAGCAGAGAACATCATAAATGTTTCCCTGTAGGTTAAATCTGAGAACTGGTCTCTGTTGCATTGTAGCTCTAGTTTAACCTTTAGAGCACCAACATCATATGCATCTCATTTACACTGCAGAGATAAGGCTCCCCTGGGCCTTCCAACCTCCCAGCCATAGCCTAAACAGCTAGTTGACAGCCAAAATACTGTAATTGCCAAGGAACTTTGTAAGGTAATTTTAGATTACAAAAGGAAGCAAATAATTTCATGTTTAAATTTGTTTTGTTTTAAGAATACACAATTGTAAATACACAACCATGTGATCAAGTGCAAACCTTTTCATTTTGAAGCCCATAATCTTATATTATGACCCTCAAATCAGTGTCTGTCCATAGAAAAAATCCAAGACTTGGAAGATTTTGCTGAAAAGGAATGAAAAGAAGGAGCAGAACTACCAGTTTTCTCTCTGATTCTTGCTGTTGGTTTTCATGCTTTAATATGTTAACCAAAGCTATTAAAATGCCAGCCCTGGAGACCAAGGTCCTCTGCATGATTACAAAACAAGCATATGACAAAGCAGCATCAACGCATACTTGCTAAATCATCAGTAGTGCCCACATGCAGAGGCCTGACAGGATTGTACTGTTCATGAATTTGCGGTTTCAAAAATCAGGCTGTATCTGCACATAGGTAAACATCAATTTATGAACATTCAGTACCCTGATGTCCAACTGGATTGTGAGCTTTTAGGACTTAGGCTTATAAATACTAAGCAATAGTCATAAAGCCTACTTAGAAAGGTATTAACTAAGAATGGGAGTAAAAAAGAGAAAGTAGCTGAGAAAAGACAAGACAAGAATGATAGCGCAGACACTTCAGCTATTAACTCTGACATTTTTTGGTTTTGATTAAGATATCAAAAATGGAGAAAGATATGTTTAGTTTATACAATTGTTACTATTGACATATAAAAATTTTAAAGCTTTAAAAATATGTAAAGTGGCCAATAAAAGAAAATTCATTTTGTATTGTTCTCTTAAGCATTATTTAGAAAGGTACCTTGGCGTAGGCAAAACTGTGTATCCTCTTGTGAACACCTGGGAACTGTTGAGTTTAATTGGGCAACAGCTGGTGCTGATTGTGGGTTTTCTTGCTGTATCTCATTACTGGTTTCCCCTTTGCTCTTCCCTGATTCAGTGTTGCTGGTGTGTGCTGCTTAAAGGACCCCAGCAGAAATAGTTAAATATAGTCAGAGAAAATGATTGAAATTGTTTCTGTGTACATCTGTGTACTATTAAGCTTACTCAGACTACAGCAGATGTGTGATGTACGTGGGTGGTGGTCTGGGGATATCACACATTGGCTGACAGTCCTCACAATATCTTTCATTCTCATCTAGGCATCAAGTTTTTCTGCAGAGGTTAGGAGAAGCTGTGATTTAAAGCTATTTATGGGCTAAAAAGCTCAAAAAAAGCACCCATAAAACCCTTGTCATTTTGCAGGGGAATATATTCCTTGCTTCTCACTTTAATAAAATTATGAAGAAGTAATCATGTATGTCCTACTGCATTATCTTGCTAAGCATTCTCAGGGCAAGGCTGCTGATCCTAAGAGCCAAACTACCATCTTTTGCAATGTTTGGGAGAATTAGGAGTTCTGAGAGAAGACATTTTGAGTGCTGACCTTGCCAAAAGCAGAGAAATTCAGAGTGCACAAAGTAGGAGAGTACATGGCAGATGAAAAATGAGTTTTTCTGGAAAAGAGTAACGAAAGAAAGCAAAAGAAAAAGCCCTCTGCAGTGAAATTATCAGCCAGATGCTTATTGCAAAATAAGAAGATAATTCTGAGAAAGTCTGAAATTGATAACAGAATAAAAACACTAAAAATACATTGAGAAGAAAAGTTACTTACTAATGACTTGAGTGAGATCAGAACTAGACCAAGACTGCACTCTTATGAAAATGGAAATTCCCACCTGTTTTCCTGATACATAAGTTCTTCTGCAGAGAAAAAATAGGATTAAAATTAGCCCTTCAGCTAGTGTTGTTTAAAAAAAAAAAAAAAAAGTCATCAGATACAGTGCTCTGAAATAGCTGTTAAGTGAGTACCTACTTTAGTCTGAGCAGATAGTAAGTTTAAATATAGGTCAATGAAGCTGATTTTAATACTGCAGATATTCAATTGATATTTATAAACTAGATAACTTTAAATTTGTGTAATACTACAACATGTTATGAACATAATAATATATACATTAATATTATCACCATAAAATTTACATTAATCTACCATATTATAACAACATGAAAACATTAAATATTTTGTCTCTCTAATACTGTTTTTATTTCCAACACCTTTAACATTGTGCTCCTTTTTCATTTTCATCTCTTTAAGAATAGGAAAAAGAAAAGCAGGCAACAAAGATAGTAATGCTGTGTGCAGCAAGTGAAAAAAGGTTTTAATAACATAAATACCACTTTGAGGTATAAGTATACTTATGTATATAAAGTCTACTTTATAAATAACTGAAGTGAGATGACTTAATCTTTGCACACTGAGCTGATGTAATATCTCCTTAAGGGGTATAGGACAGACATATATTTGGACCTATTTTATCTTTGCATAGGGATAGAAGTACTGAATATATAAATATGCTCAGAAGTACTTACACCTATGAGAGTACAGGACAATTATGAATATTTATAATTCTGAACTGTGAAGAGTTGGAGTTGTATTAATTTGTGTTGCCATTGATAGCTTTAGATTTACCTATTAATGTTCTTATAAATCTCATTAATAGAGATCCCCTTAGCAATATGCTTTTACTCATTCTGCAGCTGTAGCAATACAAAACATTAAGGTGTTTTGAGACAATTTTCAGCTAGTGTCCCTGCATCTAGCAAGACATATTTATTGCAGCATTGTGTTTTATGTCTTTATTAATGGAGTATTAGCATTGTTATTACCCTCAGAAGAGAATTTCTATACACACAGAATACCCAATAATGAAGAAAGAATTTATTTACTGGTCCTTGTTAAGGTAAGAAACATATTTGTCATGACTTGACAGAAGAAACACTTTCTTACTTAAAGATCACAGCCTTTGTGTCGAATCGGATAAACATTAATATCAAGTTTACTGTCAGTGTCATCTTTCTGGTAACTCCAAAATTTGTAGCTAGTTTAGACTATAATATTTTGTTACTAAAATTTAGTTTGGCTGCTGGGCTACTGGAGCTTCCACCTCAGCACGAGGTGGCAGCTAGGTTCTGTGTTTGGAAAAAAGAGCTCACTGATCACCTCCCTGCTTGTTAGGTTACTGTTTCCAAAAGAAACTGTGCAGATACCCATCCATCTCTGTCAGACCCACCCATTTTCCTGAGTCAAATGGAATGATAGACCCACGACAACATCTCTGTGCTCTGTTAAATGGCTTCCTCATAAAAGGAAATATGATGGGTCAGTTCACAAGGAGTTAAAGGGTTCTAGTTAAGATAAAGACAGATACAACATTCACCATGACTATGAAATTGTATTTTTTCAAACAGCAGGTAGACAATTCTGGGACTGCAGTGTTTAAAAAAATTTAGATAAACTTCCTGAAATTCACCACGGTAAAATTAATATATCTTTCATACGCTTGGTTGCAAATAAGAGACATGCCCCTAAGCAGCTTATAGCAGTATCAAATAAAATCAGGTTACGGCAAGATACCTAAGTTTCATCATACTGCATCTTACAGATGCAATTTATATCAGAACCAAAGCCATATTTCCAAAGGCTATGGATTTTTACATCAAAGGCTTGATTCTTGGCAGAAACAACTGGCCATTTAGAGGAATAATGCTACAAATGCAGAAATACTAGTTAGTTATGTTCAGAGAAAGAAAGTAGGTTAATGACAGTAAAAGCTGCCAAAAGCTTGACAAACACCGTGCTCTTCCAAGACCAATCACACCATTTTTAGCCACTCAGATAGTCCTTGAAAAGTTTTCTTTAGACCCTTATGAGCCATTAGAAAATTCATTGACTGATTGTAATGTGAGCTTCATATAACACGTACACACACAGAATCACAGAATAACAGTGGTTGAGGTTGGAAGGGACTTCTGCAGGTCACCTGGTCCAAACCCCCTGCTCGAGCAGAGCCAGCTAGAGCCAGTTGCCCAGGACCACATCCAGGCAGCTATTGAATATCTCCAAGGAGGTAGGTTTCATAACCTTTCTGGGCAACCTGTGCCAGTGCTCAGTCACCCTCACAGTGAAAAAGTGTTTCCTGACGTTCAGGAGGAACCTCCTATGTTTCAGTGTGTGCCCATTGCCTCTGGTCCTGTCACTGGGCACCACTGAAAAAAGTCTAACTCTGTCTTCTCTGCGCCCTCCCTGCAGGTGTTTATATACATTGATGAGAACCCCCTGAGCAATCTCTTCTCCAGGCTGAACAGTCCCAGCTCTCTCAGCCTTTCCTTGTAGGAGAGGTGCTCTAGTCCCTTAATCACCTTCGTGGTCCTTCATTGGACTCTGTTCGGTATGTCCCTGTGTCTCTTGAACTGCAGAGTCCAGAACTGGACAGAGTTCAGTCCAGGTGTACCCTCACCAGCACTGAGCAGAGAGGAAGGATCACCTCCCTTGACCTGCTGGCAATGCTTTTCTTAATGCAGCCCAGGATACCATTAGCCACCTTTGCTGCAAGGGAACATTGTCGGCTCGTGTTCCACTTGGTGCCCACCAGAACCCCCAAGCCCTTTTCTACAAAGCTGCTTTCCAGCAGCGGCAACTCACTGTATTCATAATAATAAGACCAAGAAGGAAATTACTATAGAAAAAGAAGTAAAGAAGCAAATAACTGCTACCTATAACCGTTATTCTGTATTCACATACAGCCAACAGGGTCTAAGACCCATATTCAAATTTATGAAATCAAGGGAGCCTACATATGTGTCTAAAATGATATCTAGCCCAACTAGTTTTAGGTACATATTTGTTCCAGAAAGAGTCTATGTCCAGAAAGAATCAAAGCTTGTCCCCATGATGGGATAGATCAATTTCAAAATTGGGACATCATTTTGTAGCTATCTTCTTGCCTTGGGAGTCTCCACCTCGGTGATAAGCAGAGGGTCTTTGAGTCTAATCCAGGTGAATGGGGTTCACAGAGGTCTGAAAGCTGAATTGTCTTTTCCTGACAGGAGGAAATGCCACGAGGAAAGGTGATCACTGAGCAAGCAGAGATAAGGACTTTAAACATAAATGTTTCTCATGCCCACACACCAGCAAGTGGAAAGTTACATGTAAAGGAGTTCGGGAACCTGCCAGGTTGGATGGGAGGATGCCCATATTTTTGAAGATGTCAGCAGACATCTGCAGCTGCAGGGCACAGGCCCTACCAGAGACACCTGCTGAGCATGTGATTCTGTACAAACTACATGGTATCATGTCCAAACCCATCAGTCCTGCTGCTCAGAAGGTTTAATTAGCATTAGTGCAATGATGCACTGATGGGGGTCTACACTGTTTCCAGATGCAGTCCTAGTTTAATCATGTAATCTTGGGTGTGACTGGACCAGGCTCCACTGTGAAATGCAGGTATGCTCCAAGCCCCTACAGATGCTTTCTAACTAAGTCTATTGGATATTGAGTCAGGTATGATCAGTAGCTCAATGAACTTCTCAGTTTGAGACATGAAAGCTGAAAGATATCTCTAAATCAGAAACCAAAGCCAATGTTTTGGAATAATTAAAAGGACTACAATGAGACAGGATGATAAAGGCCACGAGTGCTCAGGAATTCATCTCATAGCTTACCATGCCTATACCACTGTTACTGTAGCAGTAATACAGAAATGTGTCAGTAAGATGAAAAATTATGAAGTATCCAGCAATGAAAGGTGCCCTTAGTCTCCATTGATAAAGCTATAAATTGTAATTTCCCAAGTAGCTAATCTGTTATTACCAATCACTCTTTCGATTACCTGGGTGATTAGGGTGTTTAACTTTGGAACTGAATGCGAGAGAAAAATTAATACGGATCTGTACACAAATTCCTATTCAGATTCTTATAAAACTGCCATGCCAACTGTTAAAACAGCTCACAACAAATTATCACTAAATTCACAGTAAACCACAATAGATATATAGTTCTCTTCCTACTTCCCACAGGCAGCTGGGGACACAATCAGGTTTTTTTCTCTTCTCTCCCTTGCTATTTCTTCTATTTTCTTTCTCGTTTTGCCTTCGTCTCTTCTTCCTGGGTATTTTTAGCAGCAGCTTTGGAAAAGTGAATTTGAAAAAGTGAGCCTTACACTTTGTTCTGAAGGCAGTGAGATTTGTGGTCTTTCTTATTTCCTCCAATAATGAGATCCAAACAGCTTGCCTTGGTGCCAAGGAAGCCCCATCTCCAGCTCCCACAAGCTTCACCCTTGAGGCTGACAAGCTCATAGTTTCTGAAGGAACATGGTTGTCAAAGGATGTCATCAATACAAAGAGAGAGGTCCTTTCAGGGAAATCTTGAGTTGTGTTCATCAGTGGTCTTGAAGATTAGTAATTGGACCTTGAGTTTGATCCAACGTATTTATGATCTCATAAGAAATTTATTAAATACATTAGTTCATTAATTTTGTAGTTTCTTTCAGCTAAAATCTGAAAATGGGGTTATAGAACTGAGGAAGAAGAAACCTAGTGACTCCTCTGAGTATGCTTAACTCATTGGAGCATTATTTAGTTTCTACCTTCTCTTCATTCCACGCACCCCTTGTTCACCAGCTGTTAGGTAACTGATGATTTCTCTATGGTCAAACAGGAAAGAGATAGGTATGGATCTTCTGTTTTCCATTTCACATCTGAGGGAACTAACAGGCAAGTCTTGCCATAGGAGCGGGATTTACGTATTGCCCTTCTGCTGTTTGTCCTGCACCTCTGCTGGAGTTACCAGAAGCAGGTATGAGCCAGACTCTCAGCAGCTGTGGCTTACAACTCAGCATATCAAGTTAAACTGAAGTTGAAGGTGGTTTAGACTAACACACCAGATTCCAGCAAGTGCCAGCTGAGGAGTTTGGCACAGATTCACCTCTGCTGCCTCTCCAACAGGGGCAGTAATAGCAGCAGAGGGAAGCAGCAGTCATGCACGCACCAACCACCAGGTCTTATCTGTCAACCCCCTGAGTCAGATACGGTGAGGCAAAATGAATTCATAGCATATAAAACCAGGACTCTTCCCATGCATGTTGAAAGAAGGTTAACTTTTAGCTCAGAGATGACTGATCATTTCTACACAGATTGCCTTCTTTCCCTTAAAGACAGGACCTTTTGTGGCCCACCTACTTACAGCTCTCTAGCCTCCAACAACTGTAACAATTTTTATTCCTCAAAATATTGCCAGCATCCATTGTAAATACTATTATCTTGACTATCAGAGGCTTTTTTATCTCGCTTGATCATATAAAGCCCAGATTCTGAGCTCTCAGCTGCTTCTACCAAGCAGGCCCTTAGTCTGACATTTATCCTTGTGCACTTCGGGGGACATCTTTAATTTCAACCTCCTGTTTCATTTTATCTGCTCTAATAAGTGTGCATGACGTATAGATTGTATTTTATAGTACTGATTGATGGTCTTAACTCTATTTATGGTAAATCTCACAAGACTGGTCACTAAAGTGAATCATTGTTCAAACTTTATGACAATTTTTCATCATCCTTCTCACTGACATGGAAATTAAAAACTGTTGTTCTACCACTTTCTTGTAAAATAAAAGAAGCAATTCCACATGGGGAAATGTAATTCCAATTTATGCCTTCCTTATTTATTTTATCACTTTACTACAAGTGTTTATTTCTTCCTGCTGCTTGGGCCCACAATAGAACTGCTCAGCTGCATTTCCACATGCTCTTCTTATACTTGAAACCCTAACACATAATTTCAAAAGAGTGGATCAACTTATTTAAAAATTCCTTCCATGTTTTCATTTGAAAACATGTCCTTTCCAACCCACGGTGGATAGCCTCCAATGCTTTCACTGACAGCTGCATACAGCCCAGCAGTGAGGCAGTAACCCTGGACAGAAGGGACAGTAATGTGGAGGATCACTGAATTGCCTTACTCCCACACTGGCAAGCAGCAGGAAGCTCTCCAGAACAATGCTGAAGCAGGAAACCTGTCAGATACAATGGGTTTTGCTGACTCACTTGCTGGTACCAGTTCCTTCATGATTTCTTTAATTTGGCCTTTTCCTGTTCCTTTCCGTGGTGCTGTCGGCTTTGCTGTTTCTTGCCCATTTGTCAGCTTTGATCTTTTTAAGAAGTGCAAAGCAATATGTCAGCAATGCCAAAAAAATAATAATAATAAATTCCATCTGATTATAGTTCAACATGAGCTTGTACCAGCTTGACTGTCCTTTACCTTAAGGCTACCTGACAATACCATAAGGCCAAATTCTGAATAAAGTGTAGAGGAGCTTTAGTTCAAAGGCTTTGAGGTGGGGCTGATTAACCTCCCTTGGAATGTCAGGGCAGTCTCCTGCCTCACTGCCCAAGCAGGGATGAGCTAAGGTGGAAGAGGTGACCATATTCCCACTCCACAACTTCAATACACCTCCAGGGATGTGAGTACGGGAGGCAGAGAAGACAGGTGAGAAAAGAGTGTGTGGTGCTAGGCTGGAAGGGCAGTAGAGCCTCATGAGAGTACATTGTATCAGCTTTACCAGCCTGATGATATCTGGCAACAGGAATGCTCTTAATGCCATATTATTCTTCTTTTAAGGCTTGTCTGCAATGGAAGACCTCTATTTAAGGTTGGCAGAACTTAGTGAGAGTTAAAGCCAAAGAAAATCCCAGGAAAACTGGTCTGACGAAGACCTCAAAAGCGGGAATCTAGAATCTAGGTGGATTCTGGGACTGAACTGTGGATTAATTTCCCTCTGCAGGGTTTGTTTATATGGATCTTTTCTGAGTTCACTCAGCCCCCTTTTTTTGTTTGGTTGTAGTTGCTGTTGTTGTTTTACAAAATAGATCATTTTCTTATAACCTCTCCTACTTCCTGGAGTCAGTCATAAAAAATTGCTTACACATAACCCCTGAACTTGAATTTATAGTATCTGTCCTCCAGCTACCCTGGTATGGATTGATGGCCGTGCTGCTTATGTCCAATACACCCCACAGAAACATCTAATGGACTTGGCAGATAGTTTGATGAAAGGAAAAAGGAGGACTGCCTGCCAGTTTCATGTAGATCGATACAACAACATAGGAAGCATTAATGGAAAATGGACAGATTAGTATAATATTTGATAAGATTGAAACTCAGATTTAGTTTACAGAAAAGAAAAAAACCATATTGATAGATTTTAGACTTCCACATTAATGGAGAGAAACATCGACAGTGGTGGAAACTTCTCAGAGCAATTACATTCAAACTGAGGTAAAAATTGAAGAATGTTTTGGAAAGTAGGCACGTGCAAAACTTCTTCAGAAGAGTAAGAACTTTCCTTAATAAACACATAACTATTTTGAAGAAACACTTGGTATCATTGAGGGTAATGTAGCATTCCTCTCTCAGAAAGGTTAGTTTTCTGTTTTTTAAACAAGATGCAAATTTTGACAAGCAGCCAATGAAGTAATAAAAGATATTAAAAGATATGGAAGCTTTCTCTGATTCAAAAGTCACTACAGGATAATTTGAAACACATTGCATGGGGTATATTTCCTGTTTCTCTCCTCTGAAGAACCCTATTGTTTACCTCTGGAAGAAAGTGTACAGTAGCTGGGAAGGTTTCTCAACAGAAGATGTGATATTTATAAAAAAAATAATTTGGGGCACAGGACCTGTTTCTGAAAGAGACACAAATAAAACAATAGTGCCTTATCCTCAAAACAAAGCAACCAGCAGTCATGTCTAGAATGCTGTCTTCCTTCTCATTTAGCGAGCATCAGAACAAACAAGATTTTCTTGTGAAGCCAAAAGTTAGTGACTTCAGAATGGCTCCCTGTTGGCTGAATCCAGAGTGGTCAAGGAGATGCAAGAAGATGGCTTCACAGGTAGCTAACATACATGATTATGTTAGTCAAATCTACCTGACGTCTAACTGTCCCTACCGTAACAACTACTTGTGTGGCTTCTCCTCACTCTGGCTGCATCTGCCCATGTGGTATGTGCACCCCACAGCCATGAAGACTAAGATGCTGAGAGCCCTGCTTCAGTCAACTGTGGAGGACTCTTCTGTAGGAGGAGTTGAATGAAAAAAAGCTCTATTTAGTCATTTTATCTGAATCATCACTGCAAAGTATTGAAGCTCGAGAGCTATACAACAGCTAGTCTAGCCAGGACTGTCTCCATCCCTGGGCCAGAGGAGTCTCTGAGAAGCTGCTAGGAGATGGTATATAGAACACAGTATAAAGGAGACAAAAAGTAATCTCTATAGAAATTATATGCCTTGTAAGAGGATTTCACTTTCCAAAAATAGCAAATCATGATAGAAATGGGATTTTGTTCCAGTAATTATTTAGGATAGGTGCTTGCTAATAGCCCTTTCAGGTCCTCATAGCAGGCATAAACACAGAGAAAAAGACTATCATAATGTCATTCTCTCAAAAGACCTACTACGTAGATATATTTGTTGAAAAGAACATAGTTCCCTTTAAAAGAGAGAATGCAGTCCAGCCTCAATCAGGAGGGAGAGGCTACAGGCTGTATCAACTGGCAAGAGGAAGATGACACCAGAGTCCTCAGGCAAATCCCTCATGCAATGCACCTGGCTGCAGACCAAAAATAATACTAAGTGTTTGTTCAGGAATTGTACATTAGTAAGAGAAACAAGAAGCATGTCAGAACGGAAGTGCCTTGGAAAAACTGATGCTGGAAACCTCATCTAGAGGTTGCGGAAAATCCAGGGCAGGGGGACAGAGTGGGACTGAGAGGGCACCCACTAAACAAGACACACAAGCAGTCACAGAGAAGAGAAAAGGCTCTCACAACCTGTGGAGAGGACAGCCTGGGCATAGGCCAGCTACCCTGTGAACTGAGGAGCTCCAGCAGGGAGAGTTCCCACAGTAAATCCTGTCCTTAAAAAAAAAAAAAAAAGGAAAGGTAGGAGCTGTTGCTGCAGAATACTTATGGCACTGAACTGTAGCAGATTCTGTCACTTCCAAACAAACCCATGAGGAGGATAAAGTGGGCACTGGTCTACCCCACTCTACTAGCATCACTTCGTGTGGCAACCCTCCCATGTCATCTGTGCAGGATAAGTGATTCTGCTTTTTCTTGCTGTTCTACCTAAATTGCATGCAGAATACATCCCTCACCACCCACAGTTTATATAAATTGCAATTCTGCTCCTTTAAAAAGGCTGTGACTCTGCAGAATATTGAAACTGTGACAGATGTGTTGTTTAGAGAAAGGTGAAGTTGAAACAGTTACATGATTCAACCAAGCTTACACAGAAAAGGAGGAAAAGGCAGGAAAAAGAAGGATGAAATGTATAGTTGTTTTTACTAGTAGCACAACTGTCAAGCTCACAATGACCAGTCAGTTCCCTCCTCCCTGTGCCAGCAGACCACAGAGGAATGGGCCCTTTTCCAGCAGAGACATCCAAAGAAGTAGCATCAGGTGGGAAGAGCACAAAATAGAATGGAATAGTCACAATATGTGCATTAAGCAACCATGACAGCATAGTTGTTGGCTTCTGCTGCCCTCCTCAAAATCCTTCAAATGCTGCTGCTCCTGAAAAGTAAGCACTGGTATACCCTGTGTGTCCAAATTCACAAAGAGAAAATGTCAGCATCATCCCTCCTCCTCCTCAAATCATATGATGTTGCAAGCATAGGACACATTGGAGTGACTGAACCTATATGGCATAAAAAAATTTAACACACAAATAATGGCTAGTAAAATCTTCCCTACCAATCCCAAAAGGGAGGGCTGTGCGGGAGGCAGCTATTAAAATGAACTTGGTGATCAAAGTACACGGCAGAACTCTTTGGAAGGAAATTTAATTTTGTAAGTTGCTGTCTTGTAGTAATAATCAAAATGACAGCACTGCTGAGAGTTACTCATTTCCTGCAGACTACCTAATTTGTAATTGTGGTAGCAATACATTTCTAGAACTGCAGTGAAGCATTAACTAGGGGTTTTTTCCCCTTAATTTTCTCAAAGCACAGGATTAGGGATTTCCAGCCCCCCCTTTTCTATTTCTAAACATGCATCTTAATTCAGCAACCAAAACTGGACCCCTCTGCCCTATGCAATTACATTTCCATGACTCAAGTTGGGGTTTTGTGTTTTATCCTGTTGATTAATAGCATTCACATTTAAATGGTCACAACCAGACTTTGAAGTCATTAACACCCCATTAAGATGAATGGGGTAACCTCACACCTTTTGTTTCAGTCTCCTGACTGTGGAACCAACAAAACCACAGCATATTGATTTACAGAGTAAAGGCTACCTTCACAGTCATTGAAGGAAAAAACATGGAGGATTAAATACAGAACAATGCTTCAATATCTGCTGAATAACTCTGGATAATCCACTGTCCTGAAGTTTCAACACCTGGAGAGTCATTGCCACCTTAGTAATAGGGTAATGATACATAAACCACTAATGAGTCTAGCACAGTTTGCACCATGATGCAAATACTTGTCAGCATGAAGTTTCCATTTAACATGTTCTTACAGAAAATAAATAAGTCTTTGCAGCTTCTAACTTCCCTGTAGAGAAAACATCTCCCTGTGTTTAAATATCTGCTGACTCTGGTATCTATTCTTATACATAAAACAGTAATGTAATCCCTATTGTATCTCTCTATTGAGAATGCAGCACTGATACATGAAAATCTAGTTAGAATTAAGTGTGTTGGGGGGGGGGGGTTCTTCACAATGAGTAATTGTAAATAAAACCATATTGTGTCTACAGTAATATGTGCTTTGTCCTAGCTCAGCTACATTAGTCTTGCTCAGCAGAAATGTCATTTACATGGGCTTTTGGAACGATCTTTCTACACTAGGCTAGTTTTGGGTTTTCTGCAGTAACAAAGAAGCTAAACTATGTACTAGACAAAAAGTCAATACTCTTTGACCTGGTAAGCTGTGGAAGCTCTCCCATGATCACATTTAAACCAGAGTGCACTAAAAAGATAGCAACTAAGGAACCGAACAGGAAAAGACACCATCCAAATTCTGTCTTTGAGCCATCTTCGGCTCATGAATTTCCTCATAGGAAAAGGTGCTCCATCACTATTATAGAAGCAGACAAATATTTTTCATTAATTTCTACAATATTCTTTCTCTTTTACTCTAGAAAGTAGGAGGCAGGTACCTTCTATCCCTGTGAGAAGCTACCAAATGGTTTATAAGAGATCATAGGGATCAATGATTTTTCAGTGCACTACTCCACATTTGAATCAGGTAATGAACTGGGACTGTTGATATAGGAAAGAACTGTTCAGATTGAGTCATGGCAACAGATTAATACAGCATTTAATTAATCTGCTTACCATTACTGAGGGACAGTTAGGCATTGTTATTGCTATTCTAGAGAGACACAAAGAGCAGCAGAGAGGCAGTGACTTGCCTGGGGCACCCAGTAAGTAAGTCAGTGGTGAAATGGTAATCAGGACCGGGAAACTCCTATCTCCCTGCTGCCAAGACCAAACTGCCTAATGAACAGCACTCTGGACTGGTTTGCTTTTATAAGGTTGTTCCTTGCTCCAGTGTTGGGGTTTTCTCTCTCCCACAGTTGAGGAAAAACCAAATTAGCTTTAATATTGAACATTTACAATGCAGTGGACAAGCTGGTTGCAAGGAATCTTAATTTTGCTTTCAATAGGAAGAACTTGACCTGTTATACAGTGTCAAAAGCAGAAAGGTGGTTCTGATTTCCTTAGCAGTGGTCAAGTAACCATCCTTAGGTGAAATATCTGACCTTCAGCCTGGTAGTTAATCACTTGGGAACTGGAAATTGCATTATTCCCTGGTAAAGCAGGAGGTTTCCTCGTATTGTCCCTTAAATACCTCCACAGTGTTTTGTTCCAAATCAGTAAAAAAACCTTCAACACTGACTGCTACTTTAAAACTATCATCGTTAAAAATACTCTGGTAATTTTCTGAAAATGTTGGTCAGAGAAAGCAATCTGGTTAAACTTAGTTAAAGTTTGCTGCTCTGGAGTTCAGTTTGTTCTGGATGGAATTAAGTTTGTGTGAGTCAGATAGTTTTTATGATTTGGGTTTGTTGTGGGGGTTTTTTTCATTGCTATCAGTCATACAGACATCCTACCAGAAGTGTATTTCAGGAGAGCAAAGATTTAAACATCATTACTTACCCTTCACATTAGGTTTAAGTGGGGACAATATGAAACCAGAAGTTCCTATATACTGTCTGATTTTAAACTTTTTTCCTCCATGAAACATGAAGAGAATCAATATTTCACAGTAAGTCTGTATAAAACATAAACAGGCTACAAGCTATGTGAAGTATGGCTACATTTGGGCTAGAGTTTTGACATTATTTGGATAAAGAAATCTGGAGCTTTTCATCTTGATTATAAAACCCTAAGGAATGCCCTGGGTGTTTCACCACATGCTAGGAGAGATGATGGGAGAAAACTGGCAGAAGTTATCTCTTCCCACCCAGTTTAACTGATTCAGACAGGGCAATTTTGTTGGAAGAGTCTGCTGGCAATCAATATGTCTCAGCTTGCTCCTATATGCCTTGCTGAGAGAGAGCGAGCTGTTGGAAGAGAATCAAGACATGAAACTTTTTCTACTCTAGTTTAAAGCTTATGAAAGCAAATGATCTCCAGGGCACTAATCCTTTCACCTTGGTAAACATGCAACGAATCTAAACGAAAGAAAAACAGGAGGACTCCTCCCTCCTCCTCCTCCTCCTCCTTCTGCAGCAGCAGTCTTACAGGCTGCACAGTGGTATCTGCCTTGACAGTCCACTGCAGCCATCCTGTAAAGATCAAATCTGTATTTAAAAAAAAAAAAAAATTTAAGAGAACAAAGAGAAAGGAAGAATATATTCCCTGCCCACATTTCAGCTTATGTTTTCAAACAAAAAGCCAGTCCCTTGCCCTACATGAACAAGTACAGGTTTGACGAAGGTGAATCAGTTCTGGCAGCGTCTTTGTTACTGCTAATGACAGACCCCCATTCTCCTGATCTGCCTGTCTGTCTTGGCACCAACTCCGGAAGTAAGTAGAACAGCCTGCCTTTGAAAAACAAACAATTAGAGATGTTACTTGTTCCTAGAGAGTTATTTAGCAGTGTTTACCTATTGACCAAATATTTTTCTACATTACATAAATAAACCTAGCTTACTGAGCTCAGAAGGCAATAAACACAATCAAGATTTTTACTTGAGGCATTCGTTTATTTACTTAATAATATTATAATGGATTGTCAGTAATTTAATCTGGCAACTCAAATAAAAGTATACCCCTCTGGAAATATAGGATCAGGTCAAAAAAAGAAGACTTTTTCTTTGTTCCCTTAAGGAACAAACAGTGTCCCTAAAAATAGTATTTTGTGTATATCCTCCTAAGGTTAAAGTGAAGAAAAAGAGCAGTGAAATTTACAAAAGCTCCAGCCAAGTTATTATACTTGGACTTTAATCAATAACACTGTACCTTTCTTCACTGGAGGTTTATCAGTTAGCAAATGATCCCTGCCTGTTTAAGAAACACTTTTCTAAGAGCTGCCGGTCCACTCTGCCCTGGCTTTTTCTAAACCCATTAATTTCTTAGGGAAGATGATACAGTATCGGCTGTTTGCTGGCTAAATAATATAGACCAAGAAGACCAATGCTCTGGCTTAATTCACCATGGGCTGACTGTGATTAGAGGAGACTGAAGATCAGGCCCAAAAGTTCAGCACCACATGAATAGGAGATGAAATGGAGGGAGTCAGGTTAGCTTGAAAAAGAATAAGTCATTGTCCAATATTTTACATGATAGCTGATCTATCACATTTTTCTTCTAGGTATTAGTTAGCGATGGACCATTGGCTGTCATGGCTTAAGACAAATTTCTCTATGCTCTAGCATTTTCCTTAAAAAAACCATATCTCTGAGGGGGAGAGAAATATTCCAAACCTGTTATAACTATATTTATCTGGTTCATACTAAACCAGGTAGGTCGTTACACTGACACAGCAGGCCAAATACAGCAAAATCTGCCTAATGTGTGGTAGGAAGCACTGCTGTGCACCAGATGTATCCGGGTGAAAAGCTATCCTCCTAACGTTCTGTTGACGGGGAACCTGTGAGGGAGCAGTAGTAGTTTTTGGTCTTCTGTCCCAAGGCTCTGGTTAAGAGCATTTTTAGATGCTCTCTCATGCTTCCCTTGCACCGGTCAATCCAATACAAGGATTTCATTATCTGACTGCCATGGGACTATGGCATGTAATACAAATAATGAAGAACAAACAAATGGACGCATGGATAACCTTCCTCAGTCCCTACATATCTCACTTCTCACCCAGGCTGCAGTTAGATTTGCCTGCCTCATATTGCTCTCTCAGTGCCACTTCCATGACTCATGTTTTACTCCAGAGTTTCAGCAGAGCATAGCCTGCTTTTTGAGAAATGCACATGCATTTTTCCGTTTAGATATTTAAAAAGTTAAAATTAGCTGGTGGAGAAAGTCAGTAGGAAGTTCTCTCTCATCTGAACTCCGTAACGTGGGGTAAAGGCTAGGAGCACGAATGACATTCTCCATTCATTTGCAATGCATATTTGGGTAGCTGGCACAGGTCAGTATTCAGTAGGGAAAACGTATATAGGGAGGAGATCAGTCATATAGTTGCAGAACACAGGCGCTAGGACTCTTCCCACAAGCAATCTTTCAGGAGCCCAAGTGAACAAGGCCCATAGCACAATCCCAGCCTCCATAGCATGCCCTGAATTTCTTCTTCTGTAAGCCTTAATGCAGCACAGCCATGCAAACCCTGTTGTTCCTTCACTTACATTAAAAACAAACTAGCTACAGTTAAGAAGACTACTTTCTGGGCAAAATAAAAACAAGCCACTGGTAGCTCTTACAACTAGTCACTCTATTTCAATGTGTACTTGAAAATATTTTCCTTGCTATTCAGGGCTATGAAACCCCAGCAAAGCTACTCTACATTCACTTGTAAAGCCTGTGTACACACAAAGAGCCTGAGATTCCCTCCATGTAGTCTGAAATCTTGGAATGGTGCTTGATGCAATCTGCATGCTGTAATACCAAAGCATGCTTGGACTAGCTGAGAGAGGCAATTAGAGTTTCCTCACTTTGTTTCTTCATCAGGCACTTTACAGGAATTTAGCTTTTTTTTTTTCCTTTGTTTTTTTTTCCTACAGAATGAAAGTGTGAAATGCTTTCACTTCACAAATGCTGACTAATTCCAGAAGCCATTCACAAGAGTCATCCAATTACCTGGTTTTGAGAAAAAATCAAAGAATGAGTTCTGAAACACGCAGAAATTTGTCTACAACTCATTGATAGGAAAATATTCTATGACATTACTATTATGATAATACTAGTATTACAGTAGACAGAAGGGACTCCACCCATGATCTTACTTCAGGGAATGGCACTAACACATAATTCTTTCAGTGTTACAGTGACTAGTTGTAATGGTTAACCAAATGGTTTTATTTGTCTCATTGTATTTGGAGGAAGAAAAAGGGGAAAAAAATGTTCAAAGAGTGAGCTGCATGAAAATGCATGTTTCTTTTATGTTAAAGATTTAACTATTTAGATACAGCTGCATTTAGATAATCAAATTTTCATCTATTATAAGATAAGAAGTTAGGAACTTTCACACAAAAAAATAGAAAAGTGGTCTATCTAACCCAATATTCTGTCTCCAGCAGTGGTCAACATCAGAAACTTTAGAGGCAGGCAACTGTCAGATTATCTGCACCATGACAGAGTATCTTCTTCACTTCCTCCTGGCAATCAAGATTGTATTCTAATCTTGATACTCAGAGATAAACTTTGAAGTATAAGATTTTCTGTTAATATTAAGTACCTGGCTTTTGAATTGTACTTTATATCCATATGAAATTAGCTGTTTAATCCCAAATTGTCTCTGAATTCTGGGTCTCAACAATATCCTGTGGTAATGAGAACTAACTCTGCAAGACAGAAAAAAGTGTTTCTTTTTCTGTGTTGAATTTGCCATCCTTGGGGGACATTGAGTGGTTCCTTTGTCTTGTACCTTGATCAGGCCCTTTCAGACTTGACAACTTCCCCTCTCATTTTACCCAAAGATTTCAGTGTCTGAATCAAATGACAGACTTAGTAGTATGGATAATGCTCAGGAGCCTAGTGAACTTCAAGAACGAAAAAGAAAAACAGGAGTAACATTGCTACTTACGGCATCACAAACAGGAGTTGAAAGACAACACAGCTAAGATGATACTAAATAGTGAAGAATGAAACAAAGCAAAAGTGCAGGCAAAGCAAGTTGTTTAGGCAGCATATCACCATCAGAGGCAAGATAACCCCAGTAAAGGCACAGGCTCTTGCCTGCTTCACTTGTGCTGAGAGAGGGGGTTAGGCATGAGAGGAAATGCAAGAGTTGTCCCTCAGCCTGGATTGCTACAACTCTACTTGAGTCAGCATGCAAGGCACCATCTATATCAAAGCCAGATGGTTCTCCACCAGTGGACTCCAGGACTGCATGTTCTTCTATCAGAGACTGATCCTTACACATTGTACCTTTCCAGCGTTCTATTTTGCCAACATCCCAGCAAACCTAGACTAACTTCTGCTTGTCAGCATTCCCATATCAATACTCCATGGGAGAGTTGTAGTGATGGATTACACAGCCTACTCTAAATATATTGTTATGATTTCATTTTTGCACAGAAATACAAAAACCCTCTTAAGTATTAGAAACATGATTTATATAAAAAGAAAGGTAATGGCTAGCCTAGAAGACTTATTATTTTTCTAATTTGCATTGAAAGCAACAGTCAAGCTTTCAGTACATTACTCTTCCCCCAGTACTGACTACAATTTGAGCTAGTGTTCATCAATGCTTCTAAATTACTGGGAAGACTGTAGCTAATCATCCATTTCCTTATGTTTTCCAGCAGCCATGCCAAGATCATAAGTTGAAATAAGTCACTTAAAACTACAAAGCATGCTGCAACTAGTGGAAATTTTTCAGCAATGCGAGTTTAATTATCAGCTAAGAGATTGCAGTATGGAGTATATGCCAAAAGGAACCTTACATTGGAGTGCAACTGATGATGTGATGAAGGACAGCTGACAAATCGTCTCTGAGGAAAAATTTCTCTTCTACTGAAGTCAATTAGAGCATGGGAAGGCATTTGGAGAATTCATTTCTTGCTCAGTCCAGTTTTCTCTATGCAGTCGCAAAACTAAAGTTCACACTGTAGTTTTGAAACCCAAAAACTGCAGACCAGGCTCTAAGGGTGGGGTACATTGGTCTTTTCTGGACCCCTTATGTAACTTTTGGGTGTGCCAGGAATGGTTTTAGGCATGACTGCCCCCCACAGGTCAGTGCTACTGCTGTCTGAAGAGACAACACAGCAATCAGGAAGAGAGACTAGTAAGGGGCATTTGCCCGTAAAATCCCCGTAACAATACAATGTGCCCAAACTCACCTTAAACAGAAAGCCCAAATCTCCAACTGTCTCAAACTGTGTTGTAGCCATGATCCAGAAGTGACTTCCCCCACACTCTAATAAAAAATATCTCAAATTCTGAACACAGTGTGGGAGCAAAGGCACAGCTCCCAGCACACCTCCGCTGTGCCTGTTGGAGGCTCTGGCTGCTGACCCAGACACTCATACAGCTTGCTGCAACTCCACAACCATGGGTCCAGCAGCAGGTCAGCATATATGCCTGTTTACCCCAGGACTCTCTGCTCCACCAGCCTGCACAAATCTTTGCTCAGTGTGAAAGGTTGCTTACAGATGGTTGCTCACCCAGAGCGGGTGTCACTCACAGGCAATGTCGTCCACTGTGTGTGGGAGGGCTTGTGCATCTCTTCTGAACATACGCCCATCCTCTGGCAGCACGCCTTCTGTCCAGCATGGAGGAGACATCTTGCAGGCTGCTCTCTCAGCAAGGCTATCCCACCTCTGCTCGCCTTCTGACCAGGAAGGGCACATGGGGAATAGGAGAAAACCTTCTTATGATGGCATGTTGTGAAGGGCTACACAACCAACATTTTCCAAAAAAATGAGAGGTTAAAACTTAAATTCCCATAATTGTATTTTGAAATGAGACATGTAGCTGGGTAAAAATAGTCACAATATTTAGATTTTTAATGGTGTAGATAGAGGTGGGCTGAGATTTTTCAAATGCATATGGGTATGCAGTTTCCCTTGATATCACATGGATATAAGCAGCAGGGTGCTACTGAAAATCCTACTACCTGTCTGTCTGCATGTTTAGCCACTAAGAACCTTTAAATTCTGTTTCTTAAGAACTGAGGCTAAAATCCTAGCTCTGTTTGAATCTGTGACAAATTCCCATTGACTTCCACAGTCCCAGGATTTCATCTTCAATCTGTATTCAAACATCTAAATAAGTAGCCTGGTTTTTTTTCAGTATTTAAACAGCTGTCCCTAACAGCTCTATATTTAGGTAAATATGGGTCCTGGAGCCAAAGTGTAAACTTTGAAGTTTAGCATCGGACACATATTTTTAGAAATCTTGCCTGTAATCGTACATGTAATCCTTTTCATCACATTACTAATTTTAAAGATATAGAATACCCAAATGTAGACTACCATCTTTTTAAAATTAAAATAGGCTCAAGATGCCATGTGTTCTACTCCTGGATATGCTATTCTTTTGCAGGATAACATGATAGAAACAAATACGTGCTGCAGCAAAACTGCATCTGCAGAGCCTTTTAAAGGTCCATTTTAGAGAGTTGCAAATTTGATCTGACACCAGTGTAGGATGTAGAGGGATGAAAAATAACATGTCTGAGTATGCAAGTGTAAGAAACTTATCACCGGAATGGCCTAAGGGTTACAGGCCAGATTTGAAAACACATTGGCAATATTGTACCTAAATCTGGGGCAGCACAGGACAAGCTGGTTTTGTAGCTCACATCACTTCTTTACTAAGACAGTAAAACACTCCCACAATTAAAAAAAAAAAAAAGAAAAGAAAAGAAAAAAAGAATGATGGAACACTTGAAACAATCAAGCTACTCCAGTAAATGGATACTGACATTTGTAAATTAATATTTTTTTTAATAATTGATTTTTAAAATTGCTCTTGGTCTGAGACCTCCGTTGCAGTTTCTGTCCAGATCAATTTTTACAGCTGAAATAATTTCTGAACTATAGAGCTTCTAACAGGACCAGTGGCAGATCCTAAACAGTAGCCCTATGATCAGGTTCTACTACAAAGGAAGTATGAACCCCCTAGGATTACTGCATTTCCCTTTGTTTGTTTACAGTCATATACAAAACAAAACCAAAAAAAAACCACTAAAGATAAATTCATTACTGTTGCTTTCCTCCTGCAGAGCATTAATAGGTTTTAGAAATTAAATTCTTTTATTAATTTGATTAAGTCAAAGGAAAATCCAAGGTTCCCATGAATAATTCAGATTAATATCATATCTTCAAAAGTCATATGTAAAACATTGTTATACCTCAAAAGTCCCTCACAGTCTAATGTACATTTAATTTTCAATAATGTTGATTTATAGTTTTATAAAGCAAACTAATAAATATAATAAATTACCCCTATATTTCCTGATCTCAGTCACTATAAAATAACTGCTGTAGTTTTACATTTTCAGTGTGAAATATTAAATACATAAATCAAAACAAGATTATTTTTCATCTGGAGCTGGAAACTGGTTTCTGAAACTGACAAATTCATTTTAGCTAAAATGAATGTTTCAGGAAAGAGATCTTTACTGAGTCCATAACAGCTCTAAAAGAAACAAGAATTTTGCATTCTAATATCCTGCTTTTGTTGGCTTCCCTGTGACAGGTGTTGAATCTTGCAAATACAATGGCTAGAAGCAGTTCCAAGTTTCTCAAAAGCATCGTCTTGTTCTCTTTGCCAGTATTCTCCTCACTCTCTTTGCCTGCTCAAAGATCATTCTCTTCATGGTACACAGACACATTGCCGCTAGGCTGACATTATTCTTAGCTGAAATTTTTGGTAGGAAGTGTTCATATACACAAATATATTTATGTATATATGTAGGTAAGTATGTAATCATCCCTAAAAATAATTGTTCATCAAGAAGACCATTAGGCAACAATAAGAACTATTCAAGTGAGATGCAGAGTTTCTAATGTGTAAAAGCAGATTCAGTTGTTTTTACATATTTGTTGTCTCAACCAGAAGCTGCATTGAGAGCTAGAAATACTGTTTTGCATCCTTGATTAAAAAGAATAAATCTAGTTATACGGAATCATTATAACATTTAAATGCCTTTCAGTTCTTAGAGCGCTTAAACATTCAACCACAAGAAGCTTTCAAAAGGAGTGATGATACATGAATATTAAAGAATTTCAGGGTGTATGAGTGAATAGGCAGGGAAGAAAAATAGAGTCTACCTGAGACTGGAGAGTAGACAATGCTGGAACTCAGAACCACACCATCACCTAAATGCTGTCCCCAGGGGCTTGCTTGAAACTTGGGACAGATCAAATCTTGGCAGCTTTTTTTGTGTGGAATTCTGTTTCAGGTCTACACACATTGGTTTTTTCTTATTTGCATTTTAAGACAGTTTTATGTTTAGTAATAATACAGTAAAAGTAGATCTTGGCAACATTGTATGGAAGAAGCCAATCAAATAACACCGTTTGGACCTACGTGCTTACCTTTCCTTCCAAAGAGATAACACTGAATTTTCCTTGTCCAATATATTCGAGAAGTATTTGAATGAACACAAGGAATAAAAGTTCGTAAAAGAAAGTCTCTGGCATGGGGCAGTTAGACGTTTTATCTTGGACTGTTTGTTGGGGGTTTTGTTACTTCAGCCTGATTTCTTTAATTTTAAGAACCAAGGAAAAAAAATCTGAAGCTTATCTAACCTGTTGTGGAGATGTATATCACATCCATGCGATAAGTTCATGAGGGGCTATCCCATAGCTGACCATTACCATGGCGTAGCTGCTTGGATAAGCTAGTTAATAGCTTACTGCAGGATAACAGTACATGCAGAGGAGAAGTTTTTCCAGTATGTTTTTGAATTTTCATTTACCACTGCTAAGAAGATAGTGCTAGAAAAAAATTTGTGAGTAGAAAAGAAAATAAAATTTTGCTGTTGAGTTTGCTACTTGAGGAAACACTACTACTGGCATTAACATAAATGTTTCTTCACAGTAACATTACTTTTGTTATTGCAGTTTACTTCTTCAGCCTTTATTTTCTAGGTGTGTTTCAACAGTTTTGCTGCTAGCTGCATTCAAATTCTCAAGTTAGTGTTTCTCTTCACAATTGCAAATAGATCTTACAGGAAATTAACTTATACAGCATTTTAGTATTGGGAGTGCAGGTTATTCTCTTCCAGTTTGAATCATTGGGAGACAGAGGCAACTGGATGTCACAAATTAAGGAAACTCAGACAGCCAGGAACTTCATTAGTGGTACCTGTAATTCTCTGTGTTGATTTAGAGCCAAATCTCAAGATCTTTATGTGGCTCTCATTAAGACAAAAATCCACTCAGGTAACGATGAATTTTATTTGCTCAAGACCTAGGGAAGTGTTTCAATTTGGCATGTTGTGGTTTCAGTCCTTCAGCCAAACCTTTACAGTCTGAAAAGGCAATGAATCTTGATACCATCCAGCTATTTTCAGACTAGTTTGATTTGACAAGAGAGGTGGTATGGAATCTGGACTAAAACATAAAGAGCAATATGTAATATATACTGACGACTGAGAAGTCTCTTTGTACATAAATATTCCACCACAAAGCTATTTTTAAATTTTTTATTCTTCTGGAATCAAAGTGTTCAGTAAACCATGAGTAGCTTGCCTGCAGAAAATATTAAATGAACAACTATGGAAAACTATAACCAAATAGAGAAAAAAAAATGGATGCTGGCTATTAACTCTGGAAAGTCCATCTTAAGATAATATGAAAAGACACAGCCATTAACTTCAGTTATGCAGTCTTGGAGTCTTGCTGGATGCTTCAAGGGAGTCAGTGATACCGCAGTGGCTGAAAAAAGCCAAGCATTCATTGCCAGGTAAGGCAGAGATGAAGCACGTAAATGATCCAAGAATCCAGTCTCTCACTCTCTTGGGTTTCTCTGTGTGCCATAAACTGTGTCCTTTGCCTGTCATTTCCCAGTGGCCCAGCCCTAGAGGAAACATGACATTTTCTTTCCATTTTCTTTTACAGAAAAAGAAAATCTACCACTACTAGTCAGCAGTTACCTGATAAAAGCAGAAGGAAGACAATGACTTAGAGGATAAAGGAAATGCATTGACAAAGAATCACATAGATTTCTAACACCTCTGTTATCCTAAAATAAGTTGTGTAGTTGTTTGCTTCTAAATTCCCCTGGGAGTTCTAGTTCAATTTAACCTTTATAAAATTTATCAGATCAGCAATTGTATGAGAGGACTTTTAAAAGTGCATTGAACACAGTAATTTATACGTATAGTTAAGCAACAGTCCTTGTTTTGTTCACCTCTAACCATTTGCAGTTTAATATTGTATGACTGCAGTGCACTGTGTGATTAGAAAAGTATGTATATAGTATGCATATACAGACTCATCATAAGCAACCACAATAAAAAAATCATATTGCAACACGCTGTCTCATCCAAATTTTTTAGAAACTCAAAGAGGTTGTCAAATTTTATTTTTCTTTCTTTTGTGTGGGTTTCAACTGCTATCTTCTGCTGACTTTAAAGAAGCAAAGGAAAACTGAACAGCAATTGTCTTCTGCACATATAAACAGTTATTTAGGTATCAGATGTCCACAATGTAATTAACTTTATCAGGTTTAAGTTCAACAGTATGTGTTGTTTTTAAAAATCACTGTACTCCTGTAACTGTCACTCAAAATGATTTCCTGCATATTTGTCAGTTTTTACTTTCCAACTTAATGGCTATACTTTCATATATTTAAATTACTGAGTTCTTACCAGCCCTCATAGTTAACTTTCAGTTTTTATGTCCTCCTGTTGTTTTGAAAAGTGCTTTCAAAGTAGAATGAAACTGTCAAAGAAAGAACAACACTAAGTACACATTAAACAATTAATATCTGTCAAGGTCACAAAACTCTGAGTCAAATTTAGTTTCTATCAAGCCCAAGAGACGATGCTTTACAAATAGGTGAGGTGGAGATCAGATGTAAAGAACTTAAAGAAAACAGAAAAATTAACATGCTGCGGCTTTGGAACATGCAGAATTCCTGTAGGAATTTTTCTGCTGCAGCACGTCTATATTGAAGTACTTATAGTGAGAAAAAGACTAATGGATTATATTGGAAAGAAAAGTTATGATAAATTGAAAGTGAGGAAGTGAAAAAAGATAAGGACAGTGGGTTAAGAGCAGCATATGAGGAGCTGTAAATTAGGAGCTCATCACTTATCTAGAGAAAGAGAAGAGAAAACTGAAGCTGATTTCAGAATCATTTCATGAGGGGAGAAATCCCAATGGAGCAGCTCCAGAAGGTGTACCCTCTCTCAGAGCAGGCTGCCAACCCCAAACTCTCTGAAAGCCTTAACCCACCATGCAGAGGGTATTCTGTGTCTCTCACAATGGCCGTATCTTGTTAGGCATGTTAGTCATAAAGCTAATAACTTCGTTCAACTGGCAGGGATCAACCTGGTGTGGTTTACAGAAAGGCAGGTGCAACTCAATTGTAAGGAAGAAGGAGCCATTGCATCATGTGGCACCATTGACAAGTCGCTTTGGTGGAAGGTGACCAAAACCCTTTTACTCTCATGCATGTATATTTTATATATGTGACAGAGAGAGAGAGAGACAGATAACACCAAGAAATCTATTACTAACATAAAAACACCCGGGAAGAAAATCTTTCCTGAAGTGGCCATTTCACATGTTTCTGTGATTCCACTTTGCCTGATAATAAATCCTTTCTAGGGTTTCTGTCTGTAAGTAAGGCTCAGGGCTGATTGCTCATTAGCTATCTGTTTACAGGTTTTTGCCTTCAAATTTTGACAGCTCCATTCGGAGTTATGCTGTGTACAGGAGTTGCCAACATCCAATTGTACTGCTTTCACTTCAAGAAGTATGGTGTGTGCAATGTCTTCAACAAAGTGCTTTGCCATACTGACTACCTTTAGTCTTAGAATAAAGGTTTTTAAAATAATAATGTCCTTATTTCAACCATTGGATGAGTTAAAAATAATGAGCCTAAATGTGAAGACCAAGGGCATTTAGCTCCAGAAGGAGTGCCAGCTGAATGAGGCTATTTGAATGGGCTCCAAGGCCCTGACTCAGTTACCATTACTTAGACGTCCAGTGCTGCATCAGATGTGATGCTGTACCCCACTTGGCCTCCATCTGTCTCTCCAGAAGGCTGCAGACCTCCTCATATGTTGTATCTACCACTTCAGGCAGATGTCTTAGATACCTCAGGGTGTCTAAATACCTATACTTAGACAACACAATCAACCCCCAAATTTTCAACTTCATTCACCTAAGAGTGCAATTTGGCTCCAAGACACAAAGTACACATAGCGAAATGTGAGCCACAACGATGCAGAAGCTTCGCTGTCCAAAATCCCACTAAAGACAATGAGAATCTAGTCACCAGAGTCCAGAAAACCGCACACACACACTTTAAAGTAGGCACGTACATTAGTTCTACTGTAGAAGAGCTACTGCAGGTACCTAAATTCAGATATATTTATCTGGATATTAATCCCATGCTACATATCCAAAGAAAAAGATGCAAAGACAGTAGAAGCTAATGTACAGGAACATAGTCGGAAACATATGAAACTAAGTCTTAAGAATTCAGAGCACAGAACATAAGTAGACTGTGTCCAAGACCAAACGAACAATTATCAGCACAAACCCAAAAATCTAAGTGATCAAAATTACTGCAGTAAACAGAACAGACCGTGTGGCACTGGAGAATGAGAGAGCAAAAGAACAAAAAGCATAATCTGATATAGATCAAGTTCTCACCATGTTTCTCAACCTTTTCCAGTTTGTGAACTTCAATGGTTTTGCACCTGTAAGCCTATCAACTGCTTTGGTCTGCCTATAGATTGATTCACACACTAACTATACTGGATATGTAGCAATATCATTTCCTAATCATGGCACAACATGAACCACTTTGTTAACTAGGAATAATCTGACTACCAAATAATGCTCACACCTATTTAGACAGAAACCTAAAACCTTAATAAGGTGCAATACTTTAAGCATTAAAAATGCAGATCTAAAGGGCTGTGAAGATTTTAAATTAGCAAGTGAGCATTGCACTGGTCTAAGCAACACAATGAATCATTGTGAATCACCTGGCAGAAACTGCAACTCAACTTCAAAGCAAAAATTAGTGGCTTGGACCTCTGGGTGGAGGGAGCCATAAAATACTAACATCAGCTTTTGTATGTAGCAAGCTCATTATAGAAAGCTAACCCTGCCCAGTATCTTGTATTACTAATCTAGGGACTCTTCTCGTAACTCACCTTCCTTTCCTATGCTGTCTTTCAATGTAAATGCAAATTCAACAGGCAATACCACTATAGTGTGTGAACACAGTTTCTCTTTCTGCAGCAGTTTTTCCCTTTTTACTTGCTTTGCTCTCTGCAGTAGCTTTCTGAAAATTCCTGTTTTCAGGCACAGCACTCCCAGAGGCTTCCAAAAGCATTCTCAAGTCATTTGACTCATATCTCTAGGATATTCCTCCCCTCCCTGCTCTGTTCAGTCCTCTCATAATTTTAAATTGTGAGCAACTAAACTGGGTTCAATAGATTCCCTAAGTTTAAGTCTGTAAGAAGTGGGCATTTGGTGGAAAGCTGCAGGGTCCATCCACCTCTGCTGCACCCTGCTCTTCTACTCACCCTGCAAAGCAGATGCAAAAAAAGCTTTGCTTCCCCTGACTATGTCTTTTTGGAGACCCAGTACTGAAACCGGGCTGGAAACACATCATACCACCTAGAAGAAACACAAATTATTTTAAAATTATTCTCCAAGTATCAGAGACCCAAATTTTGTCTACAACCAGGCCTTTTCCATAACTCTGGCATATGTACAATGAATGTTAGTGATGGTCTTAACCAATTTACACTGTCAGAACAATGTATTCAAGCCTTCAGTATAGGTGAGAATCAGACCCAGGATCTCTCATTCTTGTATAACTCATCTGTGGATACGTCCTCACACACTAAGACTTAACTAAGAGTGAAACTGGACTGAGAAGGTACCTCCCTAATTAAAGAGAACTAATTTAAAAATGGAATGCAAAATAAATCATCTAACTCATCTTAAAAGGCAGAGAAGCATAGCCCACGCAGGAGAAGCAGCCAAACTACTGCCATCCTCCTTCCAGGGGATAAAAGAGGACATCTGTGAAAAGTCCTCCCTTCAGTTTCTCCAGAGTAGCAAGAGCAGGAGTCAAGAAGCCATTAATCACATTCCACCCTTTGTATCTGAGGAAAAAAAAACTCTGTGGGGGGAATAATATGACAGAGAAAAAACACCTACCTTTTGGATCAGATTTCATGATGAAATATAATCACCTCTTTGTTGGAGAGGTTCAGAATCCCTTTGTCTGTGTAAGTGAGAAATTAGCTTGTTTCTCTATTTTACAGAGGGAAAGGTTCCCATCAAATCTTTCTGTCTCAGGATACCTTCCAGCAATGGAGGAAAAAATATGTACAGACTTCTTGCAGCCTAAGTATACTCTTAAGCTGTCCTTTCAGACAGTATGTAAATTCAGAGCTTTGATGGTCAGCGCTGGTGCCACCACCCAATTAGTGCCTGTGTTATTAGGGCTTTCAGATGTGTGGGTGCTCTGTAATAATTTCATTTGGATATGATTAGTGTTTTTTACTTTCTAGCTCAAGCTGTTTTCTTGTGTTGCTTTGCACAGTCAAACAGTTGACACCGCAGTCGTGGCTAAACTTCACATGATAGGTGAAGTGATTCATGTATATATATTATGTCTCTAAAAACACTTTGGGATCCTACAGGATAAAAGGAACATTTAGAAATGCAAGTCATCATTATCATCAATCAATTGGATGTTGGAGACACAAAAGACAAATTCAGAGGCTTGAACATTTTTTTAGTTTCATTTATATCTCTAAATATGGGAGATATACACCACAGCACTCATGAAATTCTTCAAGCTGATTTTAATAACAGTCATTATGTTAAAAAAATGAAACTTCTCCTTGTGTCAGAGATGAACTGGGAAGAAACAAAGAAAGAGAAGTAACTCCTGCAGCACCTTTGTGCCCTTCTAGAATTGCTGTTCATCATTCTTTCTTTCAGCAGTTCCCTTGGTCCTTTTGTGCAAAAGGTACCACCATCTAATGAAACAATTAAGGCCTGACAGTTTAAATATGCTATTCTGTTCTTTTCAAGCATAAGTGCCAGCCATCAAGATAAACTATACCCACTGCTTCACTATCAGCAGAGTCCTTGTTATCCCAGAAAGAGTGCCCTAAAAATAAAAGCCATTCTGTATGTGCAGCTTCATCAAGTCGGGTCATGTCAGCCCCACAGGGTAGACAGCACTGTACTAATTTTATTATTCTATTTTTAAACATGGCCTCCTTAGATCTTTTAGTGTGTCCCACATAACAATGCAGAATTGACACATTGTACTCAAGTTCCTACTCCCAGCCACCCCCAATTTCTGAATATCCCACCCAGTCAGTATGTTTGCTGTCCAAAACAATGATGAAGTGGTTACATTTGGCTTAATGTCACCTGTTGTGCATTGCTTGGCTGTTCAGGGGTCATGAGATCAAATCAAAATTAGTATTTGCAAGATTGATCAGTGTTAACAATTTAGTGCCTGAGGCATTGTATTTCACAGAGGGCTCTACCCCTAAAAGCTGAACTGAATTTTCCAAGCCCATGAACACAGTTGCAGTGGGAGAGTTTCATCCTGAATTACCTCAGCTACACTAATGGCCAGAAGTCACCCCGAGTATGACTGTCTCTCAGAGACAGAACAGAAATTCTCATGTCTTTTTGGTACATGTGAGGAATTTGGTCCCTGATAGCTGTCTTCCTACAACACGGAAGTCACCCAAGCTATCTAAGGGTTATAATGCTAGCAGAAGGCATAGAAATAGAAGAAGATTGCCTATATTTTTCAAGGCACATTGAGGGAACCCCACTGGCACATAGATTTACACCAGGCTATAGCTCTTAGATTACCTTTCATATTTGAATTTTTCACACCTGTTGACACTGGGAAGGTACGTACATTGTAGGACAGCCTTTTAAAACAAAGAGCTGAACAAGAAAGTACTTTTCCTTCCCTTACACCTACTCCTTACAGCAGTAAAAATAAAAAGCTGATTTCACCCAAACCCCAAAATTTTAAAAAATCCTACCCTACACCTGCAATTTGGGGATTAGCACTTAGCCCAGTGTTGACTAGAAACCTGAAGCAGTTTCAAGGCAAATAAAAGACATTGCACTTGGTGCCATAGTGGTGGTTTTGGAACATAACAAGAATCCATTCAGTGTTCAGCATGTGCACAATAAAAAATTACACAATCATATGTGAGAGGAAGGTAAGAAAGAGGAACTAGGCTCTTTTCAGCAGTTTGGCTTAGCAAGTTCCTTAGATATTCGGACTGTCATTTTTATCATAAGCAATGTCATATTCCCAAGGGTCAGACAGGCACGTCTTTTAGGAGTTTTAGGCTGAATCTGTGGACAGCAAACAGTTCTCAATACTCTGTCACAGTATGCCCTGAACCAGCCATACTCTTCCCTTGCAAAAAGTTGACTGGTGTATTGGGCAAGGTTTTGGTATTGGGGGCCGGGGGGTAGGGCCTACAGGGGTGGCATCTGAGAGAAACTGCCAGAAGCTTCCCCCATGTCCAATGGCCGGCTGCGAGATGGACCCATCGTTGGCCAAGGCCAAGCTCATCAGCGATGGTGGTAGCGCCTCTGGGACAACATATTTCAGAAGCAGAAAAAACTGCTGCGCAACAGCAGCTGGAGAGAGGAGTGAGAACATGTAAGAGAAACAATTGTGCAGACACCCAGGTCAGTGAAGAAGGAGGGGGAGGAGGTGCTCCAGGCGCCGGAGCAGAGATTCCCCTGCAGCCTGTGGTGAAGAGCATGGTGAGGCAGGCTGTGCCCCCTGCAGCCCTTGGAGGTCCACAGTGGAGCAGATATCCACCTGCAGCCTGTGGAGGACCCCACACTGGAGCAGGTGGGTGCCCGAAGGAGGCTGTGACCCTGTGCAAAATCTGCGCTGGAGCAGGCTCCTGGCAGGACCTGTGGACCTGTGGAGAGAGGAGCCCATGGAGCAGGTTTTCTGGCAGGACTTGTGACCCCGTGGAAGGGACCCATGCTGGAGCAGTCTGTGCCTGAAGGACTGCAGCCTGTGGAAAGGACCCACGCTGGAGCAGTTCATGAAGAACTGCAGCCCATGGAAAGGACCCACACTGGAGAAGTTCGTGGAGGACTGCCTCCCATGGGAGGGACCCCATGCTGGAGCAGGGGAAGAGTGTGAATTTGAAGGAGCGGCAGAGACAACGTGTGATGAACTGACGGCAACCCCTGTTCCCTGTTCCTCTGTGCTGCTCACGGGGAGGAGGTAGAGAAATCAGGAGTGAAGTTGAGCTCGGGAAGAAGGGAGGGGTGGGGGAAGATGTTTTAAAATTTGTTTTTATTTATCATTATCCTAATCTAATCTGATTGCTAATAAATTAAATTAATTTCCCTAAGTTGAGTCTGTTTTGCCCATGATGCTAATTGGTGAGTGATTTTCCTGACCTTATCTTGACCCACAGGCCTTGCATTGTATCTTTCTCCCCCTGTCCAGTTGAGGCGGGAGAGTGATAGAGCGGCTTGGTGGGCACCTGGCATCCAGCCAGGGTCAACCCACCACAGCTGGTAATATCGTCCCAAGG
The DNA here is from genome assembly GCA_028022735.1 of Gypaetus barbatus. Classification (NCBI taxonomy): domain Eukaryota; kingdom Metazoa; phylum Chordata; class Aves; order Accipitriformes; family Accipitridae; genus Gypaetus; species Gypaetus barbatus. The sequence continues at coordinate 27,058,798 of CM051562.1, read as the reverse complement.
AAGTTTTGCAGAAGATAATGAGATCATAGGAGACACGAGGTTCTTAGAAAGGTCTGGTGCCTGCTGCACTGTATTCTGTTGGCTAATCCCCAGCTGGGATTTTTCAAACTTGGCAGGGTGCTGCATAGCTTTTTCTTTTTCCATTTTGCCTAATTATCTCTTGGTATGTAAGGGTCTGGAGCTTGTTTTGTTTTGTTTCTTTTATTTGTTTACGTTTCAGCCAGGAAGGAAGGAAGGAAGGACATTGGCCCAATATTTGAATTGCACATTTGAAATTACTTATGTCTCTCTCCACATACCTCATTAGCTAAGAAAATAGTACTGAAACAGGACTTAGAGGTGGCTATCGTCTCCTCCTCTGCTTGACTTCTTCCACAAAAATGTATATACCTTAGTACATGTAAACGATCATCTAACACAGTAGGATGATGACCTGCAAACAACCTTGTTCATCTGGTTTCCAAAGGCTTTTTTGCCACAACAAAACTGGCTTATTCCAAGAACAGTGAACTGTAGAGAACAAAGAGTGTGTCTTCATAAAAATGCAATGTCATGAAAAAACATTGACGCTAACTGTGAACAGAACAGTTTTAGGCACTAGTATGTCTGTGTTAACACAGCAGCCTGTCTGACACACTTGGCTCCTAAGACATCAGGAAGGTTTGCTCAGGTGATTTTTTTTTTGCTACCCTAGCACAGCTATGCTGTTGCCAGATGGCACAGAGCCCTGTATGATGCCACATGGATATATCCAAGGAATCAGTGTTAATTGGTCAGATATGGAAGTTAAAACCTGACAAAATAGGTATGTCCTATCTATTTATCTCAGTTTGTTGTTCTGTCTGCTTTTATTTTGTATTCTTTATCTGTCGCTTGAATGATCAAGGTGACAGTAAACAAAGAAGGATGAGAGACACAAGTCTGTGTCTATCAGACACAGTCTGAAAGATTTGCTGCCTCCTGAATGTTTCTCTCCATTGGAAGCAACCCTGATGTGTACTCTTGCCGTTGGGCAGATCAACCTGCCAGCTTCATGCTTGTGTCACTGAAATTTTCTCAACTTCGCTTCTCAGAAAAATAGATAAGAGACATACCAAAAACTTCTCAGAAACACCTTCACAGCATCTCCTTTAACATGTTTTGTAGGCAGGCAGGCAGAAGAATGCTGAAGAACAGCAAGCTATGGGGATGCTAATAAACATACCTGTTTGAAACATATGGAACAGTGAAAGTTTCACACAAATGAAGCTAATAAAAAATTATTTAATCTGTCTCACCAATACATGCTTATGCTTCATGTCCTGACAGGCTGAGATGTCTCCCCAGTACAGCTTTTGCAGTTTGAAGCCTCCACACACAACCTCTGAGATTTTTGTTCTGGCAATTCCTGTCCAGCCATCTTTGCTGATGTAAACTTCAAAACTGTTGCTGAGTGGCAATTCTACTGGAAAGCAAAGACCTATCTGTACTGTGAGAGCTTAAATCCCCCCAAAATACAAAATGCAGTGAAATGACCTTTTCTTCTGTTTGTTCTGTTGCAGCAGTGTGTTCATGTAGTGATTTTCAGGCCTTGTAGCTGACTATTTCTGTGGGCCATTGGCATTCAGTGCCTTCTTTGTTTCTGGATGAATATGTAAAAACAAAAGTGTCATGTTGTTTGAACAGATTTCTGGCCAGCCTTAATTTAGAACTGGAGTGTGTGAACATAGTTGGCTATTTCAAACTATCAGTCACTCCAAAAGGTTTGCTCTGTTTAGTTTAGAGGCAAAAAACAAGAGTTGGTGAAGCTAATTCTTGGAGGCTGGAATTATCATATCAAACAGTGCTGTAAAGTTGTAAGAACCCAATGTCTCTTCATCTGGCTTGTGCTTTTGGAACAAACAGGGCATGACTTAGACTCAGTTTTCACATACATCATAAACTCCAGCCAAAGGGAAAAATAAAAAGAAAACTGTAGATTGTTATGACATGGCTATAAATACAGAAAGTGAATTACAACAGTAAAATATGTTATGCAAATTACAGCTAATTTTAAAATAGCCCAATCTGACTGCCTACAGAGTGAGTGAAGAATTACACAGCGTTGTTCAAACTCTTAGTTCATTTTTTACCCCTTCAAACCATTCCTATTACTCAAAGTTTCTAGTTTTAACAGCCATTGAAAAAGGATTTCTATTGCCACATAAAAATAGAAGTGTGCGTATCTGTAAAGCACTCCAAGTAACAGAATTTTTCTAATTAACATTCCTTATTTGCTTCAGGTGGGTAGCTAGTGATTGCTTCTCCTTGTGCACACAGAGCTTCTGGTGTCTGCTCCTTTCTATGATGTTAGAGAGATTTACAAAGATGCCATTTGGCAGAATATTTTAGAGACATTTGTTTTAAGATGAGTGTTTCTTGAGTGTGAGGCATCACAAGTGGTTTTAGCCTCCCAGCTGTGTTTCTCAGCAGATGGGGCTGGCAAAAGCTGCATGTGATGTGACAGCACAGAATTAAGTTTGAAACAACACTTAAAGAAAATGTTTGAAGAAGAAAACAAGGTCGCTATCCATCTGATGGAAATCACACTGGGTAAACAAATTTAGTGAGAGGTCAATGAATTCTGGTTGCGAAAAAAAACCCAAATTTGGATTGGCAAGAGACAGTGCTTAGAAGCCATTTAAAGAGACCACACTACTTGTCACTGTCCTTTTCTCATTATGTCTGTCCTCTACTCCATGCAACATATGTCTTACAACGAAAGCTTCCTGATTTGGGGAATATCTACCCACCAGACAAAATATTCCATCCTTCCCTTCACCCTCACAAAAGTCTGGCCAAGGTAGAGTTAATTACTACATATAAAGAGTTTCAAAGAAAACAGGACTGGGTGGGAGGAGGTGACAGAGCAGAAAAATTGTATATTAAAAAGCCTTTTGGGAACCAGCCAGGGAGCAATGCCAACTGCTGATCTTAAAGCTAAAATATGTTTGTCTTAGGGGGCTTTCCTGTCTCCCTGTTTCTGTATGGAGGGTCAGATAGGGTTCATAGGGGAAAATCTCAGGTTGGGATGAACTGGAAATTCAGCAGTCCCCAGAGTGCCTATTGGCTCTGTTCTCACCCTGCCAGCATGTCCCCAATGGACACATGGCCTATTGCAGTTAACGCTTTTGGGCAAAATGGAGCTTTGTTTCCTGTGTTCAATTGCCAGGCTCAGCACAGACTGACAATCTGTTTACAATGTTCCTTAGGGCCTGGAGCACTCTTACCCATGAATATGTAGTTTGTCATAGTCATGGTCACCTTCCTCTATTAAAAATAGTATATCGTATGAGTTTTTGCCTGTGCAAAGGCTTTTCAACCACATATATGTATTCACACCTAGCACTCTGCCCAAACAAGTTCATCACAGCATCTCTCCTGGCCAACTATCCGACAGTACTAGGTAATGAAGGGAATGCTTTCAAGTTTATTTACTAAGAAATGACTGGCTCCTGGGGTTGGTCAAAAGGGAGAGAGTACACCGGCTCACAAGGAAGAGCCAGTGTATATTTCCTTTATTCTACTGTAGTTTCCTATCCACTTTTGCTCCCAGTCCATTGAACCACTGCGTGTCAAAAGATTCAACTTCTGCCCCTAGGTTTTCATTTTAATTCCTAATGGTGGAGTTCACAATTCTCTGAAAATAAATAGACAGACAAATTACACAGCTGAATACATAAAGCACAGTAGTGTGTGAGTATATTTGTTAGTAGCTGGACTAGAAGGACTGTCCACAAACACACTTTGTGTGATAATACAGCGTTTAAATTCTGTTCTTTCTACCATGCCCTACAGACAGAATTGGTATTAGATATGCTACCTTCTCTTCTAATTTAGTTGGGGACAGACCAGAAATTAAAAGCCAGGGATCACAGCACAGCACCAGGTGCCCAATTCATAACGTTCCTCTCTGTTTATTGCTAGATTTCAAACACTTGCATTGTTTCTCACTTGCCCTTTTCAACTAACAGTGGATACTCTGAGGTTTAGCTGAGACATGATGGTTTCCAGGCTTGGTATCACTCCCTCTGTATATGCAATAAGCAGTGTATTGTGTTGATGTAAACAGCTCCCAAATCTGGCGTGTTAATATTTCTTGCCTAATTTTTCCAAATGGAAACTGCTTGCCCAGTGAGTCACTGTGTGTTTTCTCCCTCCTCTGAAGATTCTTCTCAGGAATCTCTACGCCCTGCCACTCTACCACAAGAATGGCTTTCTTTTTTCATTTCTCTGTGGGACACCCAATTAGGACATTCTTTTGCTTCGGGGGTTTTTTCCCCCCAAACTGCATTGCAAGACTGCATGTATTTTCTTTTTCCATTTCTGAAAACATCATATTTTCCAATTCCTCAATCCCAGATTTAGTGACTGGGATATATATTCTGAGGACTTGTCCTGGGTTACATCTGTCTTTGCTCCTGCAGATACAACAGGTGCTTCACATGACAGAGGTGTGTGTTTTCATTCTGGTCTCTTCCATGTCTCTGGTCTCTCTCACAGTTTATTCAGGAAAGGAAGAGGAAAATGCAGAGTTCTTGTAATGTACTCAGCCTCCTGAAGCACAAGCAGCTAGCAAGCTGCATTACACCTCAAAATAGAAGAGTTTTATTATTCTTCAGTGTATTAAACCACACATTTACGACAGTTATCTGTTGCCTGAGAGCTGAAGCTAGAGTAGTGGCTGCGATCTTTAATTTACTCCTCTGTGATTTTCTTGTTTTAATTATGTTTGAAACAAAGTAAATAGCTTTCGTGGTGGCTTCTGGGACAAGTTTTCACTAAAAGGATGTTGACAAGAACTGTGAAAAGACATCCAGATAATACTGTTAGGGATAACTTGCTCCATGATACTGGTTGTGTGTCATGTATAAACACACACAGAAAAGGATCTACCTGTTTCATAGCAAGCTTATTGCCCCTTGATGAAAGTTTTAAAAATAGTTTAAAAATAGTTCAGTTGTTTAAAATCTGAAAGAATTTTTCTTCTCTTCTTTTAGACAGAGTCAGATATAACACCAAATAAACTTCCATATGGAGAAGATGATGGCAAGAAAATAACTACGTTTTATATTGATTTATTTTAGTCTGCACTGAAGAACAGAAGTCTTCTTTTATTTCCCTGACTGTCCATCCATGCAAATTAAATAAATCTTTTTAAAAGCACTCAGCTGTGATTTCTTTCAAGTCACTGTTTTGTTTTAAATTTTATTTCCTTTTTTTTTTAGACAAGCAGTTTTACGATAATAAATTCCATTTATTTTGCCTCAAATGCATGTGATCTTATCTGTCTCTCTGACTTGTGTAGACCCCAGTGCCTAGACTTAGGTAGCTTTTCCAGTCCAGCTCTTACTTGAAGCATCTTCTAGCTCCTACTCTGAGAGCAAGGCTGCTGTCAGTGGCCCAGTTTGAGGCCTGATCTTCATCAGGTTTGTAGTGAACTGTGGCAGGCAACCTCACAACGAGCCATGGGGCACAGCCCTGAACATCAGCCTTGAAGGACAGGTTTGGCCAAAGGTCAAAATTCAGGCAAAAGATTTTTGGTATCTCCATGTGGAAAAAATATGGAATAGATAGCAGTTATCCAGGAGCCAAACCAACACCTGAATTGAGCATTTTTACTGGGACAGTGGCAGCAGGGATGGCAGTGAAGCATTCTGACAACAGGACAGTGCAGGGAGGTGCTGGCTAAGAAAGGGTGAGCACACAGGTCTCCTAAGTGGGTGTTTCTTTGCTTGTTTGACATCTCGTGCATTGCCTGACACCTACTCCCACAGGTCCAGCACACCTAGGTATAGTAAACATGTAGTAAACCCTTGCTCTAAAATTCATCAGAGGATAAAATGCTCAGTGTTGTCTCCAAGTGTGCCATTATTGTGACCTTACAGCATCTTACTTTGACACTAAAGAGATAAGGCTTTTAGTAGTTGTGGCTATAGAGAAGTACAAAGAGGGCTGTGGTCTTCAGGACCTTGCAGCTTCCCTGTACCTCACCCAAAATGAGACCTTAAAGTGATCTCCCTTCAGCATCATTCAGCTGGAGCAGGGAGGAGTGGGGATTGGCCTTCCCCACCTCAGCTTATGAAAACCGTGCTGCTTTGACTTACAGCCCCCAAACCTCCGTATCTTGTAAACACTTGTCAGTCAGTTGCTCCTGAACAGACAAAGAAAAATGGCAGCTTCAGAATCAAATGCAAATGCTGCTGGACAGTATCTAAAATAATGTTCAAGAGCCAAAGGTCCTTTTTTATTCAAAAACCTTGAGCTTCCTAAACGAAGCACGTAAGAGGTGGCTGTACCACAAAGCACAGATAAAACACCTGCTCTCTGCAAAGCTATCTGGAAGATCTGCGTGTCCCATCAGACTAATTTGGGTGCTAGAGGAAGAGGGAGGGGAGGGAGGCATGCACTGCCTGCTGCTCTCAATGGAGTCCCCGCACGAAGAGGCTGCTATATCACCCACTTCACTGTTTTGTGCCAGTCTTGTTATCTGCTCTTGTTAAAACCTTTATTATTCATGGATGCAAAAATCCCATCATTAAAACAGTATAAATATTCATACTGTGTGCATTTCATTTAGCCACTTGGCAAAACTTCTCTAGAGTACAAGAGTTTTGAGGAAATCTGGGTAATGAGACCAGAGAACAGGAAGTGTGCACGGTTTTCCTTTCTTTTTACCTGCAAATAGATGCAGAATAATTAAATAAACAACAACAAAAGGGGCACATATTCACTAGCAAGGATGATATTCACACCTGTTTTGGCTTCTGTGTAAAGGGGAACACAAGGCCTTTTGTAATGCCAGTATGTGCAAGAACCAGGTTATGGTAAAACTAATGTACAAAGCCTGATTAAGCATTGCTGCAAGGGTTCATCCAGCTTTGCCTCACATTTAATGTCTAACCATTAACACTGTGCACGATCCATGCTCTTGTTCAATCCTTCTTAAGGCAAAGCAGCCATCCTTCTCTTTGCAGTTGTCCTAAATCGACATGTAGTTGTACCCTGCCTTCTGAAAGTCAGTTTAACTCCACTGCATGCTCCTGATTCAGCTTCAGGATCTTTTTGATGGCAAAGATAAAACAACAACAACAAAAGTTACTCCCAAACCCAAGTCTGAAAACCACCATTAAAGTATTCGCTACAGAGTGCTCAGCAATGGGGGGAGACCTCTCACAAGGGTCCAGTTCTTCAAAATCTTGAGCTGTTAGCTCCACATGCAACAGTTCAAGATACAGCCTCAAGGAGCATTGCAGAGTGCAAGATTTCAAGTTTTTCCTGTTTCAGAATGGCAAGGTGAGGTGTATGCTTTTAAATGCTAGTGGGTTTTCAAAACTGACCAATGTTGGCCTGATTGAATGGTAAATCTTCCCCTGACTTCTGCTAGCGTAGTGCTTGACCAGACAACCACTTCTAGAGACGACAATCTGTCACCTTGCAGGTTTGGTATTTAATGTTTTCATGAATTTCAACAAATAAGCAGGACTTTTACTCACGGACAGTTTACACCAGTAGCCATTTCCTTGGCTCAGAGTCTGCTGTCCCGCTGCTGCTTAGCCGTCTGTGACTGAATGAGCTCTCTTTTTCTTCCCCACCCTTTCTCCATCCCCATTGTAGCAAACAGAAGCATTGGGATACACGCAGTGCTATGTAATCACAGGATGCCAAGTTTCCACTGAAGCATTCACACTCAGCCAAGGGCTTGATTCTTCTAACTCTCCTCATGCAAGGACAGTTGCTGCAGGACCACAGCTTGCCATCTGCAACAAGTAGCACTCCATTTATTCCCAATACCCAAGTATGAAAGGATTGGAACTTCAGTATCACATCAGGATTGTGACTTTAGGCCTAAAGATGCTTTGGTTTTGTTGCATTCAGTTTCTAATCTTCTTATTCCTTTGTTTTGCAATGGGTAAAGTGGCAGTGAAGAAAGAAAAAAAAAAAAGCCTCCTCAACTTCTTGGACTAGGTGGTCAGTGATTAGCTGAACCTTTAATTAAGATACTGCAAGTTGCAGTAGGCACAACTAAACTAAAGGCACAATTGGTTCTCAGCAGTAGAAGCAACAGATGGATGCTTATACCTACAGTATCCTATTGATTTACTTGACCTTTCCTTTTACAAATACCATCCAGACAAAAACTTCAGTTTTGCCAACAGCAGTTTTGTCTGTAGATAAAGAAATGTGTTTAAATGTTAAAATTAGTACTGGAAAATATATATTGCTAAGTGGGCAAGTGTGCCCCACAAAACAGCACTTAGAGCATGCTTTGAACATAAGAACTGAAAGATAGCTGTGTGTAGGAATGCACTTAAGATTGTATAATACAGAAGCAGGTACCTTCCTTCCTTCACTTCAGAGATACATTACAAGGTGGATAAGCATCTAGAAATCACTCTATACTCTTGATCTTGAATGCAATGTATGCTTTCATAGGCAAAATAGAAAATTCTTCTTTCCCTCCAAGTAGACATCTAGCTTGCTGCTCTGCAATTTCTTGTATTTATTATTATTATATTCCTCCTTGTGTAACCAAATGACACGAGAACTTCCTTGAAGAACCATCATAGGCGAAACAACTGTTTCAAGATGTGCTGGTGGCTGCAAGAATTATCTTGTGTCTTGAATTCTTCCAAATTAAATATGACTGACAGTATCAGTCAGGTAACAGATTTATCGGGGGGGGGAACATGACCAAGAAAAACCTGCTTAGCTCATCAACATTTTTCACAATACCACTTCCATTTTGAATTTTCTTTGAAGGATATTTTTGCATCTAACAAATACTTTGTTTTAAATGCTTCTATGTGGTCTAGGAGAAAATTTTAACAAAAATTTTGAACTGGTGATACTTCAGCTTGCTTTGATTTGTAGTAGCAAATCAAAATGGTGCTGAAAGCAAACAAACATAAATAGCTGTCTTGTACAAGAGCTGTCTGTACTGCAGCCTTTACAGTGAAGACTGAGTCTTGATCTGGGCTCTTAGGCATACACCTGTAATACAAAGCTAAATCATGGTTTAAACTAAACTAAACTTGCCCTACTAAGGGCAAATGCTAACAAAAATAAGAGTTATAAGGAAGGAGGCACTTTTCAATGCTGTGCTGTTAAAGCCTGTAAAAAATTTAACCATCCCAGTTCATTACCACATCTCTAACCTATAGAAATCAAAGCTTTGTTTTGAATGAATAAAACCATTTTGGCACACAACCATATCATAGTGGTATGATGCATGCCTGAATATTCCTAAGAATGCCCTCAGAGGTACTCTGTGAACAGAATTATTCTGCAGAACGAAAGATGAGGGAGCACAAAGGCCCATTGTGCACGCTAATGCAGAAAAATGAAATCAAATACCATTCTCAGCAAAAGCAGAGTGTCTTCTGAGCAAAGGCTATTAAGTGTGTCAGACGGCAGGATATTTTCTGGACATGGCTATTATGTTAAGACATACTGAACATGTGTCACTTAAAACCCTGCCCTGTTGTAACATCACAGCTCCAGAGGAAAAATGGCTGGTGCATCAATTCTTTGTATCAAATACTCACAAACACTTCTCCTCTCACCAAGCTGCCACTTCTTATTTGTAAAGAAGGCTAGAGTAAGTTATAATTAGTACTTGCTGCCCTGACAACTAATTAAATGTAATGAAAATCTTTCAGTGAGTTTAATGCTAACATAGTGTAATTACAACTGAGTTTTGAATGCACAGTGTATGTATTATAGGTTTCGGTATGTGCCCCCCACCTTCTATGACCTAAATTCTCAGGTTAAACTTATCATATGATTAGTGAGTGGGCACTGCCAAAGACAACCATTTCAGACCTGAATACAAGTCAACATTTTTAGAGGCACTACATCAGCCTCTGGGGGCAGGGGTGGAAGGAAGGAGGAGGAGAAACAGCCAGCCAGTTGCTTGCTTCCCCATTCTTCCTCTTCCCTTCAGGAGGCACCCTTGCTCAAATTCTCCCATCCCACTGCTCACAGCCCTTTTCCTCCCTTTTGTAAAGAAAAGCATGGCTGAGATTTCAAGGCCACTTCCAACCGCATCTCTTTGTCAGTCTGAGGGGCATCCTGGTAGAGGGGCACCACGTACAACTGCCCTGTTTGCACGCTCTGTGGCTGGCTCTATTCCTCAAGAAGCAATAGTTACAACCACACAACCACCTGTTACCGAGGGGATTAAGGAAGACGGCTCAGGAGGCCCAGAGCAGGGCAAAAGTGATGATGGAAACCATGTAATGCTCCAGCACTTGGTTGACATAGTTCCTTACTCTCCTAAGTATTTGGAAGAGCAATGAACACATTAAAAAAAAGCTGAAGAGCAGAGCAGCCAGGCTTTAGATCAGCCAGGATGTTGGTACTTAACAGCTCTAGATAGTCAGTTGTTGTGCCCACTGCATTGTTCACACTTTCCCACTCTTACTCCTCATCGCTTTCCATTGCCCACAAATATTTAAGGTACGTACAAATAGCCCCCAAAATAAAGACGTAATTAATTGAACAAAAATGTAGCCTAAGAGAACCAATTAAAATGATGAAAATCTTTAATTTTATTTAAGTATAATTGTACGGACACGTGTATATACAAATACAGATCTTATGGGGCGGGGATTTTGGGTGGGTTTTGTTTGGTTTTTTTTAACATTTTCTTTTAAGTTCATATAATGTAAGCATTTCAAAAACAGCACTCAATGAATAAGTGCAAAGAAACTGCAAAGCAGGGCAGTACAAGCACAGGACCACACTGAGCTGGACTTTCATACCCAGATGCATACACAATGAGTGTCTTCAATGGGGTGTCAAGAGTAAGCATGGAAAGCGGATTTCGCAGACTCATGGGTAACCTCCAACATGCCAGCATCTATTAAACTGTACAGACAATGGCAGCAAGCCTATTGTAGGGAGATTTGTCTCACATCCGAGAAGCTCGAGAGTGAATGCATGGGAAAAACTCAGTGATGCCAGACCAGAAACAGATCTGCCCATTCACAGCTCCAAATTAAAAAAGGAGGAGGGTGGGAGAGGAGGAAGGGCAGGAAGAGGGAAGAGAAGTGTGGAGGGTTGTACATTAAAACTGGTGATTACGAAATCCAAGTGTAATGAAAGGAGGGGAAGAGTTAACACTCTAAGCCTCTGAAAGTGACTGAACCATTGCTCTCACAAGGCAATGGATTAAGTTCAGTTTTGAGGGTTAGGGGTGGGAATCAACAGGTACAAATACAACCATTTTCCTTCCACAATTATATAGGAAAAGAAACAACCTACTCATCTACTCTCAGTACCTCCCAAATTTCTTTCTAGTTCTTTTGGAACCAAGTACATACATATATCGCACATGACACTGGCAAGATCCTTTCTGGAAAAAAACTATTCATGGAAACAAAACCAGAAGGAAAACAGGAGGAAAAAAATAATAAAGAAAAAAGGAAGAAACAAACAAAATAACAGAAGAGTTGTTATATCCCCAAAGCCTTTTTAGAAACAAACATGATACAAAAGAACAAAAACTAACACAGAAACCACAGGGCTCTAACATCAGACCTTTAAACACTGAGGACAAAACATTGATCATCAAAAGTCATGTTGTTCCAGGTCTTGACATTGTGAAGTCTTGCAATAGATGAACAATTTTCAAAGATGAGTCCTGTATGCTGCAGTGTCATGGCCACTTGTCTCTCAGTTCTCAGCCATGATCACACTTGATGCTTCAAAGCTCTGTCTTGTAATCAACGTGTGATTTTAATATCCTGAAAGTCTATTGTTCTCACTTACAAAAGACATAAGAATCAAATTAATACTTTATTATCAAACACTATATACAACAGAGATTGCTAATAATACAGAATTTAAAGAACATAGCTTTAAGTTTTACTTGTCTTTCCTTTGCCATCCAAGTAAGTACAGTACAAAACAATATTCTAAACTAACACGAAATGTTACCTTGCCTATTAAAGGATACACAGTATCCACTAAACTGACTGATCCCTATTTTCCCTGCTTCACATCGCAATGCCCTTGGCAGCCAGGAGTGCAGGTCATGGGGGTAAGTTAGCCACCTAGGCTGAGGAAGAATCAGTCCCTCAGACTTGAGCTGGAGCAGATAAAGGGGAAGGGAGCAGTAATTTGCACCAACATCTGCATTTAAAGCATCCAGAGATTTGCAATGCAACACAAGACCCATCGGCATTTATGTACTTGGTATGTATGACTAGGATTGCCTGATGCCATCAAGCACACCACACCAGGCGGCAGAGGGATCTGCCCAGCAGCCACAGCACTTGTGTAGTTCCTCTTCTACCCAGCAGGACTCTGTGATAACACAAAGGGGTGAATTTCACCAGGAATAACACTAGTGAAAATCCCTTGCTGTGGATAAATGTATGTCTTGAACTCCGACATCATTCAGAGACAAAGGATGAAAAATGAAGTCACCATTTCTACACTAAATTGGCACTACTGGTATGAAATCATTTTAATATGGTTACTTATCATGCAATATTATCTGTAGTCTAGTTAATAATCCATCTGAGAAGGTGCATTTTGACTAAGCTCACCTTATCCAAAGCTTTTTAATTCCTACCTACAGGAAGTATTAGTGTGTGTACGAAGCACATCCACATGACAGAAAAGTACCAGATAGCCTGTAATGAGATGATGACTTCCCTCACTGTTTAGACAGCCTATCTTTATTGTGTGCACTTCACACTAGAGGAAATTTCCTACATTCTTCCCATAAACACAGGCCCTGAATTAATGACCAAGTTATATGATATCAGGCAAGCCCAGATCATAGTTTAGCATGCATAAACCTTCCTTTACATGTTAAATTTATTTCTCCCTTTCCTCCTTTTTTGAACTGTGGGCTGCTTCAACTGCTGGAAAGCTTTTCTTCATTAAAAAAAGCCCACAAAGTGCTGTCCATTACTGGTATCATTCAATTTTGTTACGGCAGACTTTTTCTTCAGAATTAATATAGAAAACCCTTGTTTTGCATGAATGCACTCCATGTTTTGTTTCACATCTAACATAATTATCACAGTTTTTGTTAGAAAAGCTCTGTTTCAGTCTTGGTCTGATATTTCCCTGATTATGCTTAGCAGTCCAAATTTCATGGCAGCCTAGCCAAAATATACCCCAAGGCTTGCACTTCCTGGCAAACGACTTTTTAAGGTTCTACGTTAGCCAAGGCTCAGATTCCTTAAACAGGGTCACTCCTAATTCCATCAAACAAGACAGTCCCATTTCCTAATTGCATCAAGGGTTACCACTTCTCTCACATGTTTAAATAGGACAAGCATATATACTCACTCTCAGCATAAAGTATATCTAAATAATGTATTTTCTATTCTAGTGGATTTTTAAAAAAATATTTTGTTAAGTCTTTGGGAGCCCATCTAGTTTATCTCTGGCTGATAAACACGCTTCCTCTACTTTTCAAACTGTGCTGGAAGGGGAAAAGATAAAAAATCAACACTTGAATTCGTATTCCACACTTCTTTTCTTTCCCCCCACCAAAGGATACTACTAGACTGTCCTGGCTTCTTCTACATGTGGTTTATTCCCATGATTGAGGAACTTGCAGGAGAGACAAATCAAGAGCACACTGGAGATCCTGTGTCCCAAACATGTTTCCTCTGGCCACTGATGTCCTCTCTTAGCATGTATTAACACCCAGAGCAGCATCCAAGGCTATCAGCTACTAAGTCAGCGCTGGGGAAGGTCACTTTATTCTCAAAAGTGCCTCTGCATTTCAAGAAAAAAATTGTAGCACCACGGTGATTTGTTTTAAAATAAAATAATCCGGTGTGCATTATCCCCTTAAAACGAAATAACAGAGGCACTCACACCCCCAGTGAAGTTTCCTAAATCTGACCTTGCCTGCTGTGTGCTAACATTCCTAAATACTAACTTCTTCCTCTCACCAAAGACAGCATTTCTACTCATGAGCACAAATTTTACTGTCAAAGATGTTTCAAGACAGTCCTATAAGAAACATAATCTTTCCCTTTCAGAAGCCTGTTCACTTAGAAACTCCTGGAGGAAATGGTGTTATATTATATCTATTCTTAATATTTCCCCTCCAGTCCTGACATGGTGACACGATGCCTTGCATGATCATCTTACAGTGCTGAATGAGAAGGCATAAATATTGTATCAGAGAGAAAAACTCTCCCAGGCTTTCACTCACTTCCCTTATCCTTCACTGACTGCATCTGCCACTATTCTTCCTTGTCCACATACAGATGACACAGTGAGCTAACAGAGGTGACTTCTTAAAGGAGAATGCAGAGGAAAATAAGAATCACTAGTGTCACTATTATAGTTTGGCATTTTCATTTGGAGTCCTTTTATTTATATGGAGGGGTTAAGAAAGTCACAGGTAGGTAGGGATGGGTGCTGAAGCTAGTTATCCCCTTCAAATTTTTGCTGAGTTCAGGCTAAACGGGAGAAGAAAAGGGAAAAGGGAAAAATAACAATTTGACATCTGCAAAAACAATAAAGTCCCTTTCCTGGGATGAGCAGTTAGGTGGATCTTTGATGTTCCAAGACCCTGATATTTTCTGTGACAGGTTGCCGGAGCATACTGTGCTATAATATCAAAAGCATTGCCAGGAGGAACAATAGAGTTGCCAAAAGCCGGCTGGGTATCCTTGGTGTCTGTGCCGCGTTCTCACCACGGGATGGCTCGGCTGACTCATGTACGGTATCATCTGTTCAAACAGAAAGCATACATTCCAATGAGATTTTGCATCCTTAATAAACTCTCACTGAGCCGACAACTGTAAGTAGATTTCAGTGCCTTTATGAAATAGGGCAATGAACCTTGTGCTGTCATTGACTTTCACAAGCGTGTAATACCTCATTATGTAACCAACTTGGGGCCAAGTCCTGCATTTCTTACTGGCAAGACTCCCACTGAAGACCAGAGGAGCAGAAAGTAAGTCTGATTTCAGCAGATTGAGGAATGAAAGATTCCTCTTCTAATAAAACACTGTAGCTCTAGCTTTGGATGGCTCATTAGACAGCAATGTCAATAGGGAGGCAGCTAAATAAAAACACCTGATTTTCAAAAGAGCTTGAAGAAGAGTTGCACGTGCTCAGAATGAATTTTGCAGTTAATCCCCTTACTCAGTTACAGATTTTGGCTCCTCAATTTGAAGTGACAGCCTGTAAGCTCAAGCATATATTCCACTTCCATGCATAAAATTTCCACTGAAGTATACCACATCTGGGGATGCACAAAGGATATAAGACCAGTCTGCCTTTCTTGAACCATAATTTTAAAGGCTACCACATGACAATCTCCAATTTTATAGAATACATACTCAACCTGGAAAGCCTTGTAGGTAACAGATCACCTTTTTTGGTACACAAAATACAGATTTACATGTATGCTGCTAAAACTAATGAAGAAAAGAACCAGCTGGGTTGGGAAAACATGCTTATACATTAGTGGCAGAAGAGAACACAGTAGCAAATACTAAATTTGTGATACTGAATAAAGCTCTGATGAGTTTTTGTAAACTAAAGATCAGCCTTAAAACCACAGCTTGTAACATAAAAATAGGTAGATAAAGTCAAATTCAACTTAAATGTTGTTATAGGTGTGGTATTTTTCTCTGCAAAGCCCACCATATCCACAGCTATCTAATCTGGCTATTTTAAAAGTAATCTGTCTGAGGCTTGCTATAAAAAGTCAGCTCTGAGTTTGAATTTTTAGTACTAAATTTTGAATTTTTAGTACTAAATGAATGAAATAAGCTAAAGCTTTTTAGGAAGTGTGAAGTGGCTTCAAAATGTATACATAAGTTATTTTAGAGTGCCTAAGTTTCCAGGAAAATTAATGGTATCTCACTACTTAGTGTAATAAGCTCCACCATTTTATGAGAGGTGTCGACATATCCATGATGTATCTGTCTTGTAGCTCCCATCTCAACAAATTGCACTGCCAGGATTACACTGGGTGAGAGCTGTGCAATTCCAATCAAAGGCACTAAGGGAAGTGGGAGTCAGGACACTGGGATCACCATGCCACTTTGGCATGGAGCCTTTCATGTTACTTAGCTTTAGCTAGAAACAAGTTCCCTCCCCTTTATACCCTTGACACCTAGCACAGAAGCAGGTAGAGCACTTAGCATAATTTAGGTTAATAGGCTCTTCAGCCCCAGTTTGGTTACACAGCATGATGCACAGTAAACTGGATTAGCAATTTATCGCATGTTTTTTCCAGCCCTGATTGACGCTACAATCGCATCAGGCTTAACAAGTCTTCAGTGCTGCTCAAGGCAAAAGTATGAAAAGCAAGCACTGATCAGCTGTAAATATGTTCACCTTTGTAAGAAAGGGACATCACCAGATGAAAGTCCCACTGATGTCAGTGGGAAAGACTGGTTGGAATGACTTCAGTTACAGCTCCTCACCATGTTCAGCAGGGAGACCCTTCCAGGCACTTCAGCCCTGAACGAGGCCCTAATATTCTTCCTCCAGAATTATTACAAAGGAATCGAAAAATTTCAGTGAATGCTGGCTACTGATAAGTGCCAGTTCCAGTGGCTATCAGTACCAAAAGCTGTTTCACATTTTACTTCTGAGTTACACTCTTGTACTTTGGTGACACTGCAGTGAGAATACAGTACTTCACAAGAGCAGCTTCCCAATTAAATCATACGCCAAGAAGTTATGGGGAAAAAATATCCCAGTTCTAACTGTGAGCTCTACCTCCTTTCAAATGTTTAAAGTCAGCTCTTCCCAATTTGGAAACATTTACTCACTGCTGATGCACTGAAACTACAGAGGAGAATGATGTGCATTACCTTTTACCTCTTGCATCATCACTAGAATTGCAAGTAAGTCTGAATTTGCAACATTGAATGTCAACAGTTTTGTCCTAATTACATCTGTGAGTCAGCACTAAAACACAATAGGGCAGAACTAGTGTAGAGCAGTAATAAATCCTCATTCTCTTTGACTATCAGATACTGCCACAACTGCAACACTGGCTACTGCTAAAAAAACTCAATGAAAAAGCCCTAAACTAAAAAGATTACTTCTCTTAAATTAAAAATATGGAGATCTTCTATGATGCCATTTTTATAAAGCCATTCTTCACGGAAGAATTGATTTTCATGTAACATTAAGGGGTTCCTTTCAAGAAATCATCTGGGTTTTCTGTCAATGCAGTCCCAAGGTTTCTGCACGTATATATGAGAGCACATGATTCATCTGTGGTTCTCAAAATCACTTTACAAATATGTTTTCCTCGGAGGTGCAGAGTTATAACACTGCACAATCTTTAATGCTTGGGGAAAAGGTTTTGCTTTATTTTAAACACTGAAGGCAAGAGAACAAAATTCCAGAGTAAAATCTGGAAGGTCACTGCTAAAGACTGGGAATGCCAGCAGTAAATAGAAAAAAATATTTTGACAGCCATGAATTTTCCAGATCATGTACCTTTACATCATATGCTTCAGGTATAATTTTTCCAGATATGCACAGCTGCAATTTTTGTTTAGGGATATTTATTTTTATTATTAAGGAGGAAAAGAAGGGAAGGACAGGAATAGGGCCCATTACTTTCATCACTTCTGAAACAAGTGTGATCTCTATACATGTTTCCTACAAATTCCTGAACAAAACCAGTAAAATTACAAGGGTTCAAAAATCACACAAACAGAGATTTTTAAAAGAAAGGTGACAGTAAGTAAGTAATCTGCTGAACACGACCCTCCTGCCTCCCAATTCTTCTGTCTACTGTGGAAGAAGACAGTGGCAGGCTAGGGGAGAGCACTGAACCAGAAGATGCATGTCAGTCAGGTAAATTAGTACATGACACAGATCACATGCAACAAGTTCTACCAAGGCAGCAGCAAGTCTAACAGCCTAATAACAGAAAAGTGTGACAGAAGTTGGCAGATCTGGGAATGACTGATTACCTAATGGTGACCGGTCCAAATAACAATGCAAATATACACTGATGTTGGGAGTGGGAACTTTTTGGTACCAAACCTTCTCATTAAAGCTATTATTTCCTCCTGGTAACACAAACAGTATTTCATCTCAGACTGCAGGATGCTCTTTATATGATTTTGGTTCCCTGGTTTGCCTGCTGCTTTCTAACAATATGCTTTTGTGATGGTGCTGTTAGGTATAGCCATTCAATGGGAAATGAGCAACATTACTGAAAAAAAAATGCTCAGCAAGTTTGCTAAAATCAGGCATTTAGTACTCAGATGATCTATTTTGCAAAGCAGTACCAGGAGAAATACACATTAATTAGCCCATGTTCACCAAATCACAAAACGTAAAAAAGTGCATTGCATTTCTGGATTCATAGGCTACCTAGAAATAGGGAAAGATCATCCTAATGTCTTCTGTAGAAGAATGCTGTTAATAAATGTACAAATATAGCTAATGTAAATGCACTCTTCTTGCATTTAGATTTGCTTAGAGAACATCTTTGATTGTCAAAACCAAAATTTTTAGGAGAGTTCCAAAAATCCTCTTAAGGGAAAACAATAAAATCTATTGTGTAACCATAGGCAAGTCATTCAAACTGGGTAACTTGTGAAAGCCCTATTTATACTTCTATATAAATAATGACTTTTAGTTAAAGGAACTGCAAATAACAAAGAGCAAAAAAGTAGTATGTTGCTTCACAACAATGGGGAAGTCTCCTTCATAACATAAGAGAACAGCATAAGAGGAAAAAAAAAAGATCTTGGTAATCTGTTCTTCAGGTTATATACTAAATGGCATGTATGTAGTTTTTTTCTGGTATAATTTGTTTCTTTAACTGTGTATTTTAATTATTGAGGTTTGAATACAACAACGTGTGAGCAGTGTGTATAAAACAGTATAAAACAAACAGGTAATACTACTATTGCAAATACTTTTCCTACATATCCACCTGATTTTAATGTCATGAGCCATGCCACTGAAACTGGTGGGATTACTCAGACCCCTAGAATTAAACATGCTTCTATCTCTCGTAAACCTGAGCCATACAAACAATACACATGCACTTCCCACACAAAGACACATCAGCTTGATTGATGGTGAAGGTTAATGGGCAGATGAGGGGCTTTATCATAGCAAGCCTTATTCTTATTCTTAAGGCAGTGTTTTGCAAAAAAAGACAGAAAAGCCCCCCAAAACTTAAGTTTGCTTCAATAAAAACAGGATAGGAATTTATATATATCAGAGTGTGTGTGTGTGCGTGCACATACATAAAAATGATACTTCACCTAACCAAATATACATACAAATGTATATAATTTTGAAGGACTAATTTCTTACTTAAACACTAACTCTGTCAGTTGCATGCCAGTCTCATGCACCAGCATTAAACAAGCAGTGGTTCTGTTTTTCTGAAAGTCTTTTGAAACCACATAGTAAATGAAGTGTGCCCATTGACTTAATTTCTAAAACTTTGGGCCCAGTTAGTAAATAGAGTGTTTTGCCAACATGCTGAGCGTTCGGCTTGGATGGGCCAGTGACTTCAGGATACTGGTGAAAATTTTACACTGGCACACACCGTATTTTATTAAACCACATCACCCCAAAAACAAATAAAGCAACATTTTTCCTCCCCTGCATTAAACAAGGATAGAGGAAATACACCATAAGTGATATTAGCACTGCTAGAAATGTGCAAAAGCAGAGCAGTTGTACCATGCGAAGCATGCAGAGAGAAGAGGAAAAAAAGTACTGAAGCACCAGAGGGATACACGCATTTGTTAAAAGAGATTCTCTAAGCATACTAACCTGCTGGTTCTAATGAATTTTCTACTTTGTCGTTAACATCGAAAACACGATCATGAACACCTATAGTTTTCATACAGCTGTCTACAACAAAAATAGAGATAACAGCCAAATATGTTAGTCAGACACCCTTAAACTCCCCACTTTCCTTTTCTTCTCTCTTTTTTCTCTCTATTTACTATATATAATTAAGCATATTTACATTTTAAAGTCTGTGGCACTTGTCCAAATGCCAGTATAGTCTTCTATTTGTACAACAGTTTAAGAAACAACAAGTTAGCAATTGCCATATAATTAAAACAAATCTTTATGAAAAATGATAAGAAAATACGATGAAAACTGTAACACAAATGTTGCTGTACAGAACAGATACACGAGATTTAACAGTAAAAGAAAGATTTACTGCTGTTTACTAGACCACACAGTAAAGCATGCGCTACAAAGCCACCCTTGAAAGCTTAATCTGAAGAACTTACTTGCTGGTCGCACAAAGACCTTAAGCTTTAGACAGGATCTCCTTCCATTATCTGGGATCGCAGAAGCTGTAAATGGGGAAGAAGGAAGACAAGTGGAAGAGTAAGAGAGTGAAAATGCAAATCATCTTTTCTGCTAAAATAAAATACCCTTTAACTTCCCTTCATCTGAAGGGCTGGCCACATTTCAGCCTCTGCATGTAAGGACTTCAAGTGCACAAAGTAGCTTGATTATGCAAAAGCAGGGAAAGAACTGCAGATTTTATTCTAATCCCTTTTTTGATTATTTTACGTGGAAGAAGTGAAGCATATGGTATTTTCAATGTTTCATTACCTCCTTTTACCTTTCCACACCTTTTTCTCAAGAGGTTGTTTAATACAGCTTCTGCTGTAATGCAGGTGTCTACTCTGAAAAATTACACTTCAGAATAATTAAGATCACTTAGAGAAAAGCTAGTCTCGAAACACTAGGCCATAGGCTTCAGCAACCCAAAAAGGGATGAAAAACCAAAATGACACTGAGGGTGACAATGCTAAAAATAGAACTATGTATATACTCCCACAAAAGTAGAAATACACACCATTAAATTCTACAGCAAAGTCAGCCTCCATATGCTCCAATACATCTGCCTTTGTTGAGAAAATACTTATCTTGCTTCAGTCAAAACATGATTTCCCCATGTTATGTAACTAACAAACCAAAACCAGCTTATTTCTTTTTTCTGCCCTCCCTCATCATTTCCCATTCAAAGTATTTTATTTTAAGGGTACTTACTGTATTAGGAGAAAAAAAATAAGTGGAAACAACATGTCTAGCACTAATGCAAAAGATCATACACCTAAGACTAGTGTCAGCACCTACTTATTTCCCAGGAACAAGTGCTGCTGTGAAAACGTCCTTTCTAGAACTGCGCTTGCCTCAAAATACATGATCATAGGGAAATACACCTGCCTGTCACCACAGACTGGACTCCGTAGTGTATTGTCTGACAATCTGAGCACATTGGTAACTTCCATCAATGTCTGTAATTTTGAAATTGTACCTTGGCCTGCAGTTCAACATGCACACTGGCAATCAAACAACTTGACTTGGGCATGCAGATTTTAACTTATGAAAGACCATTTGCATACACATTTTCTTCACCCTTGCAAAAACCCTCAAAAACTATAGCTGAAAAATACTGCCTGAAGCACTGCAAAGTAATTTTTATTTCATTGCATAGTCTCTCCCATCCTTCAAAAAACTATGTATTAGGTCAGAACAAGTTGCCTTTTGCAGCAAATGGCAACTATTGAAGCTGTCTTGATTTACAAAAGATGAGTGGGCTGGCAAGATATTAGTTTGTTCTGTTTATCATTTTTTCATCCGTTTTTATTAATTCTGTCCCTGTTTGTGAAAATAACTAAAATGATTTATACACAGATATATGAATGCACACTCTTTGTCTTCATACTGAGCTCACACTTGAAGCATTCCTCAACTAACTTGAAATAAATTCCCTTAGTCTTTGATGATGTTTCCAAGGCAGGCATCAGCTTTTTCCTAGAACTTACAAAGAAGAACTAGCAAATTCAGGACAAACACAAAAAAGGAGTAATGGGTCCAATACACCTAATGCTGTGGTTCTGCACCTGTTGGGAAGTGCTTGAAAAACTGTTTCCGTCTTTTAATCAAAAGACAAAAAGTGTGTAGAAATGATGCTCCCCCCTCCACAATGACAAGCAGTTAAGAAGTGGTAACAGCTGGCTTTGCTATAGGCTTTTACTAAATCAAAGTCAGAAAAACTCCCTCTACTGACATTTACAGTAACTGGTGTGTTATTTAGGGCACAATATTTGCACTCTGTGGTAATATTCAGGAAATTGTGTCCTTTCCGTGGACCTCATTGAATATACACAACTGGCTAAATGCTTTGCTCAGACTGAACAGGCAGGCTTAGATTTCTCAAAAGATAAGAATCCTATAGTCATTACGACATTACTAGCATAAAGGTGGAAATAACATTTCCAACATTAGCCAAAATAGAGTTCCTACAGTAATTTTATCACTAATCGATTTTTCCTGCTCAGAAATAATTTCAGAAGAGCATCATGACACACTTTTATTTAAAGGCAAGTTTTAGCTTTGATGCTTACACACTGTTGTTTATGTCCATAAAATAAGCACATTTTGCTCACTGCTGTTCATTAGAATACTCTGTTAGTCAGTGACCAACTAGGATACCACTGACTAGGTAGGACATCTACGAGCTAATAATATTCTATCTGGAAAAACAAAAAATTAATGCTTTGTACATATAAAGTTTGTATGTGTACATAACAATTGCACACACTTAAGGTAAACATCAGCTAGTGATTAGACATGTTCTTGGAAGAAAAATATTAAAATCCATTCCCTGCTTAAATCTTTTTCCAGCAGTCCTCACATGGGTTTGCAGATATAGACTGTATCATGAACTGCAGTCCTATTGCAACCACAGAAGTTGCATTTAAATCATCATCCCAGAAACTGATGCAGTTTTAGCGGTAAGCACGAAAAAGTGCTTTTTTCCTTTCCAGGGAAATTAGGTACTGTCAATGTTTGCAGTAAACCCAGAAAGATTCCTCTTTAATCAGTGTTTTACTCCTCCAGAAGAAATAATAATGAATAAAAAAAAAAATAATCAAGTGACATACTGTTCTGCTCTCACATCTACCTCCACAACCAAGATCGAGGTGATAAAGGGATACACTGCAACCTCTTCGGCCTTCCTGAGAAATTCAGAACTGCCAAGCTGCATGACTGCAATCAATACTTTTTTTCTTCCTTTCTTCTTCTCCCTTCCTCTCCTTTCTCCTTTTCATCTCAAAAGAAAAAACACAGTCCAGTTGCAGTTTTTGCCTTACGACCAGATGTATAACCCACAGGGAAGAGTCAGGTTGGCTTGTATCATCTGTCCTTCTCTCACACACATTGCAGTAAGTTTGTCAGTATCATTCTGTTCTCTTCTGTGCCTTCTTTTATCCTGCAATATTTTCACCAGTAACCAATGAAAACCCTGCCTGTTGGATGAAGATGTCCAGGATATGATGCCAACAACAGTGATTTTTTTTTCCCCTCTTCCAGCAACAAGCTCAATATATTTTTTCTCTGAACGTTAGGCACATCACACTTGCTCTCTACTACAGAAAGCCAAGAGTCCTCATTAAATCTGGGTTTTTTTTGTAAGTTAATGCCTCAAAGCTTGAACTCAAGTTGAAGTTTTAAGCCCTATTCTTCTACTTGAAAGTAACTTTAATGGCAAACTCTTGCTGAAGAGGACAAAACTCCAAACCAGGGTGACATGGCTGACAGCATTTGACTAACAGCTACAAAGAAACACCAAATGACCAAAGCAACACAGTAGAAAGGATAAACTGCATATTATAACATTTACTAAGAATAAATTATAAATATGCTTTTTGTGGAGCAGAAGTAATGCTGTGGCTAGGACCTAACAAAAGCTGAGGCTTACATGAAAAAATCTGGCATCAGTTTGAATGAAAAATCTCCTATCAAACTGATTGCAACTGGAAAAATTCAAGTCTTGACTTCAGGATCTCAGGGTAGGAAAGAGCATAGTGTTAGCAGAAGAAATTTCAGGGGTTTTAAGGTGTTTTACTTTCCAGGAAAGGTGGTTTTCCAATGCAGCAGAGCCTGGCAAACTCCGTGACACTCTCTTGCATGCTTGCAAGAGTGCAACGTTGCTGAACTCTGGAAAGCAGAAAGAGAACTGCTCTTTGTCAGCTGGGATCTGTTAAAGTTGCCTCCCAGGTAAGCTATTTCTGCTGTTGCGACATTCTACTGAAATTAGCTATAATAACAAAAGATGTCCCTTCTAGGTGGTACAAAGGGAAATTTCTTTCTCCTTTCTGCACAAAACCAGGTTAGCCCCTAAGGCTTTGGTATAAGGCTTTTCTATTTGCCCATTTTAAGGGTGATATTAGCTATAAAATAGAGGCCAGTTCTGAGCACAGGAAGCCTCTGATGCTAATGGAACCTGTCCCAAGCAACACTTTACATTTCAAAAGCTGATATTCCCAAGGAAAAAAAGGCAATTGAAACCTTGCAACACAACAAGAAGAAAACCTTTGAAGAAAAGATCCCTTATAAGGAGCAGAAGAGGTTATATCCTTTTTTTTCCATGAATTTTATTAGAATAGAAAAGGTCTGACTGGTTTAGTTTGTGTCAAGAAGAATCACAATGAAAAACAGAAGAGGAATTCTGCAGTGTTGCTATTACAATTCCTATGATACTTCACTCCTCCCTTGCCCTGCCCCAACCTTACCAGCAGCTTCATGACAATCTCCTGGGTCTCTCTTTTAAAGAACATGTTTTAGACTTCATGGTTACACAAAGACTTGGGGTTAGAAAGACTAACACACTAAATACCCTCTGAAATCACAAGATATATGAAAACACCTCAATGATTATAAAAATAACTGGTTTGGTCTCTTCTTTTTTTTTTTTTAATAGGGAAATTCCATGATTCAGAAGAAATTCAAGTCATGTTCTCTGTATTCTTGAGATGAAAATTCCACCTCCATTAGTTGAACTAGAAAAAAAACCCATGCAATGACACATAGGACTAGATCCAAACTGGATCAAAAAATGGCCTGTGAAGACAAATTAGATGAGAAAATTTCTCTTCTCTGAACCATTTCTGGTTACCATTTTTATACCCTGTAAGGAAAGGAAAGAGAGTGAAGAAAATTATTCTCTCCTCATCTAGAGCCAAACCATAAATATTTCAGTATTTGCTAGCTATATTTAAATATTAGGGGGAAAAAAAAAAAATCCAGCTCCCTTCATCTCACTCCTAAGCAGTTCTCTGCTAGCAAACACATGGTACATTATTAATATATTAGATATAAGTAACAGTTTAGGTCCTTCCTCAGCCTGATAAGGTTTAGCAGAGTTATTCAATGACTGCAGGAAGCCACAGACAGAGAACAAAAAGTAATATATACACAGAAAACAGTGTGGGTTTTTTTCCCCAACAGTTTTGCAGTTGAATTTACTATGTCAAATCCCCCAAACTCCTTTAAAAGTCATCAAGATATGGCCCAATCAACCTACAAAGTAAGCTAATTAAAAAGTAAATGTACAAAAAAGAAAATGTGTTAAAAATTCAAAAGTAACTTGTTTACCAGGACCTGCTAGTCATGTGACAAAAGCTGTAATTATTTCCTGAGACAGGCAGCAGTTTGGCTGGCAACTATCTGAGGTTCTGTTACTAACCTAAGAGCAAGTTATTAGGATGCTGCATATAAAGTGTCTCAACCATCCTATTTACTGATATTCACATGTAATCAGTGGCTTCCTCCGCTTGCCTCCTCACTCATTCTTAGCTTTCTAATTACAGCATTGCACCTTTTCCTAAGATGCAAGTCCTGATACAGAAAAAAAAAAGAAATCATAAATGTAATTCAAATCCTCATTTAGCACTACAAATATATTTAATATTCAAGGCACAATCTACTATGGGCCCTATTAGACAGCAAAACTAGAACCATTCAGTGTATAAATAGTGCTCCATTTATCTAAGTCACTCAGACAGTACCTTTGTTTTAGAACAGGGGGACACTGGCAAAGGAGCATCCTTTCCTTATGCAGAAACCCAACACTCCGCACTGCATCTCCTCATGGCCGTGATATAATCTGCTGCACATACTATGCAGATGACAATTTTCTTACTATTTTGTATTTCAAATTTCTATTACCAGTTCACTTGGAGTATTCTCTGAAGGATTATAAAGCCATGTTCATGAAACACTGTGGAGACAAGTCTGTTCTCACTATTTTTTTTAAATTGTGATGAATGTTTTCTTCTGCTCTCTGCTAAGATGTCCAGCAAACAGGGTCCCCTTCTAGAGATCTGAGAAATCACGCCAAGATCTCACCTGAGTTCATTGCAGATATACTACTACCAGCACCCTTTGTGTGTTACAAAAATTCTGGCACTGATAAGTGCTTCCCAACCACAAGCACTGACAGAAGTATTAGTTTAGACTGGGAAGCCAAGAGAGAATTCATTTTGGACTTCTCCCCAGCACACTATATCAAGATGCCACATGCATATAGTTGGAGTAAACACCTAACACTTACTGCACAGTCAAAAGGGTTGCCCATTTAACTTCTGTAATCACCTGGAGAAACACCACAAAGAGAGAACCTGCAGCAAGCCCATACACAGGATGCTATGTGCTGTAAATCAGAAACTCATGTTTATTCAGTCCTTCCACTCTCTTAGTGCTGCAAGTTACAGACAATCTCTTCAGGAGGAAATATTTATAGCTGTGATTTGCCTCTAGCCCTTTCAGGCACAATACCACTCCCATTAGTCAAATCCAATATCCAGGTAACCTTATACAACCTGCAAATCATAATTCCAATCTGAAGTGTTTTAGCATCCAATATCCTGTGTCAGCTACAGAGCTTTAGAAAGTTTTATTTTTAAGAACAGTCATCTGCTGCTTTCTTTGTAAAGAAATGAGTATGTGTGAGAGCATTAAAAATGCAGTTTTCCATTACGTTTGCCACAGGCAATATTTCTCAATTTGTGCAAGTCAAAAGAAAAAATAGCCTATTAGTTGTTAGAAGAGCTGAGCCTTTCCCCTGTAGGTTTTCATGTGATTTACCATACAACACAAATGTATGCAAATTAGCCAGGTAAATGCAGAATTAGTTATTAATATTCTTCCCACAGTTTAGATAGAAAAAAGTTAGAAATTTGCATAAAAGGTACAACTGAAAAAGTCAGCTAGAATTTCATGAATCAATAAAACATTCCCTTGTGTGCGTACATGAAGTAAGACCCATATCTAAGGACGATGAAGGGATCTTCAAAATTTTTCATCAAACAAGAAGCTAAGGATTTACCAATCATTTTCTCCTTGTAAGTGTTAAAATAAAAATTTAAAAATAGATAAATACTGGTCCTATGGAAATCCCAGCTTTCACCAATACTTGCGTTTAATTTAAAGAAGAGTCTTTGCATGCCTGCTCTTTCATTCCAACATATCAGTAAAAGTTTTGTTCTGGTAGCATAAACACAACTCCATTCTGAGAAAATTAAAATATTGAATGTCCATGACTTACTTATTCTTCAGACCTAAAAATTAAGCACACTTCCTCACTAAATCATGACTAAACTTATTGGTACCTTTGCTATCACTGAGTCTACCATCTCTCTGTATTTAGTCATCACCAAGATGAGATCACCAAAAAAAATTACTGAGCAAGTTAAAGACTCAGAAATCTCAAGCCAACAGACATAGAGAGAATCCCATCTGGAAAACCACCTGGTCTAGGACTGCCAACAACACTTGAAAGCCCCCCAAAATTACCTACTAAGGAAAATAAACAAACAAACAAAGAAAGAGATGCAAGGTCACAGCTAATACTGCCTATGGCTTAATACAGGCAAAAGTAGTATGGATATTAGTATTTCCAAATGAAGTTTTCAAATCCACAGTATTAAAAGGGCACCTAATACAAATGCATATTTTACTTTACTCCTGCATGCTCAACTACATCTGTATGAAGTGAAGGTAAAAACAATCATATCATATTTCTGTACTCATCTCTGTATATGTGTATATACATGCCTACACACATACACAGACTTATATTCTGCACTTCATGCAAAATATAAATCACAAAGTGCACAGCAATGGAGAAAAAGACTTGATAAAAGCTGCGTGCACAACAACAAACAGACTGTGAAATACTGCTTTTATTTCCTCATGTCTTATACCTAATTTGCAGTGGCTTTGCACTGTGTAAAAACACTGGATTATTATGGCTTATCTCACAAGTGACTATATTTCTCAGACCCCCTAAAAACAGCCTAGTAAATGGAAAAGACTTGCCAGACAAATGCTATTTTAGTGAGAGTTTATTGGAAGAAAGTAATACATAGTTAGTGTTTCTGCATTAGCACTTAAAGCTGAATTAACTGTCCCAATGTGACTGCTTGGCCAGGAAGAATATAATTTTTCTTGCAGTGTCTAATCCAGTGCAGCTTATATAGCTGGTTGAAGGCTACATGGATTGAAAGTAGGTTTCATACCAAAGTCATACAAAACAAAATCAGATCGTATATGGTAAGAGATGTAAACCATGGATTTCCAGTTTAATTAAGCCATTTGTCCACTATTTCCTCTTAGCATGGTCTAGCCCTGTATCTCTCTCAGGAAGGTCCCTTATCTGCTCTAGATGGTGATTTAATGACAAGACTTCTCTGTTGTTGGCCTAGCTGGTGTACTGGAGTCAGACTTTTTTAGTGCAGATCGTCAAAGCATCCCAAAGCCCAGTCCTTCACAGTGCTGGGACCTCCAGAGGTGAGCAGCAGCTGAGGGCTCATATGAGGCAGAAAGCATCACTTTGGATCCAGTCCAAAGGTTTATTATAGTCATACTGTTATCATCTGTCCTCCCAAGTTGCCAAGTCCAGTTGAGTTCAGGAAACACAAAACCACCTCAGTGCAGGGCAGCTTGTTCCCTTCACAGTTTCAGGAGAACAACAAAGCAGACATTTCAGCTGCAGAAAAATCCAACCCTGCCTGAGCTGTTCCTCTGAACCAAGCCCTGAACCAATATCAGAACCAAGCTCAGCTGTTCTTTGCAAAGACTTTTTTTTTTTTTTTTCCAGAACACAGCAAGAACACTTATGTTTGTTTATGAACCACGGCAAAGCTGTCATCTAACTGCAGCCTGAGCTTCCTAGAGAATCAGTCTTGTCTCTGTGGTGTTTCTTCTCATTAAAAAACAAACAAAGCTCAGCTGGAAATAAATGAAAGGCATATCCTACATTGAATGGACTTTTAGTTGCACGTAAGCTCCTGTGAAATAAAAGGTGGTATAGAAGAAGAATAGATCATACAGTTGCTCATACATGAAATATTTGCAGGCCTTTTCTCTCATATAAGAAGGTTTCTCTTTCATAAATGCAAACTGTATTACATGCCATAAAATAAGGGCTAACTTTTCTGCACTAGCACAATATAAATGACTGATGTCATACTTTTCTATTGCAACAAACCAACACTTATTAACTAGAATGAAATAAAAACCTCAGATCTCATTACTATTTTCAGTGGCATTAACAAAACCAAATACAGTTATTGTACAACATTAAGACCGTATTAGAGTAAATTGCTAATAAAACAAGTTAATACTATCAAATAGAGCACTTAGAGAAAAATATATCCTCCTCATACTTTTCGTAAGCACTTTTGCACTTTGATTTTCCCTTGGTATCACTAGAAATAAAATGTTTTTCTTCAAGCAGGCTATCCATTTTGCTGATTTCCATCTCTAAGAACCAGACATAAGTAAATCCTTTGAAGGGACATTATAGTCTTGTTAGTAATGACCTTCTCTTTTTGATCTTTAAAGCAACATGTTCATGCACATGGAATTTGTGGGTATTGTATTATATTACTAAACCTCATATACTTTAATGGACTTCATATTATCTGTGTCTAGCTTCACCACTACTGACACTATAATAAAAGCAGAGAAGCATTCCATTCTACTAGATCTTCATGGGCTTGCCACTATCTTTAAAATATTTAGAAACATTTCTAGCTTCCTATGCTATGCTTCTAAATTCTGTTAGTTTATAAAAATAAAGAAGCAATTATAAATGTTGTATTGTGCTAGGAGTGTGACACGTACATAGACAGGAAAAGTTACTTCTACTGACTCACCTAAGCAAAGCAACAAAACATCTTGTTTATGTGTTGTGGAGGAGGGAGAAGATATAAAGGCAGGAAGAGATCTTCAAGAAGCTGCCTTAGGATCAGGGGAAATTTAGAAAACAGCACAGAATGTGGGTTGTATTTTGTTGTTATTTAAAATGAAGGCAAACAGTGAGAATAATGCAAGTTTGAATGTGAGTGCACATGCATGCATGCCCAAGAGTTTGCAAATGCACTACTTATACAGAATACCATTGCCCAAAAGATTTCTGAAGGGCTTTTTCTCTTGACAAAGTTCTAATAGCACCTTGGCACAGCCTTTACAAAAAATGCCTTTATGCACACAGTCAGCTCTTACACTGATAAATCCAAATTTGTGCGGGATGGAAACCAGATATGAAATAGAAAAGGTTAAGTTTATAAAACACAGGATAGTCCACTGTAACTCAAGCTCTAATTCTGACAAGTAAAGATTCTCAGGGCAGAGACCTTCTGTTTCATTACATGTACTATGGCAGGGTCCCAGGCCATGACTGAGTAGAGTACAAACACAATAACAGATGCCAGCACTATATTAATAACAGTACATCCGTATCAGGTGAATTCCTAGTTTGCTCAAGTCCTGCAGAGGGACTATTGAACTTTCAATCACTCCACCATACGAGCCAGAAATTTTTCTCCAGTCCTTAGGAGGATTTCCTTAACCTTTCAATTTGTCACCTTTACCATGAAAAATTCTGGAACACATTAAGCTGAAGTTTTCTCTTTAACCAAAATTTGTCCAATGTATCAAGCGATAGCAGTTTTATTTAAACTTCTAGATCCCTGCTTCTTTCTTTCACTTGTCTAGCTTGTGTTCAATGCCACAGGTCGCACTCACACTTTGAAATCCGTATTTCAAAAAAAGCCGACCTATGTGAGAATAGCTGCAGCCTCATCAAGGAGAATTGCTGCCTTGTCAGGAATTTGACATGTCTCACCTATGCCAGAAAAGGACTGTAGACTATCATAACTATGATTGTGGGAAAGTCTAAAACACCCATGGGATAGCTAACCCTTCATTTTACTCTGCCACAAATTATTTCCTTCTGCCTTTTTTTTTTTTTTTTTTTTTAGATTAATGTATACCGCAGGATGTTTAGCCCTATTTTCAGTGATCATTCCCAGATGAACTCAAAATTAGATATATATGTGTATACTTTTCCATGACTAGGACTCAAAAGCCGTAGTGGTTTGGAAACCATTTCTTAAAAAGCAATGAATACCGCATCAGGCTGTTGAAACACACAGGTACCTGTCAAGCTTTTGTCTTCCTGAACACTGTAACAATTGTTCTCTCAGAACTGAACCATTTCTCCATCTCTCTTCCAGAAAAGTCCCTGTTTCATACTAACATTCTTCCCAAGCAGATTGGGAAATTCTCATCTCTATTTTCCACCCACTGCTTTCTGATCTAAGCAAGCACCTCCCCACTGCAAGCTTGCTCCTCTATTCTTTACACATTAACCAGCTAAGGAACTTGCATAACCAAGTTGTAAGCAGCTTCTAATGGTGCTTCCCATATGTATCTAAGATCATACATATGGAAAACAATATGGGATAACACAAAACCACTTACTTGAAACCTCCTTGCTGATGCGTATTTCACTTCAAACAAGATGAACAAAAACTCTGCCAAATTAACTTCTCTCAACCACGTAGTATCCATCACTGCTTGATTTAAGTGCCTCTAGCCTAATGTGGTGTCTCCACTCCTCACTGGGTGGAGACCTCAAGCCTGGTCATACTACAGCAACCCTGCCAGTGAAATGCAGAATCCCTATCCCACATTCTGTAATCATGAAGATCTACTTATATTTGTATGTCAGTTCCTGTCTAGTCCATATCAATGAATATCTGCACTGGATATAGTTCTGGTAGCTGTGCAGAGTTGCATGACAGTATGCATCAGATGCTTCCTTCCTCTCATGTTTAAAAGAGGGTTCAGTGTACTGATTTTCTCCAAAGAAGCCCAGATACACTCTCATTTACCTTAGTTAGGAAAAGAGTCACTTGAAATGCATGTATTTTCTCCTTGAGTTAGTGCAGCAAAATATGCAGCACACAAAAAATCTCCCAACCGAACAAAAAACAAACCCCAGTCTGAGATTAGATCTCTCACTTTGGGATGGGAGGAAGTATCAGATCTGCAAATATGTGTGTACTGTTTGATCTGGAGTCTTAAACGCAAGGGTAGCACATGCTTTCATACACCTCTATGAATTACATGATATAGTATTGTTGGCTGGAAGGCCAAAAAAACCCTGCGTATGCCTACAGGGATGCTGCAGTACCAGCTAAGGCAGGCCATGCATGCCTGCTGCTTGCCTGTCCTGCTCTTACGTATGTGTCAGGCACCAACCATCCTGGAGCATGGAGACACATGGGGTCCAGCAAACCCCAGCAGGACTTCCAGGCAGGACAATGGTAAATCTGGGTCTGTCTTGTGAGCTCTTTTGGAGACTGCATAGCCAGAACCAATGACACAGAAGGATTCTTCTTGTTCTGTGTTCCTAGTTAATTTTTAATATCTCTGTAAACTTCCAGCTCACCTTTTAGGGGTCACTGACTAATTTGTTCTGTAGCCAAGCAAGAGTACTTGCAGTATACTCCTGCATTTTTCTGTTCTCCCCTTGTGAAATATCCTGCAGAGACAAGAATATTTTTTTTCTTGGATCAAGCTGGATTTTTTTTTTTTTTTTTTTTTTTTTTAAAGCCCACGAGCTGTGTAATCAAAGCTGGCACTGGAGCATCCTAATTACAAAACTCAGCAAGGAACTTTTGCACACATTTTGTGGACTTCAGATTACTTGTTCACAGAATCTGCTTGCTGAGAAAGTAGAGAACATGAGAAAAGTTCAGGAGACAGAACCCAGACTGGCAGTAAATAATTTTTCACTTCTGCCTCTCATACCAAGATCAAATAAAGAAAAATTGACCCTGTATTTGTAACATGTCATTCCATTTTTTTTTGAGAAAACATCCCGAACTCCTCAGAAGGAGGACTGACATGGGGGGGGGGAGGGGAGGGGGAGATCAAGGTTTATGGTTTTGTTTTGTTTTATTCAGAAAAAAACATGCATCTTGAAACAGAGCTGCAGAAAAATAGCAGGTCTGAAGCACTATCAGTGCTAGCTGCTTTCTGCTGAGCTGAAGTGACCATTTTCAGATCCTTTCAATCTATGCTGAAAAGATCATTACCATGCTACTCCCGGGAAGTCAGTCCTCCTGCAAGTGAGCTCCTTTGTTATGAATATGGAACAGATGGAACAAAATCTATCTGCTCCATAGGAACAAAACCACTTACAACCTAGCGCTCTCTCTATTAAAGACTCTACTTAGCTCCTTTATAGCACTGGCTTTCTGTGCACTGCTGTGAGGTTTTGACTTTATAGGAAAAGGCACTTCATAAAAGCAATAGTTCTTACTCTTAAACCAAAAGCGGCCTAAGAACTGCAGAAGATGAATGCAGAGTTTAACCTGCATGGCTCCTTGGAGATATGCAAATATTCAATTACTATTTTTTTTAAGGTAGAGAAAGGATTTTTTTCTAAGGAGGAAAAATAGCCATATGTTGCAAAGACTGTGCATCAATGGCAGTGAAGTACATAGATGGTAATATGCTACTCACTCTAATAAAGGTTGAATCTAACTACATTATTGCAAAAAGGAACATGGATTTTATTTGTACATATGTAAGTGTGGATCAAGATGACACTTCTGCAAAGAAATCTGTATCAGTCTTTCAAAAATTGACTCTTTTGGTAAGAGACAATAACCCCTGAAATTAGGTCCTCACCATGAATACAAAAAAGATTTAACACATCAACTTATCTCTATTGCATGTTGTAGGGCCTACTTCCTAAGACTTTAACAGAAACTACATCAATATTACACGAATTAACTTTGCAAATTGAAAATACGCATAAAATGTAGCTGAAACCAATAGATTTACTTACTTACTGACTCTGCTCATTTGCAGCAGAGTTAAGCAGGTACATGTAGAGTATCTGTCACTTCTCTTACTGTCAGAACAGTAATGAATGTTTATTCCTAGCCACACATGCACACATACACACAGATATGGTTTATATCAACTTCTCACAAAAACCCATACGACAGAAGTCAGCGGCCTCCTTTACTCACTGTTTAATATATTAATACATTTACCGTCTGGCTGCTTTTTCAGAAGTAATTGAAAAAATTATTTCTGTGGCAGGATGCTTTGATTCTGACTAAATCAAGTCTTCAGGCAAATGTCCCCCTGCCAGCGAAGGCACAGCTTGCCTGAAGTCGTAACCTTTGCTGGCGGAAGGGAACTGGCCTTGAAACAGATCATGAAGCAGATGTTTTATGCCATATCAGAGTCTAGGGATAGACAGGCTACTGCAAATAAAACTCTTCTCCTGTCTGTTCAATCATTTCAATTCCCTGCAGTGTGAAATATGAACTTGCCAACAAATGGCTAGTGTGCTATGCCACACAGCAGGGAGAACAAGTGCCACAGATGCACCAAGAGCTGGAAAACTCCTTCGTTAGGCCTGCTTTTCAGCCCAAGCCTCAGCAGTGACATGTGGGAGCCACCTCCAATGGACGATGATGGCGGTTGTAAAGACAAGTTTCCATCAGCTCCAATTACAGAAATTGTGTGCACTTGCTTGGGGAAGAAGGAGGTTCACATGGCTGTATCCATGGATCATGGTCATTAGCAGCTCAGGACAAAGGTGGGTTTTTTTTAATTTTTCTTGAAAATTTTTCCATCTGAGACATGACTGCTGATAAAATACCCACCTGTGGGCTTGTGCTGGTTTTGGCTGGGATAGAGTTCATTTTCTTCATAGTAGCTGGTATGGGGCTATGTTTTGGGTTTGTGCTGAAAACAGAGTTGATAAAAACATCCCTGTGTTGTTACTGCTGAGCAGTGCTTACACAATGTCAAGGCCTTTTCTGTTTCTCACCCCACCCCACCAGTGTGTAGGCTGGGGGTGCACAAGAAGCTGAGAGGGGACACAGCTGGGACAGCTGACCCCAACTGACCACAGGGATATTCCAGACCATATGACATCATGCTCAATATATAAAGCTGGGGGAAGAAGAAGGCAGGGGGGGATGTTTGGAGTGATGGCATTTGTCTTCCCAAGTAACCATTAGGTGTGATGGAGCCCTGCTTTCCTGGAGATGGCTGAATACCTGCCTGCCATGGGAAGGGCTGAATGAATTCCTTGTTTTACTTTGCCTGCATGCGCAGCTTTTGCTTTACTTATTAAACTGTCTTTATCTCAACCCATGAGCTTTCTCACTTTTACTCTTCCAATTCTCCCCCATCCCACCAGGCAGGGGTGAGTGAGGGGCTGTGTGGTGCTTAGTTGCTGGCTGGTGTTAAACCATGACAGGGCTCACAAAAAAAATCCCATCAGCTTAATGTCAGGGCTCTGCCACACAGCTTAAGACAGGAAGCCCTACAGGAAATCCCATTGCTGAATAGTGGAGCACCTTCATGCCAGGAGAGGGTATGAGCCCTGCTCCCACCACTTCTGAGGAGCACGGCAGGACTCTGGTGGCACCTGAGGAAAAGGCCAAGACAATCCAATGCTCCAGCTCCCTCTCTTCTTGGTCTCTCCATCTAGATGTTTCCATCTGATTAAAGCATTACCTGTCTTGAGACACACACTTGCTCTTGAGAGACAGCTGTTTAAAATACCAGTTAAACCTAAAAGAAACCTTGTACTTTCAAGTCAGTTTCCATCCACATCAACACTACAATGACTCTTTTATGTGTTTCTAAGCTAACAGTTGCACTTTGTGTTAAAAGGAAGGAACAGCTAACAATACTAGACTATATTAGCCCTTGATTATGGGAGAGCAGAAATGGGGCTCAAGTTGATAAGAATATTGTATTTGCACGTAAAAAAAACCCCAAACAAAACCCCGTGGTAAAATACAAACATACCATTCAAAAGAACCTACTGACAAGCTTTCAAGATGTTTACAATCCACAATAGAGATGACGTTTTCAGAAGAATTCAGTGTTTCATATACTAAGCATTTTAGTAATCTGGCCAGCTATTGGGATACCTAAGTGACAGCTAAGTACTTCTAAAATTATGACTGTAATTGGGAATGCTAAGCACTTCTGACATATGGCCTGTAATATACAATCTATTTATTTTACCTACTTTTGAACTGGGATCAAGGAAAAACAGGATTGAAGACACATATGTGCAATTTACATAGAATAAATTACAGATACTATATCTACTCCGGGTTTAGGTGGTTTTTTTTTTTGTTTGGGTTGTTTTTTTTTTTTTTATTTTGTGTATTCAGGTGCATTTCAGATCAGTCCCCTAAAGCCTAGATAAAGACTCCACTTAAATGCACTGAAATCAATGTCATTATCACTGATGGTCAAGTCAAAAAAGACCATGATGATCAAGTAATCTGTGTGCACAGTTGTCAGAATTTTTTTTCAGAAGTCCAGTTAAAGTGAATCAAATTAATAATTTTTAGCATTCAATGTACATACACAATCTCTATTTACTTTTCTGAAGCAAAACCATCAGTGGGAAATTAATGTCTATAAATAAAAAACCCTGTTTCTTCATGAAATGACATAGGAAAAAAACTTACCGCTACTTTTAGTCTTTTCCCCCCCTCTCCTCACAGAAAGCTATTGTTTCAGGGTCTTCTTTCTTCAGCCTAAAATACAGTTGCTGAAGAGCTAGGGCAATTTTGTGGGACCTTCTGTAGCTGTTTTATTTGTGTGGCTTTCATTGCTGACTCCTTTGTAGAAGGTACTTCTGCTTATAATTTCACCTCATATTTATAATGGTGGAGTGCAGATTTACATGTACATATTAGCACACAGAATACCATATGCTGTTGACAAGCACCCTGTGGAACAGCATACATCCTCATGAAAATCCAGCTGTACTCACACAGGTACCAGAAGTGTAATTTTAATTTACATTTCTAAAGCACAATGTTCCTCATCCTCATAGTCAATACAGTTCTGAAAATCTTCTCTTCCTTTTCTGCCTACAACTTAGATGTGGCACCACATTCCCCAAGAGATTTGTTTTTGGCTTAAGACTATTTTTCACTCAAAATATTCTCTAGTTCACTAAAATGAAAAAGTCCTAGGCAGAAATAGCTCTTCTCAGCTAGATTAGCATATTAAGAAATATTCTCCCTAGATAGTCCTTTATAAGGGCTTTTTCCAAGCTAACTCTTAATGTATATATTTTTATCTTTTAGACCTGTGTAAAATCTCAAACAGATTGTTGCATTTCTAAATTATCCTGTAGATTGGTTAGAAGCAATGCTATTGTTTCTGATGAGAACAAGCAGCTGGTGTAGCTGAGCAGAGAGAAGTTCAAGGGTCTGAGAGTGCACAGTGCCCTCAAATCACGCCTCACAGCAAACAGGGACCGTTACACAGAATTAGGTGCTGGGTAACTGCAGAGCTACTGGAAAAGGCAGTTTCTCCCTCCGTTAAGAAGGCAGCAATAGCATGGCATGACATATAGTCTGGAGAACTCCAGTGAAAATGAACATTTTATATTTTGCATCCCAAGGATTCTGGTGGCAAACTTTCTGAAAAGTGGACATATTTCCTTACAGAAGCTGGAGCACATTTGTAGAGAATAGCTTCTTCTGCCATTTTCTTCAACAGGAGAGATTTCAGTGGCAATGTTTCTCCTCGAATGCACATCCATTACCATGTTAGTTACCAGGAAGAAGGAAAGGGGAACTAAGCACAACACGGAAGCAAAGTTAAATAGATGATAGTCACACCTCTACCTTGAGAAGTATTGCAAGCAGTTCCCTATCTAAACTGGGGTTGAATTTATCTTTAACCTCATTTTCATTCTGGAAAGCGTAAGCTATGCGGAGTGATAATAGCATGGTTACACCACATCGAGGACAAGAAAGAACAACTGGTCAGCTCAGCCCATAGAGGAGAACGATAATCTAGTGAAAGTATAGTGCAATGCCCAGGAGGCACTTCACTGGCATTTTATATTACAAACATCTTATCTTTCAGTGGAGTTAAAATTATGTATATTTTTAGTTTGACAAAATTAGCATTTTTATAATCACAATAGCTAAAGCCTTTAACACAAAAAGATTATTTTTTATTGAAGATTTAACCAATATGTGACTTTTTCATATTATTATTTTTATATATATGTGTATATATATGCACATATAATAACATACAATCCATACACACATAGCTGCTAAATAAATACGTGATAAATATAGGAAAAAAGGTTAGTGAGTAGAGAAGAAAACATTGTTACAAATATTTCGTCATTTTTGAAAGAACAGTACCTCTAAGCCAACACTCAGCCTTAGGAAGAAAAAAATAGTAATAGATCCTTCACTAAATCGATTCACCGCAAGTTTCACACATGCTTATATTAAGACATGGATATGGCCAAGTTCTTACACCCCACTGAATTCATTAGCTGCCCTGTACTAATTGTGGGGAAAGAGGGGGCACATTAACTCCATGTCACAGGAGTTCCAAAACCTCCATGAAACAGAATCACCCCTGTGGAAATCACTCAAGTTTGATGCTGAACAGAAGCCTTCCCTATTACTGTTTGAGTATTAGCCATAGTAAGTTTCTCATGGGAATAACACTACCTCTACTGATTTTATCATGCCTGTTTCTTGTGAAATATTTCACTGAAAATAATTGGAACCTAGTGATGCTTCAGAGGAGTCTCTACGCAAGAGAAAGAAATAATACGAAGAAATGTTATGTTTGAGACTATACTTTCTTTTCACAGGATCCTTAGACATCCAATGGGAACTGTCAGAGCCACCAACCAATTAATTTTCTAATCTCTCTGTAATGAGCTTTTTTCTCCTTCAACCCTTGTTTGTCTCTTTTGTAGCAAACAGCTGATTTTTCACTTGTGTTTTGATTTCCTTCATTTTATACCATCCTAAAATGCAAAAGTGGAAGAAAAAAGGGAGCTAGCTGTAATAGAACAAAATATAGCATGTCTATTCTTTAATTCCTTGGAACCTGATAACCTCAAAAAGTAGTATGCTAGGAAATTGATTTTGTCTGTCCAAATCAAGTGAAAGTGTGAAGGTCGTGTTGGCAGTCTGCCCTGCATTGCTGTTAAACACTGCAATATTCATTTTGACCTCCTTCTTATCATTCTAGTAATTTCTTTGCAACTTGTACCGAGTTCATGGACCACTCCTACAGCATTCCACAGAACTACTTGCAGATGCACAGAATATGAAGCGGTTACCTGTACTACTTTTTCCTGGAGATCTAAATAGGGCACATGAAGCCATCCTGAGGAAAAAAAAGGCATGATGCTGGCAAAGAGAGAAGAAAGCATGAAGACAAAAGGAACCAAAATGTGCTAAAACAGCAGTTAGATAGACATCTCACTTCTCCTATTGGAAATTTGGACCTGCCAAAAAATTAAGAAATGTGGGTCTAGTTTGATTTTTAACCTCATTCTGCTTTGTTGATTAACCCGTTTCTGCTCTTAAAAAGAATTACAGCATCTTGTGTCTCCACTGTGTAATTTTATCAAGGAGGCGACAAATCATGCTGGCAGTGACAGTCTGTGCTGAAGTGGAATGTATAGTAAAATACAGTTTTCCTCAAATGAATTGCTGAAACAGTTAATCTTTATCTAAATGCCCATAATAACTGTTTTGTTCTCTGTGGCAGTTGAGAGAAAAAAATGTCTTCCAGAAAGCATTTTGGCAGCCAATCTGCTTGTTAATAAAACCTGGAGAAACATTTGTGATTAATATAAATTACTAATTCCACTTTTAATGCCTAAACGTGACAGTGACTAATTTACACAGTTTTGCTTGAGCTGCCACTGAGTATTTCAAGTGGGACTGTGAACAAAAAATGCTGTTGCACTGGTGTATGTTTCTAAGCAAAGCTAACACAGGTGCAGCACTACAGATGAGGAACCCTGTCTCTGGCACTGATTTCTAACCACACTGGCTGATCGCTCTGCTCGGGCCAGGGAGAAAGGGTCAGCAGTGAAACCTACCTAAGATTCTCCTATTATAAGTTGGAAGTGGCACATTTTGTACAGATGTGGGAAACAGTTACAACAATCTGTGAGGCTGTGAAGTAGCTGTTGCTTCCGCTACCTAGTCGGCAGCATTTTTTAGTGCTACAATGGGAGACAGCTAAACTCTTCCCAATTTAAGTTTGCAACTCAGTACTGCAGCAAAGCGTGTGGGCTTGAGTGTGGGTTCTTCGCAGCACACTGCCAAACAGCTGTCAAGGAGACGCTTCATTCCTCAGAGACAGTCTTGTGATCACACAGATTACTCCAGTGAGACCCAGGTAAGAGATACAGCACTATCAATGGTGAAAAATAAATAATATCCATATTTCAAGGCTTCAGACAACTGATTCAACTGGTTTGTCTTGTTATAAATGCACTTTAAATGTATTCTTACACGATTATTAATCTGAAAATCCAGTAGCTTTATAATTTGCCTGCTTATATTCAACTGCTAATAAATAATTTTAAAAGTCTTGTGAAATACAAGAAAATTTGAGAAGAGAGATTGCTGAACAATAACCTACCCATGTCAGTTACTCACATCTGAACTACACAACACTGTCACCATCCTCACTGGAACATACTTTATTTCCAAACAAACATATGCTTTGCTTCTGCACCTCTCTGAGACAGAAACACGTTTTCTACCTTGCTGCTATGCCTATGGAGTTTTGACTATGCCATTCCTCCCTTCTACTTCTTGATGCTGTTTACAGAAAAGACCTAAGGAAGTCAGATCCCACCTCCATGAAGCACCAACAGGAACTGCACACATAACTCCATTCGCCTGGGGAAAGACAAGTTCATGACTTTTCTGTGCATCACCAGCCAGAAGCAGAGAGGTCTTAATACTAAGCCCTCTTCAAGAGGAGAGGCTGCATTCTTTTACAGTCCCCAGGATGCTGAAGAAAGACACAACACCTTTTTCAGCCTAAGGCTACTTTATTTCTGCTCAAGATTTCTCAGGCAGAAATACATTCACATGCATACAGACAGTAAGCCTTGCTGCAGCTGCTGCTAGGGATCCTGACTTTAGTCCCAATACAGGGCTCTCTATGCCGTGGGATAGTTCATTCTTCAGTGCCTCACAGCTGAATTTCTGCAAAACCCTAAAATATTAGAGAGAAGTAGTCCACATGCATTTTTTTAACAATACAGTCATCAAGATACAGAAAGATGACCCAGTATTACTAAAAGCAGATGTGTCAAAAAACACTTAAGAAGAAATCCAAGCTCATATCTTCACAATATCCCCACCTACAAGTCTTAAAACATAATGTGTGTTAAGCCATTCTGGTGTATTTTTCCCTGAACACATTTTGGATGCCACTATGACTGAATTGTCAGGGCTCTTTAAATTGATTAATATACTGCCATTCTGATTATCTTTCAAATAATTAAGATCATTTCACCCCCAGAAGATCAGCAACAGCAACATTATTCCCCATATCCATCATCAGGAGCCTCGTTACTTTTGTGCATAGAGGTATGGCACGAGTGAGATTCTGATACACCTTTAAGCCATTCTTAATTCCCTAAAGCAGTGCTGTATCTAGCTGGCTATACCACTTGACACTTTAAATATTAAATATCCATGATGTAAAAGGGAAGCCAGGGAGATTTTAGAGGCAGTAAAAATCTCATTTGGCCAATAATGTAGATCTGAGGATGACCTACTGCTTTCCTGAGGGAAAGCGGAAACATTTGGAAGTCTGAAAAAATTTTTCTGTAATTTTTCAGAATAAAGCACTTCTATGCATTTCTGAATACTCTCTGAAAAAT
Organism: Gypaetus barbatus; assembly: GCA_028022735.1. Classification (NCBI taxonomy): domain Eukaryota; kingdom Metazoa; phylum Chordata; class Aves; order Accipitriformes; family Accipitridae; genus Gypaetus; species Gypaetus barbatus. The sequence goes on along the minus strand of CM051562.1, from coordinate 27,016,926 downwards.
CTTATTCTATGTGATATATACTGAGTTGCCAAGAATCTTGGAGATAGGAGTATTAACTACATGTGCCATTTTGAGCCTGAAGTCTTGGCCACCTTGTCTGAATAGTATGTATTACTGGGGAGTAAAAAGAAAAAGTTATTGAGAATTCTGTAACATTCTCCTATATTATGGCCTCCTCTAATATCAGAGAGTTAGGTAGCTTAGAAACAAATTTGCTTCTTTTAAATCCAAGTATTTATGAAAATATGGAGTTAAATGTTGAATATTAACTTATGAAACAAGATAATCAGCCAACTGCTCAGCATGTGGAAGCATTTTTTCATTGAGGGAGTTTGGTTTTGGTCTATTGGTTGCAGGCATGAATATATATTCAGTTTGTATCATCACACACAGACAGTATCAGCAGAGAAAGTGCTGCCTTAGTGAGTTAGTCTGAGGAACAGGGAGACTAACATGCTGATGACATGGAGGCAATGAGCTACAACACTGTTATTTCAAATGTCACTGCTATGTTATTTCCATTTCTGTTGGCATCTGCTCCATCCTACAAAACGCATACTTCCAATACAACAGCTCATTAAACAGGTTGCAGTTTGCTCAGGAATCAAATTAGAACACTGTTACAGAGTTATAAGTCCTCAGATAATTATTAATAATACTCTCCACTTCTATGAGTTCTTTCATCCAAGGAATCTACATGCTTCACCTTATTAATCTCATAACATCCCAGTGAAGTACCACTACAAAAACCCTCACCCACCATTGAAGTGCAGCCACCTCTGAGATGTTAAGTTGTAGCTGTTGAACATCAAAACTGATTTAAAGTAAGGAATGATGAATGGTCCATCAAGATTTAAAGGGCTGTGTACAGTTCATTCAATTGCACTTCCAGCAGAAGACTGGAATTTAAATACTTACTTTTAAGAAAGTTGCAGTGGGATTTTTGCAAGAATCACAAATGTTAAAAATTACAGTAATCCATAGCCACCAGTATGAAACATTTAGTCACTGTTTTCCATAAGGCAGGTGTGTCATATATGGCCTTATTAAGTTCCTAATGCTCCCTGGAGGTCTTTTATCCAAGGTCAAACCCATCTATCTTTTTAACATTTGTGATTTGATGATCACATAACAACATTCAATACAGGCGTTATTTTCCTACAAAATGCACTGGCATTTGTCAAGCATGTTAGATGAGAAAGAAAAAAAGACAGAGGAAAGGAAACCCTGTCTCTCATCCTTTCTGTCTGTGGGCACTCCCTCATTCTTCTAACGTCCAAAATCAGTACTTCAGTAGAAACCAACACAAGTCACTGGTCTTCCTACAGGGGCGAAGACCTTATGCAATATGCTCATGAGACAGCTTTCAAAGTTGCAGATACATAGTACATCCTCCCCTCTTTTGTATTTCTGCTGCTATCAGGATCTTAATGCCACTGAATTTTTGAAGCACATGAAGCCAAATCATCTTCTTTCAACTTGTTATCTGAAAGACATTCATTCCCTTTGAAAAACTCAAACAATACAGACCAGCACTTCTGTGGGTTCTCTCTTCATTTTCCTATATAGATTTCTCCCGAGTCCCAAATTATTCAACAGCTTTTAATGCTCCCTTTGAGGTACCAACGTCAAAATCTATTAGACACTGGTGATTGTTTCTGCTTTCTTTTTAGCAGGACCAGCACTTAATTCTTCTGATGCTTTCTAACAGAAACCAGTCCTTTAATCTACACACTAGGGTAAGCATGAATTCCCTTTTAAAGGTCACCTTCCTTGTCTCTCTAATGTTATCACACAAAATATTTTTTAAAGTACACATTTATCAAACCCTTTCAACTGCTTTGATTTCATTCAGAACATCTCGAGTGATTCTGGTAAACTAGTTATCAAAGCAGGATTTGTAGTAGAGTGGCATATCTGAGGCCACTGCTGTCAGAGTAGCATCAGTGTTTATGCTGATCAGATCTTGATTGAAAGGTTAATGGGGGACCTGGCAATAAACAATGTTTCCCCGAAAGAAAAGTGCAATTAACACACTAAAAATGTTTGTAATTCCCTCAGCATCCTTTAGTAACATTCTTTAGTTAACCTTCATTTTTTAGCTTTTGGTGCAAACCAGGATGCCCGGAGAGAGAGTTGCAAAAGGTATCTTCTGACATCTTATCTTCAAAAAGCAAAGAGAAAACACAAACACCAGTAGTACCTGCATTAACTAACACCTGCTGAATTGAAGACAGATGGCCTTTTTTCACTTGCTGAAAGATAAATCCAGTCTTCACTTTCCAAGCAAAATGTCTGCTACTTAAGTCAACCGCTTCCACGAGTAGAAACAATTTTAACAAAAGTTTAGCCTATGGAGTGAATACAGTGATTCCACTGCCCCAGTAAAAGCTGAGTATGGCATGACAACACTTACCATCAATCTGCTCTACTCATTTCTCTAGAGCTGGCACAACTCTAAAGCTAAAGTCCAAACTTTGCCCCAAGCCAAATCTTTGACTTTGAGTCCCAGTATTGACAGATTCAGGGGGGGGAAATATCCAAACCAGGACTTTTACAGCATATAGGTTATGGATATGAGGGGAAAAAAACCCTCCCAAATAAGGATTTTACTGAAAGATCTTCTCATACAATTGCAGACTGTGCTCAGTGGAAAAAGCAAAATAATCTCTTTTCATATACAGAAAGCCTTATTTTGTCCTACAGAAAAAGGTACCACGGGTATTGGTCAAGAAGCCACATAGAGATTTAGCCAAGGACTTTGAAAGAAAAATAGCATTACAAGTGTACAAAATGACCAACTGCCTGAACAAGCAGATATACTAGGTACACAATGGGTGATTGCAAGAGATGTCCAGTCTTTACCATAACTACAAACAGAAAAACAGAAACACAGAGTATTACCATTAAAATGAAACTAATTTCTTCCCCACAACTGTAAGGGCACTCTGAAGAAGAATCGGTATTGGGTGCATTGGTGAACATCAAGAAGCAATTCTCCTTTATATAAAGGCAACTTTAAATCCAGGCTGGCAGTGTCTTTACATTTACATTGGTAAACGCATAGATAAAACAGCCACTGTGCTTTCTTTGAATTTCCAAGATGGTATAATTTGCCACTTATGCCAAAGTCAGTTTGCTGGTTAAGAGATTTGTCTTTACCGGTATGACTGCTTACAGAGAAACCATATATTCCAAGCGTTGGATTGAAAAAAACCCAAGTGTTTCTAGAGTACTACAAGTTAAATATTACCATTCTACCCCAGCTGAGATACAAAAGTAACAGCTGACTTCCTCAAAAACAAGTAAGTAACCTAACCATTAGTCAACTTGTCTACAGCAACCTTTGATTGATTCTAATACTCTCCAGGATGCAACTGAGTAGTCACACCGGGTTCTTTACATTATTTCCTTTTCCAGCAGGAATTTCCTCAAATAAGTCAGACTCAAAACCTGAGAAATACTATATTTATGCCCTCAGACAGCAGCTCCTACCAGCAGACCTACAGCCGGTGGTATGAACTGCTGCACTGACATCAACTGGTTCTGAAAAAGCAGGATTTCCAGGTCTGTAACAGGATGAAAAAGGAGAGAGAGAAGTGTAGTTTTTGGGGGGGGACTCACATTTACCTTTTCTAATAGGTCAAGATTACTGTTCACAGTCTTTCTGTTTTGTGCTCCTATTACATCAGACTAAACCTCTGGCAAACATGCAGAGATCCCTAAATCAAATAATCATCTTAGAGTGAGTTGTGCCTGTTCATGCAAAACAATTGATATCCACTAATATTAAGCTGGTGCTTGAACAAGAGCAACGAGCTCTATGCAGCTGTTTAATACCATTCTCTGAGCACATGAAAAATACCAAGTAACTGCTAATAAACTACAGTGTAAAGATTTCTCAGTAGTTTTTTCCCATACCATATCACAGGCTATTCAACCTTGCTTCTATGAAGTCCCCTTTCTTAATTCTCGCTGTACTGAAACCAATCCTAAAAGAATAACAGCCAAGCTGGCAATCTGGGAAGCTATTCCAGGTTCTTAGTCATGGAAAGTTTTTGTTAGGTCTGTGATAATTTCCATGGAAAGTGGACAGTGCCCTTCCTATGCTAACTGTTGATTTGTATAGGGATATGTACAATTCTTCCCTGTGAGTTAGACTGCTAAACTGTGACAATAATTTCTCATTAATAATCAAAAATCTTTACCACAACCATCACCAGCAGTGGAGGTTACCAAGCAATCCTTACCAAGCAGTGGTGGTTTCGTGTCCTCCCCCATGTACAGAAATTCAGTGGCTAGGCCACCTGGAGAAAGCATTTCAGTAGAGGTTCTACTGCAAGCATCTCAGGTGGAAAGGAGGGAACAGGAACAAGACAACTTGATAATGATTTTAAAATACGCTTACAGCTTTGAGACAAAAAGCCAGTAAGCCTCCCAGAAATTAACCTTGTCATGAAACATGGAATTGGACAGGACAGAGAAACTGCTAGAGGGTTGTAGGAAAGACTAAAGAAAAATAATAGCACAAACAAACCCTCAACACTTAAACACAGACTCACAAAAGGGCAGAAGGGAGAAGACAAAGTTCAGCTTAACTGTCATCAGAGACTGTTACTGCCTCAACAAAAGTTCAGCTAGAGACCTTATTAATAAGACAAGCTAACTACCTAATTAATAGGCAAAAGTAAGACAAAAAGAAGTGGGGGTATTATAAACACTTTTTTCTACCACTGTTCTTTCCTTAAGATCTTTTGAATCAGAGAACCCTCCAGAGGTGTGCAGATGGTTGCAGAGAGATGGTCCAACTACCTGGCCACTGTTAGAGAAAAATGACAGCAGGATTCAAACAGTTCCAGTTTTTGGAACATAGTAAGGACAACTTCCAGTCACAGAGATGGAACAAGCTAACAGAAGAGAGACAATTTTATATTCAAAATTATGAAAATCACAAGTTCTCCTATAGAAGCAGCAGCTAATGTCATTTGAATAAAAGCCCTCAGGAGATGAAGTCAGAAATTTCAGGAAAAGCAGAAATTAGTAAAGAGAAACAAGGATGATGGGGAACAAAGGCAAACATTAAGAAAATCAAGGGAATAGGTAACAGCACGTTCCCCGAGGAATATATCCTATGAGACAAAGGAGTACAGGAGAGCGGCTGTTATTAAGAAGTGTGTGTACAACTGTAAGTACAACTTTACAAACTGAAATTCTTAATTTAATCACAAATTTAAGAAAGATAAAAAATATTATTTATAACCATAATTAAATTCAAATTGTAAAAGCATACTATCCTGGTGTGGTCGGGAGCAACATGGTTACAACAAAAGCTTCCTGAATTGACAATCAGAAGCTTCATGCAAATAAATGGTGACAACAAAGATACAGTGATAATGACACATCATTAAAGGTGATACAAAGAAACAGCAAAAGCATTTTGAAATAAAATCAGGAAGACACATGAGATAAAACTAAAAGGCATGAGATAAAAATAGAAAGAAACAGTAACAAAAAAAGTAACACAAATAAACCACAGGTAAGACAACAGGATTTTTAAAAGATGAAAGGAGCTCTTTCCTTAATAAGCATGGGAAAAGAACCACTTACTTAAGTTATGTTTAGATACATTACATGTAAAGTCTGCTAGCTGCTGGCAAAAACCTTCAAGATCTCATGGAGAACAGGAGAGCAGCAAGAGGACCATGAAGAAAAGCAAATCTACCTGGTCTTTGTAGGAAAAGGGTATATGCATGCATAACTGACAATATTCACAGTGATCAAATGACTAAATAAACAATACATATTGTTGTGGAAAGTGGCAAAGCTGAGCTACATGAGCTTGTGGACCACACCTGAACCAGACGAAACAGCATGTGGCAATAATGGGACAAGATTTTGAGGCTATAATAGCACAGGAATGTATATAAATTATGGAGGCTGTCAATATGTTTTGGAGGGCTTTAAGGACTTTGTTTAGCTGCTTAAAAGCAGTCATTCGTGATAAAGCAGAACGCATAACTTGCTTAATGCTTTTGCTTAATGTCGACCTATTCTCTGACTGGAGGAATAAGAAGATTCGGAAAGCCCCAGAACCGGTTTGAGCCAGAAAAAGGAGACATACTAACAACTAGCCTAAAAAACAGGAAAGAGAAAGAACCTGCCTAGAGGAGAGAAAAAGGACCCAGTGAGACAGAACACAACCCCAGACCCAAGTATTATTGTGGTATGTGTGTGTGACTCTGCTGTGCAAATGCTTGGGCAGCAGCTTCTCACATAACAGTATAAAATCTTGGAGGATAAGATGATAAACCAGCACAGATTTCTTAAGGATAAATCATGTCAAATTCTTTGATGGAATAACTGGACTGATCACTCAGAGAAAAGCATAATGCTACATCTTAATATTAGTACAACTTCTGACACTACACCAATGATACATTGCTTTCAAGAAAAGAACAATGGGGTCTAGCTTACGTCAACACAGGAGCTTGGTTTGGAAGCTGCAGTCAGAATTCTGCAGTAATCTGGACCAGTCTGGTTCTAGCCATGTCTTCATTTTTTTATCTCAACAGCTCTGATATATATTTGCCAAGCTTACTGGTATTTTATTCAATACTTAGCACATTAATAAAAATAAACCACCCATAACTGAATTAAAGTAATGAAAATGATGCCCTCATTTTGAATTATATAATTAGATGACATTATACATTTTAGGATCTTCCCCCCCCCGTCCTTGCTTTTGTGTTCGTCTCCCCTGGCACAGTGCCCAATGTTAACCTGCGTACCCAACCTTTTGTTCCCTTCCAGAGGACATTAAAATCACTGTCATACCAGTAAGTATTTTATTTCTGCTTTCTCTATATTTCATTTGCTTCTGTTTCAGTAGTAAGACTATTTTGTCTGTTTTCAGGCTAACACACACTAACCTGAGGTAAGCACCTGCTAAGAACTAAGTAAAAATTGAGACTTCAGGTCATGATCTATTATTTACTCTCTCTAGCCCCCCAATGTGCACTCCCTAACCAAATAAAAGTTAATTTATCTGTAAATATTTAGTAACCTTTTCTTCTTTCACAAGTAAACTCAATCAGTACTTGTTGATTGCATGTCTGCAATGCTGAATTCAATTATTCAATGTAAATTTGATATCAGAAAGATAGATTTTTCTTTTTGTGTTTTCCTAGAATGAACACACAAAGAATGGAGATCAGAGTTCATTGGAACAATACATGAAGGCAATGGCATAAGAAAGAAAAGTGGCATTTTCAAAACCAACAGTTCAGAAAAAGAGACAATGATTGTTCTAAAATTATTGCATTTTCTGAAAATAATGGAAGCAAGAGAGGCAAGTCACATCCTTAAAAGGTAAACTGTGAAGATTTTTGAAAAAGCACCAGACAGTAATTAAGCTAAATACCTAACCAACCACTTAATATTTCTGTCCTTCCAGAGGTCTAGACTACAAGACATATTTTGTAACCCTTAAACAGAATATACCAGACTGATGCTACATAGTCAGCCTTCCCCCTCTCCCGCAGAGCGGGCAAAGGTTTCAGAACTGCTGAGGAAAGGAAACCTTTCCTGGCGAAGCAGTAATTTCTTTAACATGCAGATACAGAAAAGTAAAAAAGGCAGTCTCCATAACCTGGACTAGTGCCTGCTTGACAATTTTGATGAGGAAACATGGAACAACATTGCACCAACTTGTTTCTTCAGCACAAACCAAGAGAAAAACATTCCAGGATGGACAACTCTCCCCTGAGAAGGTTTGCATATAATTGTTAACTTCGTGTACAGTGCTTCCCTGCAACTGCTGCAATGCCAATCTTGTTACTGTCCACAGCAGAGCGAAGGATGAAGGCAAAAAATCCTTAAACTACAGAAAAGGAGGAAAAATGCTTTTGTGTCCTGAAACATGCCTAAAAAATTAATTTCAATGAATACCAGGCCAGTAAGCTACCAGTAAATGAACATCTCTTTGCTAGTAATTTTTTGCTATTTTACCTTTGATTAGAAAAAAATAATTCCATCTAAATGCAGTTGAATATCATAAAGCTCTTCATATTTTAAAGCACTTTGGAACAATTATTTTGAAGGGAGCCCTTGACAGTTAAATGACTCAGTTAAATGAATGTTATAGTAGATACATAATGATTTTTAGTGAAATACTGAAATTAACCATGAGGAAAACCAGGCATAAGCAACCTGACTGTATTTGAATAATAATGTCTTGCTTGAGAGTTCAATGGATTTTGTATGTTCTAACAATGAAGCTCTTAGGTAGACAGACCAAGGTAAGATTTCTCATTTTTTTCTCCTTCACTTTCATGTTTGGTTTTCACCTTAATTAAACACTTCTCTTTCTTTCTTTTTTGAAATTTAGAAAACCTTTTTTTTTTTTTAGTTTTGGGTTGGTTTTTTTTCAACGCTTGCAGCTACCAATGCCATTCCTGTGCTAGATTTCATTGAGATCACGTGATGGTAAAGACTGCATTCCTTAGTTTAAGTATTCCTGCTTGTTTTACTGATGATGCTCAGGAATTGAATAAGAAAAACCAACCCCAAACAAACAAACCAAACCACCAAAAAATCCAGTATTGCCAGGGACCCTTATACTGGAGTTTTGAATGACACAAACTCCTGTTGAAGTTAATGGGAAGCTTTTGTGAGTGACACGAGTAGGACTGGGCCAACACAGTACAGATTTATTCATCCTAGAACATTATCCTCTTAACTCTGATATCTTTACATGATTTCTCATGACCATATTAAAAAACAGTTTTAAGTAATATTACAGTTTGCTTTTCAAAATTATTTTTAGTATTATTACTGTGCTTCAGCACAAGAACAAGGCACTGTTCTTCTGATGCTGAACCACGACTCATTAGAGGTTTTTATTTGCTGGAAGAAAAAGAAATGAATCGAAAACTATCCACTAGGAATGTATTTCCCTGTGGATTTAGAAAAGGAAAGGAAAAATCTCAATGCTGAAGAAATGAGGCTGAAAAACAGGGATCGTACATACTCAGTTTCTCTGGTGAAATGAGGTGGAATGACTGTTTCACAGCAGAAAGGCCAGCTACACATATGAAGGCAATATTTACTGGGATCTACAGTCTGTCTAAAGCTTTCAACTCTATAGTCTAACAATAAAACCAGAAAAAAAAGTATTACTGGAGCAGTCAAAACTTGTTAGGAGTGGAAAATTCAGGTACAAAACAAATTGATGCAATAAGATCTTTGTTGGAGGATTAAACAAACGAGACAGCTGAAGCAGTATCAACTGTACAGTGGGGTCAGGGAATCAGTTTGCTTAACCCACTGGTTTTTAACCTCCTGATGTTTTTACTTCCTTAGCCCCAGATGTTATCCTGCATCTCCTCTAGGTGCCCAGAGCAGCCCTGATGTAGACCTCTGTGAAGGGGAGCGCAGAGCTCTGGGAGGGTGCTCCCAATTGCTTTGGGGAGTGGGCGTGAAGGTATGGGAGCCCATTCACACTCCCCTGCTTGCCGCCTGCTCCCATGGCACCCCACATCGCCCATGCTGACAGAAACAGCTTGTCCAAGAAAAAGGGGGTGAAAAAAAAGGAAGGAGGAAAAAAGAAGCCACTTGGCTTGATGCTAGGAGTATTTACCCTAGGAAATTACAACTTTAAATACCACTAGACTACAGACATCAGCAGCCATACACTTACAAACTACACAGACCTCACTTTCCTTGGGTGATAAATATTACAGAGACAAGAGTATTTCATCTAAGGAAATAAGAAAATCAAGGAATTTCACATGGAAATGATTAACTATTTTTCCTTATATTTGGGGACAGCTTCTTGCCCCCTTCTCCTCCTCTTTCATCTCAGAGTGCCGGAATAAATGTAATAGTGCATTTTGCTTTAAAAGTCAGCCACGGTTCAGTAGCCACATGCTATTTCATGTGAGAAAAGCAGCTGTGATTTAATCTCATTTTCACTAGCTAGATTCCTAGCTAATGTATCTGGGGATAGCTAAGTCTGCATTCACTGTAAGACCTCTGCATTATATACCGTCTGGCCCTCTGTATTTCCACAGAGCATAGGTGAAAAATTAGCTGGGTTTCTTGCACCTGCTGTGCAACAGTGGTAATTCTCTATATACTCACAGATGTAGAAATATTCCCGGCCCGGCCTGAACTCAAATCCTAGCGAGAAGGGCGTGAAGAGCTGGAACTTTTCTGAGAACTTCAATGGTCCATTCGGGGAATGTGGCCGATTACACTCCCACCTCTTGAACCCTTTGGAGGTGTGATCACAGGAGCTGTAGCCGTCAAAGTTCACCATGTACAGAACATAGCGTTCGGTCTTATCTTCCGGCACTGAGTCTTCATAGTGAGGGCAGAACACATCCAGGTAGTCATTGATGCAGACATCGATGTGGTAGTCGCCCCGCTGGAATCTGAAAGCGCAGGAAGAGTTCAGACATAAGCACAGTTAACTCAGGATGACCTTGTTGCAGGGCAACTTTCTCATAAAAGGAGCATCACTAATGGCACTTCATTTCACTCCAGCCATGCACATTCACTCTCAGAAACAACCCTTGCAATTCACCAGAGCTATCAGAGACTGCTTATACAGGATTATGATCATATGACCTTCCAGATAAGGCTTTTGCTCTCTTCTCTTACAAAATGAGTCTGTTGCTAATGCACACCAAGTTATAGGCTATCTGTCCTTACAGTTTATTGAATAAACAAACAAAGAAAGTGTCTGCTTTATTTAGTTGTGGTTTTGTTTTGTTTTTTTTTAATTGGAGAAAGAAGCAAGAAGCAGCAAAGAAGCCAAAACTGTATCAGCCTCCCCAAATCAGTGCCTATATAAACATCTACATATGCATGCAAATAAATAACCCAAACATATCCTCTTCTCTGAATCAAGCAGTAATCACCCCTGTGTTGAAAGCTGATTTGACTGCAAGTACTTACAGTTACTACAAGAGCACAAACAGGTTTACTCTTTCTTCATGATTAGCAGCCATTTGTCAAATGCACAGAAAAGCCTGTATTGCTTTTTAAAGATATTTGAAAAGCAGTGCATCTCCTTTGCCACAGTGGAGATGTTGCTCTGTTCAGATAAAAAGATTCTGGGATATGAATTATCAGCACTCAGCCTAATGTGACAGTCCTGAATGAGTGCCAGCTGAGAAATGCAGCAGAAGGCACCAACCCAGATGCACTTTATTATTACTATTATTACTGACAACCCCTTAAGAGATGTGGGATTCTTCTTTTGTTGGGGGTGGGGAGGGTGTCCTTTTTTCCGCCCTCCACATTTCAGTTACATTACTTCTCTAATGCCTACCATAGTATCTGGAAGAAACTATGCGAACAAATTCACTGCCTTCATGGGAGCTTATACCATGATGGATTTAATGATTCCATAAACCAGGTCTGTACGTCTATCAGACTCCCTGGGGCAGCCAAAGAAACCAACCACTGACCTACTCCACTTGAGGCTGACTGGGCTACTTGTAGCTTCTCTCTTTCACGGCTGCAGTTGTCAAGTGTACCACAGAGCAATAAAAAGGCCATGACAGATTTAACTATAATACTTCTTTTTAGCTGAGGGGCATATTTTAAACACCTGATGGGCTTGAAATCTGCCATCTGGATCCTTCTATCTAATTTCAGAGAAAAAGCAATGATCTGCTGGCCCTCCAAGGATAAATTCAGAGCAAACTACACCTTTTCATATCCCTACAATAATTTAACTTCAATAAAATAGCTTTTTAAAGGGGAAAAACTGAACACGCATCAAAGCATGATATATCTGTATAATTTCAGCCCGTGCACAGCCTCACAGTTCCATTCTGTAACATGGAAAAGCCTCTCTGAAAAACAGTTCTTCCAGGAGAATTTACATTTATCTAAATCATTAGTTAAGAATATATTTTTGTACTCCAGTGCTTTTCAAAACCTGTCACCTGAACAGATACTGTCTTAGCACATTTGCAAAAATGTATTGTTTTCAAATTGGTGTCTGTTCTCTGTATCAGTTAACAGTATGCTATTTCTTACAGGTAATGAAAAAGAGTATCTTATGAATAGGAAAGCCACATTCTGGCAATGGTATCTCTTTTTTTTTTTAATTACAGTTTTAGTAAGTAAAATGAATATATATTTATATGTGTGTGTGTTTGTGTGTGTGTGCTTTTTTTTAATGATGCAGGTGACAGACAATGCAGTTTTCTCAAGGGATTCTCAAGGTTACCTCTTGTATCAGCCTGTGCCTTCACAATAATGCCCAATTATGGTTTTGTGACAGAAACTATATGCTTTCAGAACTACACTTATGTAACTACACTAGGGATCAGAGTGGTCTCCTTAATATTAGACTTTCACAACACAAATAACTTTATGTGAACTGCTTCTCCGCATTCTCTTTAGGTCAATGGAGAGAAATAGGAACTTCTTGAGTCCAATTCATCTGGCCTGTTTAGGCCCAAGGTACACTGGAATGAGATGGATCACACTCCAGAAGCAGGTATTTCTCTCCTTTAACCCAAAGGAGAGTCTAGACAGACATTTCCCAGACAGAATCTGTACTGTAAATAGCTGAATTTGAAGGGAAGAATCCAACCGCACAGTCTATGATAATGGAGATGATAAATACAAAAAGACAGACAACTAAATTTGTGATCACACCTTAAATCCATGTTAGCAAAGAAATCAAACTTGTAATCTGCACCACTGAGCTGTTCTATCCAATACTGCACACAAAGAGCTCATCTGACTCCCTCTTGGCAAAGTTCCCTACTGTATTCTTGTTAAACAAACAAAACCAAACCACAACCATCCTCTTTGATCATGGTATTTTAGCAGATTCATTCTTGTTTCTGCTTCCCTAAGTGCTAAAGCAGTTGAGTGTCTTCATTTGCCACAGCACACACTTGCCTGTCAAACATGTGGAAAGTAAGAAGCAAGCCCTGCCTGCAAAGCAGGTTTGAGGGTGAAGCACACAACCCAGTCCTTTTTATCCTAGTGTCCTTCCCTCCCCACTCCCCTGCTCTCTCAATATTTTCATTCCACAGTCATTCACCATAGCCAGAAAGTGTTTACACTTAGATGCCTAAAAAAGGAAGAAGATGGTGCATATTTTAAGTGATCTAAACTGCCCTTTAGGTGATATTGCTGGCACAGCAGTGAACCTGCTCCAGGGAAAACATGTACCAAGGTATTTTATCAAGCTGCTCTGAGTGAAGTCTCTTCACTCCATATAGTAACAGCAATACAAAAAAGAGGTTATTAGCCAACTAAGAAGCAGAAAGCAGGTATTTATTTCCCCTCTTTTAATATCTTAAATAAGTCAGCAATCAAAACCTCAGCATGTGTACTGAAGAGATGTAGAACTAATTTTATTTTTCCAAAAGAGGCTACAACATCTCCAGCATGCCTCTTGGAATGAACTGAGACTGTTCTCATTTCTTCAGCTACAAGGCAGTATGTTGTATTTACCTTCTCAAAGAGGAAACACAAACACCTCTAACCTGAACAGAAAAGCAAGGTGTGGCCATGAGTACCTCACAAAAAAATTCATCAGCTCAGGCTTCTCAAAGCTATTAAAGGAAACACTTCAGAAACACATTTCCAAGAATTTTAAACCATATCCGACAGGAAAACACTTAACATTTACAGGCTGAAAACCTCTAAGTGGTAGTGTAATGTCAGGCGTTAGAGTGAAACAAAAGCTCCACTTCAAATGAAAGCATTTATCAATGTTTAGCCACGTACATAAGTTGAGGAGCACAACATGTAAAGGGAAGGTGGAATCTGTTAGCAGATAGATTTGTAGAGATGACAGGAATAGCAGATTTCCTGTTGACTGCATTTAAGGTTTAATACGTTTGTCCCTTTTTCCAATCCCATTCTGAATAGAAAGCTTGCTTTCCTACAGTCTCTAGTAATGCTACTGATGTACTTTTCTTTTTCTCAGTTAGGTCTTCAAACTGTTCTGGCAGATCCTCATCTGGACTCCCATGCCCTTCTGGAACCACGCGGTAATCAGGATCTTTATATAAATCCCACTATGAGGACGAAACCAGTCCTACATAAATTTTGCACAACAGAACATTGTGTTGTGGTAGAAACCAACAAAAAAGGCTTCTCCAAAATTCTAACAGGACCTACAAAGCTTCTTGCAAATAATGTCATTTGTCTTCATGCACTCTGGCTTACGCACAGCAAAACACAGCTATTCTTCAAACATAATTAACCTTTGTTTTGTGTCAGGTGGCATTCAAACAGTGTCTTGGAAACCTGCATACTACAAAGCTAGCTATTAGGTGGTAGGGCTATAAAAGCCATTTTGAAGACAGAGACAGATAGTTAAGTAGTTTCTAAACCTAAACACTTCCATAACCAACAACCATCAGCTTGCTACACAAAACTTGCATACTGCTTCCAGCAAAGACAGCCATATGAATGTTTCTGTGCTCAAGTGCCACTGATGAAACGTCCAAGTATTCAGGATGCAGAGAAAGAACTTCATGGTAATTTTAACCACAGAAACACAAGACCAGCAAAACATTTTCAAAGTAATTAATGCCTTCTATTTTCTGTTTATCCATTAACACAAGTAAAAGTACACAGTCTGTGTGCATGCTTCTCTTCATAATTTTAAGTTCTGAAGCATATGTGGCTCATCTTGAATTTATTAACTTTGCTGGTCACTGAAACAAGTGATGATTTATTTAAAGAGATATTTAGAATGCAACAACAGTTTTGCTTGGGGTTTTTTTTGTTTGTTTCTTTCTTCCTTTCTTTCTTTCTTGGAATAAACACTATAAAAATCCAGTTTAAGAACAGCACAAATAACACTAATTGCCCATTATCATTTAGATAGATAAAAAAATTGCAATAGCTTCTGCTTGTTGCTTCCCATACAAATCTTATTAGTTATATTCTATCACCCTTCCTGTAAAATCAACACACCAGATGCTCTACTTCAAGATAAGTGTACTGGAAAATTTTCCTTTTACTATGTCAACCTTTCTTTATTTGGAGTCGGTTCTGTCAAATGCATGCAGCAAGGCTTCACTGTGAACCAGAAAAGACTTCAAATAACTGCTCTAACAATGAATTATGGAATTCCAGTCTTCTGTCTGGCATCAGAAGGGATCAGATGCAAATGGCCCCAATTCTGCTGCCTGGAGCCTGCACAGCCTGTAACACCAATGCGCAGGGGACCCTGCCACTGCTGAATGCCTTACACCAGTTGCCTTGCTCTCAAATGATAATCTGAAATGCAAAGCAATGTCAACAAAATTCACTGAATCAATTTATTCTTAGGGTAAATACAAACCATAATTATCCATAGTTCTTCAGAAGTAGCACAGCAAAAACTTACTTGTTCTGTTTCCTAACAAAAAAAGGCTTCTGTGAGCAGCACGTGCATACCCCTATAACAGCTGGTCACTCAGCTCCTTCTTTTTACTTTCACAGCCACTAAGCCAGTTTTAATTAAATTTAATGTAGACTGACAGGTCCCAGGGAGAAGTCCATTCCTACAAGTATCATGAAAAAAGCACCCAGGTGAGAAGATCCTATAAGTATCCCAACAAAGGCTGAACCACCAGTAGATTACATGTTATCAGACAATAGAAACATCTCTTACAGACGCTCTAGACACAGGAAAAGCTTCAACTGTAAAAATACAGAAATAGGTTGAAAATTAAGTTTATTTCTGTTAGCTAGTTATGAAACTATTTGCTTAAATTATTAATAACAGAGAGATGAGTATAAAGTAGGTATTTGTACATGCAGTAATACACAAACCCCAAACATTCTCTGGAAAACGTTAACATCCTTTAAAAGGACAACATTTTAATTGCCCTTAGGATGTGATGACGTCAATTATTTACCATTCCACACTACTGAGCTTGCTCACAGCTTTTGCCTCTGTTTAGGTGGCAAGTGTAGAGCATGAGACCATTCCAAGCTCTATTTGCATGCTGTGACTGGAGCACACCAGGGTAACTTGTGCCTCATTATCCTTTTAGACAGTCCAGGCCCCCTCATTTCAACTAACTTAAAGCTGTTACATGTGATGGGGGAAATCTTGTGGTTGTTAATTATCTGAGGGGTTGTGGGATTAAGTGTACCATTTTACTGCAGATAATTCTAAAGATGTCATTTCTATGCTACACAAAAATAACCTCTTCAATGCTTTTCTGCTCTTTTTACTGGCTTTGTCACAACATTTAATAAACTCTGTTCCCATAGCTCTGCTGACATCAACAATGATTCTGATGCACAAACAATGAAGTAATCAAAGGGCTATTTTAATTCCAGCTCTATTCAAACCAAAAGAAAATTCAACATTTTCCAGATGCTAATAGAAGTGGGTTTGCTAACAGTAGCAAGCCAGTGACATTTTAGATCTCTAGCAGGATATCGCTAACCGAGCAAGCAAACAAAAACCCTCTGTAATATAAAGGAGCTGTCTATGACTTTTTAGTCCTTAGGTTACAGTTTCACAAGTTAAGACAAGTTCAAAACACCATGAGAAAACACTATGTAGGAAGCAAAATACTGACTGACAAAACAAAAGAGAAACAATTAATCAAGGCTGTTGTTCAAAAAAACAGTATTCAAAAATTATGCCTAGAAAAGACGGCAAGTTAAGTACACAATGCAGAAAGAAACTTATTCTCTTGTCATTAAGTCCTCTCTTCAATTACCATTTATTGGAGTAATTAAACACTGGGAAAGGATGCCAGGCTAATTGTTAGATTATGATAATTACACAGCTTTGCTATGCTACAGCTGATCAAAATAAGATGTGGTCACACGCACTCAGCTAAAGCTTCTCTGCAATCATCAGGCTTCCATGGGAAACTTATTACTATAATAAGGCCACTTATTACTAGTTCATTATCAATCAGGCAGAGAAACTTATTATTTGTAACCTTCATTTTACTCTCCCACCCACTCTGCCGGAACAAGCCTCCCAAAAGGTTGCGCCCAGGTCTCTGCCTTCGGCTGGCTCCCTTCCATCACAATTACACAGCTGAGCAGAATCAGGCCCCTGCACTTGAAAGAGTTCATCAGACTTCAAATTACTGTTTCACAATCGGCTGCAAGAGCCTATCACATTTCTTGAAAGAGCTGAGTGATCTCCATGTATTTCACTTCACATGCATCTGTTGGAGATCTACCTTTTGCCTTTTATTCCTGCTATGTCCCTCTTCTCTGGGAGATTTTTCACACTACTTGGAAGGGTCCAAAAGCAAAAACACAAAACAAATGAAAATCAGAAAGAACAGAGCTGCATTAAGCTGGACTTCATGAGAAAAAGCATCACTTTTATGTGGCTTGTCACCCTGGAGAATCTTATGCCTTTACCCCTTCTTATCATCCAATGGTACAAGAGAGACATTGTGCCTTTCTATTTGAAGGGCTGGGTTTTTTCATGTTAAAAACCAGGATTCTGATCAGTTATGATTGTACCCGGTACTTCATACTGCCTATTCAAATGAGACAAACAAGTGATCTACTATAGGGACTAGAACATGGGAAGAAACATGAAACAAATCGGTTTGAGCTAGCATTTTGGCTTTTAAAGAAAAGAACTTATTAAGCACTGGGTAGCTCTGAAGAGTCAAAGAATGTTTGGCCAGAACAGAAGAAATTCACCAAAAAATACCAAACTCATGATAATTATTTTTATTCTGTACTGATACAAAAACTAGACCTTTTGAAATGTCAGAAGCACCTACCCCTGCATAGGCAATTGATCTGGAAACTGTCCTTAGGACAGGCCAAGGTTTACAACACTGGTAAAGTAACTGCTCAAGCTTCACTTTCTCAAACTTCATTTTTCCCATGCTATCGAAGTTTACAGCTATCCTGCAGGTGACCACTTACAACCTTTTAATTCTGTTAACTTCCAGAACCAAGAAACCTCCTCAAAACCAGTCTGGTAAAAGTCTTTTACCTTCTGGAAAAGAAAAAGAAAAAAAAAAAACCAAAAACAAAACAAAAAAAAACCCAAAACCAAAACTCCAAACCCCCCTCAGTTTTTGGTTTTTGGGTTTTTTTGTTTGTTTGTTTCTTTTAATAAAACCTGATTATTGAAAAATTCTTAATGTGCCTTGACTGAAACACATCCTTTGCAAAACAAAGAACGCCTACATCCACAAGGAGGACGCTTCTATAAGCAGAATCACGGCAAAAAAAGACTGCAAAACACAGGAGGAAAGGAGTAGGTTTGAATGGGAAAGGAATCTATCCTATTTAAAATGTTAGAGTTCTTTGAATGACATATTTTGTGTTAATTCCATTAACCTGAGAGACCTGAAGTACCTTTTTTTCTGATTCTATTGCTGAACAAAAATTTCAGTTGCATCGTAACAGTTAACAGTGACACTGAATTTAAAGTACAGACACATCTTTTATTTATTTTTATTCTTTAAAAGCTCTTTAAGAAATAAATTCTGCAGAAATGTGTTTACTCCACTTACTGTTAATAATTTCTCCCTTACACTCATAACTCTGTTTATTTGTACAGCTCGGTCCTGTATTGACTTTTTATAGCTGGCACTGCAGGAAGATATATGTTCAATGATAATGCAAACATTAAAAAATAGAAACTAATTGCCCTTCCTTGAGCAGATATGGGGGAGTGAGGGAATAAACAAATCAACATTTATTTCCCACCTATAAATCTGAGTACTCCAGAAATTCTGAAGTACTGCAACACCCTCACCCACTTAACTTCCTATCATTCTGCACCTCCTAATCGATGAGCTGGACATTTTTCATTCTATTTATTAAAATTGTTTCCTCAGACTCTGCATTTGTAAAATTTGTTCAAAGCTGGCACACGACTTTCATCTCTCAATTTCTCTTTTGCTGCAACTTCTGAAGCGAAGCACTTGTTGCATCTCGGGGGCTTCAGTGACACAGTCATGCTGTGGATGGTAAGGGTGATAAAGGGGTACAACATGTCACAGCATTGCTCCCGAAGAGGTCAGGCTCTCATTCTCAGCTGTCCCAGCTCTTATAGCTTTAATCCCCATGACTACAGACTCTACCTGGCTATTGATTTTCCATTGCTGTGGGCATTTAACTTGCGGAGATGGATGAAGAGAGAAGGAGGGAGGGGAAGGTAAAGGAAGAATTACTATACTGTCAAAGGCATCACTTAGACTTACAGGACAAACTTCAGTGTTGAAGATCCTGGTAACATAATCTGAAAGGTACCACACCCAACCAGATACTAAAGGCAGCCTGAGATTTGTGTTTGGAGCCTCTATCCACACTGTGAATCCAAAATGTCTGGGCTGAAGCCAGTCTCTTTGTTGATTTACGGACACAAGCTTATTACTTGTGTTCACATTAGTACTGCTCTGGAGTTCACCAGCAACATTTATACCACTTTATCTGAGGTGGAATGAGGAGATCCGGTAATTACTACTCACTTATTTCTAAACATGGTCATCACTACCATCCATGCATGACTCTCCATTTGCCTACTTCAGACACTAACACCACACCAGATGCCAGCTTCATCTTTTATTCCATGCTTGTGCTTGAAAATACAAAACCTACCTCAGCTACCTCTGGTTTATACTGGAAAACCTGCAGTTTGCTGATTCATTAGCACATCTACCTTATGCTATCTACCATAAGCAAGGAAGTCTTACCTGATCTCTGCTGTACTAACACACGCTTTACTATCAATCAATCATCAGGCACATTTGGGAGGAAAGAACCTATTCAGAGTTTAAATTCTTAAAACACAAAACAAAATAATAATAAAAAACACCCACAGGTAGGAGTCCTACTAAAGAGTCCAAACTGGACTCTAACAACATGTGTTGACCATGTGTCTAACCCAGAGGACACAGTCTATCAGCCTTGATGGAATGTGATCCTGTGACTGGTATTTGCTAACCTATCCTGTGGCATGTGCTGACATTTGTTAATGGGTATGGAGAACAATGCCCTATCTGCAGAAAGGTCTTGCTTCTCACACTCACAAAATGAAAGAAAAGAACGCTTGCCCAACAAGTGTGTTGACCTGCACAGTGAATAACAGAGATAAACTGCAGTCTATTTCCACAAGAAAGTGTACATAACCCAAGACATCTTTGCAAATTTATTTTCCCACTAATATATTAACAGCAGAGTGATGGCTGACTAGTATAAACTGAAATCTCCACCTCTTCCATACTCCTAGGGAATAAACACTGCATCAGTTTGCACCAGTAAATATATGGGCAGTATTTGAGAAGAAACATACATTTTGATAAAAGTGTCTATCTGTTGCGTATACACCTACACTTGCTGTTGCATTAGAAATGCTCTTCTCTGACATTAAGTTATAGCTGTTTATTATTAATCTCTCAATCTGTCAACAAACTTAATTTAAAATATTTTGTGATCAAATTAGAATTTGGAGACTCAGACACCCTAGTAACTTATAACTGGTAAAATCTACTCCTTAATTTCCCAATATGTAAGTGTAAAAAATGAAACTAATCCTCAAGATGTTTCACAGTATTTTTGTTTAATAAACTGTGTATGTTTTAATAAGTTATGGTCATAATCCACATCCTCCAGCTGAAAGGAATAAATCCAGATGCAATATAAAATAGCCTCAGCAAAATGTTGAGAAAAAAACCAATCACAGTCCCACACAAAGAGACCCAGAAACATAACAAGAAATTCCAGTATCAAACCACAACTTGCTATTAACATGAATAACCTATATATTGAAATACATTCTCAAAAGCTATTTGAACTTGTTCACGTAAAAACAAAGCATAAATATATTCGCAGACAATTTGCTATCAGGAGAGCAGGCTTCAATCAATGAATTTCCTTCTTGCTACACAATTGCCTTGTGTTTAAGAGACCCATAGGAAAAATATTTCCTTTCCTGACATGGAAATGGCATTTTAGAGAAAGTTCTATAGAGAAATCTAATAATTTAACCTTGTTTCTGTTATCCTTCCATATTAGTCTCTCTCTTATGCTAGGCAAACTAACAAAAGAAGAACAACCAGAGTTTTAGATTACAGACTGAAGCAGCACCAAGTAGCACAGCTATTATTAATGTTAGAATTTTTTTTCTTTTCATTCCTGTAATTTCTTCTAAAGACTTACAGCACATAGACTATAAAATTTGCCATCAGGTTTAATCTTGATACACATGGTCTCTGAACAATAGGACTTTTAAAATGTTTTTTCACCTAGAGAAATTTATATTAAGCTTTGTATATCATATGAACAAGATAGGTCCTGATCCAAATCAGCTTCTCTGTTTACAAATGTGATCTGAAAAGCTTTGCATTATAAACTGCCAATTAGTCTGTAAAACATCTAAGACATTACAAAGATTACAATCTGATGGGCAACAATTTTTTTTTTAGCTGAATGAGATCAAGAAATGGTGGAATTCAATGCAGCTTTTATTTTACCCCCCCCCCCTTTCAAATTATGAAGCTCCCATAATGTGGTTCCTATTATGGGGTTTTAGAATTCTTATTTTTTCAAGAGTGACAGAAACAGTTTTTCAATATGTAAAAATAAAGCTTGAATTCATAAAAGGTGCAAAACCTGCTCATTTACTTTTATATGCATGTGTAAAATACCTACATAGGAGAAAAATAGGGAGGAAAAAAATGCATTGCTTTTGGATCAATCAGAAATTTCAGAGAGGTAAAACTGAAGCTATTCTTTTAATTTCCCTATGGCATTTTTCCTAAAAGTGTTCCAAAATTAACCTTAAATGAATTCTAATCTTCAGCCTGTAGTGAAATTGCTTCATTCACAACTGAACGATGATCTTGTCTGCATAACACATAGTAACTATTTTTAAAAGTACAGACACTAAGGTTTAAGATAAGAAGCAGAGAATACCACAGACAAATTAAACCAAAGGTTTCTTCCCCTGCCCTCCCTTCTTCTTCCTACTTATTATAAAGACACCAGAAGGCAGGTGTGGGGAAGGGACTGCACAGGTCTGGCAAGAACCATTATTGTCTATTGGGAAGCCTTCGCATTGTTCCTTAGATGTTAAAATGAATTATCGAGCACATGAACTATTTCTTCCTTTCATTCTTACTCTTAAGTACTACTTTAGCAATAAAGAAACAAAACAAACCCTAAAATTCAAGAATGAAGTCTTCATAGCTTAAGCACATAGTTGGGGCATAAACACATAATCTGAGGCTAAAGAGACAGCACATACAGCTTAGACCAACTGTGTGGCAAAATCCCAGTTACAGAGCATCAATGTGAAAAGCAACGAGAGCAGTGACCCTGGGCCAGAGCAAATTCCCATCAAGGCCAACAAAATAGTCCCAACACTGGCCAATGGAAGATGTCTAGACTATACTAAATACCTACATAGTCATACCTCCCCAGCATATTTTCACAACGGCCACCAATCTTCTGCATAGCCAGAGGTTTGGGGTCTTTGTGCTTAACAGAGAATGATGGATTTTTCTTCATCAGTTGGTCTGACCATTTTTTGAACCTCTGGAAACTTTTGGAATTTGGTGCACTACAGTCTGTGGACACTGAGTTGTCCAGCTTGGTTGCCAAATGGAAATGTACCTGCTCCTCTGCATTTCTGAGCCTGACACCTGACAATTTCTACTAGAGATACAATTTGTACCATGAATTTCATAGGTAAGAAAGTAATTTATAATCCATGATGCTGCATTCTTTAGAAAAAGAGTGATAGGAAATGATACAGCTGATTACAAGTGTCTAACTGAATGCAATAGTCCTCCAATGTTTATCAATGGAACATTTTCACCTTTGCTACCTGTAACAGTCAGAAGGAAGAGTGCACCTCATCAATGCCTCAGAGACAAGATTATTTTTTGGACACAAATTTACTCAGAGAAAAAGTAAATCTTGATTTCCTTTATCCCTTTATCCTTGAAATCCTTTATCCTTTATTTTAATAAAAATAAACACTTATGTAAAACAGTATATTAATGTATCTGTTTAAATGCATCTCACCAGCTCTCCAAGGAGGCTGCAACATAAAAAAGCCTAGACAAATGAAAGCTGCCTAGTTTTCTACTGTCTCCAGTGCAAGTTCAGCTAACAATTGACTGAAACCGAATACAGACCTCAAGATTTGTCCTTTCATATTGTACGTTCTGGCTCAGGACAAAAATAATACAATTGAAAAGTCTTTTATTGCACTTCAAAGATATCTTAGAATTTTATATTGCTCAGCTTGTCCTGTAATTGTAGGGATGCACACTTCATAATCACATGGTCATTTCTTTAGGAACACTCTTCTACTGCTCAAGCTTGCTCTCTAAGGTTGTTGAGAGGTTGCCCAAAGATGCTTTGCAAGAATTTTTACAGTGAAGCAAACGTAATCAAACTTGGTTTACACCTGCTTTTTCGTACCACATGGCAAGAAATGTCCATAGAGACCTCTATTTCCTTCCCTCAAATGAAAAATCTTCTCCTAAATTATGCCTTCCAAGCTCCCAGGAGCAAAAGCAATTTAAGGCTTTGGTGTTCACCAAACTTGCAGACAACATGCAGAACAGCTGGAGGTCATTTGCTTTGTTTCCCTAACTTTCCCTTCACCAATGAAGTGAAAAAACAAAAAAAATCTTAAATATTTTGTACATTAAATATGTCAAAAGAAATACAAATCATGGTTTAAATAAATAAATCAAAACTTATTGGTCATAAAGATACGAACTTAAGTATAGTAATGCATCTATCTACTTTAGCTTTTATATCAAAGAAATAAAGCATCCTGAACCTTCCAAATCCTTTAAAAAAGGTTAACAGTTCCTTGGATTACAGAAAGAAATAAGCCGACAGAAAATTACTGCCTTTTGGTATGTTTTTGCTGAGTTGCTGAATCAGGCTGTTTAACTGTTTTTTCCCATTTCATCAGGTATTTTGCCTTTGTTTATGAACTACTTCTGTTAATGATCAAGCATCTTCAGCTTTTTAGTACATTTTCCCCCTTTTCTTCACACCTTAGCCTGTTTTAACTCAGGCATACAAATGCACCTAAATATATGTTAAGAGACCTTTTGTTAGATTACAGAATGGTCTGAGTAACAGTGCATGAATATTTATTCTTTATTTAAATCATAGCTATGACTGATGTAAAAAGTACATCCTGACACAGTAGCTCCAAAGTTCCCAGAAGGTTACAGATAGGTGACTACTAAGGTCCTCTGTTGTAATAAGCAGTTCAAGAGAGCAATTAAGCTGATGCTTTAGAATTAAGCACATACTACATGGGAAGATTTAAATAAATAGTTAAATGCTTTCCTGAATTGAGGCCTAACTGTGCAGAAAACATTCAACAAAGCAGTGAATCTGCATGGACTACCTAGTGGTGTAAAATTATTCATTATTATGCTGATGTCAGAGGAAAATTACCTCAGCCAAAGAAGAATGTGTGCACACAGCATTTTATTATATGAAACATGACAATGAATAACTCATACTGAGAATCATTCATTACCAATATTATTACAGCAATTCCTCTTATGACTTTCATTTAATTATTCTATCTCCGGGAAACTGAACTACAGATATCTTAGTGGTCAATACTTGACTCTTAATCCATAGGGGGAAAGGGTTAAAATGCTTTTACTTTAATGAGTGGGCACTTTTTATAGCACAAAAGAAAAAATTCTTACCAGGATTAACATTTTAAATATGGTTCTTTGGTCCATTAGAAGGTCATGACATCACCACCACTATCCCCCTCCTAAGCAAGATAAAAAATGACCTGAGACTCTATCAATACACTACCATTGATCTTACCAGTAATCTGAACGTAGGTGGCAGCACGTAATTCCCATGTGTTCAAACATTAAAGCTTAATTCACTTCACCCGTGCAATTTTCTTGCTTTTACGTGCTAAGGTGATGCTCTTGAATAAATACCCAGACAGCAAGACACTAAATTGGCTCCACTGGTTAGTATCAGTTATGTATGTGTGTGTTGCATAGAAACACACAGTCTGTTCAAATGTGTGTGCTCATAACACATGGGGTATGGAATATCTGGTCTCGTTAATGCATTACAAATGAGTAAACTTGCATTAAGGCTAATTGAAACCTGTTCTTCCTTTCAAAATCAATTATTTTAAACTTCTCAACCTGAAACACAGAGATAATTTTCCAGTGCAGCACAATAGAGAAGATGACTTCTTAATATGTTGGGGTTGATTGGCTAAACATTGTTTCACTCATTTCTACACCCTTAAAATTAGATTTTTTTGTATGCTGAACATTGTTATTTAAAATCTTCAAAGTAGATAAAACTCAAGAATCTCCGTACTGCTAACACTACAAAAAACAGCTCCTCTTCCCCAAATTTTGTTCAGTTGCAGTGGTAGCATGATCACATAACTAAAAAGGCAGCCACTTAGCAAGCTGAGTTCTTCCATCAACAAGTACAGAAAAAGAATCATCTTGACATGAATAACTACTTTTAAGAATGGACTAAATTTGGTGTAAAACTCCCAGATTGTCCCAAGAAGCAATTTTTATATTCAATAATAACTGAAGGAATCCCTATTCTGGAAAAAAAAAAAAATCTTAAAAATTTTTCATCACTCCATACTTATTTTTATGCTAGAGAAATATTACGAAATTTACATTAATAGCACCAACAAGTTTCAGAGAGTCATGGCAGGTGTTGAGGAGAATTACCGGTTCAGTTGCCCTCTGTGCTTTACTTTTGCCTATGTTAGGTATAAGCTAAACATGCGTTTTGTATTTTAAATACATTGGGCTTGTTTCATTTTTTTAACAATGATAAACCACACACTATACAAAAGGAGACTAGAAGCTGCAGGAAGAAAAGCATTATTGAGTCATTAAGGGGTTTTAAGAATACAGTAGAGAAAGGCGGTGATTAAGTTAATGTGACAGCTTGCAATTTACTTCAGTTACACAGGATCTGTAGACAAAAATGTCCACCCCACAAGAGCTACTGAATCAAGTTTCACCTTCTGTTGCAGGAGGGCAAAACAGGGAGCAGCTCCCTGGTTTCAACATGTAAATACATGGGATGAAAATCAGGCCTACTAACTATAATATTTAGTTCATTTAGATATCAAGGAGACCACTTGTAAACTCCAGCTAAGCAGAACAGCATTGGCTGTGTGCAAAAATAACAGGGGAAAACCAGAATTAATGACTGAAGCAGGCTGCTGTCAGGAGGAGCACATTGCCATTTACAGACAAAAAGGTTCACCACATGACATGCCCAGGTTGTATATTCAATTACATAGCTGACTGTTTAACTATATGTGTTTACTCTGTGTATAAAAATAAATGTTACTGATAAAAATACAGAATTAGGTACACACTCACAAAGACACACATGGTATATCAAAATAATTCTACAATTTTATACTACAAACTAGAAAATTAAACTCCGTATTTATTGCCTAGGCTAGTAAGCTTTCTCTTTTGAAGGACAGCTAATGCCTTCTGGTATCAGTGTAATATAAATAAGCATGCACACAACCAAGCACTTCCACAGAAGAAAAGAGGGTCTTAATGACAACAGGTGGAGCAAAACAGGTATTATGCAAATACTTGTTGATAGGATTCAAGAGTACTCAAAGCCATCTGATGCTTAGGGCCACAGGAGAAATCAGCAGAGACCTAACCTAGCTAATCGTCTGCCTTGATTGTGATGGTTCTGATTAGAAGAAAAAACAACTCTCAGCAGCCCATAGGCAAAAATGCCAACCGAAGGCTTTTTTATTTGTTTGATGATGAGGCACTGCAGAATGTATGCCAGATCACATCATTAAACCACTCTTCCAGATATTAAAGGGGTTCCTATATGAACAAAGCCAATAATTCCGTTTGTAATTAGCTTGAACATTCTCCTTCTGTCATTTTGAGATTGCATTCATATAGACTAAAAAAATGCTGATCTCCAGTTTTCATGGATATGGAGAACTAGTCACACTTTGTGACTGAAAAGCAAGAGCTGTGAAATTCCAGCAGTCCCTGGATCAGCAAAAGGTTATCTAATTTTGAATTAAACTATTAAGAGCTGGCTGCATACAGTACAAATTAATCTGAGTTCTTTTTTAGTGGTGTTTTGACTGATTTTATCTAAGTATGTCCATCCACAATAAAACATCCATTTTTCTTTCTGTAATTGACTACATCATCTCCTCCCAGTTTTTTCAGTACAGGATTTACATTCCCAGTCACCAGGAAAACTCCAAGCCAGACATATTCAAAACAGATTTCGTACTATGTTTTCCCAGTACTGCTCTCTCCTGTATTCTGAGACTTTTGGTTTCCAACTACAATAATTTCATCCTTCCATTAGTTGCTTGCTGCTGTAAAAAATGTGAGTATTCATTTGAATGCAGAGTAAGATGTATTGACAATTACATTCCCAGGCTAGTAATTTTAAGAAGCACATCTTGCCACTGTTTTTGCACCATGGTAGATTAGCTGATTTAATAACTTCCAAAACTGTTAAGCATATCACACACAAAAAGCTTAAAAGCAAAGGAACAAAGGAGCTCAAAACAGTTTTTCATAATGATCTAGCTACCATACACACAGAAGCAAAGGCTTAAGAGCAGCTTTCAGTGCTTAAGTTATGCAAGGAGATGCAGGCATCCTTCCATATGGCTGACTGAAAAAGCAGACCAAAAGTGTCTCTTCAAAAGAATTATCTACAATGTGATATCAGCCATTTCATAAGGGAAAGCGAAGTCTCAAACAACTGATCTTTCACGTCTTCCCTTTAAGGATGTCCACATTAATAAAATTAAATACCTCACCGACAGCAAGGTATAAATGTCTGAACAGCAAAAAACATTAAAATCAACAGTCACTAAGTACACTTGACACGTGAACGTAATTGCATGTATGGGAATCCTGACAGGATAAATTTCTCCTGTGCCCATTTTGAGCTATTTGTCTTCCAGAAAGTTCACTGAAAGAATGTGTCAAACTGTCTATTAAAGGGACAACCAAAATATCCAATAAACACATCCATATTTTAGCTTCTGACCCTTGAAAGCTGGCACATTTTTACATTCTTCTTGTCAGGATAAGGAAGAATCAGCTAGCTGTGCATATCTGCCTCCAGACCCGCTCACACTGCTAACAGGTCTTGTCTAGGGAGAGATGTGTGGGACCCTTACATTTACAGCTGTCAAGTGTGTTGCCGGAAATCACTTAACCAAAGAAGGAATGAGTAAATGTGTGAAAGAGCTTACTACAGACTTAGTTTATAGATCCTCTACATGTCAGGAGACCACATGTCTTTGCCAAATAGAAATTTTCTTGAAACAATAACCATCCCCTGCTCTCAGAATGCTATGCAAGTACTGAAAGAAAAAATACTTTTTTCCCAACCCCAACTCCTTCCACTCAAACTAATGTCGACTGAAAAATATTAGCTGTCTCTCCTCAGTGTTGTAGCTTGGGCTCAGAGTATTCTAGAAACAGAAAGTTTTTCAGATGGCTCAGTGTGAGCTGCTCCTTTCACCAAGACTGCTAATGAACTGTAAAACCAACATTTTGGTTCAGTTAACATCGGCATCCCAGCTCCAATAATAGATGACCACACTTGCTTACTGAAGCAGAACCTCTGGTTTTGAGTCTTCAGCGTGTAGATTTCACCTGCATCATTTTGTTTTGCTAGCAGGATTTTCAGTCCATTTTTAATGCATATATACGTATGCACCTCCTATACCTTACCTTGGTAAACATATATATTACTCCAACTACTCTTCTGGTATGAAATTCAGGAAGGCACTCAACAACACTGTAATTAGAACCAATAGCTAATTAAAACAACTCTTGATTGCACTGCTTTTTTCATTTATTAACTTTGTTGATGCCTGCTGGTTTACATTGATGTGTCTGATAGCAGTAGTCAAGGGCACTGTCTATGTTCCTACAAAGCCTGGCCACTGCCAGCATCTGAGCCAGCTCAGGATCTTGCTCCTCTATCTATCAGCTGGTTCCCAGTCTCCACAGAGATGCTGGTGGACCTCGTCTGCAAAAGTGTTTGTAGCCCTCTCCTCAACTCCAAAAATTTGTCTCTGGGCTAAAGGCTTCACCCACCCTCCAAAAGCAATGTACGATAGTAGTACACAACAACACTACAGACAGCACAAGAGCCAGGAGCTCTTAGAACTGCCATGTGACCAAGAAGAGTTTGTCTGAACAAGTAGAGCCTGAAGTCACACTACTTTCAAGGTTTGTAACAGTAGCAGCATGTGATCAATGTCTACTTCGGCTAAAAGACACATCCCAGACCTTTCAGTACCCATTAGACTGCAGAAAATTTAAACATCCTCTTGGAACAAACAGTAAAAATCTCAGTGTAAACAAATGTTACTATGAGCTTAACCAAACCACTGATGACCCAAAAGCAGTCTCATATGAGGGTCAGAGCAGAGGAGTTGCCTTCATCGCTGATTTATTACAACTTTGGGAAGAAACTTAGGTTTTTGCACTGTAAATCCCCCCTGTCAGTAAACCTTGGATTTACATCACTGATAAATGTTCTGCAGAGATGGTTTGGATTGGGCTGGCAGGGTTACAACCAGCATCTACAAAACTGCTCTCATTTTTGTTTCCCGTCTGCTCTGAAGGATTTTGCAGGTCAGCATCAAACATTTTCATTGACACTCAGTCAGCTGAATATCTGTGCAGTCCTACTACTTCACTATTTGCAGCTAGGGTCTGTAACATACTGTGTTCTCATCTTAGGATGGAGACAATAGTTCCACACTTCTCTCTGTTTTGGTCTAAGGCTTTGACAACTCAAGTCTGTCTTATTTTCCATCCAGATGGCATTCTCCAGAGCAGAGCTCATTTGACTTAAACAGAGCTCCCACAACAGGAAAGGTAAGTGACAGAAGACAGCTTTTAAGGCTCTGCCCTTCTAACGTACCAACTGACAAAGTGCAACAAAGCCTTTCCCCACACCTACAGACTTCTTTTCAGGAACTGAGGACTGTACCTCCCAGCCACTTAGCATCTGACTACATATTACTGTGAGACCCATCAGCTGATGAGCACAGAGTGTCACAGCACCATAAGACTGTTACCACAGGGGCTCCCTGTTACCCTGTTTTCTCCTGCAAAGAAGCAAATTTCTGCACAATTTTAACATGAAGAAGGAGGAGCTTATCAAGGCATTTTGAGACACTGGAAGAATGGGATGCATTAGTAGATACATAAAGTTAGACCCTATTATGACTATCCACATTATTTCCTTATATTACTCATTCTTGTCCATTATGGCCTGCAACAAAAAGGTGGGTTGACAGCCTCCATGAAAGAAAACAAGGCACTGAGCAGTAGATTAGGGACCTGAACAACGTGGGCCAGTGTTGGCCTAATAACAGATTTCCTGTATGCTGTCCTACCTCAGGTCTTCCTTGGTAAAAAAGCAGTATTTCATTGCTGTGGGAAAATAACCACTGATGACTGAGTCATTTGGATACTATGAGGCCACATAAATACCTAATTAGGAAGATGAGATGAACAGTACATCCAACTTTCAGATTTATCTGCTATTCCTGCAATTTCAACACCCAGCTTTGTTTTCTGCAATGAATTTTGAGCAGCTGCACAGGCAGGACACCTGCCAACACCAGGAGTAGCTTCTGCCACCTGAACTTCACCCAAATCTCTTCATGCAGTCAGAAGATACAGGAGCTTAACACAAGACCATTTCCTTGCTGAATCAGTCACAACAGGAATCAGCTGGAAGGAACTAGATGTAGTGTGTGGGATGAATAAACATGTAAGCATTACTGCTGTGCAAGTAACTTTTGGTTTTGGGACATGGGAAAAGCTTAACTCTTATAATTTAATTAACACTTTTAAAAATTTAAATTTTCTTTTTAAATGCTGAAATGCCTGTTTCACCTTTTGCAACTGTTTTCCCTAAAACCACTCAATAAATTGAACACTGATTTAATACCTTTAGTCCACCTGAATCTGATTTTTTAATGATTATTTTCATGCAAAGAAAAACAGCTGAAACACAGAACTCAGTGAAACACACAATTTAATTTTCTTCCTTTCTCAATAAATTCTAACCAGGTGCTTCAGGAGCCAAACATAACAGAAGTCAGCTCCTTTCACAACAGGCAGAACTCCCCTCATACAAATGGAGAATGTGGGTGAGAATTTAATACAAGAAAAAACAAAACAATATTCGGGATCCATATTAGTGGGTGATCATAATACATAAAAGGAGCAATGAGAAGCTGGAGTATAAGATTATGTTAACAAGAGGACTAGAAGTTGCTGTGACAGAGATCAGTTTCAGCTAGGTAAGGGCTCAGTGGTCAAAAGGAGTTCAAAGCAACCTCATCCTCCTCCTCTTTCTCCATGCCTGCTTGTGCACTGTGTTTCATCCCAGAAGTGATGCCTGGGGCTAACCGGCACTCCAGCTGCCTTCCTGCTTCACGGCTAGGGACCCCTCCCGAGGGCAGCAGTGTACATCCTCTTCTACTCCCTCCACACACCCGGCTGTGGCTTTAGCATGATGGCTGGGGTCCAGTGGGGAGAATAGCACTGCTTGGTGGGCAGGATGAATCGCTGGGGAATCCTTGGTGCCTCCCTGCAGGCTGCATCAGGACTCCAGGATGCGCTTGCCAAATGCATGTCACCGGGAACATGCGGCACTTGGCAGGTCTGCCTAGAAACCTGGCTGGAAGAGTTTATCTCCCTTTTAACCTGTTTTATTATTTTTATTTTATTTTATTTTTAATAGCTGCATAATGTTTTGTTTAGGCACTTTACAGCCCTGCTGCAACACTGTAACGTCTCAAGTGTGCACAGTGACGAAATGCCTCAGGGAGCTAGTTTGCAGAACATGAGGTAACATCGGCTTTGTAATTTAATTCCCAGTGCATTTAGCACAGCTGAGAATTAGAAATAAAATCAAACAGTTTCAGAAAGCAAGTTTCATCAGGCAGTGAGGGAAAAAAAACCAAAAAACTTTTTGTCTTTTTAATGAGGGACAGTGAAGCCCACTCCAGAGAAGGAATGCATTAGCTCCAAGCATCAGAGAGGTGGGTGACAACTGGCAGTGATAGACTATACTAGAATTTGTACTCAGTGGATACTTTTATAGCCTCAGCTGCCAAAGGTCAATGTGTGTGCCTGTGTACTTTGCAAGGAAAGCAAACAAGCAACAAGGCAGAAAGGAACAGTAACTGCACTGCATCCAACTGCACTTCACATAACTGCAGAAGTCATTCTGACTTCCTTTTCTGATTGATTTCATATCCTGTCCTTTCAGGTTGCCATCTTACTTCCAACTCATGAAAAAACATTTCCAAAATAAATCAGGGAACAGAACTGGACAGTAAGAATATGAAATTATCACAGAACATGCATTCCTCAATTCCTAAACACATGCAATACACCAACAAGTGACACCTTCTAGCTTTCTTTTTCTCCTTATTTTCTAGGCTTGTAAGAACATACTGCTCCTTCATTCATGCTATCAACTTCATCTCAGCAACACAAGAAATACCCTGTGCTTTGTTTACAGTACCCTGGGCTCTGGCAAGACTGGTCTGCCAAGTCAATGTCTTTGAACAGAATTACATCCAATAAGCAATTACAGCTAGGCATGGCCCTTTTCTGCCAATCAGACAAGATAGAGACCTTTCCCTACCCTCATTTAACTTTCTGCCTGTTACAATGTAAAAGGATTGATTTATAAAGAACTAAGAGTGTATCTGCTTTTTGACTTAGCATCTGCTTTGTACATATTGATGAGACAAGGAAAAAACTGGAAGTGGATGAAAGAAGGACCTACTGCCACAAAGAAAGAGGTTGTGGACTCCATCCATTTTTTGCTCTGTCTTCTACTATTGCCAGCTGACTATTTCTGCTCATGAGAGAGTGCAAACTATCCATAAGTGCAAAATGGATACAGCACAAATTGATTTGGTAACATCACACAGACATATTGTATGAATAATGAGGTTCAGTTGCAGCCTGCCACACAGAAAGCATATCAGCATAACTGATTTTTTGAAAAGTTGACTGAGTAACATATAATTCACCAAAGTAAAAACATAAAAAGTAACATCTGCTCTCGATACAACTTTTCTTTGCATTTTTAAGAAATTGTTTGCTGGGAAAAATAGTATTTAAAGTTACTCTGAATCATCCCCTTACAATTAACTCTGATATAACTTCAAATGAAAAACTGAGACCATCGTGCCCAGGTAAGCTTTATTGCCAGCTAAATTCAAGTTCTTCTGAAAGAGCTTGTTCATTGTTGTGAAAGACTCCAGAAAAAGCAGCAGCTCTATCTGAATATCTTCAGTCTTTAAATTCCAGTTATCTAGATCCTTCGCAGCTATTTCTAAACTCTGACAAGGTCATTACTCAAAATGAGAATGGTAAGCAACGTTATTTCATTCTGACCAGTTCACAGGCTATGCACACTGGACACCAATTTATTCTCAGTCAAGGATGTAGTCCTTTTACATACTCACGGACAGTATTTTCCTCTGACTAACCATTCAAGCTGTTCAGTATAACTGGGCAACTACTGTCATCTCTGAATTACCTAATGTAAGAGGCAAGCAAATACTATAGGTAATAGAAAAGCCTGGGTAACGTGCCACAGGATATTTTACTTCAATATATTCACTTGGGTTCATAAAGTCCCACTAGCTATGCATTAGCACAGCTTTGTCAGCCCTACACTGGCTCCAGAGGCAGTCAGCAGACATTATATCAATCTCTTAGGTCTTAGACACATTAGATAGGCTTGAATGCAAGACAAGTGTCTTTTTGCTAGCTTTCTGCTGCAGAAATACTGTCCCCTTGGTAGCTCATGCTTGGAGGTACTGCCTAGCCTCTCTCCCTCTCCACTCCAGAAAGGAAATCCCCAACGCAATGGGGTGACGATGGCCCAGGGTAGCATAGCTCCTGATCAGCCTCCCTACCCTGCAGCCCAGCACAGCTTTCCCATTGCCGTGCACAGCCCACAGTATTGCACCAGGTAGCTGGCTTGACTGACCCACCCAGCTTGAACAGCGGGACAGCAGCTTCCCCTATTCACCCCCTGCACTAGTCAGAGCCTCCCAGAAAGGAGGGGACATCCCAGGACCATGCCAGCTATTTGTTGCTCGGGTAGGTGGCCGTGCCTGCATCCAGGCAACCCGCATTGACCCCTCGCTCATCATCCCATTGTATTAGCTGCCACTTCAGCTGAAAAGTGTAGTACCACAGAAAAGTGTAGTAAGTGACGATGGAATCGAGGCTGCCTTCTTATGCAGAAGACCACAGTAACAATCAATTTAAAGCACAATAGACATTAAACAAATACAGCAATAAGCTGATTAACTGATTTAATCAAGCCGATTTGTAAAAGAGTCAATTATCTGATACAGGCAATACCTCTAAATAACCATCTAACTAATGCAATGGCTCCTGCAATATTGTAGACTCAAAGAAAGTTAAACTGAGTTCTGAGTTTGTCACCAAATACTTCTAGAGGTTTGCAAAAAGGCTTGAAAGGAAGAAGAAACTTTCTGCTTCAGGCTACACAAATTCCAGTGTGTCCTACATACTGTAACCTCTTGATCAATTATTTCCTGCAACTTTTCAAAATGTTCTTTTTAGGTTTGCCTTGATATGCCTTGGGTATATCAGGTCATCAATGAAAATACAATAATTGTACTTCATGCTGAAGATCTTAACAGTATGCAGTTATTTGACAGACTAAGACACAAGCATTTTATACGCACAGAACAAGCTTTTGGCCAAAGCACCAAGGCTTGCATTGAAGAATGTAGCAAATAAATAGAAAATAAAACGTCTGCTCCACTGCCAAGTTGGTCTTAGTATTGTAAATTCAATTGCAAACTTCATTCCAAGCAAGCCACCCACAATGTTGCATAAGAGACAACAGTTTAATACAGAAGGTCTGAACCCATTTCCATTAATGTCACTGGGAATTCTACCACCACCTCAGATAAGAGTCCACAAAACCTCTGCTTTTTGGCTGCAGATTAAAAAAAAAAAACCCAAACAAAAAAAAACCCCCAAAACCCCAGAAAAACAAACCAACAAAAAACCAGCACCTGGGTGGCTAGAATTTTACTTCCAATTTTCTGACGAGTCTCATGTGTGCTTTTAAAGCTCTCTTCTCTTGCATGTTTAGAGTAGCCACTGGTCACTTTACAAAATGGAAAAATTTTTTTCTTTCCACTAAGGCAGCTTGAAGAAAAGGGAAACAGAAAACCAACATAATCCAAGAAGTTAATTCAAAACAGCTGGACACTTAACACTGTGCCTACAAAAAAAGTAGGTTTTTTTTAACAAATACAAGGAAGTATTCACACTGAATTGCTTCCCTTAAGGAGTGATCTTCTTTCTGTATCTTTGAAACTTATTGTTGCTTTTAACTGTATGACCTTTCTCTGAACAATCCCCAAAGCCTCTTCCCAGCCAAAAATTAGAGAAATGGATTGAATACGTCTTAAATCACTATGTAGCAAGGAAATAGATTAAGCTAAAAATATGTTTTCTAAAAAAGCTTTCAGAAATAAAATCACTTGGGCTTAACACTGCAGACAGTATAAGAACATAATACTGATATAAAACTGAACTGTAACCAATGGAATGACTAGATCTAGACTACATGGTTGAGAAAGTTCCTGCCAGAATTGATCTATGAATGATACAGCTGGATATGTTTCCCCACACAACAGCTGAATATTATGTTTTACATAGTTTTAAATAAATCCACAAACGTCCCCACATCCCATTTTCTCTTTCCTTTTGAGGAAGGAGGAGGGAAGCAATATGGAGAGGAAAGGGAGCAACAGACTTTAATCTGAAAATGCTACAATTGTACATGACTCATGATCTGTTTCAAAGGTATAAGGATGCAGTTATTGAGCTATATATCTGCGAATGAAGCGTGTAGCTGGCAAACCTCTTCTAAGCATAGCAGTAATTTTCTTATGCAGGGTCCACTTTTAGTAAGGCTGGAAGCAGGAGGGGGTTTAAGTGTGAAGGAAAGTTATTCAAAGCAATACATAAAATTTAAAGAGCACTGAAGAACCTTAAAGCATGAAAAGCTTTTAAGATACAGTAAAAGCAATTACTTGCTGATACAGCATCAGTAGGAAATTTATTACACGCAATTTCGCTGAGAGACAAATAAGAGGCACTCTTGCACTGGAGCAAGTTACCATGAAGCATTTTCGCCCTGGCTTTGCTTGTAGCTTTCCATTCCCTGCCTGGCACATAATTCCACTTCTTGACTGAGGTATCAGAGTGAGCCGATACAACTCAGGCCTTCACCACACTCTCAGCTGTCCTAAATTCGGAAAGAAAGTTGCTGCAGGTTGCATCGCCTCAACCAAACTGAAACACACTTCAGCTGAAATAAACTTCCATCCTCAATTTCTCAATTATTACTTGCTTCAGCAGAACCTGGGATTAAATCAAATACTGTACATGGCAGGTAATTGTCACACACACAAAGAAGGAATGTAAACTGAAGAGAGAGGAATCTGGAGAACAGTTTAGTGCTCCTCTCTCCAAGCTCTTTTGTTTAACATGGATGGGACAGCATTTCATGGCTGCCTGTGCCCAATGCCCCCCCTGCCTCACCCCGACTGAGGGATGATATGTGTTGGGAATGTAAAACTTGTTTGTTTTGTCCTTGGTGTCAATTCATGGAGTTGTGGGCAAAACAGCACCAAAAGGTTTGTACCTGTGACCCAAACATAACCAACCCATGTTTTCTTCAGTGACCATTTTATAATACAAATTTTTGCTTTCAACCAGGCTGGTATTTTCACAGGACAAGCAGGTGACTATACATGTCCCCTAAACACAGGAATATTGCTGAGCCTGTTGCTTTTAAAAAATACAGCTCTTTCTTCTACTGACTACATTGCTTCTATAGGCTAGCATAGTCTTTCATTGGCATAAGAATTACACAGAAATGAACCGGCACTTCCCTCTATCCCTCCTTCTATTCCCTGGAAAACTTCAGCTTCTTTCTCCTGTTTAAAAAGAGAGAGTGAAACACAACATATTTAAGATTCTCTTACGATAGCTATTTAAAACTGAAAACAAAACCTCTGGCAAAGGAAAATCATTGATGTATTCGTTTTGCAAACATGGCTTAACACGTTGGCCAAGCCAGACTGTTAATTATCGTGTCATAGTAACTACAGAAAGAATTCAGACCACTCCAGCTGAAAGCATATGAAGCAGATAATCAAAATACTTATTAGACTTTGCTCCTAAGTAAATTCATCACAGGTTGCAGAAAAAATTCACTGAACACTTAATCATGCAGAGTTCCCATCAATTTCTATTCCTAGTTTTCTGAGGGGATTTCCACTTAACAAAATGAGTTTGTCCAAACACATCAGCCCCACAGCTTGGGGACAGCAAAGAATGTGGAGAAAAACCAGACCAAGGTCAAAGCAAAACAGTCCTCCCAGATTTGCAGGGAGGGAATGCACAGCCATGCTCTTTACACCCCTTGCCTCCTACACCATCCGCAGGAGAAAGTCACACAGATCACATTGTGTATCTTGTGACTATAATAACACTTACGAAACTGTAACTGGGGCCCAGAAAAAGAAGAAGTTGAGGGTGAGTGAATGACCAACCGTATGCATAGACACACATGCTATGGTAGAAAATCTCAGGTTGGACTCCCTTTAGTTCTTAAAGAGTTCATACATATCTTCTCAGGGGCTGTGAACAAGCCTAAGCACAGCCAAAGTAAAACTCAACATCCCACTTAGATCTGTTAATTCAAATATGGAAAGCCAAAATGTGTACATACTGATCTTTATTTTTTAATATTTCTTACTGGGGATTACTTCTCTTTCATGTTGGTTAGGATATATTGTGCTTACACGCACACATACAGACACACAGAGCATATTCAGCTAGCACTTGCTGTGACAATCACCTGCACAATCATGAAGCCAGCACAAATTATAATTTGCATGGATGTTAGAAGAGAGTGTTCCAGCAGATGCAACAGTACAGCACAAATCATAGAGAATTAGCAGGAAAAGAAAGAAATGCTTGTTTTACAGCAACAGATTTTTTTCCAGACTGCACATACTAGAGTAGAAAAGCACCTATTACTAAAGGACTGAAGCTAGAAAAATGTGTGGCGCCTCTTAATTAAATTCTCATTTCGTATCTCGTGTGGTTAGCATGTACTTCTCAGCTTCTTTTACATGTATTTTGTAAGAAACGGGTTTGCTAGGTTGTTGGTATGGGATTTTTTGCCTTCCCTGGCTTTTTTGATGAGAAGGATGTGTTTCACTATTTCTCTTTTAGTCTCTGCAGAATTCCAGTTGTGTTTGCCTTGAAACAGGAAACTAATATGCATGTCAGGTGCACAGCTAGTATAGATTAGATGGAACAAATATATCTACATAAAATCTGTCTCGAATGATTTTTAAAGGAACATTAAAACACAGATGCTTATTTATTTAACTAGGAGAACTCTTGAAAATGTTTTTTCTCCCAAAGTCTGAAAGTTGAAAATGAGTTTTTCATCAAATACATAGGATTCTAACGCGGATTTAAACAGGCAAGACTGATATCATCAAAAAAATAAAGATTTCACTTTAAACAATCATCTTCCTTAGGCAGAGAAGAAAAAATTTGCTTTTAATGACAATAAGTTTAGCATTTACTTTCAAGAAAAGGGGGGGAGGAGAGGGGAGAGAAGATGTTTATGAGAAAACAAACCAATGATTGTATTATTATGAGAGCAGAAGAAAATGAATTTTATAGTTTCTCACTTGTCAGCAAACTAATTCATAAGATATCAGCTCATGCTAGAAGCTATCCTTTCACAGCCATTCCTGAGTCATAATTGTGCCAATCAACATTATTGAGAGGAGTGGGCTCACTTTCCAAAGGTGTTTTTGAAATACTCCAGTATTCAGCTATCACACCCCTACAATACAAGATGCTCCCTGGGGTCCTACAATAAAACCTCTCCTCCTCCTCCCTTTTACACACACATGTATTTTGTTTTTAGGAACCAACTTTGAATCAGCAGCTCTGACAGATCCAAGAACTGAAATTATATGCTAAAATCCATATGACTGAAGATTAACCATTTGTACTCCAACAAGAAGAACACAGTTGCAACGTGCTT
Source organism: Gypaetus barbatus (assembly GCA_028022735.1). Lineage (NCBI taxonomy): Eukaryota > Metazoa > Chordata > Aves > Accipitriformes > Accipitridae > Gypaetus > Gypaetus barbatus. The sequence continues at coordinate 26,977,734 of CM051562.1, read as the reverse complement.
TAGTGATTTAGTGAAAATGGACTTAAAGTGAATTGTTGAAATATAACTGAACACTAGTATGCATAGTATTACAGAGCATTGGCTCTAGACAGCCAGTGGACAAACACTTTTTTTTATATGAAGTTATGCTCACAATACGAAGTCTGCTAATCTCCAGTTGACAATGGAAGGAAGTGAATAGAAGCAAGTAAGACAAGTGTGGTTTTCCCCTCTCCTCTGTTTTCCTTTTCTTTCTTGGTCTCCGCTGTCCTGGAAAACTCTGCTCCTTTTGCAGTTTTCCCACCTCGGACAGTTACGGGAGAACATCCTAGTGAAGGAAGTCTGCAAAAGCAGCACAACAAAAGGACACCCCCTTCAGGGAACCTCTCCAGCCAGTAGGTAAGGCGACTTGAAGGGGAAGGAAGGAGTTTTTCCAGTCAAGAAACCTCCTATCAATCTTTCTTTCCACTTACCTTTCCAGCCTCCTACGGCCCTCTGTCATGCTAGAAAGACTCAAACTATATTTTTGACAAACTTTCTTTTGAAACAGCAAATAGAAGAAGGAAACACCTAGTAAGCTGTCACCCATTTGTACTTGGTGTTAGTTTGGCACAAATCTTCCACACCCTAGCTGGTACAAACAACAGCAATGCACAGTTCACAGGCTGGCACAAAAACATGAGGAATATGCTGCTCCACTGCCACCGTCATGAATATTGTCTCTACTTTATTTAGGAAGTGGACTGTGTTAAATGTATGTTGCTTTGGTGTACACCTACTTATACTTACAGACTTTCACACTTTTTTTTCTCTTTGCTCATTCTTACCAGACAAAATGGCACTCGAACCATGTGGCCATCACTAAGGTTGATGAGATGATCGTACTATTATTTGAACTGCTTTAATAACTGAAGATAGCAATCCTTCAATGCTTTCAAGGCAAGTATTGGCTTGTTTTGATAAAGTGAAAAGACATTGTGACCAATCCCTATGTTTCTACAGTACATGTGAATATATAAATGTTGGTGCTTAGTGGACAGTCAAATCCATGCCTAAGGGTTGTTTTCAAAAAGAACTTGAATCTGGTACAAAGGAACAAGTTGCAGTCATCTGGAAGGGGAAAACTGCAGACCACCACTGTCAGCCTGACCTTGCCCCTGTGCAATTTTCCCATCTTTACTAATGTGTCTTTCAGCACAAGACAGAATGTACAAATGAGATAAAGAAAGCCACTGCCCTTCTCTGCCAGTGAACACCATTATAGTATTTGTATTACGCAGGAGTTCCTGTTTCTGTACAATAAACAATTTCGTCAGTGCAATTTAGCCTCTAAAAGAAATTTGAGTACCTGAAAGATAATGGAAACAAATTTCAAGAAAATAAAGATATACATCTAAATTATACCTTCCCAGCTAAAGATATGTCATATGTAGTCTTTCCTTATTCAGTGATTCCAAATGCTCTTCCACTGTAAGAACATTCTCTGGTGATGAAATATGAAGAGGTGATGATTTCCTCAAATTAGGATGACATTAACAATTAAGTGTTAATGTGAACATTGTTACAGTAAGGCAATTATAACTGTATTCCATGAAGAGCAATAGGATATAATTACTCTTATTCTCAAGTGATAGATCTAAGAGAATGAGATTCCCAATCTTAAATTCATTAGACATGCAGCTCTCATTTCCTAGTCTAAGAAAGAATCAGTCTTTCTTTATTGGAAAGTTATCTCCTATCTTTCATTACTGAAGTGTGCATGCACTTTCACTTCTGTTTGATAATATCAAGCAGTGAGCTAAACACATTTTCAGGATATCCATCTATCTCCAGGTGCAGGTGCAATATCTTCCTCATGAACACTGTTCACCTCTTCCCAATGCCTCTAAATGCAAAGTTCACCCAGAACCAAGGAACACTCATGCTCATTCAGCACAAGAGATTCCTCATGTGTATACAAGTACTCTCCAACTGACAGTTCTCTGACCCAGTCTGAGGAAAAACCTTATGGGGACAGATACAAGAGCATCACATAGCACAATCACCACTTAAAATTTGTAGTACAGAAAAGTTGGCCCATAGTAACTTGCATAGTAACTTGCTTGGCTGCCAATGATCTTTACAACCTAAATCTTCCAAGAAAGCAAGAATATCACAGTTCTTCCTGTGTGTTATTAAGCTTTTATAAATTACTGGGGAGGGGTGGGAGTGGCGTGAATATTATTGGTGACTTTAAACAGCGAAGAAAGCCCAAGTGCATTTTTGGTGCAAAGCAAAACAGAATGTAGAAAAAAAAATGAAATCAGGCATAATGACAGCACCAATGCCTCTAACCACAAAACAGATATTGAAACCCTTTGGTCCTCAGAAGCATTCTTTGCTGACTTTTAGACGCTATCACTCCACACTCTCCATATTAAACACAGAGGTACTGGTTGGCTGTAATAATTAGGAAAGCTTGCCAAAAGATGTTAGCACAAGGAATGTGTCAGGTGACAGAACAGTGCCTCCAAGGACTCTGGGACCTGTCAACCTCTGTAACTATATCCTCCTGGCCTGTCACAGTAGAGTTAATTAGAAACATCTGTAGTATAGAGATCAAGCAGAGGCAGTAGCAGCAGCTTGCTTGCACAAGAAAGGTACAACTCATGTGGGAGGTAAAGGGTAGAATCACAAACAGATACAGATCAATTACATGAACCTGATCAGTTATCTGAGCTATATGCCCTTCTGAAATGAAACTACCTAAGTAACACAAACACAAGACTGATGAAAAGCCTTAACTGTAACATTGGCAAACTGACTTACTGGAATCTTTACAGTGAGAACAAGTCTCCAAAGACATGCAAAACACCATTCATCTGTTTAGACATTACGGCGTAGGCTGCTCCACATGTTCCTCTGAACAGCAAACTATCCTGCCTTCACCTTATATTTTTGCTAAGGACCTTAAGACAAGCTAAAAACGCTAATTTGTTTAATTACCGTTCCTGCTGCTGCAGTTTATGGCAAGCAAATCCTTTTAACTGTGAATTCCCTCCTCCCTCCCAAAGTAAGATGTGCTTCAGGGAAAGTCTCTGTTACAAGTGGAGCTAGAATTTTTATTTTTCTCATTCCCAAAGCACAGATCTTTCAGTCTATCCAAGATAATGTGCTACAATTCGGGGGTGAATGACTGAATATTATACACCAAACAGAATTCAAGAAATTCAAATGGTATAATAAGTTTATGGCTGGAAGAGAAGTTGCCAGAGTCGTGCACATGCACAAGTATAACTCTGAGGACTTTGCAGTCCTACAACTTTGTCCTCCTACACCCCCATTAGAAACCAAGAGCTTTCAATAAAGTAGTACAGGAGAGCTGCAGACCTTTAGGCTGATCCCTCCTCTTTTCACCCACACAGAGTGCTTCTGTGCCTGGGCACATCAAAACTTGCCAGAGAAAAGAAACAAAGCAAGAAGAATCGATTTTGTTTAATCTGTAAGATACATGATTAAACAAAAACAGGATGCAGAGTCCTCAAAGTGAGCATGAAGAATTGCATAAGCAAATCACATGATCAAAATACAAATCTGTAAACAGTTTTTGGCAGGCATTTTCTGAAGCACTCATTCTCTACTTCTTAATTTTAATTTGAAATTATCCTGACCCTTAGGCTCCCAGCACATATTCCTCAAGCAAACAGTTGCAGCTGTTTACGTGACTGATGCCCCAGCACACCTCAGCCCTCACAAACTGCCTGTTACCATGCAAGTGGTGGCATATGGAAACAGTTGCCCATAAATCAGTAGGTCCACACTTTGGGCATGCCTGTCCATAATCATAGCACAAGCAGATTTCATGGGTTGCCTAATGAGGTAAGCCAGAGTCCCAGGGCATGGGCACCTTCTGCCACCTCCACTGCTGCACCAGGGTTGGCAGCAAGGTATGATGGCCAGCTGTGGGCAGCAAGACCTCAAATCATCAAAGTTACATTTGTTGAAGGTAATTTGTTAGAAATAATAATTTCCCTGAGGATTTTTGTGAAAAGAAGATCAATCTCAAACTTCCAGAGGAATGCCTGTTTGCTGACTGTAGTCTTCCTTCCTTCCTCTCATGTTCAGCAGTCCCACTTCAGAGAGTCTTCTGTTTCAAAGCTTGAGAAGTCCCAGTTCTTCTTTAGACCATTTGTACTCTACTCCTTACCTTCTCTTTTCTTCTTTCAATCCAAATTTCTTCTGCTCAACCACTTGGAAATCTAGAAAGATTTGTATTACCACATTGCTGAGGAACGCTTTATATATAGTCATGGTACTTAAACAACTAATTATCAGATTTTGACATGTATACACTTTTAAAAAAGAGCTTTTTTTTATATAAAAGAAAAGCTCTCAGCACTTAAGAGCAATATACAGAACTATATGAAATAACAGCTGGACGTAACCATATTAGTGCTTGGTAAAGCTGGGGAGCTAATAACTCAAGACTGCAAAGATTTACCCATCTTGGTTACTGATAACTCCAAGTGTGAATGTTACTGAATTCTGTAGCATAGCCTGCAGCAATGCAAAACTGCAGAGTGGTTGAGAGGAATGCAAAGATTATTGTTTTCAGTGTTGCATTTTCATCCAAAAAATGCCATCAGAAGTTTTTCATGGGTAAAATCTTGCCAGTTTATTCAAATTTGGAGTTTGCAACCCTAAAATCCCTGGCAGGAAGTCAAGAAGGACGTTAGTATTAGAACACTCCTTTAATATTCTGTTACATTTAAGGTACATCCTGGAAGAAATCCAATAGCCTGGGCTGAAATGGAGTAACGCTTTCTTTTTCCAGATCACTTTTGCTGATCTGAAATGTCTGCATCATATACCACTGCAGAAATACTTAAACCAACAACAGTATCAGTGTGTGACTTAATAAGGTACCTAAACAAGACACTTGCTGATACACAGGCTACTTAAAGCAAATATATATGAAAGTAGGAACAAATGTTTCTGGGGTTTGTTTTTGGCAGGTTTTTTGGTATCTCCTTTTGGCAAAAGAAGTGTTCCCTGTGGAAGGAAAATCTCTTTTCTTTCACACCACCAGAGATTGCTGGCTGTTTCAACTCCTTTCAAAACCAAGTGTCTGTACAATTACAAAAAAAGAACTGTTGTTAACATGTTTCTTCTTTGACAGTCATTAGAAAATAGGGATATATAACATTTTCAAAGCATGCAGGTACAGGATGCATTTCTGACCAAAGGAGGAATTAAAAATTTGTCAGGTGTTCAACTACACAGATTTCTAATTACAAAAAAAATTATCTCGATGTAGCCATGCTGCCTAAACCTTTCCAAATCCATACCCTCTGTGTCAAGTTACGCCTGTGTCCACACAGTGTACACTGAGCTCCCCATGGCTTCCTAACTCAGTTTAACAAGCCATCAATTAAAGGCAGATACTTAGAGGAAGCAAAACTGATTGGTTGCAGAGGGATTTCTGGACATTTTAACTGATACCCACTGAAAATACATGAGAAGGATTTCAAACTCAGAAAAAATTGACTGCCAAAAGCCCTGACAGATATATAATGCCATGACAGAAATACTACACATTATGTCATATCTAATAACCCACTTGTGCCACATTACACAGCTGGTTTTGTTACACTGCAGTGCCAAATACAGTCCCTTCTTTCTTTCCCTCTTCCTCACTCTAAATTAACAAAGAACAAAATTAAACTAGTAGTTTTGTGGACACCACCTCTATGCAGAACACAAGTTTTACCCTAAACTGAAGTCACAAAGATGAGGTAAGTAATATTCTTGACAGTGAACGAAATTTTTAGTTGCTTTCCCAAACTCATTAAGAAAGGGCCTGATTCCCACAGGTTTACCCAGAATAATTAGCAGCAACAAACACTGGTAGGATTTCATTGTGTAGGTCAGCCTATGGGATTAGTCACAAAGGTTTTGTAAATTTCAGAAGATATCTATGCAGATGTTGGGGGGGGGGGGGGGGGGGGGGAAGGCTATATAATGGATGCAGCCAGAACCATTAAGTAGTTTAGAATTTCTAAAACTCCCACAACGAATAAATTTTATGGAAAAAGTCATGAAAGTCAGATGCTAAAAAAATATATAGCATAAAAGTTGCAAACTTCTAGACAGCTTGTAAAACAGTGGTAATGCAAGAGGGAAATGGTAAACACACTAACAAAAGTTCATCAGTCTTAATAAATAGGACAGGGTCACATGGGTTTACTTCTGGAACCCATAAAGGTCCCTAAGTATCTAATTATTTCTGAAAAAAAGTCTGAGGTTTCATTCCGTTCTATTCCTCAACAGATTAGCTCATTCTTCATCAGATACCATTTTAAACTGCAATATACTCCTTTTAAGAAGCTAAGGTTTGTTTCTTATTGACATGATAGAATACTCTGTACCATATGTTCTTCCAAGGGAGTATTACTAAGCAATATTAAACACTACATCCTAATGAAAGTAACACAAAATGTGTTTCTTAGGAGAAGTACATAACAAAATCAGTCATGGCATCAGGCCATACAGTAGCTCCAGATTTTGAAGAAAATGTCGGATTAAGATCAGGAGCTTTCACATCTAAATTTCTACTTCACTGCAGACCACAAAAATGTCTTTTCTATCACCTTGCCAGGGGAGAGACAAAGCTATACTGTCACCTTTACAAGGAGGCAATCATCCTCCTCACTAGGCAGATTTTTAGTTCATTGGGCCTGACATAAAATTGAAAAGTGCTGCTTGTTCATATTTTCATGAACAATGATTTTATAGTATTGGTCAGGTTGGTAACTTCAGAAATCATAAGTAACAAATGCTACCTTTGTGACCAACAAAAACAAATAATGAGTAACAACGCATCTGTAACTGCAGGGTACATATGTAAGCAAATGCATTGTAATGGGTAATAAAAATAGCACTTTGTTCTGACTGTGTTGCTAATTAGAATCTGATTTGCCTATTTAAAAGCCGTAATTGAGCAGAACCCATGCTACCAAGACTCCCAGGCTGGTTTCATTTTTTAGGAACTAATGTACTGACCTCAACAGCTGAAAAATGAAAGAGCGAGTGGGAGTAAGAGGTCTATAAACATACCCCTGCCCTCTGTTACTTCGGCCAAATAATGATTTGTGTTCAAGTGAGGTGCTTTTTTGCTGAAGATGCCACTGCAGAACTGGCTAGGTACCCCTGCTGTCAAACAGGGCATTACCAGGGAGCTTTAGAAAGTAGGACATGACACAGTAATTGATTTTGAGAGTGTCTTTCCCTCCTCCCTTCCTTTCCCTGGTTCCTTTTTTCTCTTTCCAAACACATTGCTCTGTTTTTCGAGCTACAAACCTATATTCCATAGTAGCATACTTAAGAAATTCAACCTCAAACACAGCAGATGATTACCACCTAAGACATAACATTTGCAAAAAGATTTGTATTCATTAAAACATAACAAAACAAAACAAGCTAGACAGACAGACTTCTTTTCATAAGTAATAGTGTAAATATCAACAGCTCCCAAGTTCTGCACTGTTTATATACAAAAGAATGTCATGTGTGTCCCATTGAAAGCAAAAATCATTATGAAACCCAGAGGAAAAATCAAATCTCCTCCTCCCCTCACCTCCAGAAAGCAACTGATGAAGCCTCAGCTGAATGATATATCCACTATGTCCTTATTACGTTATCTCAGCTATATATTCAGTGTCCCTCAGACACTACTTAAAATCCCTTGGGCTATTGTCTAAATTGAATGTTCGCTATCCTCAGTATTTCAGTACTATTAAAAATACAACCTGAATTCACAATGGGATTTCTCCCACCTCCTTTCTCTAAGCAAAACTATTCTTATACTTGTGCAGACACCCCCAAGCACTACTGTCTGATGTTCTCATCTGACAGGAAAGTTTATGTAGGGTTCCATACTGACATATCCCACATACTGATATATTTATTTATTTATTTATCTATCTCTCTGTATATAAAAGTCAAAAAAGAGGACTCTATATTGCTGTATTTCTGTAGAGTGGCAAAATCCTGTGTATTCTGTCCAATTATCAAGAAACAGGAATATCTTCTTACAAACATGACAATACTGGACACATCTGATCAAGTGTTTAGGTATGGTGCAGAACAAAAAGAGTAATTTTTCAAACTAAATCTAATTTATCAAGTTATATTTATCAAATATAATGATAAATAATTACATTTATTAAAGCTACTGGCTTCCTAAAGGAAGGCCACTTCAGTACATAAACAAATGTGTGTTCTAGAGAGTATCAGGAACATTTGCACAATTTGGCCTCTTACCCAACTCATGTGTCAACTGACAGAGAAAGACAAAAATCTGAAGCTGCTAAAACAGTTACCATGCCTAACACCTGTCATTGCTATTCCCTTGTCCAGCCAACCTCCTGCAACGCACGCAGTCAAAGCCAGTGCAGTGTCCCCGTTTGCCTGCCTCCCCCCCAGTCACCCTGATGCTGGGTGAGCTAATTAGCAACTTTCCAGCTCGCTTGTGCATAGCTTAGCATGGAGCTAGGCACAGGGCAACAACAGGAATCCCTTTGGGCCTCATCATGACATCATTTGGGCAGTGTAGCCTGTGACAGCAGAAAATGAAGCTGGTATTTATACACGGGCATTAGAAGGGGGCCCTCCCGTATTGGGCTTAAGATGACAAAATGTCAGCTTCAATCATCTGACAGGCTTTGGTCTCCCTCTGTAACCTCTTTCTTTTTGGCTGCTCTTTTTTTATATACACATATGACACTAACAGAAAAATAAATTGAAAAGAGCACTGAGGCAGAGTGTATTTCATGCACTGGTGCCAATGTTTGATATCTCATGAACCTCGGGAAAACAATTCATTGAACTAATTAGTTTACAGTGTTTAAGCAGCTTGTTTCCCGTCTTTAATCTTCTTTATGTAATACTGCGAACAAAGCCATATTATCTTCTGATTTTTTCTTATACAGTTTAACAAATATAATCTTTTTTTTTTTTCCTGGAGATTACTTCATTTAGACATCAAACTGCTCTATCCTCCCTTACTTTTTTCCTTCTCGGGGAGAACAATATAAACAGCACTGATTCATTTGTTTTTCAAAGATCGTCAAGATTATGCTATTACTTTTTCTTCTTCCCTTTTTTTTTTATTTTTATCTTATTCAGTTCATTTAATTTCTTATTTTTAGGTAACCCTGAGAAAGCAACTGTGTTTGCTTTCCTCTGAAAATAAAACAAGTGCTCTTCTCCCTCCCTAGTAATCGAAGAGTGTCCCTAGCTTACAATTTTTGTTCAACTTGTTTTAAAAAGTACTGGAAAAGCTAATAATAACTAGTTAAAAATAAACCAAACAAACCTGTAAATCAGAAGCAGGTTCATCTTTTTACTTTCATCAGCAATGACTGGCTTGAATTAGAAGAAAACATATAAATAAATAAAAGAAATAACACCTATTCAGGAGCCTGAGAGTGTGTCTATTTCCTAATTCCCTTAAAAGTGCCTTCGGTGATGCCCAGGACTGTAAGCATGTCTCAACCACAGCAGCTGACTACCATTCTCCCTATTTCACACTGGGGTCCAAAAACATCACCAAGTCCTTTGAAAGGCTTGACCCAGCATGGACACAGTATGAAACCTGCAGGAGGCCAAGACATTACTGTCCCCACCCGGTCATACTGCCTCTTGTCATTACCATGTGATAAGCAAAATCAGCAAAAAACTACCAGGTGCGTACCGAGCTGCATCCATGTCAAGGCAGCCAGGCAAACTTCAACCAACATTGAAGGTGGGTTAAGTAAACCCATACTGAAAGATTAGACTTTCTCAGAGAGCTAGTTAGATTTTCAAGTCAAAACATATGCTCAAGCGTATTAACGGACAGCTGTGGACAGTAGCTTTTTAAGTGACTCCAACCAGGGTCACGGGAGGATTGTCTTTTATGCCCAACACGTATAGCCAGGATTTGACTTTTTGCAACACACAGTCATAGCCACTGTCTTTTTAAAGTATGGAAAGTGAGATTGTAGTACATGCCTTTTATCCAGTAGTTTAGTGGCATGTTCTACCAGTAATGTACACATTACTGGTCTAATTCCTGCTTTTGGTACTATTTCTGGTTTTATACAAAGGCTGCTTGATGTAAAATGCACAAACCATCCTAGAAACAGGAAAACAATACTCCAGCCACAAGGTGAGAGAGAAAAAATATTCTTCTGTATTTTTTAACAGCTTTTATCTCTAAGCAAGATGTCAGACATCTCAGTGTGTAGTTGGTAAGTGCCTAAACCTTTTCCTTGATATTGCTTTCTCACAAGGAGGTGTCATTTGTGAACAGTGACCAAGTCCCCTACTTGGACTTTTATTTCATGCAGATTGCTGAAGTCCACATGGTCAGCATTATTTTCCTTTCTGAATCTTTGCTTGCTTTAGAACTGTCTGCTGTCTCCCCATGCTTATCCACATTAAAGTTCACACTGTCCTTAGTTGTCAGATTCCCAGTAACTCTTAATTAGTACAGAGGGGTGACACCGCTGCGGCTTCATGAGCACAAGAACACCAGCGAGAGCTCTGTCCTGTTGTGCTCAAGGGACTTCTCCCTTCTCCCCCAAGGTTAATGCCTGCAACTCCTCTGGGAGCTAGCAGCTACACAGGCTGCTTAAGATACCCGAAATCTCCCAGCTACTCAGGGATTTAGCAGTGACTGCAGACTGCTTGCATTATTTCTGAATGCCTGAAAGGTTACAGGAACAAACTTTGTAAATGAGTGAAAAGCATGAAAAATATTAATACTATATTAACTTCCATTAACCTTCAATTTACATCCTAAACTACTGGATTAAAACTTTATGGGCCGACGTTTTGCTTAAAAATGCTCTCTTTAAGAATACGTACAATCCCAGAACTGTCTAATGTTAAATACATGCAGGCTTTTCTATTCAACACAGACCGGTACCAGTAAACAGGCTGGGAGGAATGAAAGATGAGAAATGACAAAGCTGTGTAAGCACATAAATCTTTAACCATTTATTCACAGGAAGATTTTGCAAGCTTCTTGATTTCTCACCTCATTTTATGGTTTAGTTTTGGACTAATTTAATAAGGATTGGAGAGGGATGAAAGATGTCTGATTGTTCCCACTTCCTTTCTCTCATTTAAAGTAAAAAACATATATTTTTTCAACTTACATCTAATACTTAGCAATATATGAAGCAGACCTGTTATTACTCTTAATATAATCCATCAATGTATCCCAATATCCTCTAGAAAGTTTTAACTGTTAGTTCACAAGGAAAGAGATCTTCTTCCGAGAAAAAACAGTGTTTGTGACTCATGGGAGCTGATGAAACAGGCAAAGTTTTGATGTTTGCAATACTTCTTAAGAGAATTAACTGCATCAGCTAAGACTGGGTAAGACCAGTTTGGCAAGAATTCTTTTTCTGGTCAGCAGGAAAATTCATTCTGCAGCAGCAAAGTCAAGTCTCCATAGGCTTATCTTCACAGATGAGTCTTTTAGCTTGGTTTTTTCTGATTTTTCTGAATCTATTACCATGACTTGCAAAAGATTACGAAGTGTCATATTAAATGTATTCAAGTGAATGAAATATTCTTATACAATATTTCATGTTTTGTTTTATTTCTCATCTTCATCCTGTCACATTTCTGATAAGTTTGGGGTTTTTTTATTTAAGAGTAAATAGCTACATCATTTACCATTGCTAGAAAACATCTATGCATATCTAGAAGAGCTCACATGTTCTTCTTTCTCTTCAGTTAAAGTCTACAAACAAGACTTCTCATTAAAAGGCCATGTGACAGAAATCTATCAAACACTGTTCCTGCTAAGTGCAACTGCTCAACCTACCTACTTTGCAATCAACCAAAAATACCACTCAATCAAATCTGGCTCACTTCCATGATTTTTTTTTTCCTTTTTTTTAAATCACTAGCCAAAGCCTGGCTAGATTCCATGTGTGTGATGTCCCACTAGCTTTTCTCCGAGTTTTTTTTCTACCTTCTGGTTTTGGTTTTTTTTTTAACAAAGCACAAATTGCACTTTGTTCCTGATGACTGCTTGCTCTGACTGCAGCTGCTATCATAGTTCAAATCACAGTGCATTCACTACACCTGGAACTCTCCCAGGTCAGCAGTAGCCACTGCTAACACCTCCTCACTTGATTGACAGTGGTCTGCTTCAAGACTGTCTCCACTAAGAATTGCTAAGAGACCTACAAATACCGATTAAGCCCCGAAATTATATTCCAAAGAGAGTTGTAATTATAAAAATATATCCACCCACAGCTGTTGTACCTACTCTAACTAACGCACAAAGTTAGGAAACATAACATAAATTGAATGATGTAGAGCACAATTACTGATAGGAAGGATTTCAGCCTTGATTACACTTGAAAAAAACACACCATTTTTTTTCCCCTAAGAAATCCTTTACACAGCTCAGTGTTACAGATATTGTGTTATAGCTGCTCTTTCCCAAAGGAATTCTCATTCTCTCTTCTCGCTCAGACATACACACAGCTCTGCCTGAAAGGGCGAATTCTACAAGCTCTGCTTGCCCTTCACTGCAGAAAATCTCCCCCCGGCACTGCAGGACTGTTGCACTCTGCACATCAGCAGGAGAGGTTCCTGCCACCAATTTCAGTTCTGAATGGTTTCTTACACAACTCAAGTTTTATGCACACACCAGTAAATCCCTAGTCACTAGTGGCACAGGCAACCAAATGCAGCTCCTCAGGTACTTTATTGAAAAAAAAAAAAAAAAAAAGGTAATTGAGAAATAATTGAGAAAGACTGCAAGAAACTGTTACTTCTCCTCTCCTGCTGCAGTTTTATCACAAAGCAAGGCCACTGGGGTTTGCATTCTGTGTTTATGGGCATCTGTTTGTTAATTATTAATCAAGCTGGTTCACAAGTATTAGTCAAAGGTGCTTGTTGAACACTAATAAAAATCTCACACTCGTAACAGTCTTCAGCTTATTACAGTTTTACCTACAAGAAAAAATAGATGCTGCACACTTTCCCCAAAGGATTATGGAAGTAAAAAGTGTTGCAAGATGTTTTAAAATAAACTTATTTACTTTGAACACTCAACTTAAACTTCCTGTCTACTGCTGTTTGATATCTACCTATACAGCCTCACTTCAGCTTCTCACTTCATATTTGAAAACTATTTGCTTTTTACCAATAGAAGAAGAACACTCCTACAGTAAGGCTTGCTTCTCAAAGCTGTTTTTTGGTCTTTAAAAACATTATCAAATCCATCCCACCTGCATTTTCAGTAACATACCATCTTCTCTTTTCCATAAAGTCCCTCTGTTGAAAACCATTACCATTAAAGAAAAAGTGCAGGACTTTATTCAGATGTGTACAAGTTCTCTTCAAAGCTGAGAGCCCAAAAGATAATAACTTAGACTGAAGTTGCTGCTGTGAATTGTGTTTCTGGCTGAGCTGATGCTCTGAGATTTTTCAAACTATTCCAAATAAGTGATGGCTGGTACTCTTCTTACCTTGGTAAAAAGAAAACTGTTAGGTTTTAACACCAGTGGTGGCTAATGTAGGATTTAATGCATGAACCTGATTACTTTTACCAGTTTATGTAGTAATTACTGAGCTAAAAAGATATTGTAGGTCTCAGGAATAAAGGGAACATAAGCTAAAAATATTAAGAGACATAAAGAAGGTTTATCTAAAAAAACCACCAAGCAATTACATGTCAAACACGCTCACATTTGTATGCATGTGAATAAGAACAGTCTTAAAAATATTTAAGAACTATATGAATGGAAACAGAGAATAAATAAGCATTTTCTTTACTCGAAATGCTTGACAGCATACATTTAATGAGCCTAGTGTAGTAACAACACAGTGTAATTCCTTCTCTTGCCAGTAAGTCAGAAGAACAATTATAGTCCTACTAGCCGTTATCTGTGGCTTCAGTCAATGATAACAATGATCAGAAATATTTCTACCTTAACAACCTATGAGGTATAACTCAAAATAATCCAGTATGTATTTAGATATGGATGCACCTTTAGTGTTTTCTTTTACTAAACCCTCTCTTTTTATCATAAAAAAAACCTAAGTAAAATATATTTTGTGACTCAGACTAGGATATTGTGAACTGTTTTATGACAGCAGGCACCCTGTGTGTTGCTAATTAAGTGTATAAGTATTCGATCAGAAAAATTCTGAAGTAGTCATTCTGCAAAATTATTTTGTAATATGTAGACTGTATCAACTACAGACTTTTCTCTAGTTTTCCCCCTTCTTGTTTGAGAAAATTCAAAAAAAGAAAAAAAGTATCAGTATATGAACATGCTGTTTCCTTGTTATTATATATCCTTTTGATTTAATGGAATATTCTAATCTTTCACCTTCTTTATGTCACAATATGAAATGGAAGAATTCAGCTTGACTCCAATATTCTGCCTCTCTCTCAGTATTTCATATGATTGAATCTGAACCATATCTCATATAGATGACAGACAGCTGACAAAGAATTTCATCTTTTGAAAGTACCCAATAAGCATGTTCTGCATAGCGTAATTTAAAACACTCACAACCCAATTTCATTTCCAAGTTACCTTTCAAATTATCTGGACCATCTCACTCAAAGACATTCTAATGATACAGAAAAAATGTTTTGGCTTACTATGTGAGTCACCTTTAAGGTAGCTTTGAAAAATTCCAATTTTGTCTTTTTGTATGTGTTTCACTATTTTTCAGAGAAAACCTGAGCAGCATGCATACTGATCGGGTACTTCTTCTAGAAGCCAGTGCTGTATTTAGAAGGGAAAAGGCCTCAGCCATCATCAGTAGCAAGAAATAGCTGGGTGAATGAAAATTTAGCCATAGAAACACTTGTGCATTTCTACTGTCAATGCACAGGTGCTTTTGACAGCAGAAACTGGCTGTAAAATAAATTTTAAAACTTTGTTACCTTTGATAAATGACAGAAAATAATTCAGCTCTCCTCTGGTCCTGTCTGTGTTTGCAAAACTAAAGGTTGGGAGAGCAGATGCACTTAAGTGGACTGCAATACCAAAGAAGATGTGCTTTTCTTTCTAACTGCAGCTGCACTTCTAACTAACTATTCCAAGAGGCCCTGCAAAAGAAAAAACATCTCAACTCTCCAAGAGAGGTACAGAGTTCTCTAAATTAATAAATTACCTAACTGCTTGTTAATTGCATCCTTCCACCACTCATCATGCCAAGTACCCCTACACTATCACAAGCATCATCTCATCTTGTGAGAAAGGAAGATTACGTGATCACTATAATCATTATTTTCCAACAACAATGACAAAAAAAGCTAGGTAAGTACTCTTATTTGAAGCCATCAATGTGCAGAGAATCATAATTAATCTTTATGCAGCATTGCAATTTCTCCTCAACTACTTAAGTATCATCATAATTGCAGGTCCAAACAGGAACCTCTTGGCTTTGCTTAAAAATTGTCTCATATGGTTTTCTCCCAAGACAAGGCTCTGACCTGAGAGCAGAGTTGTGAAGAAAATGAAGTGAATACAAATGAAAACAAGAGCAGGGCAGGTCCTAATGTCTTGCCCTTATTGGAAAAAAGTGTTAACCTTAAGTAGCTGTTCATTGGACTGCTAGAAATGAAGACAACCATGGTGACAAGGAGCAAAGAAAGGATAGGGCCAGAGACCAAGGAAAGGCAAGCACATTTCAGTCTGTATTTGCCCTCACTTGAGACATTTGTTTGTTTACTATGGACAGAATAGTTTTGGGTTTTTTTTTTAACATTTACAGTAAAATGGTCTTTAGAATAAGCTGTTAAAGGGCAATAAAACCTCTGTTTCCTCTTGCTTTCTTCTCCTTGAAGATCAACTTTATCTACAGAATTCTTATTTGAAGTGAATAACTGATAAAAAAAATTAAAGGGCTCAGCAGCAGAATGTGTTAAGTAATTGGACCTCAGCTCCCACACCTCTTTGTCTCTCTACTAAATCTCCTCTGTCTCTCTGCTAAACCAATCCACTCTGAATATCAGTCACAGCTGAGGTTGGAAATCACTGTTGGACAAAAGAAATAATAACAATAAAATTAAACAAACAACAAACAAACAAAAACCTGCCAAGAAAACACACACCACATTTGCAAGGGCATAATTTTCTCTGATTTCAACCACTGCTTCATTCCTTCATAGATTTATTAAAACCTTCTGATGCAAAGTAGTTCCCCCAAAAGCCCAAATTTGCTTTGCGCTAACTCAGAGGTAAGCACCTAAAGACAACCTCTAAACAAGCATCTCTCTGGCAAGACAGCCTACTGCTATAAAGAGATATATTTATACAGAAAGATTATTACATTCACATTTATCTATCTGAGGAAATCAAATCATACTACTACACCAGAATAATCACAGACCTATGGCTATATCACAAGCAAATCCTGTACAAAGAGCTTCAGAACAGAAGTGCATGAATATTTGGGGGTTTCTTCTTCTGGTATGGCTTACACTGCTTCCAGAACAACATTGGTTAGTGAGGCACTGGAACAGGTGCCCAGTGGAGCTGTGGATGCCCCCTCCCTGGAAGTGTTCAAGACCAGGTTGGATGGGGCTTTGAGCAGCCTGGTCTACTGGAAGGTGTCCCTGCCCATGGCAGGGGGGATAGAACTAGATGGTCTTTAAGGTCCCTTCCAACCCAGACCATTCTATGATTGTATGAACTAAAAGAGCAATGACATTAATGTTTTATTCTGTAGTAAGAATGTGCACTGGTGAGCCAAAACCCTGTAGTCACTCTCACAGCTGAGCCAACAGAGTGGAAAGTATGAGTATCAGTAAAATTTCTTGCACAAACTCTAGCAATGTCAATTGATCTTTTTCCAAATCCCGTATGTCAAACTGATATGCATTCTAAAATAAGAGGGGCTTATCTCACCACTAGTCTGAATCCTCCAGAACACTTCTTTTGTTAAAATTACATATCAGCTGCTTAACAGCCTACAAGAAGTGCAAAATGGACCAACTATAAAACTGTTAATATTTAGCAGGATTTAGTACTGATTTTAGATTTTGGACTTGATGATCTTGAAGGTCTTTTCCAACCTAAATGATTCTATGATTCTAAGTGTTAGGATAGTTTGGTTTGTTTTTTTTTTTTTTAAAAGAAAAAAACCCCAACCACTATAGATATGATTTTTTTTTAAGCAACCCAAAGCAAGTTTCCACAACATTGAAGACTTCCACAGGTACAAACCAGAGCTTGTGAAACTCACTCCATAATCTTCAGACAAAATTCTCACTGAACTTCTCTATAAAAGAATTGTGTACGTTTTACCTATCCCAGCTTGTTAAATGAGGGAGAGATCTAGGGGGAAAAAAGAGAACCCCCTGGTTCATAAAAAGCTATGTTTTGGATGATTACATTTGGAGCTTACAAGTTCTTCTCTGGTGTGCACCTGGATCAATACTTGTAAAGTGTCTGTCCTGCATGAAGAAGTCTGCAATCAGAGAATTATCTTCCTAACCACATGGGTAAACTCAGCAGCTGCTTCTGTCTTCTTTGGGTCTTGTCTACATGGAAAAACTATTCCCAAATACAACAGGCTATGAATTTGAAGTGCAATAGCAGTTCCAAAATAGCCACCCAGTCTGAAAGCATTCAGCAGGGGTGCTTTTTTTAAAATTTTCTTTTCTTTTCTTTTTGGGGGTGGGGAATAAAGAAAAAAAAAAGTTACATTAAAAAACTCTTTATACTGCAAAGATTATTCATGTCCACTTCTGAGTGCCCCCAGTGAGAAGCTTTCTTAAGATAAGGAGTTACAATGTTTCTCTTCTGAATTCCAGGTCTATTCAGCTAGTCTGCCATAATCAAGTGTTACAAGGTAAAGTAGCCCTTCCACTGGAAGATACTTCCAAATACCTGCCAAAAAGACAGCATGGGGACTAAAATATCACTTCCAGTTTCATTGTCACAGAGTAGACCTAGAAACAGTGACAATTACAATGGAAATATGACACTTTACTAATGGCGTATTCTTTGCCACTCTGTTCTTCAGGGTGCTCTGTTTGGAGGAGAAAAACCTTTCTTTTTTTTTCAGCTGGCGTATATTAATTATGTTACCACTGTAAAAATCATGCATAACAGACCTAATGTTCAGGCTTGCCAGTTGCTCCACAAAAAATACTACAACAGCCATTCTAGTTTTATAACATTTTCTCCAGGTTATGACTTCAGCCTGCAGGCTCTTTAGTAACAGTTTAATGCCTGGATCTACTTTAAATAATAATCATACAGGTTATACTTCAGAATACCTGCTGACCCGCAATAGTATACAGCCAGTCCTCTAAATCCATGACAAAAATCACACGCTTTTAGTGTTGAAGAACTTTGTTTCTCACCCACAATCTACTATTTGCTTACAGGGTCAAGGACGATGTCATGGAGCACTCAGCACTATCCAGGTTAATTCATATTACAAAGATACAGTATACCTGCAACCACCAGATTAAATTTAGCAAGCAAACATAATCCTCTTTGCTTACTTTCTATCAGTACTTGTACTTCTCTTATTCAGAGGCATTTTTTCCACATGTTCACATCACCCGTGCTTTATGCCTTTTGTGGCATAAAAATCCTGACATATTTTCACCCTGAAGCTGTGATCATCATCTTTTGAAACTAACAGGCACAGACAATGACAAAAAAGCCCATAAACCCTAACACTCCAAGCAAATGCCTGGCAAAAGTTTTAGCCCAGATGTATGCTAAATATAGAGGTATCAACTAATGATTACACCAGAATAAAATATTTTTTCTGTTTTTAATTAAAGCTGCCATAACGGGGAGTTTCTTTCTTCCACACTCACTCTTTCCCTGTCAGTATAAGCCATTTTATTGTAATGCTTTATTTCAGCATGGGAGAAAAGATATGAATGCCCTAAGGTGGAAGTATTACCAACACAGATGGATCAATCTTCCAAGCACGGAATGACACAGATCACAAAGCAGGTAAACCATACAGAGTATCTGGAGAAAGCTAAATAAACAAAAACAGGTCAGTGACTCAGTGCCATGGTGCTATACAGCCATTCTGGTAGAGATAATTTGCCTGGTGAAATCGTACTGATCAATAGTTCCAAGGCAGCTGTGACTTGGCTCTGTGACAGTCTATTGACTAGAGCCTTTTTTTTTTTCTTAATCCAAATGCCATACTTTTGCAGCCTGACCCAGGCTGCAAGGTCCCATCAGCAGATGTTGACATTATCTCCTCCTGATTGTAACAGCTCATCATAAACAAGTAGTCTGCTTTTTGAGTGTTGTTTTGGTTGGGTTCTTTGAAAAAAGGCCACATAGGGGAATAGAGGAGGGAAAGAAAGATTATAATTTATAACTTGGTACAGAATGCATGTTGGCACTTGTTTCCATTATGATGAAAAAAGCAGGATGTCATTAATCTGTATTTTCCTACCTGACCAAGTGCCGTTACATTCTACTGTATGTTGCCAAATTCATTCAACAGACCACCTTAAGAAATGTCCAAAACCAATGGGTTTGTGCTGCTATTGTTTAGTTATATTTCTAAAAGTATCTCACTTTTCTCTTTTGTATCATTCTGCCAGGCATAAAAGCTGAACTCAAATATGCTAGACCTTCACCCATGCTTAAGGTCAATGACACATGCATTGTTTGTTTACTGTTTTACACTGTGTTGAACAGTCAAGAATTTGAGAAGCAGTTCTGTGCTACAACCATGATCTTTAAATATGTCAAAGTAAGGGCCATGCTGCACCATGTAACCTTGACACTACCATATCAGAAATGAAGATTGAACTGTTCCTCATGCATCACCAAACCAGATGCAGCAGAAGAACAGAGTGCTCTGGAAACTCTCTCATGAACAGCCAACTGCCATGACCTGGAAAAAAACAATTCCTTTTGATGCAGCTAAGAGACTTTTCAAGCATGGCCTGGTGCACAAATTTATTCAGGTGGTTTTAGGATTTAGGCTATTGCCTATGGAAGCCTTCAAGGAAGCTACTGAGCACTATTTCATGAGGATCATTAGCTAGAACTGACCTGAAATGCCACAGTTAAATCTACAATGAGATCAAGACCCAGTTCCATCCAAAAATCGGAGGGATTTTTTATGTTTATGTCAATGAAAGCAGAGTGGGATTAGTGGGGAAATACGAATCCAGCCAATAGTTACACCTACAGACTCCTTGTTCTGGAGTCAGTAAGCAGTTGTCCAGTAAAAGTCTGGTACCTGAAATGAGTAAGACGAAAAGCTCTGTTACAGAGATTTTGATTATTTCTCTATTTGCTTGAGGTACAACCTGATAGGAAAGGCATGTAATCTAGCAAATTGGCTGCTAGATTCTGTGTAGTCATCTATCTGCAAATCCCATTTTGATCAGTAACATGCTCTATGTCCCTGGATAACATGCTGCTTTATACCTCTGTTTCCCTCATTTTGTGCCTCTGCTGACATTGCCCAGCCCTCCCTGCAATGCAGCACACTTGGCACAAATGAATCCAGCTTAGGATCGCAAAGGATATTGTTACACAAATAATTCCTATAATTTGTAGAAATAGTTGAGGTTTGACATTCGTTTTTGGAATCACTGGCTACCACAACTAAACTAAGATTTGACTTCATTTAGAAAAAATGAAAAAGCTATTAAAGAATCGGCTCCAACCCACACATTCAACTCCTGTCTCACTTCTTTCGTGCACTCTACACACTTGTGCAGTTTCTGCATGGAATTACACCTTGTACCATTGTGCTGTGTCAGAAATTGTGCTCATTTACTAGACTAGTGCAATCATCACTAAAGATTAAATCTTGCATTTGTTATATTCCAGCATTATAAATAGAACAATCTCAGGCTATTCAGGAACTCCTAGTACTTTCATTTCTTATTCCACTTCAAGAAGGGAGAATACTCAATACTGAACTACTGACAGGTGATACTGAATGCAGATCAGCAATCTTAACTCCTTAGCCACACATTTTATATTAAATATGCAGTCATAACATTTTGACATAAAACTAAATCAAATACACATTCATTAAATCGTTAATTCAGGATTCCAGGAACTTCTGGCAGCAGCATAAGATTTAGTGACTCTCCCTACTTTCCTTTTCCTTGAACCAGGATACATGGATTTTAAACGTATGCAGTGGGTATCATACAGGAAGATTTTGATGGATGTACAATTTCTTTCTTGTATCTTACCCCTGTCCTTCCTGGTTCACAAAAGCTGAGAGCTAATGGAAGTGGCCAGATTGTATGGTTCATCAACAGAAACTGTATATCAAGTGGAGCCTCCACAGCACACCCTGTTATCTGAGCAGAATTAACACTACCTGGACTGGTAAATTCTCCTTCCACCCTTGCTGACTCAGAAAGGAGATTTAAATGAAGCTGCTAACTCTAATGAGCAGCACACTGCTGGTTGTCTGAAGTGAGCTATACACCACTTAAAATCAAACTGTAAACCAGTCATTTCACTTCACTGATCTTGTTCAGGCTTCCCAGAGTTTAACAGACAACCCATTATGCAGTCCATCACGCTGCCTGTCTACCTCTCTCCTCCAATTTTTTCAAGACACAGGATGAAGCAACTCATGCTATCTTACACAACCTGTTTTCTCAGTCTTCCTGCAAAAGAAAGCTGCTGCTCACAGTGGACTGAAGGGAAAAAAACTCCAAAACAAAACAAAAAACTCCACAGCAGCAGCACCTTTAACAGTGCTATCATCAGTGACAAGCAGTTATAAAGTCTCCAGCACATCAAGGATGGATTTCCTAAACATGATCTCCTAAAATGGTGTATTTCATCTGGCATCTTTTTCATCCAAAGTAAATTAACTAGCAGGGACCTCAGTAGTGGAAATGGAATTAAAATAACCTAACCCTGATGCTTTGGGGTTTACTCATTTTGTTATGAATAGCAGCTGTATCCTGTTATTTGTGATGGGATTCTTTTGACAGCCTGCTGCTGGAAAGCACACACATGGTTATGTGCAAGTTGGGGAACAGCACAGAAGAATCAGGCCTTTTCTTCTGTTCACATACAACACTGTGCCTTTAGAACTCCTCTCCACCAAACCCCAGCAGAAATACTTGATGAATGGGCCCTGAGAGAGCACTTCTCCTTGCCTTCGGCTACAATGGCTTGCAGGCATATGACACTCCATCAATACCGAGAGCTGGCAGCTTGAAAGGGGGGAAGGACGTTCACTGATAGCACGCATCTGCTTACTAACAGCATTGGTGCTCCACTCCTTTTCCCATTCATTGCCTGCAGGAACGACTCCGTTGAGAGACTCACCATCAACAGATGGTCCCAGGCTAAGGTGTAAACAGGAGCAGCTTGCTAAATTTATCCCAAACAAATAGAATTACAGGCTTTTGCTGAATCTGAACTGAATTCGGAACTTGGGTGGTACAGAATGTTAACATGAATACATCCCAAAATGATGATCTAAAGCTGTCAGCGAAAATCAGCTCTGCCCTGAAGTCGCATATATATACTCATGCTGCTTATTGTCTCAGCTTATCCGATAGATGCTTATTTTGAGAGAATTTTCAGCTGCATCCTAATTAAGTCATTTACCTCCCACTGTCCTCTTTTCCCCTCAGGATATACTCTGCTAAAAATGTTTTCATGCAAAATCTACAGTTTCATCACCTTCAACTGGTATATATTTCACTATGTTGACTTCTTACTCCATTAAGAAAATAAAAACTACTATTAAAATTGAAAAAGCCTTTACGAAGCACAAAACTATGTTATAACATAGGATTGGATGTGTATATGCCTTGAAATCACCATTACCTTGAAGTTATTTGCTGTTTTGTTGAATGTAACATTTAAGTTTGGAATCATGCCCTGTTAAAATTTACTAATAGCAATTACAAGCAGAAGCAAAGGAAAAAAAAAGATTAATTGCAAATGCAAGTTCTGTATCAAGATTTAATATTTGAATTTACATTCACTATGCAGAAAACAAATGTTTTCTTTTTAAACAAAAGTTTATACAACATCACCTTATTGTACAATATATCTTTTCGGTAGAGACATTAAGACCTATCTGCTGACTCTAATGACAAAAATAAGATTTTAGATACGCTAACTTCTTGTAGTCACACTGCATATAAAAAGATTTAATAAAAATCACAGCCTCATCTGCCTCAGGAGAATCCTTTAGCAAATTGTACCAGAGAAAAATCAGTTCTCTTCTACAGACTGGCATACACACATAAAATAATACCTAGTGTGCAAGGAGGCTGCGCTAGTGTAACTGCAGATCTAACGTCGCCAATGGATTTCGTACAGTAATTGCACGCAAAATAATGTGCATTTGTGTGTCAGTGATTGGACGAATTTCATTTGTATCAAAACTTACCACTGTCTTATGTATTAATTTGATCACTTGAAGGGCAAATTGTCCAGGTGACAAAAAACATGGAACACCAATTCGTGAGTGTCATTGCAGAAGGTGACGTGCTAGTTAAAAACTACACATATGAAATGTAGCATTGCTCCATTTTACATGTTCCCACCACCTTCACATGGCAAAATCTGACTTAATAATGAAAGAACAATGAAAGCTAGTTTCTTCAAACTAGCTTTGAAATAATTTAGTACCTTTGTTTACCTTGTAAAATTTAGGCTATTTACACAGTTGATGAAAACAGCCTCCTGAGGCTGTAGTCCTTCAGCAACACAAGGTGTTCAGCACTCTTGCTCAACTAAAGGAGTCCCTAAACTTCTGTCTCAGGGCAGTGTACTGCCCCCTAAATGTACAAAACCAACTGCTTTTGGGGCTACAAGGTGAACCCTGATACATGAAGTGATTTGGCTAAAATAACAATAGGTGGCCCATAGCAGAGTTATTTTTGATCTTGATCAATCCCTTGATCCATTTCATAGTCTACAAGCTGTCAGCACAACTGAGAATGACAAATGCTTAACTACAGAGAGATCTTAGCAGTCAGCTAAGGAGTAAGAAGCTAGACCTAAAACCAGCTGATCTGCCAAAACCCTTCACACCATGGAGCTGTGGCTTAGAAAAGAACTTTCGGGGCTGGGTTGTACATCACAATATCAGCCTTGAAGTTCACACCACCATCTGTGCAGTCACCAGCTTAACCCCATTTTAGCACTGAATGCTTGCCATCAAGAGCTCCTGCACAGTTGCCATTTCTGCCATATAAAACTTTAGGTCAGAGCTTACTGCCCTTATGGACCAGAAACTCTGCTTCTGTGTAATTATAATCGTCTACTACATCTAGTTGGTACACATACCTGCACTGCAAATGTCTACAACTATGGATTTTTTTTTTTAAAAAAAAGCAATCTACAAAGATGATTCTTAATCCTTGCCAAGATCACAGCTACATTCTTCTTCTGTTTAGTTATATAACAAATATTGGCTTTGATCTAAATATTTGTCAGTCAGAAATATTTTTAAAATGAAATAAGAAGAGTTACCTAGTGTGAGACTTCTTTTTATCTCATAAGGTTTTTTTTTTAAGTAGCTATAGATGTTTATCCTTTAAAAAACAGTCAAGATCTAAGTGCTATGATTTAGCTGATAATAAATGTTTATCAGTTTATAACAGGGAGCCTGGCAGACGCTTAAGTACTGCCACAGAAAAGGTGAGTTGCATGCCAAATCCTTCACAAAGCCTGTGGTCCTTCATGAATACCAGAGGCACACCCGATACCTCCTAGTGAGCTATGGAAAAGGAGATGCTTCCGGTAGTAGTCCCCAGATGGGCAACAGCTACCACCTCCAGAGTCACTCCTGTAGCTTCACCAAGGGCTAAAGCTGGGTTACCCTGGATTGGAAGCCACAATTGAACCATTCAAGAGGTGCAGACTAGTTGTCCACTACATACAACACATGGCCAAGTACAGTTACAGCTTTGGGTAATACAAGCCTCTGTGTAAAACTAAAAAGTTTTCTACTCATTTCACTAAAACTATTAAGAATTACCACAATGCTAATAGCCACTGACAAAGACAGCCCAAGTGAATGAAAAGGAACCAGAAAGAGATACTGTAGGAATGCTACAGTAACACTTTTCAAAATAGAACAGACATATTCCAGAATAACAGCAAATAAGGCTGAGAAGTACGTCTTCCCTGAGAGAGATCTGTCTCAGGTTTGGAACTATATTCATTACTGTATACATTTTTCTGCGTTTGTCACATGTACTTTGTAACTAGTATTAATGTCCTGGTTTTAGAGCAAAATTCATTTTGTATGAAGAGAACTGGTGAATACTTACACTTGGAGAAGACTCCACAAGCTGATGTCTGCCTCTGTAGCACCAGCATTATCATATAAATTTAATGGAGCAGAGTAAAAAGACCAAGCTATAAGGCTTACCACTTGGAAAAAAAGGTAGTCAAGTAATAACCTCAAGACTGCATAGAGCAGCCTGAGATGTATTGTGTGTAAATTGCAGATCATGTACTAAATCCACCTAAGGAATGTGTAATTTGTAAATGCAAAACCTGCCATCCATCTATCTGATTACAAAATCTAGATGATAAAGCTGTTTCATAAGTAAGTCCTAGGTGGATTTTTCTGTAACTTGTGCTGGTTTTTTGTTCATAAGTCAAGAAGGAAATTAAAGTGTCCTTTGTGGTATTTACTAAATTTGGCATTGAATAATTTTCCCTCTTTTAACTTTGTAAATCTGTAAGGTTAGCAACCCTATGTAACCATTAGCAATAATTTTTATTCTTTGACTAAAGTGTGTGACAATATATAGAAGCCAGAGAAAAATCGCACAAAAAGTGACTTACTCAAAAGCTTTCTATTTGAGAAAGTTATTAAACAAGCAGGCCTCTTCTCTGGGAAGTACGGCTTGGCTTCGTAGCCTTGGATAAGGAGACTGCTCAACTTGAGGTGCTCTGCTACGCTGCTGATCATAGAAAATCTGCCCATCTGAAGTAAAAGAATTATCACCAGCGTGTTATTAAATTCCTGGTAGGCGGATCTGCAAGCAACACAGGCAGCTTCTGGCAAGTTCAAAAGGACATTTCCAGTGTTAAGGGTGCAGAGGTTTTCCTTTGCCCATTCTGAAGTCTGTGATAGCTGGTATTTAGGAAGATAAGGAATGGCCTAATGATACCCCAATCTTTGTTTCTTTAGTTGTGGCATCAGTGAATAATTTTTTAGCAATGCTGATCTCTCCTTGCTTGCATTGCCTGAGGTAACTGGATCCACAAAAGTGCATGCAGGAGCACAGCAGAAGCGCTTCTATCACTCGGTCCGCCAGTTTGGCCCCTTTCTTTTGCACGCCACAAAACCAGGCTGCTTCGTAAAAATGCAGCATATGAAGTGCCTCTGCAGGGCCTGACAGGGCACCTGTGGCTCTGGCCATGTCAGCAGTGCCATGCAGAGTAAGCAAGGGGAGGCTGCTGGCTGGGAGGAGATGTACTCCTTGGAGACCCCTGCCACGGGAGGGCATGCCTCCACGGCCACCTTGCTTATGCTGAGGCTTTGAAGGCTCCCAGCCACAAAAGCACTGTGCAGCAGCCATCTCGCTTCAGGACACTTCCAGCTTCATGCAGGAAGCCTCAAGCAGAGGCTTTACTTTTTGTTCCTTATTATCCTGACGTCAGTGTAAAATAAAGGTAATTTAGGCTCAGGTTATAAGCAATATAAAAACAGAAAGAGGAAGGTGGCAGCAACAGCCTGACTTCAGGCTTCAGAAAGTCTGTGAGAGCCTGCCAAAACACAATCTTAGCTAAAACCATTAGCACATCTGAGACCTCCCCCCCCCCCCCGGGCTGCCTAAAAACAAAACAAACCTGAAAATGCTCTCTAGCAATGCCACTGTCTCCACCTCCTGGTGGGGGGAGCAGCAGAGCCTATGCAGGGGTTTTGGCTGAGAATCTAGGAGACACCAGTAACTACTTCCCCAGATGAAACTATGTATGACAAGTTCAGCCTGCAGCAAGTTTGTGCAGCCAAGTTATAAATCCCTCAATTAGGGTCTCATAATGAAAATGTGAACACTGTCTTAATAGATGGCACCTTGACCTGACAGAGATTTGGCCTCCATTCCTCTGCCAAAGCAGCCTTGAGACAAAGAAAAGAGCAGTCCCTCCCCCACCTAGGACGTGTGGGGAAGGAGGAGGGGGTTGACGGATAGTTTTGTGGACAAAAGAGAGAGGGATGAGGAATAAACTGCAAATTGATCTGTGCAGCAGAATAAAAGCAGGATGTGGCAAGGTAGACCCAGGTCAGTGTCACACAGGTGCAAGCCTTGGAATTAGTTTCCTGAACACCTGCAGCAAACATAAAAAACAACTGCCAGTACCAAGGAGGGAGAAAAAAAACAACACGTCTCACGTTGCATGGAGCAAACCAACCAACAAAATAACACAAAAGTCCCCCCCAAAAAGTTTTTTCTGTGACCATTGCATTCGCTGGCTGCTCGGTTCCTAATTTCCTGGTTTAAGCTGTGTGTTTTACCACATCATTAAAGAAAACAATAATCCTTCTGCTTTCCCTGAAACTGTTTGGAAACATCCCCCTGTTGAGACCTTAGCAGCCAGTCTTCCAGACCTAAACAAAGGAGGACCATTGCACAGGCCTTCTGGCATGCTCCTCCCCAGTCCCCCACCGCCGAGTACTTCAGACTAAATACAAATTGGAGTCTCCTCCTAGGAATCCACAAAGATCCGTCTTAACAAAATGTCCAACTACGCGATAGGCAAGGAGTCATTTGTGTGTTTTTCTTTGCCTATGAGAACGTCTGGGACAAGAAACGGTTACTGTTTTGCCCGTAATTAGTTCTCCTCCCCCTTTCATCCTTCCTATTCCCAGGGTAAGCAGACGAAACAGCATTACGAGCACTGCAAACTGAAAAAAGTACTTATCCTAAAAATTCTTCAAACCTGTTTATTGAACTTGATGTTTTCCACGTGAGTGACTGCTTTTTAATGGTCAGAACATTTTTTTGAACTACTTGGGCTTAAAAATTTGACTTTTTATTACTTTTCCCTCCGTATGGCTGCTACTGCCTTCCTTAACTATCTGTGGTAAATGAAAAAAATTAGCTCAGCTCGGAACATCACAAAATCCATGACTAAGTACTTATTAAAACTATATATTTTAAAAAAAACCCCGCCTCCCAAAAGGCTCTATGCTGACAAAATGAAAGGATTCCCACAAAAGAACTCTTTCAAAACACAGATCTGATTTAGCTTTCCAACAGAAGCTGGTAGAAAAATGTGTAGATTACTTACTATAAAATAAAAAAAAGGATGAAAGAAGGAAGTACTAGGAATGAAATAACTATATTGTGGGAGGAGACCGAGAGGAAGAGTTATTCAAATTACCTAGTGGTTTGGGGAGCTGGTTATCTTTTCTCCCTCAAGATAAAATCCTGGGCACTAAACAACTTGGAATAGCTCACATCTGCCCCTAAACATGAGTCTCTTTATACGGAGTATGGAAAATGTCAGGGAAAGAGCATAAGAAATTAGCAAATTCTGCTACATTTATCTCTTGACAGATGACCTCAAAGATGCAGCGAGGGCTACTGTTTCTCTACATGCACATCTCCTCCACAAACAATAGCATAGTTTGAAGGGTCCATCTCCCCAGTTTTGTGCAAGTCTCCTCCCCACTGTCTGCCTGACCACAGCCTGTAACTACAGTACCCCTAAAGTGCATAGGAAGTTCTTCAAACAGCTCCCCTCTTCCTACGGCAGCTGTGAACTTGTACACACACGTAAAAATAGCTCTGCTGGAGGCAGCCACAGGTGACACACTAGCTAGTTTGATGGACAACACAGTGTTTTTGCCCAATTTTGACAAGGACCAGACCAGAGAGTTGTTTTTCACTCTCCTTTCACCTTCCTTTTTCAAATCAACTAAAATTAAAATGAGAAGGCAGCAGCACAGGCATTTCTGATGCTGTAAGATATCCAGCGCTGCTAACGTACTGTGGTGAATGAGTTTTCTCTCTCCTGCAACTAACATGACACCGGGACTACTGGTGGCAAAGTATCATACAGAGAAACCTGCATTGGCTCAAACAGCGCAGTATGTCTGAGCCAACCAGTTCAGAAAGTACTACTTCCCAGTTTTATCCCTTCTAACACCCTGTCTTGCATAAAAGACATTTATTTAATAACAGTAACAGAGCTGTGGAAGAAAGCTTTGTAGTTCCAGCCTGGAGTAAGGCTAGAAGGAAGACAGGAGATGGTGGGGGACTTTAGCATCCTACCTCTTAGTAAATGAAGCCAGGGGACACTTTGTGCTGAATTCAAGCCTGAGGAAGAGTCATCTAGGTCTAGGATTCATCTTCAATTTTCTTCTGTGTGGGGTTTTTTTAAAGTTTTTGGAAGAAGGGGACTAGATGGGTGTTTTTATTTAATAAAATGTAACTAACCAGAATGCAAAAAATGTGTAGAATCTGAATAAAGGACTTTTTAATGAAGGCACTCCAAATGACATTTTCTCTCTACTTTAGAATGCTGCAAAAACCAAATTAGCATACCTAGGAGAGGAATTTCTGCTACAGGAGAGATGAAAGGTTAACTGTCTAAAGAGTAAAGAATATGTTTGACATCTATTTAGAAAAGAAAGCGTCTCCTAATAAAAGCAGAGGCCCCACTTGATGCTCCTAATTCTCCTTCAGTGTTTGCATACACCGTCAAATAATTAGAGAAACCCACTCCAAAAAGCCTGACTGAAAAATAAAAAAAGAAAACAGTGCAGACCTCAATGCCTTGTTTGCTGGGCTTGTTAGAGGGCTCTGGAGGTCACAATGATTGACAAGCCTTTGGTGCCTGTAGGAGGGCTGTTAATGCATACACATCACTTGAGAGGCAAGCTATGAGTACTGACCATGCCTAATAAGCAAAGGGCAGCCAGTAGGCTGAACAATGTAGCAAGCAAACCCTCATGAACTAAGGGTGGCTGAAAGACTGCAAATTACATCCTCCATCAATTAGTACCAATTAGAAGGCAGGAGGGTATGGTATATCATGCAAATAAAGATCTCCCCCCTACTCCAAGGCATTTTCATAAAGCTACCTTTGTTGCCGCTTGTGTGCACCTTACTGCTGCACACACGTGCCTGGGCTCCCAGGAGGGAGTTTGCTGCACGTGTTACTAGAGCAGTAAAGTTGTTTAGAAAAGCAATTTGAACCAGGGCACACAGGCTTGAGTTTCTACATCCTACCATAACCTAAGTGCTAAGACTGGGGTTTCACAAGGTGTCACAGAGACAGGAAACCACAGCCTCAAGCCAGACAAGGCTCCTTCCAAATGAATCCCACCCCGAGCGCTCACTGCAGCCTCACACAAACACTGCCCAGTGTCCCGCGGCACAGCCAGCAGCTCTCAGTGGCTCCCCGTTCAGTCACTAGTCTTCACTCGGGCAGTATGAAGGAGGAGAAACGCCACCAGGGAAGCAGATGATGACTCTCCCTTTTCTAACTCTTTCTAAACCAGGTCTTGTGAAGTTCGTGTGTTTGTTCTATGTACAATGGTTAAAGAAAGACAGCAAACTGCTTCCACAGGCGTGCTTGTAACGGTGGTTTATGATGTGACTCCACAGATTTATCCTCCTGTGTATGTGTCTACTTCTGCAGCCATTTTAACTTTTCCTTTCTGTTTTGAAGGCATGGTGTAACTCATTAGGTTACACCTCAAGTTGCATCTAACTCCAGCTAGCATTTTAAAGACAGCTGTGCCTGTTTAGCAAAGGAAAAACAGCCCCATTCAGTGTTTAAATGTATACCTTCAATGAACAGAACTATTGACTGATAATATTGACTATGCTTTTCAAGCTTTACTGAATCTCTACATAGGCTAGAGGAATAATAATATAAATGTGATTAAACTTTCAACAGCAGTAGGTGGCAACAAAAAAAGAAACTGTTATTTTATTTTACTGAAGTCACCTTAGGCACCACACTTGTAATAAGAATAATACTTCGATCTTAGCACTTTTCACTAGTAAAACTCAATAGTATTTTACAAAGGAAGTCAGCATTACCATTTATATATAGGATACCATTACTGCACAAAGAACTACTGTTCATTTCTTTTCTCACGCACTCTTTCAAGTGCTATTGTGACAAATAGAAAAAAAAATCTAGTAAAAATCATGGAGCTTTGGCACAGTTATCTTTCAAAGACCTGCTGGGCCCTAATCTTTTTCCCATTCACCAACAGCTGGCCTTTTCTGTCCAGAAAGGATCTGGGGCTTGGTCCAGTACTGGAGACAATGGGAGCACCGCTGTTGTGCGACTGAGCTCAGTGGGTAGGGCTGGGCTCTTCATCTATTTCAATTCACCTATTGTTGTGAAAGCCTAGTGTGCAGTTCAAGTGCGATATGGAAACAAGACAGAGATAAGTGCAGCAACAAAGTTCCCCTGAAAAAATAATACATTCGACCCTACAAGCAAACTGATGCGAGAGCCAGCAAAGTCTATTCTTTTTTATACTTTTTTTTTAAAAAAATATTGTTAGAAAGCTTGGCCAGGTAATTATTTTTGGCAAAACACAGGCATTCCTGGAAAAGCATGTAACACAAAAAAAGAATAAAATATGGGTGTACCTCTTAAAAGTGAAATTAAGATCTCAAATAAGCACCACAGTTATTTCACTGACTTGCTAAAAATGCTTGGGGATAAAGAAAAATGGAGTCTTGCTTAAACAGCTTCATTTGGATATTTTCTTTGAAAGCAAAAACAAACAAAAAAATGAGCATGGACATATTTGAGAAGCATTTTCATATTTCAGCAGCTCTGGAACTGAAACTAAATGTTACCAGAGTAAGGACTGGTTTTCTCCTTCGAACTGTAAGTACTGCTCAGCTTGTGTCAGGTGTGATAAAATGAGTGCAACTGTGACAAAGCACAGTGACTCACTTTCCCACTGTCTCCCAATTTCTCATTCATAGCTTGGTTTTTCCTACCTGGAAAGAAAGAGGGGCCTTCCATTCATTTCCAACAGGGGCACAGAAGTATTTCAGGAGGTAGAGGGACAGGATGTCACCAGGACAACACAAGTAAGCACAAAAGACATACACAAAGAACAGACTTCTTCAGTAGCATGTTTGTCATGAATCACAGTGTCACTGTATTACAACAATAACCACTCTCTTGTAATGTATTCTGGGTTATCCCTCTCTGTATGGGTTAGTTGATACAGTTTGCAAATACCACAGCTAGCTTGTCACTAACTACTATAAATGGAATAAACCAAGGGATTGTTCCTCAGTCCTTGATATGCTGTGTTACAGACAGCTTTCACAGACGCAGACCACATGAAGTATTACCAGCCCTGATTACCAGGTTCAAGATAACAGCTCAAATGACAAGACCCTCAAGAGGGTACAAAGGCCTGTTTCGTCAGCATGCTCCACACCACGGTCACTATCGTGGACGTGCTCTGCTGCACTTCCATGAGCACTCCCGCCAAGGTCACCACCTGCATCTGTTCATTTTCAAGTCTTTTAAAGCAGATTTTTTTCTACCTAATTTCATCCAGTATAAGCTAGTTTGACAGTGATAAAGGATGGGTGGGGTCTTTGTGATATTTATTTTGAAAATTCACTTTTATTCCAGCTTCATAGCATGAGTAATCATCAGCTGCCTCTGGCTATTTATACAGTCAAACACAGTGCTGTGAAGTTCATAAGTAGGGCCTTGGTTTCCCCTCCTCCAGAGTCTCTGACCCACACCGTAGCACACACTTCAAAATATTTAACTATATTTAACTGGCAAACCAGTTAAAAAATGGTAGTCTAGAAGGAAAACCTACCTAAACATACTGAGGCAGTGCAGAAGAAATCAGGTAAAAAAAGAAACCCTCTACAAAATCCTTCTTGTATTGCAGCAACAAATGATACAGCCACTTTGGGGAAAGTTTATGAAAAAAAATGACCTTCACCCATTTCTGCAAATTGCATTTTCTAGTCTATTTTTTATTTCCACTACACTTCAGCTGTTCTCCAAGTCTTGTTTGTTTATTTATTCACATGCATACATACATGGTGGTCGTGTCCATGCAGTAAATTGGATTCACCATTCATTTCTGAGTACTTCATTTTTGGCCTGCCCATTAATCCGAGCTGTTGTATCTTTCCCTGAATTTCAAATCTTTGAGTAGCTTCAAACGAGAGAAATTTGCCTTCATTTCCAAATATGAAAAAAAATCCATTCCAAATTACTCTAGTGTTGAGCCCTGCATAATTTCATCCTGCAAAAGTGACAGATTTAAAGGTCTGACTTCTTGTAACCCTTTGCAGCTAGAAACTTCTATAGCATGGTAAAAACATCACTTTCTAATCCCTGGATAGTTGAAAGATAAGGCCCCCCCTCTCCCGCCCTTTTTTTTCAATGTAGAGAACCCATTTTAGATTTTTGGGTTTTTTTTAAATTTTCATTTATCACAATTCCAATTACAGTAAGATAATGAGAAACCATGAAAACCTCTAAAAGTATGTAAAATTTCTTTCATGTAACTAAAAGCTAAATGTCTTTATCCATATGTGAAGCCTCCCTATGACCACAAAGTTATTTAATTCTGGTAGCAGTGTGGCTGGCAGACATACAGAAGTATTTATAGAACATCTGTATACTTAAGCATACCTGTTTAAAATTAAGTAAACAAAGATACATTAAAGGACAAATGAGGCAGTGAAACTTAATTAGACATGATTGTTTCACATTCTTCTGACATTACCAAATGACTCCTGCCTTAATGTACAAAGTGCATTCAGATACTGTTTTGTTTTATTGGGTATTTAAAGCAGGTGGACCAGCTGAAGTAGAATACAAACATATCATCTATGAAGATGACTTATCAGTGCTCTTCTGAAAAATAAAGACTGCAAAGCCACATAATCCATTATAGTAATCTGCTCAGATCACTTAACAGATGTTGGTCTGAGAACCTAAAAATAACAGCAACTGACAAACAGCCTGTCATCATTTTCATACTGAACAAATACTCTTAATGCAACAGGATATATACACATATATTTTTAGGGAATGTCTTAAATGTCTAAATTAACTTTGAAATAGCTCTAAACTTGCGTGATGCACTTCCATTGAAAATCTTTTTGTAAAACTCTGACAGTCCTTCCTTTTCTTAGTCCCTTTGGCTAACTTATGTACCAACACGCTTAATATTAGCTCCTGTACTGCCATTACCCAAGCACATCCCCTCAGAAGATGCCATCCATTTTGCAAAAACAAAATGCTAAAGCCAGGTCACCCCTTTACAAATGCAACATTGTGGGTTTTTTCCTTCCACAATCAGAAATAAAAAATTACTTTCTATGCAGGGGGGTGAAAAGGCAAGAAAGCTTGACTTTTTACATTTTTCTTGGTGCCTGAAATTTAAATTTTTAGAGCTATGCTCATCCTACCATAACCAAGTGAGTGACAAGGAAAGGCTCCTTGCACAGGCCAATTGCAGCATGTCTGACTTTGGCAAGGTAGAGGAAGTGACTAATGTCAGCTCAGCTACTACCTTTCTGAGACTACGATGAAGAGTCAAAAGGCAGTTGCATGACTTTCCCTTTTTCATAAGGATCAAGCCATCAGATGTTTTGATCAGTCACTTAAATCTGCCTACCACACAGAAAGCTCTGCAATGAAGAAATCCCCTCCAAGTCCCAAAATGAGACACCACATTAAAAAAAAGTGGAGTGCTCGCATGTATATGTGTGAATGTAAAACATATGCCATGGATTATGTCACTGGAAGCAGCATGTCCTTGTTTTCAAAGGTAAGCAGGAGGAAATCTCAGTTGTGCACCTGCAGACCAGGCTTTCTGCAAGGATCGATGTTTCCAGAGAAGCATGAATGGAGACCACAGGCCAGGCCACATCGTATTTTCTCAGCAAGGCTCTACTGCTAACAGAGAAGGCAAAGCTTATCGTGCTCAGTGCCCATATTCTACAAGCTTGCTGTAATGCTCAAAGGGCTTAAGTGCCCTTATCTGCCAACCCCCTGCTTCATTTCTTCATTGAAATAAATCCCTTTGTAATAACAAACGAGACTCGCTACTTAGCCTGTATGCAGATGAGGAGGGACAGAGCTCCTTTTACACCTGGCTGGCAAAAGACAATTCATACAGGTAGCATGAACTGTTTAGGGATTACAGACAAAATTAACTAAATGGATCTCCCTGTTTTCCCCCTTCCCACACTAAGTTCTTTAACCCTTCTTAATATAAACAGAGTAATTCCAATGCGCTGTGATTTAAAGCTACAGCTTTCTACATCATTTTGGCAACTGTAGTTTTATTCAAATTATTTTTAAATTAATGATTTTTAAGCACACGTTCCCAGACTCAGAGTGGGCAGAAACAAGAAATG
Organism: Gypaetus barbatus; assembly: GCA_028022735.1. Taxonomy (NCBI): domain Eukaryota; kingdom Metazoa; phylum Chordata; class Aves; order Accipitriformes; family Accipitridae; genus Gypaetus; species Gypaetus barbatus. The sequence continues at coordinate 26,942,381 of CM051562.1, read as the reverse complement.
AGGGGAGTGGTTTCAGATTATTTATACAGTGCCAATTCCTGCAGTCCTGCCATAGGCTTTCAAAGGCATAAGTCACTTACAGACTTCAGGATACCCTACAGTTCACCAGCTTAGGAACGCTTTTAAAAAGTGGCTGTGAAGAGGAATACAGATGTTCATTGTAGTTACTGGAAATAAAAGGAAGGGGGAGGTGACTAAAAGCTTATTATCTACGATTTTCTGAATGTATTTACATATTCCTTAGATTGCAATTTATAAATTACATGTTTTTCAGTAAACGTAGAAATTAGAAAGTTACCAAAAAATATTGGTATAATTTTAAAATATTTTAAAAGCTACAGAAATAGCCTGAGATTTCATTTGGCGAGGGCACAGAGGTCTTGACTGCATCTCTGATTTCTATCATGTGGGGCCTGAAGACAAAAAGGACATTCACATGCGTAAAGACGATAAAGGATTAGTTCCAAAATGCTGAATTGTCCATTGTAAAACAAATTACACAAGTTTCCTCTGCAATTTAAAAGCTGTAATGTTTTACACACCAACAACTCAAAATTAGTAAGTCACTCTGCACAGTTTATGCATGCTCAGAATTAAATAACCTCAAAAGCATCGTAACTAAGAAAAAAATAAACAAACTGAAGAGATAAACATGGCTTTACCTTCCTTCTCTCCAGTATTTACTAAGTATTTATATAAAGACTTAAAATTTGAAACATAGATCCATATACAGAAATCAAAAAGGGCTCAATAAAGGCTCCAGGCTGTAAGTACCTTTGACATTTTCTAAAAATAGTAACACCCTCCCCCCCCTTTATGTTGATTCTAATACCCTAATGTTATTCTTACAATATACTTTGCCTACAGAATTTAAAAATAAATTAGGTATTTATGCAGGTTATCAACTCAAATTTGTGGTTTGGATTGGAATTTCTTTCCATCCCTTTCTTCTCCTACAACAGCACTCTTATTTATTACCATATTTATGTGAAATAAAAACATAACATTTTCAGTTTATTCTCTGTGCTTTCTTAGTAGACTTCCTAATGTGTCCTTCAATGCATTGCCAGTGTAACAACCTTCCTCCCTGTGGGAGATCATAAGCACTAAAAATATTTTAAAGATTTTATTTTTCCTTCCTTTATGCCACAATTGGAAGAAACTTCACCTTCTATGTCATTTCGGGCTTTTTTATTTCTGCTTGCAAGGCTGTTGATTAATAAGAGTTGTAATTGCAGAGACTGATGCAACACCTTGCAGTCAAGAACTGTCCAGTTTCTGGAGAACAGAACTGGACAGGCGGAGAAGCGGGATGCAGGACTAATTTCTGAAAGAAACTGCTGTTCCTCCTACACATATCAGTATCACTGAAACCAGTATTTACCTATCTACAAAAAATAAGTATTTTAATTGAGTTTTAAGATACCCTTTCATGTGTTCTACCATAATATGGAAATTAAATAAATTTCATTCTTAAAACACCCTACCACTTTTTTATTTGGTAAGGGACTATGTAATCAAATTGAGTTTTGTCCAGCTTAACATGGATACTCTTAACATAAAAGAAGCGATGTGGTTCAGTAATGGGCTACAGTGTCTGTACATTTTCTCTCAGTTAAAACAGCATACAAAATCTTACAAACACAGTTTACAAACCCAACCAGCATACACAAACATACTGACAGCAAGACTGACAGCATATATTCCTTTATATTTACTTGACAATCTGTAACACCTTTGAGGGAGTTTTAGGGATTCTCAAGTGAAGAACAACTAAAGAAAGTAATAAACAATTTGAAAGTTCCAGAATTGTGTATTTCCAGTGCCCTGAATTCACACAGTTTTGCTGCATATGATAGATACCAACTGCTTTTAGTTTTTAAACATGCTACCAACAAGATATACAGAAAAATTTCTTTCTCTCTCCAAACAATGTTTGGAGAAACACTGAAAATCTTTAGTTTTGTAGAAGGAAAAGAAAGCATAAGCACGCAGAAGAACTAGAACTGTGTTGCTGAATCACCAGAGAGATCTACACATTTCTTCTTATCTGAAAATCACCATTAAAAGTGTTGACTTTAAGAAGTACTATGACAACCAATAACTGTAGTCCTACCTGTATACGGTCTTCTTTCATATGACTAAATTTGAGCTGCATAATTGTTTCAGTAATATTGTTGTGGTGAATAGACCATGTGAATGATGAGAAGTTGAAGCTGAGCTAAATAAAGACATTTCATGCAGTCCCTACTTCCAGCTCTCTGCCACAGGAGACCTTCTCCTCCAGCCTTCTAGCATAAACCAATGAGTAGCTAGCCCTTAATGCCTCAGTATGACCTGGATTAGTTTATACACTTAGTAGCATTTTAAAAAATAGACAGACAGAACCAGGTTGGAGCATAGCCACACATGCAGTAATGTCCGCAGCATAACTGGAAGCAGTAAATCCTTTAACCTCAGTCAGGTGCAGCTGGAACAGCACATCTAACCTACCTTCCATATATGCTATCTAGAGTTTAATGCATTAATGTATTATTTCCTTCGTTCCGTACACCAGTGATTTCCTGAACAAGTTCTGGTCAATCACATTTTATATTCTCTATTTTGACATATACACTTACAGGTACAACTGGACTGTTTGAATATTGAGCACACTGCATCTGGAAAAGGTTTAAAGAATTACATTGGTGATCACTTCTCCCATGATCAACATAAATTATGATTTGATGAAAATACTCATGCATAATTATATAACACCCATCACAGCCTAAAAACTTCCCCAAAATTACAAACATTTTTCCTGGCATACAGATCATTATCAGAAATTCCAGAGTCTAGATGTCATAGTCTGACAACTTACCAAGACGTAGAGTATGCAAGTAATATATGATTGCCCTTAGCATCAGTATATTGATAGATGCATCAAACAAGTGCCCCCTTCTCTACATCCATTTCTTCATCTTGCAAGAAACATGAAAAACATTCTCTCTAGAATGAAATGGCTGATATATACAAACTGCAAAAATATTCCTAGCTATCTTCACCAGAACAAAATACTGTTTCATACCAATAACATTTATCTCTTGAAAATAAACCAAACACTGTGGACTAAAATATCAGTGAATATGCTTCAGGAATTAATTTTGCTACCATTACTCAAATCAGATATTGAGGTATTTCATTTTTTCCTAATGATTTTTTTAATAAATCTGTTTACCTGTTCAGCATTTACAGTCTGTAGGGTGATATCTATCCAAGAAAGGCACATTACCGTGAATCACCTCAATTACACTATTTTAATGCACAGATTTAGTAACATGTCTTGAGAACCTGACTCATTGTTTTCAATCAAACTCAGATTATTCATGTTGTAAGAACTCATATGTTTATAGAGCAGGTGAATTAGGCCCATAGCCATTACTCTGAACGTAACAGACAGATCATTTTTTATGCTAAAGAGTGCATTTTAAAAAGCTATTATATGCTTCTAGACTGGAAACATCTCATTAAAATGTGATGTTTGGGGCTGTCCTGGAATTGCAGTTTGTAAGAGCTCAGACATGAAAGCAATCAAGCCTGTGCTGCTATATAATAGGTTTTCACTGTGAATATTAACAGACTCTGAACTGTGACACAAATTGGTAACGTGTATTTTAAATCTGAACTCTGATGAAATTTCTCAGTACAACAAAATTTCTGGAGGGCTGAAGGATGTGATCGAAGTTGTAAAACCAGTGCAGCCTGGACTCCCTGCCTCTCAGCAGGGGTGGTGGAAGGGCCCAGGAGTGCCTTTGCTTCACAGTGAATCAAGGAGCTCTTTCTGGCCCCCTGAAATACCACCAGCATCCTACTCTTCCTGAAAGCAGCAAATGCAGTGCTTGCAAGCCTCTTTCTCATCTTAAAAGGCAAAGGTTCATAGTGAGTATTGCAGAGACTGGAGAAAAAAAATCTTTTGAATTGACAGGCTTGCCTCTCTAACAATGTCTTCTTCTCCCTTTACACAGCAGGTCTTACAATTTAATTGTGTCATCACTGAGATGAATGGGTGTCGTGGTTTAACCCCAGCTGCCAACAAAGCACCATGCAGCTGCTCAGTCACTGCCCCCCCAGCCAGTGGGATGAGGGAGAGAATCGGGAAAAAAAAAAAAAACTTGTCGGTTGAGATCATGACAGTTTAATAGGACAGAAAGAAAGAAAATAATGACAATGATAATGATGATGATGATGATTATCATCATCATCATCATCACAATAATAATAATAAAAGGATTGGAATATACAAAACAAGTGATACACAATGCAATTGCTCACCACTCACCAACCAATGCCCAGTTAGTTCCCCAGAAGCGATCCGTCCCTGCCGGCCAGCTCCCCCCAGTTTATATACTGGGCATGATGTCACATGGTATGGAATATTCCTTTTGCCAGTTTGGGTCGGCTGTCCTTGCTGTGTCCCAACTTCTTGTGCCCCTCCAGCCTTCTTGATGGCTGGGCACGAGAAGCTGAAAAATCCTTGACTTAGTATAAACACTACTTAGCAAAAACTAAAAACATCAGCGTGTTACCAACTTTATTGTCATACTAAATCCAAAACATAACACTATACCAACTAATAGAAAGAAAATTAACTCTATCCCAGCTGAAACCAGGACAATGGGTCAATTCACAGCTCTCAACTACAGACTTCAGCAAACACCACTGCATTGAGACTAATAACTCAGGCAAACCTTTTTTCAGTCATGAGGGTCAAATGTAAACACAGGATGCCAGAAGCTGAGAACCTCAGAATACACCTGCTGTGCTTATGCCTTAGTCCAGCCTAAAATAACCCTCATGAAGTTAAGAAAAGGATGTTAGCAGACATATTAAAAAAAAAAACCTCAAAAAATCCAACCCCCCTACCCCCAAAAATCCACAGAAGCTGAAATTTCCACTAGCTCAGTAAGTACTGGCAAAATCAATATTTAATCCACACTTGATGCTGGGGACACAGGTGGCAATAGCCAGGCTCTCTGTTTTGACAGACCTGCAGACATCTAAAATTCTCAGACCCATTTTTGCTCAGTCTATGATCTTTTACGACACAAATAGCAAGTCTAAAATTCTCTGGACATTTTTCTGTCCTCCTGTAGCTAGCTGTGCTCTCAGAGCATTGGAGCTTTTGTCGCCTCCCTTTATACAACACTGCTCTCAGCTATAGCATACCTATTGTTAAAGATTTCCTATTGCTTTTATTTTTTGCAGTGTTGTGCTATGCACTCAGAAGATAAAAAGTCAGTAGCACGTGACATAGAAGTTAAACCTTGAAGTTAGCACATGCAACTGGTAGGTCACATATGTTGAACTGGAATTCTTAAGAACAACACTTGGAAAAGTCATTAATCATTAAGCGTGTCCTGCACACAACAGCTAGAGTAAATGCTTGTCACATTCCGAGGGAAACCCTGCTCACCTCCATCAACATGAGTATCATCTTTCCAGCAACAGCAAAAATCTTCTACTCCAGCAAGTGACCTCCCATGTTACAGGAACAGCCTAGGCTTCACAGTCACTGGTGGGATTATGTTCCCTAAAACATACCCAATGTTGAGACTGACAACATCTTCAGAATGATTTTTTGGATCATGTTTTCCAGATTTTTTCTTATTCCTCCTCTATCAAAATTTGATTCCACAAAACAGCACATATTATGGCAACTATGTGTGGACAGTCCTTTACAATTGTTTTCTTTTAAGACTAAAAACAACAATTAAAAGTCCAAATAAGGTAAATAGAACAGCATTATTTCTCAGGAGAACAGAACTGACTGTGAAAAGCATGAATGGAATAAAAATACTGGAATAAAAATACTGGAATTAAACAATGGACATTAAAATATGTCACCCAATATAATGCCAATCATCACTACACGGAGGCTACTTTGAACAAGGATAACAGGAGGTCTTTCATAGGGAAGTCCTGAATTTTAAATAGAGTCTTTCCTTGCTATGCGAAACTACAAATGAACAGAAAAGTAGATAACAACTGCAGCATTCCATAAATTACAGAATGCACTGAACAGTGTGGCAAGGCAAAAATACTGACATGTCATAATTTTCATACTATATGCTGCATGGAGCAAGTGTGCTCTGCAAGGTAAACAAAAAACTTTGGCTTTTTTTCACTTTGCACTGCAGTCATCATTAAGTGAATTTATCTGCAGCCTTTTCAAGTGCACTTGCAGAAGAACATCACACAAATGCTAGGAAAGCTCGCCTCCAAAATGCTTAGCTGTAATAAAACTATAATAATGGTTTTATTTTGCAGCTGAGCTAAGGAAAGCTGGAATGCAGGCATATAAATCTAAATTGAATTTTTAAATACTTGTATTTAGGATTCCTTTGGAAATTCACAATGAAAACTTAAGTCTGAATTCCCAATATGCAGATTTTATGCTTTTGTTAGTCATATTTTTATGTCCCCTTCTGCCATAAATTTGTTTTCCCCTCTATAAATAGATCCTAATAATAGAAGTGGGGTTCCATTTAAACTTGTTAATTCTCTTTTAGAACATAAATTCTGAAATATATACAGGAATCAGTAATAGTTGCCATGGTAATATATAAAAAAAAGAAGTTTAATATTAGCTATAAATATTATTATTGTAAGAAACACCTTTCATGTATGCCTAAAATAGCACACAAGACAGTATTACACAGGATAATTTAAACATACTTATATACTTGACATGTAAAATCCTGGTTATATACTTGGATTTATTATTCATATGCTTCTTTATTTTCCAAATTACAATGTATTTGCATGCTGAAGCCTTTTTTTTAATGTACAAATACTATCAGACATATTTACAAGAGCAGTACTGCAGAAGTAGGTGTTTATTAACTGGAAAACAGTAATGCACTCAGCTGAAAAATATACTGTAGTTCAGCTGAAAAATAGGCCAAATCCACATACACAAATATCTCACTTTTCTTACTCTTTCTTCATACTCCACTGAATCCACATGCTTAACCATAAGGAAAGGCAGTTTTTAGTGGCTATCACATGTTTTTAATGAGGAAAGTCAATGTAAGGATTCCAGTGCATCTTTAGCACCATCGTTCTTTTCATTATAAAATCATGGCAGGGGCTCTAACTCCAAGACAAGTTTAGCCTAAAACTTAAATTTCTCAATTTTTTTTTACAAGAGGAAGTGTTTGGATTTTACTAGCCAAGTCTGAGATACCCATTTGGGAGTTTTGGGGGGAGAGGTGTGGGGGTGTTGTTTGTTTATTTGTTTTAAATCAAGACATTTCATAATTTAAAATCCAAAAGCTCTGGTTCAGGACTGCGGAATACTGCTTACTGCTGTGGGAAAGGGATGCTGTTTCTCTGGGACCGTCTCTTCAGGATCTCAGTATTTAAGGCCATCTGGGTATCTGGGTAGCTCCAGTGCCATATTTAGCATTCAATTACCACAAGCAGTTGTAAACTGTCCCGCCCTATCGGTGGAGGAAAAAAGGAATTAAAATCAATTCTATTTTACCAGAGAATTGAGGAACAGAAAAAGTCAGTGGCTTATCCAAGGTTATGCAGCAAGTCTGCTACAGAATACAAAGCAAAACAAATTATTTTCAACACTGTTCTAGCCACAGGACCCACAACACCATCCTTCAGTTCTCTTTTGAGTGTAAACAGTTTTAAAAATGAAAGTGTAATATGCAACATCCATATCAAGAGTACAAAACTGCATGCTGCAGCAAAAGGGACAGAAAGCACAGTCAGCAAGAGAAAAATCACAGGAAGGTTGTCTTTTCAGAGTGTTCTTTGACGTAATCCCTGGATCTTAAAGGCACACCAGAGGAAAGATCTCCCAGAGTACTGTAAGGTCTCAAAAATCCATACACAACCTAAATTTGTTATGCTAGGAAACCTATTTTGTTATTTTTTTTTTTTTTAAAGTGTGTCAGTCATAAATAAATGCCAACCACATGAGCAAGGGAACAGCACATTTATATAAGGTGAGTAACAAGGGGGAGTGATGCTCCTCAAACTACGGGACAGCTAAGAAATATACTGATGGCAAACAGGTAGTCCTTAGTCAAAACAAGTATGTATATCAATTAGGCTCAGGATATGGAGGTTAATGGAGTATGGGGACAGCTTTGTTTTATGGGTCCTGCTGAAGATAAATGATTGTAAAGAGGAGCATAAGGAATTCTCTACTATTTAGAAGGTAAGCTTGAAAGACAAGGCAATGGAGTGTGAACACTACAAGGGACAATTACTGGTGAAGACCTCTGGCTGAAAGTGACCAGCCTGTTGGGATATGTGGGACATTTGATCGGTAAAATCACTTTTGCCATTTGGGTCACGACCTCATTAACAGTCAAACAGCAGTGCTGTTAATGACCTGCTTCTGACTGCCCACTCTTCTACTCTTCACAATGTTTACATCTGAGAATGGATTTAGCAGGTAGCAGTTACTGTAGACTATTTGAAAATAACTATTTTTAACTAGAAAGCATTAAAGCAGAAGAAATAAAAATTACATTCTGTCTACTCCATAATTTGTAAGGCAGAAGATGGAAGGATTTGGATGGAGATGCAAGTGTAAAGCTCATGAAAGCTCTATTAGACTCAGGTCTTCAGTGCAGAACATGGAAAACCACGTATGATGTTCAACGCCTCATACACTAATGCACACCAGCTAATCTGTAAACAACAATCTGGAGGCCTTTACAGCATATCAGTGATAAAGTACACAGCAAACTGGATGCTTTACATCAAAATGTATCAGAAAGCATGAGGGAAATGAGAACAATGTATTACATGAAACATAAACATACTAACCACATCTTTTTGGCATTATGCTGACACCAAAGTATTTAAACTGCTTAAGGTTCAGGGGTACCACATAATTATTAACCTACAGGTAAGCATTTTTTATGTAATCATAAAGTTAATGCATTCAGATAAAGTATGATTTAAAGTGATGAAATAAACAATTAATCAGTATAGTAGAATTATTTTCCACTAACTGTGTACTCAGACACCTAATCTACCTTTGCTTCAGTTGATCCCTCTAACCTGGATTTTCCAGGTAATGAACAGCAGCAGAAATGTCCTCAAACAAAAAGGTTCTAGTTGAATCAGTTGATACAGAAAAATTAGAGAAAGGGAAAAATAGAGAGAGGTAGGAAAAAACTTAATAAAAATCAAATACATCTAATTTTTGAACTATTTTCTCTGACTCAAACTAAAACTTTATCCCATTGAACTCAATTAGGGAAACACAAAAGTTTAGCCCTTGGCTTCAAAAAGAAGTAGGAATGTCTCAGTCCTTTTCCTTGATCCTTTTCCCTCCCTTTTTTCCTAATTTGTACCAACATCATATCTGCAACGTTGTGAGGGTGTCACCTCTGCCTCTGGGGTCATTTCTGAAACAGTTTCTTGTATATGAACACAGCAGACTGGGGCAAACTATATATCAGACAAAGATAGGATGGTAACAGTGAAGGATGATAGATGAAAAGAAATAGGAAATAAAAGAAGTGAGGGAAGGAAAAGAAGGTACAACAAAGGTTCTAGCTAAAGTGCAGTTTTGATTCTTGACTGTTACACAGCCCATTTTATTCTACTTCCTTCTCCATTTATCATCTGAGGATTAAACAACAACATCCTAAAAATAAGGTGTACCCCAGTAGCTAAGTAATAAACTCCTAACAAAACCTTACCATTTTGGCCTCGGAGCTTACTTCAGAGACAGATTTGAACTTGAGAGACTAATCAGCACAGAAAACAGTTACCACATGCAACAAGAAGTTTCTCCAAAATGGCATGATAGCAGGTAGTAACATTAATCCAAATCCACTCCCACTGAAATTAAATGCTATAATTATTTCCTTTATAAATGTAGGTATATTTAAACTTGTACCTACATATTTTAGTCCCCTTTGCTTTCAGATTTTTTCAAAACTTTTTTTCTTACATGCTACAGGACCCTTTCTTGGCAGATCATTTGGACTGTTGTAGATTTGCTGCCAAATTTAGAAAAAACAAACCACGTCCTGGTGTCCTAGTTTCTTAAGTGGGAGGGAATTCTTCCATTTGCTCTGCTTAGTAATCTGGAAAGAAGAATATTCCTGGTTCTTGCCTTCCCTGTTGTGGGAGAGCAATTACAGGAAAGCCACTGATGGAATATATTGACCTGAGAAATGAACAATGACAGAGGAGAGAAGCAGTAGCATGTTGAATGGAAACACAGGGGACATAGAGGAAAGGATGAAGACCAAAAGTAGTATTGCACTCTGAAGGAGAATGGGAGTAAAGGAAAGCAAATGACAGGAGAGGTTCTACTAAGCATGAAAGCCCCTACTAGCTTGAAGAAGTAAAGGCACATATGAAAGACTAAAGAGCATGTAAAAAGGAGCAGACAATGAGAGGATCCCATCATACAAAACTCTGGAAAAGTGACCCAGGATGGAGAGATAGAGAGATGTTTTCTCACCTGAAAAGTCTTCAGTTGTCTACCAGCGAAATCCTTCTCCTGTGAGATCTTCATGAGCTGACCTAACCGTATTGGAGCATGGGCTTTTAGAAGATCTCCCAGAAACGGGGAGCGTCAGGTCAGAAGAACTGTGTTATTCAGCCTTCTGCCTGGAGCTTGTGCAGTCCAAAGGGGCCATGGAGAGTGCAGTTCCAGAAAATCTGGCCATTCATGGACAGGGAAGGACTTATGTGATAATCATCAGAAAAGATTCATTGTAGAGCCAATCTCAGTGTCATTGGCTTATGTACTTCACAAAGTTCATGATGAAAGCCCAATTGGCAAAACTTCAGAGGAATGTAGCCACCTTCAGACACAAGGGGACTCCTGAACAATCACTAGAATCTGTGATACTAGTTATTCACAACTGCTCTGAGAGGATAAAGTCTTCCTAAAGAAAACTATTACTTCCTTCGGCTACAGGGGAACTGGAGAGCTATCGCTTCTATTAAACAAAACAAGCATGATGATCTTTATAATATGTATGTTAATATATCTTTTCTTTCAAGAAAAGAAGTGCTGTCTCCAAGCAAAGGATGGTTTAATATAAAAAACAAAAACCTAATAAATTTAGCCAATGAGAGCTTCTAGCTTATCAAAGACAGAGCTCCTAAGATTTACCTCTATATATTAGGGGTGTAGAGTAATGGTTCTTGTATTGGGTGGTTTACAGTTTGTAGATCTATGGGGATCCATCTCAACTGAATTCTTTAACAGCTAATATGACAGAGATGTCCATTACCCAAATGGACAGCACTCTCTATTGATCAGTGCTCCACTTAGCAATCCCATTTGTCATTGTTTTGTCTCTGCCCTCATCTGCACTAGATAAAAAGAAGGAAATTAATCAGGCTTTATAACAGTTAATCCACCTATAAGGCACAATGAGCAATTAAAACACCTAAGGCACAGAACCTTAGCATATCTACCTCAAAAACAGACACACCGAGTTTCTTTGTATCCCTCTATATGTCAGGCAGAGAGAACTGAGAAACAGTCTTAGCATCAAAAAGGAGCTAAAGTAATGCTACAGTCACTGCAAACTCTACTCATGTCAGGTGTCATGCTCCCTTCACAGCTTCTTCATGAAATGTTTTTGTTTCTCTCAACATATAGTAGGAAAAAATGCCAAAACCCCAACAAAATAACAGAGCAACTACCTAATCAACCAGTGAATCACCTGGGGAGATGCAACTGCAATTAATTGGATTTATGCAGTTAGACTGCAGTCATCCAGTATTCCCATACACATAGTATGTTTTTTACATAGTTCTCATAAGAAAGATTAAATTAGCCATGAGAAAAGCAATACTGAAACATTTAACGTTCTCCCTCATAGTACACACAGGCACCCATGTCACGGAGACAGAAGCTTTTTTATTCCTTCACCGAATGCAATAATAGAAATAATTAAACATCTTCCAGACCTGAACTGCATAGTCATTAGCCAACAGTCAATGATCTGAACTGCCACTAGACCTTGAACTGCACTTTGCCCAGGCTTTTCAACCCATTTCCATTCAGAAAGCCTTCCATATCCAGATTTCCCCAGAGAAATGTTTTATGATGCTATAAAGACTGTCAACCAGAGACGAGAGCTCTTCAGCACCTGAGCCACAGACAGAACTATCAAATAACATTTAATTGCTGGATGACACAGGGTGTCTGGGCTTGAATTCTGATCTCCAAATATCATCCATGCAACTGTCTGCAGAGATAAGTCTGTTATGATAACAGCAGATAAAACCAATTAAAATGGGAAACAGTGAGCATATCAAGACCCTGACTTTCACCATAAATACAGTTTAACACACATAAGTGGCAAGATGTAATGTGCTCTCTGCTGTATCAAGAACACAGCCTAGGACCTAACTCTTTTTCTGCACTGGAAGAAGGCATACACATAGCTGAGGGAATAACACAGTGTGAGTGAAGGAAAACACTGCATATTCAGGACTAAACACAGCAGCTGTTAATGACTTTATAAACACTGCTGGATTGCAAATGCTGATACCAATAGCAGAGATAGGTTCATTTTAAAGTTAGGAAGATGTTTACAGCTTCAGCCACCAGCATGAATATTCCAAGAGAACTACAGGGCACATATTTTTCTTTTGCCTCACATCTGAGCAACTTCTGCTTTCCAGTTCATGCAAATCTACTAGTATCTCTGTCTGGTATTGTTCATATACTAATCTACTTCATGATTTATCTCTCAGTGTTGCTTCCAAAACCCTCCAATAAGGCCGTACACTTTAAATTTTTAGACACTCAACATCTAAGGAATACAGTGAAGATGTTGCACATAAAATGGACAGTGAATAAGAATTTCTTAGTAAGCATATAAAATTTTGTTCCTTTGGCAGGAAAAGGCAGGAACACAGGAAGACAGCAAAATGGGAATGTTGATATCAAATCTAACTAATGGATCCCACAGGGCAAAACCATAATTGACTGCTGGGAACTAGTGTTAATAAGGAGAATCTGGTTAAATGAGTCATGGACATTAAGAAATAAAACTTCAACTTTAACCAAAGAAAGGCTACAACTGCACCACACAACATAGTGTTCCTTAGTGTACTTTCCCCTCCCACCCAGTTTCTATGAAAATTCAGTTAGACCTTTATAATTGAGAAGTCATTAGAAAAGGTGTTAATTTCATCTGAGTTGAACAGTGAAAAAAAACTTTAAAATTTATCCATACATTTTTTTTTTAGTGCTACTAGTCTCTATTTAACTGTGAGCTCTCCATATAAAAATGGACTAAGTACCAGGATTAAAAGTCGAATGGAGTCTCGACTCCCATTTTCTTTTCTTTCCTTTCCTTTCCAATTCTTTCCCCTTTTTGATACTGCATTGCTGTGATGTTATTTAACCATTTAATAATGTTATTTTAACCTTGCAAAGTGAATACTCCAAGTGACATTATGTAGACATCTTTTACACACTGTTTCAGTCAATTTCAGATGAAGCTTGCTCACATTAGAAAGCAAGAATATGCACTTTTTCTTCCCCTTCAGAACCACCCTTGCAAATATTCAACCTAAACATCTAAATAAAAACAAAAAAATCCCCCAATCCCTAAAAAACTATCTTTTTTCTATAGCTGAAGATTTTTGTCCAAGCCTACCCATGTGGACATCTGCTGCATCCTTCATATTGTGCCTCCAGGTCTCTCGCCTTGTGAGCATAACTCACTCAGAGAACAGAAAGGGGAAAAAAAAGTGATTGAGCATCTTATAACTGGTATTAAAAATACAAATGAGAATGTTTTTTAAAACTGATGACATTGCTTAAAGATCATTCCTAAAATCCCATTCACCTCTTCTTACAACTTCCTTTTAGCCTTCAAGGAGCACCATGCCCTAAGTTTCATTAGCAAAACACAGATGAGAAACGAACAAAAGCTTAACAGAACTACAACCTTGTTATTTGCAAATGCATGTCACATGTGAGCTACAATTTTACTCTTTAGTATAGTTGATTTAAAATGTTTTCAGATATTTTTAGTCCATTTATAAAAATGTGCTTTTCCTTAAGCACCTCCTTTTATCATAATCAAAATAATAGCATTATTTCTGTCTGTATTGGTATAATTTCTGTATCACCACGCTTTGCTCATTTAGTCTGTTTTGATCCTCTTGTCTGCTTCATTTGAATCAGTGACATAATTCTTGGATCACTGCCCCTTTTCCCAAAAATATGGCCAGCAGAAAGGCTACTTATTTTATGATTCCAGATTTGCTCATTTAACTACAAAAATATGCCTGGTACCAGATATATGCAGTGCAACCCTGTAAGCAACACACTATTTCAGATACGTATACTGCATCTCTTCAGCATTCAAACCATTGCTCTGCATCTTATTGAGATCAATGGCATGCTCTTCTTCACCTCTTCTGAGAGAATTAAAATACTCCCTTCAGAGCGAAATGTGTTTCAGGAATGAAGATAGTCTGGCTACTAATGCTTCCATATTACTCTCTTATGAGTGGGGCACAACTCGGTTTGTCTATACAGAGTTTTATAGTCTTCCATAACATAATTGCAGTTTTTGCACCTGTTCTGTTTACATTCACTTTGAAGTTTTCTCCCTTCAGGCTTCTCCCCTCTCTGCCCTCTTCTCACTTGTTTTGATACGGTTTGCACATTTCCTGCTATTACAATTAACAATGCATGTACAGAAACAATAGCCGCTGTCACAAAATTCACAGCTTCAAAGTTCGCTCCAACTTGCAAGACATAATACACAGAGAGGACACTAATGAAAAGGCTGAATTTAAAATCCCATTTATCCTGAAAAGGTCATGCCACATTGAGATGTCCTTGGGAGATTGCTGGGAGACACTGGGCTCTTTGAATGTTGTCGTGATCATTTACTTAGCAAGATAACTATGCTTTACATGTCTGGACTGTTTAAGGGTGCAACACATGCTAATTTAATTTATGTTTTTAGGGAAGCTGAAGCTTTTACAGAGAAAATGCAAGGGACTATAGTTTACACTGCATGCACAAGGGATTATGCCCGTCTTTCAAGAGCTAATGGCAAAGCTGCACGAGGCAGCAGTGAACATCAGTTCAGTTTCCTGGGAGTGTTCTTAATTCACGATCACTGTCTTGCAAAGAAACTACTCCCATACACAAAAGGGATTTAAGAAAAATCCTCCCGGGCTTTATAAAGATCTTGAAAAGATTTGGACCATTTATACTCTAAATAATTAGACAAACCTATACTGAGTATGGATATATTATTACTACAGGCAATGGCCATGCTACTGCTGTTTTGCTATTTGAACAGCTTCATGCCATGAGTGTTAAAAATAACCTTTAAAAAACAAAATTAGTCTGTGGCTTTAGTTGCTTAGTACACTTAGAGCAGGTACCAGCCACAGCTATTACATGGCATTTCACACTGAAGACTCATTAGCTATCTTATGGCCATGACTATTTGCTCCAGACTGTTTTAGGAAGGCTAGGAAATTCTGTGCACTGAGACAGATGGCCTGACAGACTGAGATGAAACAACAGAAATGAGGGAATTTCAAAGAACAAAAGAATTCTAGCCACTTCTTATACCATTAAATATTGCCTATGCTGAAATAAAATTCCTATGCATGTGGATATAAGCAGAACTACAATCACACACTATCAATGAACTATTCTTTTCAATTACAGCCCCTGAATTCATATCTGTTGTAAGCATATGAGGATAATAAATCCTTTCAAGCCATACCTTCAAACAGAAGACTTATTTGAGAGATTCAGGATCTTCTTGAAGTTTCATTCATTTACTATTATTACCTTTCTAAGTTTGAAGAAAACAATGTTGTATGTCCCAGTTCAAGGTTAAGTCTGAGGACTATTCTCTTTAAGGTTTTCATTACACAAATCTCTGTACAATATTGGGCATATGAAGACTGGTGTAAACAATGTCCAGTAATGAGGACTACAAGTTAATGTGACTTCACCATACTAAATATTAAACTTTCCACTTCTGTTAGCAGTCCTCCTTGTCCTCCACTATTTTCTCAGTATCTTCACAGGTTATGGCCTCAACTAGGTATTAGTCAGAGACTCTGGACTACAACTCATCACTGAAAGGATGAAAGAAGGAGGAAGAAACATAGTAGGAGAGCTTATTTTATATCTTAATTCTTCCATTTTCTTAACCATTTTCTTCTGAAAGAGCAGTTTTGTCTATGTTTTTGTTTTATGACTGGACAAAACTTGTGGGAAGCAATGACAAAGGGCCTCAGGAAGTAAGTAAAAAATACTTTGACAAAATAATATCATGGCACTGACCAAGAGAACTGAATGTAAAATATTGGGTTTTATGTAGTCCTTTAGGCACATCAAGAACCAGGAGTGTCCATGTCCAAAGGAGAGGGAAAAAAAGGAAGATGCAGATTCCAGGACCTGGTCCAGTGAAGACAGGAATGCTAAACTCAAATCTATGTAAAAAGCCTACATCATGTGGGCAGATAGAAAAGGACAGGCCTTCTCTACTAGTAGCAAACAGCCTTTATGTGTGCTTGACCAAGGAAACAGAATCCAAGCCTGTGTTTTTGTGATTACCAGACAGCAAAACACTTCAAAAACACTTGGCGTATTAATGCAGCGAGGCTCAGAAACTCAGTGCAGCACCTTAGAAAATAGCTAAGATATCAATTTCTCAATTTCATGTCATTAATGGATTTTTTTTTATCCAATTCAAGTATGTATCATTTCCTCCTAAGAGATGGAAGATAGCATTCTTTACCGTCAATGTTCAGGACTGAAAAGCTGAATTCAAATTGTCTTCCCTGCTCCCTTCGCTCTTTCTCCCTCACTTAGATCCCACAAACACAAAGGCTTGTGAGTTTGTTCATGTAAGAAACTTCAGCAGAACTCATTTGGAAAACCAAGTCAGTCAAGGTCATGCATAAACATTGGAGGGACTGAAGCTTAAGACAAGTAGAAGGGATACTAATGGGCATACGCAAGTCTTCATTGGTGTACGTCATGCCAAATTAAAAAAAAAAAAGAAAAAAGCTTAAAGCAAGCTGACATCTGGCAGTTTCTTCTCAGAAGAGGTCAAAGATGAAGATAGCTGGGGGTCTGAAGAGCAGAATCAGCGTGCACTAGCAAAGGTGTCTCTTCAGCACAGGTGTTCTCCATCTCACGTTCACGAGTACAAAACTAACTTGCACATATAAAAACAGAAGACAGGAAAAAAACTAACCGCTCCTACCTTCTATTAAAGAAAGCATCACAGTGCTATTCTTCACCTTATCTTTGCGTCTAAATGGTGGTGGGGAGGGTGAAGAATGAGATTTTAAACACCTATGTTAAGGATTTTGTTTGGAAAATGTACGTGGTCTTCAGGTATATTAATTGCTATGGATTCTGCCTTTTTTTTTTTCAAATTTAGGACCATATACATTTGAGCATAGTCTCAGTAATTCAAGCCCCCAAACAATGAGCTAAATAACATGGGCTTCCGTAATGGGAGGCCAGCTACTATTCTGCAGATGGGAGCATGACATCTGGCATTTCTGTTCTTTATTCATTTGTTCCATATTATTATTACAATCCTGGCACCAGGACTGAACAATAACATATAGAACTAACTATTGCAACTGAGAAATACATCAGATCTTTCAGCAAAGACATTTACATTAAAAGTAACACTGGAGGCAACATCTATGAAGATAATCCTGTATTTTCCATTTACAAACCCCAATTTTTCATATCGTTCTTATTTTGCCCAACTTTCCACAATTGGAACATTTCTGTTGAGTATTTTAAACAGGAAAAAAGACTGACACAGGACAGTACAGATGAGAAGGCAGAAGGAAGGACAGCAGTATCCGTGCCCATTAGAAAATGCTTCCCTATAGAGCCTGGCATGGAGAGTCCCAACTCCCACCACTACCCCACTGTCAGAAGATATCAAAGCCCATCGGCAAATCTCTTCCTGCACAGTGCTACTATGCAAAAGATGACAACCTGCTGCTGTTACAATTTATTCAGTTAGCTCAAATAGCAGAGAACTATGGAGTGAATTACAAATTCCAGCATTCCCAATCATCCCCGACAGTTTGATTTGTTACGTTTTGTGAAAAAAGATGCACAATTCAAGAGAGTTTTAAAAACATTTGTCAGGTTGCATAGTCAAGCTTTTCAAAGTTAGGAAATGCTGAAAAGTTGGCATTTTACCTTGGTCTCAGTTTGCATCTACTACAATACAGTCCATAACTACATGATAATAGTACTGATTTGTTCTGTGGGACTCCTGCCTCATTCAGTCAGAGTGAGAAGAGTCTATTCAAGGAACAGTTAATTTTTTTTCAGTAGAAAACATTTAAATTAACAGAACTGGGTTTTTTTTCCCTATTTAAAAAAAAGGCTTGCAACAAAAAATGTCAGAAGCGTCTCATTGCCTTTTACTCCAGTATTTACTTAGGTTGCAAATATTGACAAACTATACATTTTAACACTTCTGTCAGCTGAAGGGTATTATTAACTGTACTGTACAGAGATGGAATTGAGGCAGAAAAAGGTTAATGCCAAGAGTGACCAACAATTTCGGCCCCCCAATTTGCAGTCATTCAGGGTGTTTAGCACATTGTCACTCATGTTCAAAGCATAGTTCCCACTGACTACAATTGCACCTGTAAGAGTTCAGCACTTTCGCAGATCAGATCCCATAGTTTCAACTCAAGTCACCCAGAAAATGAGGAACATGCAGTTAGTAATCATCTGTGAAAAGTCTAGGTTAAGCCATTTGCCTAAAACCACACAGAAACTCTTTAAAAAGTTTACTTCACTCAGTAAATCATATTCTTCCTGTGCCCCATTCATTCTGAGCACTAGGTAAGAATTAGGCCCTGGGGATAAAGTACCTTATTACCATATAATAAACTGTACCACTTTCTGTCCAAGAAGATGTCACTGCAACTAATTCTACTTTGTAAAGGAAATAATAGATAAAATAATAAACCACTCAACAACAAAATTTCTAACTGAAGCAGCATTTTTACTTTGAAAGAGAAGGACCCAAGAATCCTTCAGATAACCCCAAGCACTTGGCTATGACTATTAATCTTTCATGAAAAGTCCTTACACAGTAAGGTGAAGAACAGTAAAAAAGGCGTAAGATAGCTAAGACATATAGGAAGGAATGCACAGAGAGAATTTGGTTAGATGACTAATTTCTTTTCTCTTTAACCAGGTCAAACTAACTATCGAAAGGTAGGATGCAGAACGGAAAAAAACAGCAACAGCAAGAATTCCTATCAGCATTTATATGGCACTTCACACGTGTAAACTACTTTTACAAATTAACTAATTAATCCTCACAACCCCATATTCCCATCTGATGCAGTCAAGTATTATAAACCTGCATTTTACAAAAAGAAACTAGGGCACAGAGATTAAAAGCTATATTTCCAAAGTGTCCATTAATTCTGCGCGTCAGTCTGGAGTGCCCAACTTGAGACATTGAAAAAGAGGCCATAAGATATTCTGAGGGCCCTCAGCTCCTAAGAAAGCCAGCACCAGTCATAAAGAAGCCATCTGAGAAAAATTTAGAAACATTTTTTGAAAGGATTGCTATTGATACACACGAGTCAGAGACAGACTAGGCCTGATACTAATTTAAAACTGAATGCAGGACACTGAATTTAATATTCGTTCGTTTAAGGAAAGGCAGCTAGCACTGAAAGAAACGTCTGAATGAAGCCTCTGTGCTAGGCAATTAAAATAATTTAGGGAACAGAGGAAGAGGTCTATGGAGAAATGGAGAGCGCTAAGTCATGGCCAGTCCACACGGTTCACCCAATGCAGACTGAATCTGTTATTTGTTGAGTTAGAAAGGCAGGCAAAGGAGAAAATTGCAGTGCTTGTACATACAAGAGGCCTTTCTACCTCTAAAGAGTGTAGCAATAAGCAGTACGCAGCTCCTGAAATCCAGCATCCATGGCAACCTCCCGGAGACCCTGCTGCTGGTCAGACCACATACGAGCTTCTTCCTCTGTGACCTGTATGGCTACCAAACCACAATGAAAAAGTCCGCTCCTCAGAGACTCTTGTGATTCCTTGCAGAGCCCCACGTTTAAGTAGGCACAAGAAGTGCTTGGAAAAAGCAAATATTGGATTTTTGTGAACTTCAAAAGTAATGCTTTTTAGCCTTCTGAAAACAGGACTGTGGAATAAGACAGCATGAACAAACATTTTGAAGGACCCTGTTTTCCTATGAACAGACACAATTCTGAAAAGTCACACCTAAAAAGTGATAATGTCCTCTTAATTTTTAAACTGTGGCTTCACACAAGCCTACCTATGATATTTACTATTTGCAATGAATGTGCTTCAATACAGTGATAACAAACGCAGCTTACAGTGTGCAGCAACCCTGAGCTGAACACCAAGCTTGGAACATATGTTCTTCCCCTGTCATCAAAACCCCTTCTTCACTCACCAGTAAACGAGGAAATAAAAACTATGCATTGAACCTCTCACGTTTCTTAATGCATCAAAACCGCATCTTTCACAAACACTACCTGTCTGTCAAGACACCAGGCCTTGGCATACCAAACAGTGAATGCATTTTGTGATCTCAGCTGCGAGCCATATATATTTACTCCATCAGCTGCTGTATCAAAAGCCTCATATTTGAGCATCTTCAGTAGAACATGAAACATTACTGGTATCAAAGAGTTTAAGCAGTTCCTCCTCTTTTTTTTGGCATAAATGAAGAAAACCATTATGAAATAAAACACCATGCTGCAGAAAACATTCAGACCTGTATTAAATACACAGCTATGTATGGGATTTCCAGTTTCTAAAGGAAAAATATTCAATTTTTTCTAAGCACATTTCTTATACCAGTCTTGTTTGTAGAGCACTGAACACAATGTGCTCCCTCATCCACCATTCTGACCAGGACATTTCACAATAACCCCTCTCTCCCCTGCCCCAGTCCATTTACAAAGGTTACAAAGAACTCCATTTCTGCTCTCAGCTCTAAATAAAAAAGAATGTCTGCTTCCAAACCTTTCCATTTTTTGAAGAAGGACAGGTATTTTTTCTCAGCAATTGTTACTGAGTACTGCATCATTCCAGAGACTGTTGTTAATTACTTAAGGCTGGGGTCAGAAACCTGTGGTTTGAAAGCCACATGTAGCTCTTCAGCAGCATGTGTTTAGCCCTTCAATCCTCTGGCACCAGCCCACAATTTTCAACAGCACACAAGCGCAAAAGGAGGGGTTTTTTGGCAAGAAAGGTCCTTAATGGCTGTGTAATCAACACAGCTCCAGCAGTTCTTTTCTGTATCTGCTCAGAGGAAATCAAACTTTTGAAAGTCGATTTTGACAAGCAACATGTTATCTCTTGCTTCCCATCAACTTTGCTGAACCATTGATATGCATGCAAGACAAACGACAATTAAAGTACATCATCATAGCAACAGCTTGATAGAACAGCAACAGCTTGATAAAACTTCCTGAAGAGTTATAATTCTGCATTTTGCAAGCTAGAGATTTTGTTCTGTTGTGTTTTGTTTTGTTAAAAATAGACAAGCAATACTAAATGTTGCCTTCCCTGATGGCATTATAGATTGGTTTGCCACAGAGGCATATCAGTACAGACTCAGTCTTCGCCTTCTTTTTGTCTTGTACTGGAGAGTGTGTCTCCAAATAAAAACAAACTTGCACACGCACACACACACACACAAACAAACAAGATTGTTCTTTCCTCCTGCAACTTTCTGGAGGACAGTTAATGACTGAAAATAAGAGGAGGATGGAGCTGCCAGAACAGGAGAGCGATAGAGTTTGTAAAGGCTGCCCTCCAACATTGGTACTGCTGTTCACTTCATCCTTGTGATCAATTTGGTTGTCTCCAGAACATCTGCTCGCAAGCTGACAAATGACGAATCCCATCTCAGAATCCATAAGCAGAAAAACAGCAGTCTGATAAACAGCTAACATAAGAAATATATGCACCTTTCATAAGGAAGACAAATCACTCATTCTCACTAAGTGCTTCCAACAGGAACACTAATTCTGTATTTATTTGCAGAGCATATGTACTGTGTCCAAAGCAGTGCATTAAAAAAGATCTCCAGCAGCCAATTGGTTTGATTACATTACTCTTCCCCAGTGTAACAACAGCTCTGGAACAATGATAATAAAAGAGCCTCTATAGAAAGAAACCCTCTAGCAACACTTTGTGGGGTTCAATTTTTTTGTTCTGCTTTGGGAGGGGGGTGTAAGGGGAATATTATTTTGAACATTTTTCCCCAAGAAATATGCACGAAATATCAAGGTTACCCAACACAGGCTTTCATGCACTTT
Organism: Gypaetus barbatus; assembly: GCA_028022735.1. Taxonomy (NCBI): domain Eukaryota; kingdom Metazoa; phylum Chordata; class Aves; order Accipitriformes; family Accipitridae; genus Gypaetus; species Gypaetus barbatus. The sequence goes on along the minus strand of CM051562.1, from coordinate 26,920,016 downwards.
CCCTTCAACACAGCAGTTATTTTCATTAATAACTCCAAGAATATATTGCAGGATTCTCTTTGGTTTAGATCCGGGCATGTGATTTTCCTGACACTAGGGGACACTGGGTAAATTGTAATGCTCTTCCAAGCCAAAGAATGATCTTTTTTAGAGCTAGGATGTTGATGAATTGTTATTTGCCAAGGCCTGAGCAAGCACAGAACACTATATGTATTCCTCCTTCTGTGCTCTCAGGAATGATGGATGGAAAAATGAGGCAGGAAAAGAGTTGGACAGCAGCCTGAGCTGACAACCTAGCAGATACAAGCAGGATTGTTTTAATCAAACTGTGAGAAAAAGCAGTTCTTTGTATTATTCCTCTAGTCTTGTTCCCTTATTGCAAACATAAAGCATGGGAAATGCTGTACCGCATTTCTCTGAAAATTGTAACATGTTGAAAATAACACAAATGGTCACCCCACACACCCTGAGACACAAAAAAGACTCTTTTAACACAGGCAGCTTCACGTAAACCCTGACTTAGGAGTTATGACCTGCTTGTAATGCCAACAAAGATGCTGGGGTACACATGGATTCAATAGCTTGTAAGTGCAAAGTAATATTTACCTCTTCTAGAGTAGCTGGATGACTTATATACAACCATCTAGTGCCTACACCATGCACATTCCACACCATAACAATATTTACTCACAGATCATGGACAACAGAAAGCAATTATCAGATAGCAAGTTTTCATGAATTTAACAGGAATATCTAATAAGATCCAATTAGCTGTTTCCCAGGGGATGGATTGCACTGTCCACTGAACATATGCACCCCTCTAATTCTAACAGGGATTTAGATAGACAGGTTTAGGGATGGGTTCAGGATGCCATACAGAGGGACCTGGACAAGCTCAAGAATGGGCCCATGTGAACCCCGTGACGTTCAACAAGGCCAAATGCAAGGTCCTGCACCTGGGTTGGGGCAACCGCCAGTATCAATACAGGCTGGGGGATGAAGGGATTGAGAGCAGCCCTGCGAAGAAGGACTTGGGGTACTGGTGGATGAAAAGCTGGACATGAGCCGGCAGTGTGTGCAGTTGCAGCCCAGAAAGCTGATTGTATCCTGGGCTGTATCAAAAGAAGGGTGGCCAGCAGGTCAGGGGAGGTGATTCTGCCCTTCTACTCCGCTCTGGTGAGACCGCACCTGGAGTACTGCATCCAGCTCTGGGCCCCCCCATGTAAGAAAGACACGGACCTGTTGGAGCCAGTCCAGAGGACGGCCACAAAAAAGATCAGACAGTTGGAGCACCTCTCCTATGAAGAAAGGCTAAGAGAGGTGGGGTTGTTCAGCCTGGAGAAGAGAAGGCTCCAGGGACACCTTATAGCAGCCTTTCAGTACTTAAAGAGAGCTTATAAGAAAGATAGGGACAGACTTTTTAGTAGGGCCTGTAGCAATAGGAGAAGGGGTAATGATTTTAAACTAAAAAAGGGTAGATTCAGACTAGATATAAGGAAGAAATTTTTTATGATGAGGGTGGTGAAACACTGAAACAGGTTGCCCAGAGAGGTGGTAGATGTCCCATCCCTGGAAACATTCAAGATCAGGTGGGATGGGGCTCTGAGCAACCTGATCTAGTTGAAGATGTCCCTGCTCCTTGCAGGGGGGTTGGACTACATGACCTTTAAAGGTCCCTTCCAACCCAAACTATTCTATGATTCTGTGATAGCAGAGAGATCACTGCTCAGCAGTCTGGTGATGCTGTATAGCTGGCAGGCAATCTCTGAGGGGGCAGTGATCTGCCTTGATCCAGTGTCTCTGCTTCACAGCAGATAAAATCCTGCTAGCACCTCTTGGTTCAAGCCAGATGGGCAAGATTCTGCTGTGGTTAGAAGTGCCTCCCATGGTGTGCTCTCAAACACATGCTCCCAGCATGGAGGAGCAGGAGATGCAAATTTTTTGTCACCAGAATCAGGAACTGTACTTCTTTTTGTGTTGTCACTGAAGTAATACAGTTACTATACAGTAATGGCATGACCTCCAGGGCAAAACCACAAGTCTTGCGACCAGTGTTAGCAGAGTTTTCCAAGGGAGAAGGAAGGTCCCAAAGAAAGGCTCAGAGCTGGAGAAAGGAAGCTGCATTAGCTGCCACTGAGGCAGTTCTGTGATATTTAATTACTGCCTTTAGTTTCCTGCATTCACTGATACTTGCAATCAGTGCAATCCAAGCATATCTAGCCAAAATTTTCTTTTGACAGTGAGACAAATCCACTTTGTTCCTGAGAAGAAATGGAACATATGGAGTATGAACATAGTTAATGAGGTGCAGGAGGGCTCAGAGATGGAGTAACCTCTAGGCACCTGGTATCAGAGAAGTCCTAGGTGCTGCTAACCAAATGAAATACGGCTAGAAATATAGGCTACTGACCTACACAAAATTCATCCGTGATTTCAGTCTTATTCCTGCTGGCAAGAAACTGAATGCATGGCACAGAAAGAAACCAATCAACCAGGCACAGAAAAAAAACAATCAAGCAGTGGCGTTAACTGGCATATTTATAAGACAACTTTGCCAAGCAACAGAAAACAGAACAAACCTACAGGCTGAGCTTCCTTCACTGGCTGAGTAAGTTGTACTTCCCGCACCCTCTGCTGCACAGAGGGCCTGGGATGACATCCTGCAACAGCAACTGCAGACTATGGACCAGAGTGAGTGATGCAACATACTGCAGCAGTGTGCACTTCACAAGCCAGGCAGAGAGCCACCACACATACAAGCAAGTCATCATCTCCAGGGCTACTAATCCTGTGTTATACTTGTCTACTGCACATGCCTGTAAATATATACGAAAGATAAGAAATAAATAAAATTAATGACTTCTTCTTTCAGAGGTTCCTCTTGGGCAAAAGGACTTAACACTGTTAATGCCCAGGAACGGTGTAAGTACATTCTTCCCATAAAGTTATAACAAATTTTTTTTTTTTAGCCTTGACATTTCTTGAAACATGGGACTATGGAAAAATCAAACTTCTTAGCTGCTGTAACAGCTCAGAAGTGATACAGAAGTGCTTAGAAGCAACACAAAACTACTTCAAGAAATTCCTCAAGCACAGTTACAAAACAAATAAGGTCTCCTATCAGCTGACATACCTTAGTAACTATAGGAAGTAAGTTGGTGGTCTTCATCCCTGCAGACAGGTACCAATGCACAGGAGCTACCATTACTTTTGAAATACTCGTAAGTGTTGTTACTAGTCTTCTGCAAAGAAGTCAAGGCATGAAGAAACTGATCTCCCACTTCCCTCATTCAAATAAGTGCTTTAAAAGCCAGACAGGAAAGCTGTGCAGTGAGCTGAATCTTTTGTTTCAGTATTTGCGATAAATGTAGTCTGTGGATAAAAGGTAGAATTCAAGAATGTCTCTTGCACTTTCATTTAAACCAGAGGAGACTTCTAGAAACATGCCAACTGTTAACTTTTAACAAACTTGGCTGTACACACAATCTACGTAGGCACACAAATAGTAAACCAGTTTTTCCTGTTCTGACAGAAGTCATAGCTACAAGTTGGGCATACAATTTTATATAATTGAGTTCTAAAATCCTAACTGAGAAGTGGGGTTTAGATGGCAGAGCCATTAGATGAATTTAAAAAGATAGCTCAGCACACAAGGAAACCATGAAATTCTTCAGTCTGCCTGCATATTATAGCATTGATCAGTGCCAGCCACATAGTTCAGTGCTCTTCCATAGCAATTTGAACATGACTTACTGAAACAAGTTAATTCAAAGTTATTAAAACAGATGTGTATAGTGCTGCATAGTTACAGAGTTCTCTCCAATTACAATTACAACTGGAATTTCCATTACACAGATGATGCTTTGCTAAAATGGCATTTTTACTTTGTTTTTCTTCCCACTCCAAGCTCCTGTCTATTCTTAGGCCTCAAATAAAATGTTTTCAGGTTTGTTTTGGTTCTTCCCTAGCATGAGGTTAATATGGATTTTCCTCAGAGAATTTCTTGCACACAAATAAATTTTTCAAAATCTTAAAAATTACTGTGGAGGGAAAATAGGACTTTTACAGAACAACAGTAATAAAAATGTTTGAGAATCCCTGGATCATCTTACACTGTTTTTCTTCCTTTTCTAAAACGGGGAAATTCAAGGGTGTTTTTTAAAAGACACATTTAAGGAATCACTATTCATTTTTGTGAAGAACAACAAAAGCACAGAGATATTATCTGGGCTTGGCTGTGCTTAAAATACAAACAAAAAGCAAAGCAGATATTATTTTGCCTTTCTCCTACTTCACTACATTTGTTACCACATTTCACTATGGTGGGATTTCGTTCCCGCGATCACTGTGCCACAAAGGCGCCTGAAGTCATTACTCACTCTGTTAATCACTAATATGGATGGGGAAGAAGGGCCAGAACCTTTTCACATTACAGTCTCCTATTGCTCAGGGGGAAATAAATGATCCAAGCGTTGAAAGAGGATGAAATATAAAATGCCCGCCCTATAAACTTAACTTAAAGGTAAAGCTGCCACTTGTTTCCAAACCTGAGCTACCCTTGCAGGCTACGCTATCCGTGGTCCATTATACTTACATAGCACTCATTGCTAATTATTTCCATTCTTTTCCAAAGCCTGTAGATATGAGAAAGTATTTAAATAGAATCCTAAGTGTCAAATTTAAGCACTGTGGTTTCCCTGAGTGTAGCATCATTGCTTATGCAAGTCAGAGGAGTAAAATTTGACCTTAAGAAACCAATTCAGTTAGAAGTACAGACTGTATTTATTTTCTACATGCTGCAGCAATGCAAAGAGCTTCTTCCTCTGCTTTCCAAATAAACAAGCTAAAGGAAAACGTTGCAATGGTAAAAAACACTGAGGTAAAAATACGTGCATCTCTACCCCATATACTTACAGCACAGTTCTTGCCTGCTTTGCAGCCCCAGAATTCTGGTTTCACCTCTTCTACTGAGCAATGTAAAAACTATTGTGCAGTTCAATACCCCTGCTTCAGTGACAAAATTTTCACAGCTGTCCAGGCGGCAAGAAACGGACACTTCTTCCACAATTAAGGAAGCTAATACATTGCATTAATTTCATTCAGGGAGAACTGAAAATAGATCCCCATGTTCTTGCAGGACAAGACTAAGACCCATGCCCACTGCTTTTCAGAATAAAAGCACCAAACCAATCTATAAAACTATAGCTTAAACCACGCTGCTCACACACGCAGAGCCTCAAGTTCCTGCCAGACAATACTGCCGTCACTTTTCACTACAACTAACTGGAACCCTTATTGTTACTAGCAATGTTTTCCTCTTTTTATTGTGTAGCCAAAAGTTGCTCCTTCACTACAAATTAATAGCACATTTGGGACTGGATGGTCTTTAGGATACCATTACAGGATTTTGACGCGAATTGTGCCGTCACCGTGTGGCGCCTGTTTTACAAAAGGGTAGGGCAGCAGGTTGTGCAGTGTACTTGCAAGACTGTAATGCTGGAGATTTTGTTTGTATATCAGGATAGAGGAAACACTTGCCTTTACTGGCTTTAAAAAGGTCAGTGTTTGATTTAATAAATTACCTGACAAGAAAGCAGACTCCATTCTCAAAGGTTTAACACTATCATTCGCTGGGTGGCTGGGTGTCTCAGAGCATTGCTAGCAAGCTAAAAAGACTTTTACATCGGTGGACCTCCCCCGTTTGAAACCAGCCCAATTCAGCTATTTCTATCCTTAGCAGTCTCTCTAAATATGAAAGAGATGAGTTTGGCAAGCCTCTGTTCCAGCTCTGCATTACAAACTCATCACAACTTCCTGTAAATTCAGAGGTTAAAAAACCATCTATGGGGAAATGCACATTTTAAATTAAAGTTAATAAACCTGTCTTCCTTGTCTCTGTAAAGCATACTGCAGTTCTGCTGCTTAAGTTACACATGCCCAAACCTTTGCTCATACAAGCAGTCCTACTGACTTACTTCAGAGAAACCACCCATATGAGTTCAGTCATACACATGCTTAGACATTTGCATGATTAAGCTAAAACGAGTAGATGTCAAGCAGACTGTCAAAACAATAATTTAAAACTCAAGTGCATAAACACTGCATGCAACTGAATATAAAGTCAAAAGAAAAACCTTATACTCTCAAGGAAAATTGATTTAATAAATACTATAGCAATAATAACCATGATAATAGCTACACTACTATACTACTTTCTAACTTCAGAACATCATAGTAACAACGAATCATAGTGATCAAAGACAGCATCTATGTATGGTAGGTATTTGTTCCTAAGTCCATTTATTGGAAGGGTCACAGATCCTCATATTTTTCCAACTTTTCTGGGTAGGTAAATTAAAGGAGATTATGGCCCTTACTCATGTATTCAAATTATGCACAGATGCTACCCTTTTGTCCCTGCCCTCACGAATCTTGAAAAGAAATAATTAATAAATAATGCATGCATTACATTTGCAGTGTTGTATTCAGTCAGATCCATTTAAAGACAGCAACAAAACTCAGAACCAAATATATGTGCTGTTTCTACTTCCATGATTTTTTCTTTCAAGTGTTATTTCTTCAGTAATACTTTGTGTCCTAAGGATGATTCATCCAGAAATGAAACAGTAAAAATCATGATAGATTTTACCTATGAAAAATAAAAATACTCTGTATGTACACGAATATCATTGCTCTGATACAATATTTTAACACTGCTGTCTGTGCCACATCCGTTATGAGACCTGGCTCCTGGTTGTCCTACCAGTCAGGCTATCACCAGCATGCAAGATTGGGAACATGACAGAATTTGTGCTCCCTCTGTTGGCTACCTTGCTCTTTAGTAGGAAAAACGTGAGCCATTTCACATAAAAAGAAAAATTCTTACTGGGAGGGAACACTATTTTAACTTTTTGAATAGGATGTAAAAAATTATTTCCTATGCAACAGAGAATGAATTTAGAAAGAGAGCAAACACACAAGCTATTAAATGTCTGAACTCTGACTGGGACTTGACCAGGCCTTAAATTTTGTGAGCATAAATATCTGCTCTCAGAGTTTTCCATCTGTGATGAATCAGGTACACATATTACTAGAATCATCAGGCTTAGGCATGCAAACACGTATTTAGATGTCAAAGTACTGGCATATCGAAGCACAAAAAAACACTATCAAAAACTGTGCAGCTGCTTGTAAATGCCAAAGTTTAGCCACAAAAGCAGATTTGGAAAAATATTGTACTATATATGCATATTCACATTCATACCAAGAAACCTAAATCAAAGTTTCAAATTTGGATAGTAAGAAATCTCCTTTTAAAAGGCTTTTAAAGAATTCCTACATTATAGAAAAGAATGCCAACAGCTATTTGGTTCAGTAACACAAATCAAGCAATTATATTGCCTTAGGAATTACAAAGTCTCAAAGTGGTGATACTGGTCATAATATTGCCTCCGCTTTCTAGATAGGTAATTAACTTGTATGATGTCAACAGTTCAGACCTGCTTACTCGGTAACACCATCAAACAACTGTATCACAAGCACACCAGAAATGCCAGCGCACACTCATGCTGAGAGCCTTTGCCCGCGAGCTTCTGAACCCAGCAGAGCTCTGAGGCAGGGGAAAAAGAATAAAACAGGGAGAGACTACAATGTAAACAGGGCTCTCCTGCAAGGCCCCAAGTTGTTAAACAAAAACATACTCAGTAACGACAAGGCTTAGCGAGCCACTGACTTATTAGTCAACACATGGGTGTGTGGCCGGCTGTAATTCCCAAATCAGATTGTCTGCCAGTCAATTCCATTACCCTGCTCCGATAAAACCTGCAAAACCTTCAGACAGCTATCCTCCCCCATCGTCTGGCAGGACATCCAGCAAGCAGATCTGTGTGGTCCCGGGAGCAGGGGTCTATTCTCTCGTTGCTTTCTAGCTGGTTTTATTGTGACTTACTTCTTTGGTTCTCCCACCCACAATAAACTGAACTTCAGCCTGCAGAGCTGCAGCTGTTTACCGGTTGACATCCTTCCCAGGAAAACAAAGCTGCTGCTTGGAGCATTATTGTGACATTGTATTTAAAGTGAGTATCAGCAGCTTAAAGGCTTTCTACCTCATTTTATCAGGCTCAATCATGTTAATATATTTTGGCTGCTAAGTATTGTATAAATTGTAAGGAAACTGAGCTATAGTTTTTGCCTGCTGAGGAACTATTGTGTACGGAGCACTGCTGAGGAGTGGATATGAAATATGAACCTGTATAGATATTACATATTTTTCTCTTGACAGCTCAGAAATGAAGATACCCTGGTCTTTATATTGCAGACAAACTGTTACTAGATCCCAGCTAAGACTAATGGTTAGAAAAGCCTGTCCTCATTCTGTAACCTGCAGAGGTGAAGATCATGCATGCCCTTGGCACTAATCAAGTTAACACATTCCCTCACCTTTTTTTTAAGGAAAACAGAAGAAGAAAAAAAAAAGCACCATATTCTATTATATCCTGATTATTCCTATATAGATATTCCTCTGCCTCCAGCAGGACTCAGAATGCAACAGCTGCCTCAATTCTGCTCTGTGGGGCACATGCCTTGGATTGCTAGGGTAAAATCCTCATATCCGCTCACACTCTTACATACCAAAAGGGCTGAGAGTCGTCTAAAGCAGACCTTGCAGTACGCGCTACTCTGGCAGAGGATATACCTCAAGAGCAATAGAAAGCAGCTCTGTAACTTCTCTTTGAAAAGCATTCTGCCTGTGGCACTAAGTAAGAGGAATCTAGGCTGAGGGCAGGGAGTGGACAACAGTCTCAAATGAAAACATTTTGGGGAATGATGGCAGAAGGCTAGGAAAACCCCCAAACCCCAAAACTCTGGGCCTAGAATGATAAATAGCTTATAACTTCCCCTTATTTCTACTGACTCCTCAGCTCTGAGTTTTGCATTTGAACGTTTCTTGAAGAAACACAAGCACAGCATTATTACTGGGCATTTTAGACAACAGATAGCGAAAGAAAACTGAAAGCCATCCAGCTCTCCACCCATGATATATGCCATACAGAGTAGGTCTTATCTACAAAGATAAAAAAGATCTCGAGGAGTTCACCAACTAAGATAGTAGTCCATCAAATATGCTGAAACCTAGCATACAAACATCATATACGACAGTCATTTTGAATCTGGGAAGCCATGATTTTAGCCAGTGAATAGCTCCCCTAACTTCCTTTTTTTATTAAAAAAATGATATATTATAGCAAAATTATTTTCAAAAGGGAAAAAAATTAGGGGATTTAGAGGATATGAGAAGGTCAAATGTAGCTGTGTGTGGGTTCTGCTCCACAGACTTTTAATAAGGAGAATCAATGTGCTTGTTTCCAAAGATTTATGAAACCAAATGTGACTAAGTACTTATTTTCCTATACAACCATTGCTTCAAGGATATTTAAAAACAAAGGTAGAAACACAGTTCCCGTGCCATCTGTTCTTTTCAGAAAACACATATACAGTGAATTCTTCAACTCCTTAGTGCAAAACCTAGTAATAATCTGTGGCGCTGCTGATCCGTCTGTGACTAAATGCAGAGTGACTGTCTCTCAAGGATTTCATCAGCATGTACATTGAGTTAAATAACATAAAGAGTAGAAAGAATACTTTCTCTCAAAGCAGGGGAAATAAATTATTGAAAATAAGTTTTTTTTTAAAACAACTCTCTGCTTCGCTGAAGAGGGAGGCTTCCGTAGTGATCTCTGAAGTATAATGAGTGGAATTACTGAGAGAGAATGTCAGTTGCATTATAACTCAAACATAAACAGCAAAGATAGTCACTGATATATCTGGAAAGCCCATTATCCTTTAGAAAAGAAACTTATTTAGATTTGCAACTTCAAAACAGAAAAATACAGAATGCTTTAAACTGAAATGCTCATATATATAGCTTACCTCAACATACATTTTGAAATTGACAAGATAAGTAGACTAGCTTTTGATATAAAGTATTCAGATTGGTTCTAGCCACTGACCAATTATTGTGAAGTACTTTGAGACACAAAAAAATCCGAAAGATGCTATATAAAATTTACTTTAAATTCCTTAGATTCCTACCACTGAGGTTTAAGTTCCTTGCACTTAACTTTCTTTTCTTAAAAAAGATTTTTCTTACATTTTAAAATGAATTACAGTGCAAATCTATCTATTCATAGTACAGCACTGACATAAGAAATATTTGCATAATGGGCAACAGGAGAGAATCAGGTAGTCAGCTCACATACTGTGTAAGTCCCTATAATACAGGCCTGCTTTAATATAGCAGCATGGAGAAGTCTTACTGCTGAACAGCATTCCACTGAGTCTGAGAGCACACCTGTGAAGATCTGTACTGCCTCAGAATCTGGGTAATCTACAAGAGGCAAACATACTTTTGTGCAGGCTAGAATCATTGACAGTTAACCAAAATATAATATATAAATAAATATAACCATATAAATGCAAGTAGTTGTAAAAAAGAATTTCAGTTTTAACTACATTAAAAAAAAAACAACACAGCAATAAATCACCCCTCAGGCTATAAAAAAATTACTTTGTCCTCTGACAGCTGTGCAGTGATTACCTATCTATCATCTGATACATTTTTCCTAATGATACTTAAAAACAAGCAAACAAAAAAAAAAACAAAACAAAAAAACCAAACAAGCAACAACAACAACAAAACCCTAAACAAATCTTTCTGAGTAAGTGCACCAAATTCTGAAGTTTAGACAAGGGGATTTTGAAATAATAAATATTCTTCTTTTCCTGCCTTTGAGACTATGCTGGACTATTTCAGTAGCTATTTACACCTTTACTACACAGACAGCTTGACTTATGATACAAGTTCACAATCCCTTTGAACTGGCATAGGTCCACACTGCTGCAAAGAGATGTTTCTGCTGACACAAAGGAAGAGGTAATGAGAAGGGGGAGGACGAGGGAAGAGCCGATAGCCTTTTGCAGTATCACCACCACTTTATAGTGAACATTTGACTACAGAACTACTTTACCACATACTCCACTCTGCCGGATTACACCAAATTCTTGATAAGATACTGCATGAACTATTTAGCAAGTGACAGTCTTCCAGATTCTTCTTTTCACAGGTATCCTAGAAGTCCAGACACTGGATACTGTTCTGACATGTCAACAACATTTTTGACCTGGCAAGGATTCCTTTAGATCACTGCAAATGGAATTGGTACCAGTTTCCAGGTTTGTTTATTAGTCTACTTAGGGAACAGGAATTACAGTTCGTCAGTGATCAAGATAGATAGTATTTCATGCCTTTAGAACACCATCATGGTTTCCACATGGTCTTCTGAATACTATGGTTTCTCAACAAGAAGTGATAATGACACTAATAAGAGCTTGTGGTAACATGAGTGGTCCAAAATAATTTATGAATAGAAAGCAAGCATCAGCTGTCAAGAGCCCTGAAGATGCGTGGAGTGCAGAACTTGTTCTGGTGACAGGAGTATCTAATAGTAGTTGTTATCATACTGCTAAGTCCATCTCAGTCAGTGACAAAATCAGCCTTTCCCCACTTCAACTCATATATTCCTCCTTAAAATGATACTACATTTGAATTTCAGGTAAAAATTCCATACCTACAAAGGTCGTGGTTCAGGGCTGACCCAGTTTCAGAAATCTATGCCTTTCAGTTAGTTCTGGAGTACCTGCAAGGCATGCTTTTCTAGCATTTTCAGCATTTCAGACAACAGTGCTGCTCACTTTGTTATACAGGAGTTTCCACAAGGTATTTTCAGACAGAGTTGAAAAAAGGATACAGAGACAAATTTCTAAATAACATCTATGAGTAACGAACCACCAGGTCACTGCAATTCTTCTATTTCCTCCTTTTTCACAACTTCCTAAAGGGTGCTTCCTGAGTATCAAGTTATGAATATGATAGGGACAGCAAGTAATGTGAGCCAGCCATTTGTTTAACAGGGCTAACCCCAAGCCACTAGTGCTTGCACAAGCTGTTAAGCTCTGTCATTATACCAGAGCTTCCCAGAGGCCAAGTGCAGAAGGGTCATCTCTTTGAGAAACTGTATACCCTCCAGTTCACGTTTTACTCTCTGGGGTTAGCTGTAATGTGACCTTCGGCATGACCTGAGGTTGGGAAAGTACAGATGCTGCAGCAGATCTGAAGGGTAGCAGTGGTTTGAGAACAGTTCCAAGGCAAAGCCATGAAGAAAGTCCACAATGGGACTAAATGATGCCACACAGGAGATATGTGCCCTCCCAGCCCCCACCTCCTGCCAGAGGCTCTGTGTACTTTCTACAAACAGAAAAGGAAAGAAGAAAGAAAAGTACACATGATGCAGAAAACAAGCCTTATGAAGATTTAAGAAAGAAAATAATACAAAGCCCACAGCCCAAGACCTCAGGCTGCATGCTAGAAATTACTTTCAATTTAGCTAGGATGTTCACGTGATCAGAAAAACCAGAAAAAGTATGCATGCTTGATGCTTTGTATTTATTATAATCTTTATGTAAATGTCACAGTATCTTTTATTTTCTTTGCTAATACGATTTCTGGCCCTCCACAGTGAAGTTTGTGTTCATCCAAAGTATGCTTTTTCTGTTAGACAAGATTTTTTAGTATCTCAGGGTAAACGTTTAAACAAAAGTCTAAGGAAAACAGCATTCAATTGCAGTTTTTTGATGAGGCAAACACCATGCTTTTAACACACCATTTAAAAAGTTGTCCTCTAGCTACCATGCCAGTTCATGTTCAGCCCTGTTATCATAAACTATAAATACAATAATTATGTGTATGTTCTGACAGTGGCTGGTATGTGTCTGCTTTCATGCATGCACCTAAATAGAAACCGTTTCTGCTCCAAAGAATTCGTACTCCAAGAATCCTGTGAAACAAAGGGGCTCAGAAGTTCTCCATCTATCACCCCTTTATGTCCAAGGGACTTGAGAAGAAGGGAGGGAAAGGACATCAATACCCCTCTCTTCAGGCTCAGCATTACAAGCATGCCCCAAAGAAATATAGTAATTATTCTTGCCTGTACTCCTGACTTGGTTGTTGGGTGTTTTGGGTTTTCTTTCCCCCTCCTAAATTACAAGAAGAGAATAATTCAAAATCACCTCAGTTTTCAGATAGGAAGCATAAAAGAGAAAAAGAAAGACAAGACCAGAATGCATAATGCTGGCCATTCACAGATACCTTTTAAGGAATTCTCATGCACAAATGGGTATGGAGAAAAAAGGTTAATTATAAATGACACTGTATAATTCCTATCTAAGAATCCTGAGGTTTGCAAAAGGAAAGGTTATCCCAAAGTGTAATAAAACATTATGCCTGAATGTCCCTTTCTCACACACCAAAGGGTACTGCTATTGTTCCCCAGCAAGGCGGACAGCTGGCACTGCACACTGAGCGCCAACCCGGCCGCAGCCAGCAAGCTCATTTACGACCCCAGCATCAGTCAGTCAAAGCAGATCATTTAGCAGAAAACCTCCCAGGCTGGTCGTCTTCCCATCCCTCACCCCCCACACATGGTAGCAGGCAGGTCCAGTCAGGCTGCACAATTCCCTGGCCTTCAAAAGCCCAACATTTTTCATGTTCGTTTGAGAGGTTCTTTCCCTCAGATTCAAAGCTGCTTTCACAAACGTGTTAGTGGGTGAGAGCTTTCTATTCTCACGCTAGATGTGATTAATTTGTGGCATTCACGTGGCTAGTTCTGCACAGACAATGGGAATGGACTGGCTCACACCCCATCTACAAGCAATTTATGCCACAGAAGTTCAGATTTAAAGAAAAAAGGCTTTTGACAGTAGCAAGTTTCCTGCTTGTTATGGATGGCGCTGAGTAAACCGTAATCAAATATTTCTGTGAAAAGAAGATAGCGCTATTACCATTAGCACCAATTATTATTAAAACAGACCCGATAGAGACATAAGAGCATTTTTCTCATAGCTCCACAGATGACAGCAAAACACATTAAAAGAGCAAAACCTGATTCTTAAATTTTCTTTGGTTCATCCAGCAAACAGTATGCACTAAGGAAGTAGGGACATGAAACCCGAACACAAATACCTGCTTTAACCCAGATACTCAGACCTCCCTCTTCCATTTACAATTACAGTTGCAGAATTGTAAAGTTAATAAATAGCAAGAGGAGTATTTGCTGAATTCTCTTCTCTCGGTATATTATTCTGGCTAAAGCCCTGAATGACAGTCCCATCCAATTCTCTAATCAATCTTAGCTTACCATTGATGGACTAAGATAGTAAAAACTCAAAAGCATCTGCAATAATCTCCATCAAGAATACTCAAACTTTCTTTATTCCAGCTTCCCTTCTGTACAGGCAAGTGTTGAAGATCATCTCTCAGCCTTCCCAAATAACCTCACTTGTACAATACTTCAGAAAGATGCACTGACTCAAATTTATACATAGATACATAGATATGAGAGTGCACTGGACTGAGATTTTATCTCCTATATATACACATTTGCTGGCCTAGCAAAACATGTAAAGCGCATTATCAGATGCATAACATGCACACATTCTAATCTGCATCAAAAAAGCAGCCCTCAGTTTGCAATTCTTCTGAACATCTAACATAAGCTAATAACATTCTACACAGCAGTCTCAGACCATGCTGCCTATCATTATTTGAAGTATTTCATTTTTTGCTGCCTCTCTGTCAGGGTTTAAGACAAAATTAAAAGGTACAGAACAGGAAAGCAAAAAATAGGCAAAGTGTAATGGATGTCTACTTAACCATATACTGGCACGTGTTTAAAACTAACTGGACCAAGCCGTAAAGAATGAGCCAGTGTAGTGAGCTGGTATTCTGAAATGCAGTGTCAGTAAATGGAAGGTCCTCTTAATTTCTATCAATTAACCCAGTACCTTAAAGTCAGTAATTACATACAGAAGCATGCCCTGCACTGGCCTTGAATTTGTTTCATAGCCAATGTGTATAATTAGTCCTGATTAATATCCCACATTGCACATCAACAGTATCAGCAAACCCAAATGATCTACACTGCTGCTGCCACAGGAAGGCTTAGTGGTCTGATTGGTGCCTTTATCAAAGCACTCTGCCCAAATGGGATCGAGGGCTGATTTGGCACCCACACTGCCTGATTTATTAAGACAGAAACTGCACTGCCTTCCACATAATCATCTTAATCCCTTGCATCAACTAATTAAAACACAGGGAAAGCTTTTACTTATGTGTGAGCAATTACAACAAGTTCCTGGTTGGTGTCCAAATGGATTCATGACATTAATTTGTGAACAATAAAAACTCATGTATTAGGGAATTTTAACAGGTGACTTTACATACAGTATACAGATTTTCATTAATTGTGAGCACATTAGGGAGCAATAGGTGTGAACCTTACCCAGACTTAATAGTGTTCACGAAACTATTTCCAACGGGAAACAATTAAAAATTAAAGCAAAAGAAATTTGCAACAACGATATACACAAAACCTGACAAAAAAACCCACTGCAAGAGTAACTAATTGTCTGCAGCATGTAATTTCAACTGCTCTGACAGTATGTACATTTTGTTAACATCACCTTCTTGGATTAGATTTGCCTGTAAGTGAAACTGAGTGACTAATAGTAGCACTGGTAGCAGCTGTTATTGGGGATCATTCCCAGTTAAAGAGAAAGTGGTCTGTGCAAAAAGCTTCATCAAAAGCTGTGCAACCTGCTGCGTGGCTTCTGTTCTTCTGGTTTGCCTCAGTTAGAATGGGAAGGTCTCCAGCATCAGGGATGCGCATAATCCAACATGGGGGACAGTGCATAGGAACCCACTGGGTCGGTCATTCAAGCCAAGGCACTCAGTGATAAAGCAACACATTGTGGTTACAAGCTCAAAGCACACAACCAGTGAACTTTTCACTGTGCAGATGGCTTGCTGTCTGGGTACAGCATAACACACCTAAAGCCAGTAAAAGGGATCTCTGTTTAGACTTTTAAATTTTTATTTTATTTTTTTAAGTGTTACTCACGTTTTGGGGGGATGATGCTAAATTATGCCCCTCGCCTTACGAATTGCAATGGGAGGAATCTACATCTGCCAATTAAAATGTAACAGCAAACAAATCTATGTCAGCACTTCGTTTTCTGAATAAAATCATACAACTAATAATCCAGGTTCCCCTCCAGGCTACAAGAAAAAATTCAGCAGGGTTCTCCTGCTAGAATTTCTAGCATGTTTCAAATGCAAGGGCAGCGAATGGTTCTCATACTGACAAGGCAGTGTACATACACCTTTGTACATGGAGGAATACACAGCAGAGGAACAAGCTTCCCTTACTCCAGAGAAATGAAAGGCTTGACATATTTTAGCAACTACATAACATAACTTGGGAATATTACTGTCTGAAAAGTAACAGTTGTTCCCTAAAGATGATGTTTATTATTCATACACAGCAATTTCCCTACAGCCCAGCAAAATCTCTGTGAGAGCAGTACGATAGAGAACCTGCCTACTGAAATGCATTTTGAACAGACACATGGTACTAAATATTATAAAGAATGCACCATTCCCTGGCTACTCTCAAGAGCAAAACAGCATCACTGGGTTGGGGGGAAAAAATCTGGAATTGCTTCAGTGCTGACTAATTTAGTAAAAGGAGAGAAATTTAAATTGATTGTGTGAACTCCTCCTCTCTCTGCTGATCCGGTACCGTTCCCACATCTGTCTTCAATTGCCCTGGGCATCTCCTGCTGTCTTCCTCAACACGGGCACTCTCCCTTGCCAGAGAGATCCTTAACCTGACTGGCTGTATCCTGACCAACTGTGCCACTGCAAGATCTTACCAAGGGATAAAAGAAAAGAAAATGGCTCGGTAAAACAACAAACCTTAAGCCACAACACTTTTCCAGCCCCAGTTCCCTTCAAAGCTGACGCAACCCAAGCTGGCACCAGCAAGCTGCTGGCAGCCCTATGGCTTTGCACTGCAGCAGCAGAGCCATAGCATTGAGAGAAACACACACATTTCCTTCACTGAAAACTAGGAAGTCAAGCAAATGCTGTAGTTTTATAAGCACATATTTATGAGACGCAGGCATAAAACAATTTTACATCCTGCTAGTCAACACTAGGGCACATTATTTGGAGTTATTATAATACAAACTTAAGAGCTCTGTATAGCAATTGAACGTTAGAGTTTTGTATCTCTTTCTCTCCCTTCCATCACACTCCTATTCTTCATCCCACCTTCACACTTAATTCAACCCTCCCTTTTCACATTGTTTTGTGACTGGGGTTTGACAAAGATATTTTGTAGGAACAGTTTTCTGCACCACCAGAGTGGGGCCCCTTTTATCAACACGCCCTATAGTACCTCAGGGTTTTGACAGAAAATCCTGTGTAACACAGGCAGCGAGCTTGTCCACCAGCACATTCCCACCATCATCAATTGGAAATGCTTACTTAAGAAAATCTGCCAATATGTTCCACTCGGCTCTGCCTGCTCTGACGGCAATGCCACTGCTGGAAACAAGCATCGGGCAACTTACTGCAAGTGCTGCCACTGGCACCCCAGAAGGTTTCCCCTCTCTTAACCACCTTACTTCAAATGTGCTATCCCAGGGCAAAAAAAAGACCTCCTGTTCCGTCATCTGTGGGAGAACAACCTGCCCCGGGGTGAGGATGGGCTGGCTGCCCTGAGGACCTCTGTTCTGCGCCTGCTGCCATCTCTGTCCTCCAAACACCCTGCAGAGAAGGGAGGATCTACGAGTGAGCAGAGATATAATGGCTAAAACAAATCAGCAGTTGTAACAACCTTCAGTTTGTCTGGCCTTGTTTACTGTTCTACTTTACAGAAGACTAATCACATGGGAAGTGGGAAAGAGAAGAAGAAAGTAGTAGCAAAAGCAAGCATGCTGTTCTCTACCAAACATGTCTTACCTCCTGGCAAAATATTCTGGGTACAAAGTGTCTGGCAATAAAACATTATGGTTTCCTTCTATTTGCCATTATTCTCAGCATGCAACATTAAAGCCTGTTTTCTGCAATAACAAGTCTTCGAGGTTTTCATTGGTGCAATGTTTTAGCCTATCAAAAGGTCTAAAACAGTTCATGGTTTATCTTTTATTCGGGGATGGAAGGGAAGCTGTGAAAAATATCAGAAAAGGAAAAAATAAAAATCAATACATATCAACTTTGGTAACAGCAGCTGTTGGCAAATGTTCCTTCTTTGAATAAAGCTGTCAATATAGCTAAGAGCTTAAGGGCCAATTTCCACAGAGAGTTACCTTCCCAGACTAAAAAATTAATGATTATAAACATTCTTTCTTTGTTTCTGCCCCATCCCCACACTCTTTGTTTTCCTGTGGTAATCAGCAGAGGCAAGCTGTCACTTCTACATGCATGTTGTGAGCACAAAGAACAGGAGTGTAATGTGATGGCAACCCTACTCCCCCCAGCCTGCCTGCTCATAAAACAAACAAACAAACAAACAAAAAGCAACAACAAACACTATGCTAGATCCTTCGGGAGAGGGGGAAAAAAGCCCTTAATTTGATTGATTGTGCCTAAGGCTGTGGAGGAGTCATCCACAGATGACTACCGCACCGGATCCTGGCACACATCCAGAAATTTGAAGCCCTAGAATTATATATGGTGGCATGTGTCAGGCCATCTCCCTGCACCTAACAGTTGTCTCCAGCTTCATTTCAAGCTAATTAGCTGCAAAAGTCACTTGAGCAAATTCTCTCCTTCGTGGGGATTTCACATAAAGGGCTCTAAAAAACATCATCACCTACTAAAGAACTGAGGAACCGGGAAAGACTAGAAAATTCTGTATTAAACTGAGATGACCAACATTTATCACAAATCAGTCAATGATATCAAGTACTAATAGGACACAATCAAACTTTAAAAAAAAAAAAAGAAAAAAGAAATCAATACATTAGCTCTGGCCAAAGACAAACCTCACGGGTTTAACTTGATATGCCATTAATATGAAAAGAATTTGACAGTTTACATAAGGGATGTGACCTAGTGCCAACAACCTCTGGCTTCTACATTTTCCAGACGGCAAGAGATTAGGCTAAAGTCTTTATTCTCATAAGAAGATTTTTTTCCTCCATGGAAAAACGAAAGGACAATTCTGTTCCAAACTTCACGTCTCCTTCACAAATGTCTACTTAATTCCAGGCCTTAACTAATGTCTATTAAAAGAAGTCTTTGGGCCTGAAGCTGTGAAGAAGAAAAAGAATAAAAAAAGAATAAAGAAAAGAAAGACTAAGGCAAATGTAAATTTAATGCTTGCCTTTAAAAGATATATTGACAAAAGCAGTGGGGGAGAGTTTGGACTATCATTAACTTAAAGCAAAAGGCTGGCAAGTTTCAATTGCGGATGTGAACGCCTGCTTGAGTTTGATTTTGATTGCACTTAAGATGGGGAAAAAGTTAAGCCTACTTACACATTAAAAAATGCAGTTATGTTAAATTCAGTATGTACCATCTTTCTTGCTTTGATTTATACCCATCACTGACAAAGACTTTGAAGGACATTCTTGTTTAATATGGTAAAGAGCCACAGCACAGGGCACTGTCTCTGCTTTGCAAACGTTAATACGAAAAATCGTCCCTTGACAAAGCATGACACTATTTCCCCATTAATCCCTGAAATACAGCAAAGAGGGAAACCGGAGTCTTTCACTGCTTCTCATCCAAGGGAAGACACGGATGATTAATCAAAGTGGACCAGAAGGTGAAAATATACTGTGTGAAATGTAACTCTTGCAGACAGAAATTCGTAACCGATTAATCAGATTAAACATTAAAAACCAAACCAAAACAAAACATATTCTTCAGTGCCCAAGGTATCAAAAAAGTCATCAGCGAGAGTTGTTCACTTTTCCTCCCATCACAAAGTATTACCTCATTTCTTGCTTTACTGGCATCACCATAGTAACCTTTCCCCTGTAAGAAATATTCTCCAGAGCCCTCCCCCCCCCCCAGCACATGCCTTCAACACCTCATATGCTGTGCCATATAAATTGACTCGTCTCTGAAGACTCACAGTAAATTCAAGCGTTCAATGCACACCGGACCTCAGCCATTAAAGAATCATCTCCAAATGTAAGCTTAACAAATGCTCTACACAGAACAGATTTTAAAATGATCAACATTTTGGCTCAGTCCAAGATGTGGAGAAACAGAGCAACTATTACCATGACATTGTTTCCTTAACTAACCCTCTCTTCCCCCTGCCTTTGTTAAGCCATTTTACACATGATCATCTTTCACTCTCAAACATATAAACTGGTAAAGATAAATTTATAGTACTTTCCACGTAACAATTGTGTCACTCAGACTCACATGCTAGAACAGTCCTGCAATCATATAACTTTAGAATGTTGTTTAAGGAAGTGAGCTAAGATGATTACATCATAGTGCCAGGTTTTCCTTGACTGTCTAAAAAGAAAAAAAAAAAAAGAAGAGGGAGAAAAAATTTGGATAATATATCAAGTGATCATTTTATAGACTTCCCTTTGGAAGGAGTAAAATCTACAGTTTTCTTTGTAAAATAATTTGGGGAATGGTCAAATATTAGAATTAGTAGTAGGGCTCAGGGATGTAAAAATATTTCCCATAAAGTGGTCTCTTACAAAAGACAGGAGTTTTTTTCCAGGCAAGGTATTTTATGATTTTGCACCAAGTCTGGAATCTTCTGTGATTGTTGAATTAGAAAAACAGAGGGGTTTGACACACTTCTAAATGACATTTCCTTTCAGTCCCACCCTTGGCCAGTCTCAGGCTACACTGATCTGATCCAGCAGGTGGGGACAGTAAATCCTCCCAGACTCCTCTCCCCACCTCCTCCCTAGCAGAGGACTGCTCTGCATCAAGTAAGAGGGGTAAATCGGTTTCATGATGATTCAGAAACAAACTCTTTAAAACTCTTTGACCGCTTTGACAGCACTGCTGCTCCAGGTGACAGCCCCTCTGCTACTCCCAGCCATGCCACCTCTGCTGCTTCTGCAATACAGACTGGTATGGCCCCAGTAAGTCAGGGCAGGTTTGTACACCTTTACTGATAGGATTTTGTTTTAAACCCAGACTGTTATAATCAAAGCATGAGCATTTACTCCAAAAACTGTGGCAGCAGTACCTTCTGTAAGAGCATCAAAGTGGCGAAAAGCAACTAGGGGAGCAATCCCTTCAGTTTGCTGAGCTGTAGCTAGAAACAAACCATGAAGTTTCTGATATTTCTCAAATGCTCAGAGAGGATTTGATTTGTTTAACGAATAAGGAAAATTTATGAGAAGGTTAATTCAGCAAAGTAGAGGATGGAAGAAAGCCGTACAGATCTAATTGTCTTTTAATGTTCAACTTACGTTGGCAGTTTCTTTTTCTGCTTTCAACAACGTATCATCAGCCCAGTATTTCTGAGTGCCCTTTGAAAAGACAAATTTCTTCAGATCCTCATGAAGACTCAGCTCCATCTCCGTTTAAGTGTGCTTTAAGCCCTTCCCCTTTTCCTTCTCATATATCCCTCTGTTTCTATACATCCAGTTTGGGTTTTTTAGTTACATTGTACTGCATTTCTGCTTTGTTCTCTAATTCATAATTGTCTATTTCATGCTTTCCAGGCATACTCAGCAGAGATATGAAAAAACAGAAGAAAAGGAGAGTCCAAATTACTCCATGCCTGTAAGGAATTTTACAGGGAGAAAAGATCTGGTATTTCACTGCTGTTGAGGGAGCACTAGATTCTAGAGATGAGTGGGACAGCTGGAAATGCCTTGGATATATTTTGCCTTCCAGTTCCAAAAAGCCAGTCTCTTTTAGGATGAAATTAGAAGGTTCTTTCTCAACAGGGAGAGCTATAGATTTGTTTGTCAAAAAACTAAACAAAAAACCAACCTAAAGTTCTCCAAAAACCAACGCTAGTATAGTACAGTCTAACAAAGAAACCCTACTAACACAGTTTATCCAATTAATTAATGCATACTTCAATGCAAAATTCAAATACGATTCCTATGCAACCTAGACAGTAGTGCACAGGTTACCAGTAAAAACTAACTAAAAAAAAGTAATATGAACAGTAGCAAACCTCAATTTTTCTTTGCTAGCTTGTAGCGAACCTTTTAAAAAAAGCAGCTTTACAAGTATCTCAAGTTTCTGTTGTTTTTTGGAGGGGGGAAGCTGAAGGCGAGGCAGGGGGAGGCATCTTTAAAACCCTGGTAATAGATTTTAATAGGGCTATGATTAAATATATCCTTGTAAACTAGCATCCAGGGGCTGGGATAGCTGTGCGTTGTATCTTGCAGATGTACAATTCTAGTCCCTTAATCAAAATTAGACTGAACAGATTCAAGAGCAAAAGAAATTAAAGTACATTAGGACACTGTTCTTGGTTTGTCTACTTCCTCTCTGTGCCAGTAGAAGACATTTTCCCCAGATGGTATGCTAAATTGTGTTCACAGATCAAAAAGACCACAGGCCAATCAAACAGGTTTTCACCTTTCATTGCCAGCACTTCTTTTCAGGTCACAAAACCTAAGCCAAGATCCTTACTTTCAAAGCAGTAAACAGCATTCTCATCTCTTGTGTCCTTCAGAGTTCATCTGAAGCCATCATTCATATTTGGTTATTGTTTTCTTGAACAAACAAATCACAAATATATAAACAGTACCCCCCTGGGATTCTGGCAAAGGGTTTGTTTGTGTATTTTTACATAGATGCTGCTTATACAGCAGTGTTTTCCATACAGGGAAAAAGCACATCTGCCTTTATCTCAAGGATAGTGACCCCTATCTGTTAAACCCCCAAGAGATAATGTTGACAGAACCAGAGTTGCAATTTGTCTAGTAGCATTTGGAAATTAGAGCAGCTTCCACAACAGTGGGATGTTTCCACAATGTACCTAACATACCAGATGGACTGCATCCAAAATCCACTTGTCCAACACAGAACAAGAAAGAGTATCATTTACAAAATATAAAGAGAGATCAGCTTGGTCTCTCCCTACTTAGAAGAAATCTGGGCACAGTGTTTTGCCAAGTTTTGGAAAAGGCAAAGACGATTTTATTTGAAATTGCTGAGCTCCATAAAGAGCTGCTTTTGTAGAGACCTAAAAAGAGAGATTAGTTGGGTAATCTTTAAATGTAAATTGTCCCTCAGTAGCTTCAGCCACAGAGCTGATCTCTCCTTTCTGAACAAAGCCATACACCTTGCCAAAAGTTAAATTATACCATCGATGGAAATCACAGATCTTGTTTACCATCCAAAAGCTGAGAGAAACCCCAGCATGCTGGAGCTTAAAACAACCTAAGGACCCCATTTCAAACTTGCAGGCTATGCTTTTCAATTGGGATTTGGCTGGAGCCGAAGATGGGGACACCCTCTTCTAACTGCAAATTTTAGGTATGCCTTTGATTAGAAAAGCATTGTTCTCTTTGTATACACACTTTGTTTTTAAAGGAAAAAAGGAACTGCACTACTCCATCCTGCTTAGCAGAAATCTGTGCTAAACATTTTGTAAAACCTTGGTCAGGCGAAAGACAATCTTCAAATTGGGAAGAGGCAAGCAAATTGATTTTGAACTAGTAAGCACAAACCTGTACACACACTGGAGCAGAGTGCTTAGTACACCAGCTTCACAGCTAATCCGAGGGGAAGCTAAGGTTCTCACTTCAATGGGTGAGCTGTCTGGCAGAAAGTAACAGGCAGCCCTCCTACCTTCAATGATAACCAAAGCAAAATGTTTTGTTCAAGGTCAGCTCATTTTCAAGCCTTCCCTGTGCTCAAATGGCTCAGCTGCTCCCATGCATATCTTTGAAAGATCCCTGCAGTGAGCTGCAAAAGTCCTTCAAATCCTCACCAGACTAAAACTGGAAACGCAGGATGAGGAGAAACTGAAAAGGAGCAACAGCAAGCCCCAGGAGCTTACTGGAGCACCAGCTGCCCTCTACCTATCTGTTTTGAAAGATGTAGTTTGTGATCTCTTACATAATTTGTAAGACGGTATTAAGCCATAATTTTGTTGCTCCTTTGTGCAATAATTTTATATGATGGTTATTTTCACTCTTCTCTGCTTATAGCAACTGTAACTTGTGAGGAAGAGAATGCCTTACCAATTAAACAACACAGAATGCTCACTCTTGAGATCTTTGTTAATAAATCTTTCGCGAGTTTGAAGCATATCATTGACTACATGGAACATAAAAACTGATCTTACATGCTCTGGACAAGGAGTGCAGCAATATCTCAGTCCTGTCATAAAGACAACGTATTAGTCAGCTATGTAATCACATTCTTGAAGCTGCAAGAAAGCATATTTAGCAACACAAATATCCACGCAACCGCTTCTGACGGCCAAACAGCAGCCGGAGGACTGCTTACTACTGAAGGTCCATGGATTTAAAAATAAAAAATAAAAAAATAACCCATATAAATACCTTTCAAGTGTATTCATCTCTGGGTCAACTTTGTACTGAAGTTCTATTCCCCAGCTGTTTTAATTTCAGAATGACATTCACAAAAATAACATTTTAAATACTAAATTTGCTTTTACTACTTTTTCTCTACTTTCTGAATGGTGTCAAGTTCTTTAGTTTCAGAAATTTTATTGCCACCAAAATAACAGAATCTGTCTACTAACTGGCTTTGGGATGAAGGTATTTTCAAATAGTGTAGCATTTTTTCCAAGATCAAAACACACTTTGGTGAGGTGAACAATTCATATCTCCACTCCTAAAGAAAACAAGATATACAAAATAATTTCAGAAGACTATGCATAGACACAGCAAAGCACAGAGGAAGACTAGCCAAATTTTTCACTAGAGCCCTAGCAGTCTTTCCTTCTGTTTTTTAACTCCTTACAATCTATGGACAACTAAAAGAACAATTTTGTGCAGTTTTAGGCCATCACAAGTATTCACAGAAGTCTTACCACACAGAGAAGAACAGTGTCTGTTCAAAATCACAAGAAGTTAAAATGCTTCCAAATCTCATTCTTAACCAATATTTTAACTGATTCTCCGTTTCAATTTTTTTTTTTTTTGTCTTACTCTAAGTCGCCAACTGCCAAAAGCCAGGCTAGCACACCAAGGAAATATATTGATTTATATTTGCAACATTTTTCTAAACTTTTTAGAAGCTTTCAATATTGTAACTACCGGAATCAAAGATCTGATTCTGTGCAAAACAGAGCCAATACTGCTGCTCTATTACCAAAACTAATCTGTGCACTCCCAAAGTAAAAAAAAAAAAAAAAAATTGATTCTCTGTGAAAGCATTGACAGCGTTTCTTCCATAGTTACAAACAGATGCTTAATGACTCCTTCCTTGCAAGTTTATAAAACTTACAAAGCAATTGCAGTAATGCCAGGTGCATAAGTACAGACCAAAATTAGCAACAGAAGAAAGCAAGCTGTTGTTACCGATTTTGCATAACACTAGAATATCTAGAATAGAACTAGGCACCTCTGAGCTCCTTTCAGAGACCTCAGTGATATCAGGCAACTTGAAAATAACCCTTCCAGCACTATGTTTTGCTACCTTTACCAACAGTCATGCTCAGGACTTAAATTAGACAGCTTGCTCCCCAGCCCAGTTCAAAGAGGCTGTTTACCACTGAATTGGAAATTTTATTGCTTATGGTGCATGCACTCGATTCTAAAACAACAAGCTTAACTGCTCAAGAGATTCTGCTCTGAAAAAGATAATTCCTGTAAAATCACGGCTTCTTTGCTTCCATATTACAAAAGAATTACTTTACAGACACAGTTTGCCGTATTAAAAAAGTATGAGAGACACAAACCAAAACAAAGCTCATAAACAGCTACCCAGTCATTTTAAACAACAGACAAGGAGAATATTGGCTTTTTGGACAAATAGCTTAAATAACTTACAGTCAGAATTCCTTTTATGGTTTCAAAGAAGAAGAGTCCCCATGCTATACCTACCCCACCGTGAGAAAGTAGTTGGGTACTTCCTGAGGTGCAGGATAATTTTTTCATACTTTATATACCCCTAAAATACTTCAGTGGAGGAAAGGAAGTGCAGAAAAGAGTTTATCGTGCTCTTTTCACAGCTTTTCACTATTTGGGTAAACATAACATATCTTTAGAAAATTAAATGGAAACAACAGCTGAACCACAACTTTCAGCTTGCCAAGATCTACAGTGTGTGACAGATTAAAATAAAATAGGGTTAGTAAAGCTGGAAGCCTATCCAAAATATTACAGCAGAAATGCCTCATTTCTTGGTTTGCACACATTTTTACAGGACAAAAAAAAAAAGAAACTTCTGGGATGATTTACATTTGCAAAGAGGGGCAAAATGAAAGCTGAGAAGACTGAAAGCAACTATTAAAAAGAATTGATCTTTCACAGAAATCTCTGCAGATTCAAATATGTGGATGCTGCTGGCTGAACCTGCTTAGAAAACATTGCCAAACAACATGCAGCTCCTCAGCAAAAAGAAGCCTTCTTCCAGAAATGTTTCATCCCAAGAGAAACTCCCTCCATAGTACAGCCCTGGAGAAACTATGTACTAACAACCAGTAGGAAATGGAATCTGGAAACACACCACTTTGGATAGGAAGGATGACATTAGTCAGGTAATAAATCAACATAAGATCCCACTTAATATGAAACACATTTATGCTATCCTAAATTACATAGTTTAGCAGCAATCTGGTACAGTAATATACTTTATGCTTTTCAATGAGCTGCTGTAAGTTGGGACAACCACATCATTACTTCAAAACTCCTGCAAAAAGCTTTGCGTCTTGCTAATCTTTTGTTCCTGAAGGCAAAACCCCAGCTATCACTCCCAACATGGAAATCACAATGAAATTTCTGCAGGTTTCTTTTTCTTTTTCATCATTTCAGATGTGCAAGCCCTCAGCTTTTTATAGCTTCATTCTCAGATAATTTTAGCAGGTCATTTAAAAAAATTCACATCTGAGACAAGTACTAAGAATGAGTAAGCTGTTTGTAAACCCCATAAAATAAGATTTCCAAGGTAAATTGCACTTTTTACTGTTTTCATGGATAAAGATAATTTAGAGGAGGAAAATATTCAGATACACTATATACTTGGCAGAATAAAAAGGCCCTGTTAAACCAGCATCTCACATCAAACCTGCAGCAGAAAACCATTTAATCACACAGCATGTCCTGGACTATCATAATACAGGTGTAAAGGGTAAGACAGAAGATAGTGATGACATGAGCTCCAGGCTGCTCAGCCAGGTTCTCAAGGGTAAATCTGCAATACATACAAGTTTTAACACAACTCACTGCTGCAAGCTGAACAGCAGCTCCTGGGACCTCTCCCAAGAGCCAAAAGATGCACCTGCAGCCCAAACACAGCATTCCCAGTGACAGGTTATTTACAGGATGAACTCCTAAGAAAAAAGGTCTCTGCAGTTGCCCAGATATCCCAGGCTTAAGGACCCTGTGCCAATGCAGCTGGTACAAATGTCTCAAAATATGATAACCTACAAGGCCTTTTTTCTTTAAAATATGTTTTCCTCAGCCTGGACACGAACAAGCTTAAAACAAAAACCACAGGCTGGTCAAGAACAGGACAGCAAACAGAGGTAGTGCCTGGGAGGAGCATCAGGAACAGAAACCTGTTCATTTGGACCTGCAGTCTTGCAGGTCAAGACGAGAGAGCAGCCACTGTTATACTCTGTTCGCCTGCACAGAAGGCGAGCTCTCCGTTCAGTTTTTTGTCCTGTTGTGTTGCCCTACCTTTAAAGCACAAAAGGCTCATGAGACAGGACAAGAAGATTTTGGAGTTGGGGGGACTGAGGAAGGGAAACAATCCCATGCAGATTTTTCTTTTATTACAAGCAACGCTCAAGTTCTCCCCATATTCATACTTTCTTATCCTATTTTCACTGCGCTGACACTAATCCACCTTGAAATTGGCTGATTCTGCCCAAGCCATGTTTACACAGGAGCAAGTTTCATCTGGTTGTCCTCATTCAGAGACCGGTTTCTGCTCTGTGGCAGGAGAGATTATTGAAAACCATATATTACAAGAACATGCTTTAAAGTGACTCAACTTGGAAAGATAACTGTATTATATCAGCCTTCCACTCCCTAGGTCACAGAAAGGGAGAGGTAGCAGTAAAAATCTCAAATGGAAATTGCTTCCTAAATATATTATCCTCCATAAAAGCCATTTAGCAACTGCTAATACCCACAAGACAAAGGAAAAAGATAAAAAGCACATGTGACGGGACAGAGTAGGGAGCAGTATGGAGGACTTAGTTGCATTATTACACTGAACATTAACCACAAGAAGGAAAAAACAAAATGCTCCCTGTTTTGCACAAACATCAATTATGTCTAGTAATTTCACTGATCACTCTTGTGGAGCAGGTGCTTTGCCTCTATGGCAAAGCACAAATGCATACACCATTCTGGCTTTTCTGGCACAGGCAGAGTTTCATTGACAGTCTTCGCATTAAAATTCCCATCAGAATTCCCCTTCATGTGGGGCAGAAGGAAAAAAAAATTTATTTTCTCCTATGATGAGCAACATGTGAAGTCTCACATGAGGCCTTAAGCTATACACAATACCTAAACCTGCTAGCGTATTTTATGGTAGAGAATACATGATAATTTTATATAAGCACACTTCAGTGCAACACAAACACACTTTTCCACCTAGGTTTTGGGTTACACTTCCCCACTTTACAAGAACTCCAGCAGAAGGAAGGAGAGGCACTTCTTCCATTTGTTGGGCAAGGAGGTAAGTCCTTTGCTGCTGTTTCCTCGCTATTGCTCTAAAACATTCAAAAATGACCAGCCTTTAACCCCTTGTTTATTCATTGCTTCAGCAACTGCTACTAAGCCCAAGAACGCAGGATTTCATTCCGAATGTCACCAGTCATCTTTGTTGGGGGTCATCCCCACCACAACTCCTCCAGTAAGTAAGCCAAAAATTGTTAGTCTTTCCCAGTTACTAATTCCTAATTTTCTAGACCTATGAGCCAAGCCAGAAAGAAGTGTTACTGGTTTGCTTTCCATCCATTCATCTTACACAAAAAAAAGGAAAGACACCAGCGACATAAGAGGGAGTGTTAATCTACGCTTTCTTGTGTGTTACATTTCAAATAAGATCTAAATTGCTGTAATTTCCAATTCCAAATAGAAGGTATCCAAATTAAAAAAATATATATGCCTTTACGAGTTCAACAGCTTTTCAGCCTCCTAGGCTATGAAGCTGATAATTCTATGCAAAATACCATCTGTAGTTGCTACAGCAGCATCCTGAATTCAAAAAGAAATACAAAGCCATCAGCTGCCTACATACACATGCACTGAACCCCTGTCCAGGTAGACTTGCTCAGTTCAGTAAAAAGAGCAAAAAGAAAGCACCTCCTTACCAAATTCTGGAATAACACCACAAACTAGAGATGGAAGACACACAGCAAAATCCAAATCCTGAGAATTACTGCAATTAAGGTGATGTAGGGAGGCTGAGGTACTTCCTATTTATTCCCTGCCCCCCAAGAGATAGTTCCTAAAATTATTGCAATTCCAAGAAGTCCTTAAAGACAGCAAGAGACAATGGAGATAGGGATGAATGCAGCAACTTGCCAAGAGGCCAGCAACAGACACTTTTGACTAATCTGTAAATGGGATCCAAATATACCCTGTCCCCTGAGGACAGAAGGAGATGCAGGTATTACCAACCCACAAAAGGCTTTAGGGAAAAAAACCTATTTGGCAATAACCACATATTTCATCAAGCTTAAAAAAATAATCAGACACAAACTGCAGAGTGTTACCAATCCCTAAATATATATTTGAGCTTCACAAATGCAAACAGAATTTGACCCTTCTCCTGGGATGCATTTCTTCTTCGAAATCTTAAACTCTAAGGGCAACGCTGAGAAGGATGGTATTCTTGAGGTGCTTGAAGAAATACATTCAAATGTCTGTTAGATAAACAAAATTTATAGCTTAGTGTCAAATATCCAAGTCCCAGGGCTCTCTTTGCAAGTGTGAGTACAATTTATGCTACCCAAACAAATCTACTGAGGAGATGCCCACAGCTCCT
Source organism: Gypaetus barbatus (assembly GCA_028022735.1). Lineage (NCBI taxonomy): Eukaryota > Metazoa > Chordata > Aves > Accipitriformes > Accipitridae > Gypaetus > Gypaetus barbatus. The sequence goes on along the minus strand of CM051562.1, from coordinate 26,889,961 downwards.
TTACCATTAGCAACAGACTCAAAAAAACCCCCGATCACCAAAAGTTGAAATTAAATGTGGTCTCATTTTTAGCTCCCATAATATATTGCTACTTTCTGAAATAGATGTCAGTATGTAAATTACACAGTTGTGCATGCTTCCCCAGCTACATCAAGAGTTAATTAAATGGCAACACAGCTAAGATTATTTCTCCAGTACCTCAATACTTCAATGGACTGTCACTCTGAGTATACAGACTGACTCAGTCTGCACACCACATGCACGCAGTTCATACTGGTTTTCAGTCCACAGACAATGATGACTGTATCACTGCCTGTCTCTGTCAAGAACATGGCAGGCAGCATAGTAGGGAACCAGCTGAGATGTAAGGTAGAGAGGAATCAAGTCGGCATCATTTTCAACTGCAAAAAAGAGTATTAATAGTGATTAACAAACATTTACCCCACTTTGCTCCAGAGCTCCGTGTCCATTCTCAAATAACACGAAGACAAAACCTCTGAAATAGATCCAAACAAGAGCACAGGCAGGGGTTGAGCACTGTAATTCACCACTGCAGGCAGGCAAAAAATTACCACCTTTATAACAAAGGACTGAGGGCACTGACAGATGTTTCTGGCAAACCATGCTGGGACGGCTGAATACCAGCTGCCCGCCTGCCCCTCCATCACTGAGCAACCTTTCAGCCATCTTCACCCACAGTCTTCAGTGCACTTGCTCCCCTCAGCAGCTCAGACTAATGCACTGACCTGTGAAGGGGGAAGAGGCACATGTTCCCATTTAGCACTTAGGTACAAAGCTGGTAATCTCTGGCAGAAGGTTAAGTGAATACATCACAATGAACAGGCAGTAATTTTCAGTGAATGGGGGGAAGCAGGTTGCTAGGGGAAGTAAGATATTAAAATTGACCAGAGATCAATTGTTAGAGCTCAAGTCTCAGACCCCCAAATCTCTGATTTGCAGGAATTGCCTGATACTCGTGCCAAAGATCATCCCTCATGTTGCATGTTCATTCCGATTGACGTAGGAGCACAGCGTATTGCACAGGACTGCAGACTGAGAGGTGAAAGAGAAGCCGGGGCAGAAACAAAGACAAGCACCCACTGGATGAGGTGAGGAATCACCCACAAGGCAAGATGAAGAATCGATTTCTAAAAGCTGATTTCAGACAGTGACCATACTATTTAGCTATCAGTGGGACAAACAGGTATTCCTTAAAGAAAGGGATTATGTCAAGCAAGCAATCCAGAGGTGTCTTTATTTTCTTTCTTCTTGTAAACATAATATCATTTAAAAGATAACCAGTGTAAGCCTAGATCAGAAGGAATGGATGGCTGGGAAGCAGATGAAAGTAAGCTTTACCTTCAGGTACTTACTACAGACTAAGTGAGAACACAGGAAGAAAAGCAGAGAAAGGTAAGAAAAGGTCTGTACATGTAGGGTGAGAGAGAAGGGAAATTTAACCTTGTGCCAAACACTGCAATGTGATTACCTTGTAGCTGCAGGTCTTGTACCTGAAGTGACACACACATTAAGATCAGATCCCCAGTTCCCTTTGCCCCTTACGGAAAAATAAATCATCACTCGACCCTCACGTAGTATTCACCTTGGTCCACCAGGCTTTCTTTTCATATTTCTTGAGACAGAAAACCAAGGCTGCCTGTTCATGCCAAATCCACTCTCAACTAAAAGCCAGTATACATTCTTAGGCATTCAATTTGTAATAGCAAGCAACAAGATACTGAGCGCTACAGATTTAGAGGAAGCCAGAATATTAAAAAGATTTTCATCCAAGAGCTGTGGATATTTGGGCATTTTGTGTTTGGAAGCTCTGGTTTGTATGAGTTTCATTGAAATACAGACATACCTCTCTTGGCACGGTGGCATGTTTCTGCTATAAGAAAACAGAAAAGCATTTGCAGGACTTGCCCCACACGATCAGCTTCCCTATCACTGATGGCAAAATGTACACTGAATGAGGCATAATAGAGGAACTTGGCTTTAAAATTGTTGTTAAAGTTCTCTTACACAGTTGGGTGATTTTATGAATATGGTAATAACTATAACCTTTAGAATTCAAGACAGGAACAGCAGATGGAACCTAATTAAGAGAGAAAAATTATTAATTCATCTTCATAAGGAGTGGGAAAGGCAACAACACTTTGCAAAGGGAGGTCCTCTGTGTCATTTAATAAATGCAGAAACAACTAACTAGACCAGGGACTTGTAGAGAAATAGATACACTTCACGCAGGAGGCAAAGATCTATTACTTGCAGCTTAAGACACTAAACAGACAAGAAACAAGAGTAACAGCGAAAAGTGGCAGTTTCTTTCACCATCCATGACTGCTGTGGTCTGACTGCATCCTCAGCTTTAGCATACACAGAAAGACCATGCAGAAAATTACATTTCTTTCAAGCTGTTCAAGTTACCTTCACTTCAACTTCATGAAAATCTCTGAAGAATTTGCTTGTCCTTCTAACAAATACTGCAAGGCAGTAGACACGTCTTCATTGTTGGACTGACTCCTCCTCACAGAGCTTAGGGTACAAGACAGAGCAGGAGGCAGGAGGGGGCTTTTTAAGAAGCCTCCTCTTGGGACAAGGGGCATTTTTGTTCTTTCTGCTGGAGGGAAGGATTGGGGATGGGGGGGAGTAGATGGAGGGGCATAAATGCCATCTTAGAAAAATCTAAAAAACAAACCCAAAGCAAAGATCACAGCAAATACTGTTTTCTTATTAAGCTTCTGCGCTGTCAAGAATGAAACCCAGACTGTGTTTTATTTGTAAAAATGTTAAGATAGTTTAAGGGGGGAAAAAAAAAAAAATAACAGAGCAAAAGATCTCATTCCCAACTAGATGCCTCACATTTATCTTCTCAAAAATCAGCTGGCAGTATCTGTACCTGATCCTCTTCTCTTTTCCCACACTTTAGCACAGAAATCAGCAAATATCTAGAGATACAGCTGATTTAGTCCTCTTATTCCAGCAGTGCTGGGTTTACTTCCAAGGCAACTCAAGAGAAGGTAATGATGCAGCTGAAGTAAAAGCAGGTAAAAACAGGTGAGCGATGACAGCCATACAAGGCCCTTCCTCCATTCCAGGAGATTTTTTTCTAACTGCAGAGAGAGAGAGACTAAAAACAGTGAAGCTAAATACATACGCATACACACACATGCAAACCACGCAGCTTCTGCTTCTGTTTATGCAGTCCTTATCCAGGCCCATTAACAGCATTAGCTGGAGATTAAAGGAATGTTTTGCAGGGGACAAGCATGTGCTACTATATCCAGTTGGGCAAACAGTGGTGCCAGTGATAAAAATCCCATAAACTGTGCATCACTGATACTTCTTTCAACACCTACCGCTGTCATAGTAGCATAAAATATGCACCACCCCTTCACAGTAGCATAAATATACACATTTCTATACATACATTTTGTGCGCATGTGGTGCATGTGCTGCTTTCTCTCTTTGGCACAAAGTACTTGTTCATGTCTGCCTCCTTATTTCTACTCCAGGTCCCAACTCCTGCAGAGGATACCTCTCCTCCTTCCCAGCCCCCTCGCCAGTTCTGCTACCCTCCCTTTAAGTCACATTTCCTTTAGCTCTTTAGCACAAACTGTAACTAAGGAAATTAACGTATAGTTCACAACATAATTTGTTAACTTAGACATAAACCTCCAACAGAAGAAATACTACTTCAACTTAGCCATCTGATTACTGGAATTTTTTTCTAACTCCTGTTTTCTGGGGGTTTTTTTTCCCAGAACTGAGCTTTTCTTGGTGTATGTGCTGATAGGGTCACTGAAACAATATGCCATATCCTCTCTCCAAAGCACAAAACCAAATCGGAACATACACAGACACTAAATTTTGACAACAAAATGGCAGAAATTAAAAACAGTGCAGCACTTAGGTTAAGTAAAAGTGATAAAATTAAATCAAAACCTCAGTGGGAGCAACTCTGGCCCTAAAGTTCCCTTGTTGCTTGTCCACGAGATACACGTCAGGCATAATAAGATCCATTTCAATAAATGTTAAACAAGAAATTTTCTATGGGATAAGGAGACATATATATATATTCTATTTTTACAACTGCTAAAGCAGCAGAAAACTGGAAATTCCTGTGTTTCTGATAAGGTGTGGACTGAGTTCATGCCTCAACAAAATTTAAAAACAAGAACAATCAGAATGTGTACATATACACACTGTTCCCTAATATGAAAATGCATAGGGACTGTTCTTTTATTTACAGAATTTTGGGAAGAGGAAAAAAAGTACCCTACTGCTGTACTTTACCAAAACCCCACTGCTGTACTTCACCAAAACAAACACTGAGACAGTTGCAAAATATTGTGAGGGCAGGGAGGAATCTGGGGTATTTTCACCTAGATAAAAATTTACACAGAGACATGTCACGGCAACATGGTAACAGAAATGCTCACAGCAAATGCCATGAAATGTGTTAGCTTTACCAGTCACTCCAAATAGAAAAAGCCCTCATTCCTTTTTAAAATTCCTGTTTAAAAAAGTAGAGTAAAATTAAAAATTGGTACTGTTAACAGTGAGCAGCATACAGATAGCACACCTACTGTCTATACTGAACTACAGTTCAATACCTCAGCTGCCCCCATCCCAGAAGACACCTGTATTTGCCCCTAAGCTCAGCCTCCCACTGGCATCCCAGCAGCTGTCATCACATGCACAGACCTCTGTGTTTCTCTGACGTTTCACTAGGCAGCCCTGCAATATCACAAAAAAACACATATGAGGCACCTTATGCCACCTACAGGTTCTACTGCTTGCTTTCTCTGAAATTCAGTGTTCATTTAAGCTTGCCTCCATCCATCTGTTCACAACCTTGGCTGTGGCCAAGCTTCAACCCTCCCTCCAAAATTCTTCCCAGAGGTGTCCTGATCCAAAGCTCCCTCTAACCCGCCTGTTACCTCTCACAAGGCCTGACTGATCTCAGGGTCCATTTCTGCCATATATTTCCCTCCTCATTTTCAGCAGATCTAACTTTTCCTGGCAAACACACCCAAGCCCCAGCTAGCCCTCACTACATTGCTTTCCTACAGGACCACTGCAAGGACTAGACCTCATTTTACCCTTCAGGAGCCTGAATCTCCCTTGGATCCCACTTCTCCCTGAAGTTCAGGTGAAGCCAACAGGACTATTTGCTTGAGAAAGAATTAGGTGTTCAAAGCCAATTACATTATTCTTTACCATTAGAGAATGACTTCGGTATTAGTTATTTAAACATAATGGAAAATGAAAGCAAAATTAAGAAACACAGCTCACTTTGTTCTAATGGATCACTTTTTCTGAGAAATGGGAGAACCTGCAGAACACTGCACTGAGCCCCAAGAGCTGCATTATACAAATGCACCACGTATTGTTATAGCAGGAATCATCCTTCTGAAAATCATTCTCATACAGACTGTAGACAAGATGGAAAAAATCTTACCTAGTCCTCCTTTCCCTTCTCCACTCAACCCTTATCCCTGACCCCTCCTGCCCCCCGCCCCCCCAAAAATGAAAGCCAAGCCACCAAAGATATAAAATGACAGGAGGAGAGTCTATGTATACATACCTCCAAATTTCAGTGGAAGCAGAGCTTCAATAATAGTAACAGGTTTTCGCAAACAGACCTACATAGCTGGCAAGATACGTTTTACTCTAATGCTGTAAGGCAGAGCCAATAATCACCTGCAGGCAACTAGCTGCAATGCCATTTATTTTGGAGACCTCAATATAAAATGTATTATTTGGGCATCAGTTCTTGTTTCAGGTTGGGTTTTTTTTTTGGAGGAAATGCCATAGGAATCCTTTAGATCCTTCCTAAACATAGACTAGAAGAGTTTTCAAGTGACATGATAAATGACTTCATTGAGTTTTACAGGCATGATAAGCAATTTGTACTTAGAAGGGATTAACCTAACTGGGCAGGCAGGAGAAAGCCGCTCTGACATACTCTATACATCTCTAAGCAAATGGTGGGTTATCTCCCTTGCCCCTACACACTCCTTTATGTAAAAGGAAAGGTACATTTAGACTTTGTAGGAAACCTCATCTTAAAAATCAGCAAACAAATGCAGCATCACCATATTTGGCAGCTGCAATGTTTGCATACTCCAGCAGGTCCCTATGAAAAGGGTCCTGAGACCTCATGAGTTACTAGTAAGATGTTATGATTTTTTCCCTTGAGTCATGCGTCCCATGTATTTTTAATCTAAAAGGTTTTTTACACAAAGAGATTTGTACACATATTAACAAACCAGAATCAGCCGTCCCAAAATTTATCTCCTGGACAAACTGTGACCACATGGTCTTAAGCAGACTTGACCTGGAAATACTTTTCTGGTCCACACAGGCATCAGGTTTCAGTCCCATTTTCCCTTACTTTCAAAATAATATGCCCTCTTCTTCCTGTCTGAGACACCTGAAAGCTGATGGTCCATTGACAGCTGCCTGAATTGGTTTATTCTTTGTTAACTGTTTACTTTGGATCAAATGAAAGCAAAAAGGAAATGGAAAACAGCCCCAGTGGGAGAAGACTCATGTGGGACAAATTAGGAGCCACTGTAAGATTTAAAAGTCTGGGGGAAAAACAGGTCTAACTGGAGGCAGCTGTCAGGATGTGGTTTTTCTGTTTATATTCTTCTCCCTCCCTCCCTTAACCCCCTTATGGATATTATGAATGAAAGTCAGCATGTGTATGTGTGTATGCATAAGCAAGACCAAGTGAGCAAGCATGCAACACTGACCCCTCTTCTCCATACAGAAGGCATAAGAATATAATGTAATCTGTGTGAGAGAGGCAACCTGGTCATAAAAATAAAGACAACTGGTAGAGCCACTTATTTAAGAAAAAACTTTTCTTATCCAACTATCATAACATGCTGTAAAATCACAATTTTAGAACAACAGTTTTAATTATTAAGTGAGCTGCGATCTGGAACTGGAGACCTAATGCTCTACTTTGGTGAATGCCAGTCCTGTTGCTGGATCAAACTTTCCTTGTACTCCTTCATCCACCTCCCCCTATAAAAACCAAAACACCATTAACAAGGCACATTGCCATGTACAGAAGAAGTTGCTCATTCACAAAAAAAACCCCAAAAATCCCAGTAGTTTGAGTTTTAGCTTTAACATAAAGTAAATAATGCATACATGGTACCAAAAATACAAAAGATTAAAAAGAAAATTTCATCCCCTGGAGGAATTCTTCCCTTTCACATCTTCTCATTACTACCTCCCCACTTACTACTGTAAGACTCCACATAATGCACTCAAAGAGAACAAGTTCAATAGCTATTTTTAACTAATAGCTAAATCAGTACTCCTGGGGATATCAGCCCCCATCCCTTACCACAATCTTCACCTTCATGTCATATCAGCTCAGGTCATTTTAGGGTGGGATGAACACCAAAGTCACAGATAATGGAAGAGGAGACAGGAGGAATGAATGAATGGGACATAGCACAGGCCGCTTATTTCAAACCACTGAAGAGCTGACAATCCCCCGTTCCTCCAAAGATAGTTCTGCCTCTTCCCATTTTTATTCTCCACTCTTCCTCTGCCTCTTGTTTCTCTCTCCATGCTTATTCCACCTATGAAGCCATAAGTGAAATGGTAAATATCTGGATTGTGAACTTCCAGGCAAATCAGAGCTGCATAGAAACCAAATTATGCAAGAGCCAAATAAGTCCCCTCCACTCTTTCTGTTCCTCTTAAGAATGAATACATCAGAAAGGCTGATCTGACTCCATGGGTGATCAACGTATTTAGAGGCAGAAAAGCATAAAAAGTTTTAAGTGCAATCACAGAAAAACAAAACACAAGTGCCTAGCCAAAGCTGACAGATGCAATCAAGAATGATTTTCCTTTAACTGTTCAAACACTTTGACTTTCCCTGCTGGGTGAATGAATCAGAGATAGCTCAGTAGCAGGCATGTGCCTTTCACAGTCCACATTTTCTGTGTAATTATGTGCTTTGGTTCTACTTTGCCAGTGTATTATTGCATTAAGCACCTCAACAGGTAATGCTAACAAAGACAATACTATCACAATATGCCTTTCTGCAGTCTAGCAGTCACCAAAAAGTAGGCTCTCAGTTTGCTGTGAGCATGTCCGCAAGTCATATGAACAAAAAAAAGATGAGGTTTTGTCCTTCAGTGACACTGGCAAGAAGTTCTAAGTCCAATATCCCCAACAGCAAGCTACCTGGGACCGCCATCAGAGGCTGCTCCTCTGTTTATTACTGTCTGTGATTAAATATATTCTCATTTCTTTTGAAACTAATGATCATTCCTTTCAGTTCAGTCCTCAAAAACAAAATTATTAAGTAAAAAAAACAGAAGACAAAAAGCATCTAGTTCATGAAGGGTGAAAAAGGAAGGTTAGAAAGATTTTTTTCTGAATGTTTTGCTTTCATGTCCTTTGCAATAAACAACAGAAAACATACCGAGAGCTAATGATTGCATTTTATTCACCTAGCTTCCGATTTCTTGAGAAAGTTAACTAACTCACGATCCCACCATAATGACTTTAGGCACGAAAGGTATTTCTCCTTTCTAAGAACACACATAATAGAAAAGACTGTTTTCCACACCAAATTATGGGTTCTTCTTGCAGTAACTACCATACCTACTGTTATTTTTATGATGCAGGAGTAATTCCAAAAGATCTAAATGTGATTTTTCAACTACCACTCTAAGGTGATGCCTAATAACCTCTGGGAAAAGGGAGCAAGATTTTCTACATACTCACACAGGAAAACACCATGCCCTCGCAGTCTTTTTAGTTAAATGTATTTATATGAACCCATTCAGCATCACAGGGTGCAATGTTCAACAAAGTACTATGCCACACATCTCATTAAGACTTGATTGACAGAGTCGAAAAAAACAGGATGAGAGCTAAGCCACTGAGCTACCCTATCACCCTCAAGGAAACAAAAAAAAAGAAAAAAAAAACCCACCAAAAAACCCTCACACAACAAAACAAAACAACAAAACCCCCATAGCATTGTTGCCACATGTATATATTCATCCAGATGTTCACAGGCAGCTGAGGCTGTAGAGGCTGAAACCTGAAAAGACCTTGTCTTGTGACAAAGCAAATTTAAATTTTTGTAGACATTTGTTGTTACATTAAAGGCATCAATTATTCCTTGTGTGCATGAGATTAATAAAAAAGAAAGATTAGCTAGTAACACTGAAAGAAGTTGCAAGGGAGTAAGAGAAACAAAAATTTTTCATGTGCATATGAATAGCCTTTAAATGGCAGTAACCTACAGCAGGCTTGACCTACTAACAACTTCCCGCATTGCTTCCCCTCCTGAAAAGGACCAAAGCAGACTGACTGGGAGGGCTGAGAGTGCCAGCAATCCTTACTCCTGTATTCCTCAGATTTTTCACTGGTTGGAAGAGAAGGGAGAAATGGAGGAAGGGGTAATTGAAGATGGGCAGGAATAAGACAAAAACTCCTAAATAAACTCAAAAAATGGCACAGGAAAGAGTAGCAGAGCAGCCAAAGCAGACATTAGCAGTATCTTTCTTCACTGAACAAAGTATCCGGTGCATTTGCCACTGTGACTGGCAAACACTGCTCATTGTCTGATGAGTTACATCTACAGTGCAGATGCAGTGGATCAGACACTTAAAATTAAACAGCTAACACTCAGTTTTTTATTACCTAAGTGTCATTCAGTAAATCTGCCCGGCTGCTCACCAAAAGCTAATCTGGCAAGAGCCCAAGGCTCAAGAATCAAAAATGCCTTACTCCACACAGACCATGTCCGAGCGAGCACATTCACTCCCTCCTGAACAGACTTCGCCTCGTGAGGGAGATTTCCAACCCACAGCCGAGCTGTCCCACACGCTGCACAGCACCAGGCTCTCCTCCCTCAGCACGCACCCCTTGCCACAAGATGCCTTTCAGTCCCAGTCCCTGAAGTGTGACTCTAATGCCACTCTTACCCAGACGGACTCCCAAATATGGTGCTTATGGTTAAATTCACATCTACACAGTTAATTCAGAAGCACATTACTTTATTTAAAATCCATTTCTTTCCATAGTGATTTTATCAGTCAACACAGTGCCACAGTACGGAAGGGGAGTAGCACATCAATCCCTATCCCAGACAAAAACGGTAAGGATGTGTCTACTGGCTGCTTAGTGTCAGTGGGAAGGAAAAATAAAGGGGGGGGGGGGGGCAAGCCAACCCTGCTTGTGAGTGAAATAAAGCTGCAATGTTTTGCTTTACTGCCATGCTGTGGAAAACACAGTACAGCATCCAAGCCAGGCTTCTTTTTCCACAGCGTGGCAGTAAAGAGAAGCAGCACAACTGCAACCCACCTTGGGATGCAGAATGACTGAAGAAGGGCAACGACTAGACTACTTTTACGACTACTCGAACAACAAAGTTTAAAAAGGAAACTGATCATGTCACTTACTGGAGAGGAGAGAAGGTAAGACTTGCTAATTAAAGGCAAGGATCCCCATCTTCTTCAAAGGATGCAGCTCTTCCTCCTTACTGTCCCTCTGTTTCTGGTTTTGGCTCTGACCAAAACATTCACTCCACTGAAAATGTAGACGGCAGACCTATGCACAATAGCATCTGGGACAAATCATTGCAAAAACAAGTGCCTTTGTCTGGTGTTAATCTAAAACAGTTATTAAAACGGTTTTAGCTAAAACCTTGCTCCTCCACAGCAGGTCCTTCAAACACTTTGTATATACATTACAGACAGGCCTGTCTCTTTGGTAGTTCCTGTGGACTCAGCCCTGTGACAACAACTCATGGTGTTTAGCATGGCACCTACTAGCCTGAGCTCTCCTGTTTGCTGGGTGGGACACCGGCAGCCTTGCTCATATTATTTTCAGGATTGGGATAGGGCTCCAAGTCTGCATGCAAAAAACTATTATTCTTAAACTGTCATGATTTGTCATTGAGAGTACTTACTTAATTCACACCATTTCCATTACTAAAGCTCTCCTATAGATTAAAGAAATAATAATCATAACAATTAAAATTAATTGCCTTTTGTGCCAATGAGGACTGCCCTACTTCCCTCTTCCTGGAGCTCTGACTCCTTTGATCTGTCCATCTCTTGTTACAAACATGAGCTGCAGGAGTGGCAGGTTCAAGTACGAATGAAGCAAATAATTCCTGAGTGGAATGAAGCCGAAACTGGCAAGCAGCCAAGACGCCAGCCTGAACTGTTCAGAAAAAATAGCAGTAATAACAATAACAATTTTTGTAGTTACCACTCCAAATAAGCCCAACAAAAAGTGTGGCTGGGAGATTCAGCATCATGCTGAATCCCTGGCAAAACAGCTTTCTGTCAGCATACAGTCAACCACAGCTAATCTTGAACAATCACAAGAAAAATTGTTTTCTTAAAAAAGGGGGAGTTATTTATTCGTTTTGCACGTAACTTTCTAGACAACAAAATATTTGCATGTGAAACTAGCCTGTATTCTATTTTTCCCTTATTTCCACACTCAACTGCTAATTAAAAAAAGAGGACCAAGTTGAACATCTCAGAAGATTACAGTAACAAATCCAATTTATTACTGCCAAAAGAAAAAACAAAATGGAAAAACATAAATAAGAGCAAAATAACAAATAAAAAAAATAAATGTGACCAGTAAGGACAGTGAGAGTAAAGGATATGTAATGCCCAAAATGATGGTAACATAAAAGAAAAAAAAATCCCTTCTGTCCAAAACACAGGCTTAAATTATACTCTTTTATTTCTAGGCTTAAATAGACAGATTGATAAGGGTACAAAACACCACACAGCACTGTAATTTTTTATAGAGGGAAACACCATGCTTAGACAATTTTTGCTTGGGGAAAACAATTACAGCGCTTTGTGCCAACTATAAAGACTTTCAGAGGGGGTTTTTTTTGTTTCATTACAATACTGTTATTAGATTCTCCCATTTCTGAACATACAAAGACAATATAATATACAGAGAATTTCTGCTGAGCACAACAGTTATAGTTTTAGGAAGTGTGACCTATTTTTTTCTTTTAGGTTCAGAGGTTACAATACCCACTTCAGACAGGCTAATAAACACTGCATCATTAGTATTTTCATATTTTCCAATAAATGAGGCTTTGAATGCCTAAACAGTGTAACAAATGCATGAACTGGCTTTGCTATTCAAAGACTGTCTTTGTAATGAACTCATACTACCAAATCTAGGTAGAAAGCAAAACAACCCCTTAAACTGCTGAGCTATTACTTTTTACATCTTATCATGAAAAAATGCTGAACCACTCCCTTTCCTCATTGCTTCATGGGTGCTTCTTTCCCAGTGTTTTGGGTCTTACTTTGCTGAGAGTTGGACAGAGGATAAAAAACATGCATGGCTGTCAGAGAGCTACACTCTTAAGAGTTTTACAAAAAAGGCTAGCTGCTATTTTCAGTGCAGCACACAGGTTTCGGGCATCAAATCTAAGACTATTAAAAACCAACTGCAACAAAACACAATTACATGACTGACTGCTGTCATCACCCACGTTTTATCACTGTGTTGGCTGGCAATTTTACAGTGACCCCGATGCTGTCACCTGGGGTTGTTCCCCCTCCCCGGGAGGAAGGAGTGCTTGGCTTTGGAGAGAAATTTCTGGAAGGGTGGATTTGGGCTGGCACTACCTCCGCTGTGTTCCCTGGAGCATTGCGTGCCACAAATAGCAGAGGAGCTGGAAGGTGGCTGATGCACCGGGGGGTCACGGGGCTGCAGCACCGAGCCCAACGCCTGCTCCCCACTCTGTCTCCAATCATTTCCGTACCCACAGAAGCATGAAAGAGGGGCAGTGACAGACACGAAACCTTGCATGAAACACCGTGGAGGAGCTCCTGTCTAGTATTCATTGGAAATTAACTCCTTACTGACTTAAGTGACGTTGAAACAAAGCAAAAAAGAAGGGGGAAGGAGGGGGGACTGATGATGGGGCATGAGCCGTAAATCAGACTCGTAACCCAGTGCGGGGTGAAACGGCTATCATTGGAATTGACACGCACCCAAAAAAGGTGGGGGAAAAAATAATAATCTCTTCTTCAGTTGTACACTGAAATGAAATTATCTCCACTCCAAGCCAAGCCTTTGTCCAAGATACCACCTTGCTAGCAGCAAGATGAAGTGGAAAAAACCAAAACATTTGCTCATTCACAAAGTGCTGTTCTCCCTCTTCTGCACAAAATGCTGTCTCTGGATTTTGGCTACAATGAAAAGTGGAAGAAAATCAAAATAAGGAGCATTAGAGTGTGGTTTCAACTCTTCCACTTCCTCCATCTGAAATGCTGCCATATAAGTGAAAATTAATTATCATGTTTTACAAATAATTTGTATATTTACATACAATGGCATTTATTTAAGTTCAATGTCATTGCCATGTTAGACAAAACAATTTTTTAATTTGGGTTTTTTTTGAAACAATATATGCTTATACAGAGAGATCAGAAGAGATGCACAGACACACACTTGGACAGACATATAGATACGTATATATTTATATGTACAATGTACAGATCATAAAACTGTGTTATTAACCATGAAGTCAGGAAAGTAAATAAGATAGATGTGCATTTATTTTAAAAACTAAAGAAAATCCATGATCTAATTAAAAAAACCTCAAACATTTTGTTGGGTATTCATATTTTTAGATTATATAAACTATGCTAGGTTATTTTGTATGCATTTTTGCTCTGCTCACATTCATGTTGTCTTCTGATTTGATATTTGCTGAGATTTAGAAAAGAGAGAAAAGTGAAGAAAAGGAAAAGAAAAGAAAAGGAAAAGAAAAGGAAAGGGAAGGGAAAAGGGAAGGGAAAAGGGAAGGGAAGGGGAGGGAAGGGGAGGGAAGGGGAGGGAAGGGAAGGGAAGGGAAGGGAAGGGGAGGGAAGGGAAGGGAAGGGAAGGGGAGGGAAGGGGAGGGGAGGGAAGGGAAGGGAAGGGAAGGGAAGGGAAGGGAAGGGAAGGGAAGGGAAGGGAAGGGGAGGGAAGGGGAGGGAAGGGGAGGGGAGGGGAGGGGAGGGGAGGGGAGGGAAGGGGAGGGAAGGGGAGGGAAGGGGAGGGAAGGGGAGGGAAGGGAAGAGGGGAGGGGAGGGGAGGGGAGGGGAGGGGAGGGGAGGGAAGAGGGGAGGGGAGGGGAGGGGAGGGAAAAGGGGAGGGGAGGGGAGGGAAAAGGGAAGGGAAGGGAAGGGGAGGGGAGGGAAGGGAAGGGAAGGGAAGGGAAGGGAAGGGAAGGGAAGGGGAAGAGAAATGCCACGACAAACCCAAAAACAATGTAGGGGAAAGAAGATGCGGGCAGAGAAGCAATGATTAGAAGAATAAAAATCTAAAAATTTCTGCAGCTGCACAGGAGAAAAGCTGCCAATGGTGCAGCAAAGCACAACACTGTACAGAACTGACTGACTGGGGCACCTTATGTGGAACTGCAACTCCTGGTGTTTGTATCGGTCACAGTATTAATACAACGGAGTAACTGCTAAAGGAAAGAAGCTCCTGAGAAACTTTCTCTTTACTATCCTGTAAAATCTACACTATGCTGCCAGAATCCTCTTAGGGGGAAAGCTGCTGAAGAAATGAACCTTCAAGCCGACACCATCAGGCAAAAGACAATGAGGAACCAAACAATCACCCAGATGAAACCACTAAAAAGACGCATTTTCCTTGTTCACAAGCCGCAAAACAAGCCTCATTTTCTTCATCAAGTCATAAAAGAACATAAAACCGGTAAAGAAAATTTCCATGATGCCTAAGACTATATAACCCTAACAATTTTCTTCTGCAATAAAAAAAATTAAATAGTAATAATGGAAAACCTTGGGAAATGTAGAGATTTTATTAGTTATATTAACTCAACAATATAAACTTGAATTATCTCTGTTTATTTGCTAGTTACTCATTTCAAAGTGCCTCTCAGTGCTAATGAAAATAAAATCTCAAGTGCTTTATAAAAGCAATGGGGTTGGCTGAAATGACTAGAGATTTTTATTTTATTTATGTTAAGATGTTTTCTCCTCATTTAGTAACTACATTGTTAATTTAAGAAGCGGTAGTTACATTTTTATCTCTCCTGTATTAGTAATGCCTTCAAAATAATCAAAGCCAAACAAACAAAAACCCGGAGTATTAAAGTAAATATTATTTGAGTGATTACTTTTTATTTATTGTCATTGGATATTTATTAATACCAGGATGCTAGAAAGGGGTATATTTAGCCTTTTTGCCCCATCTCTAAATTCTTTAACTGTATGGCACAGTGTGATTATTTATGCTTAATCTCTTTTTTCCTCCTCCATCTACTTGTTTTCCTGCCAGTTTGCGCTCCCAGCCTGAACTAAATTAAAAAACTATTTTCAACTGATTCGGAGCTATTTAAACTTATTACTCCTTCAAGGATATTTTTACTTGAAGCACTTCAGGACTTAAATTGCTAAGTTAAAATCAAAGTAATGACCCCAAGCAGAGATTACTGAGTTGCAGAGTAAATTCATATAAATAAAATTGGACTGAAAGGCATTTCCCGCTGAATGATAGTGTCTCGATTAAATCTTGTACTGGCACTAAGCATGCCTTGTGGTTCTAACAGCCCATCACTTTCGTTAAGACTATCACAAAGTGAATGAATACCAAACCAACCCAATCAGAACTTTGCCCTCAAAGCTGTGAAAGCCTCCAGTTTCCTAATATTTCCAGACCACTTGAGTGACTGCCTCAAAAAACATAAGGATAATTAAACTGACATGAAACAACTGCCCTGTTTATATCCTACAAGCAGTTTGTCTAACCTTCTGATCCCAGGGGAACCTACAGCCACTCAAGCACCTGTCTGTGGTCACTATCTGACAACCTTCACAAAAATACTCTTCCCAGTGTATAGGACCGTCTACCACATGCACTAACATGATCCATATTTTACTTTCATTTATGACATCCAGCAAATGCAAATTGTACTCTCACCTGCAAATGAAAAACAATTTTGTTACAGTTGAACGTTCCATCAGCATCCTCTACCTGTAAGAAAACCAAATACTCCAACCAAGTAAAAAAATTTGGTATCTTTTTATAGTTCATCTCACTTTTAAATTATTAAAACTCACAGAAACAATAATCGCCAAAGCAAAAATTGAGCATGTGTGACTTGCTTTAAAAAAAAAAAAAAACAAAAAAAACCCCACATCTGGAATTATTAGAGGTTAAATGAATTTTTATTCTCAGAAAGATCATCCTCCTGATTTTACTTAAGGCAATGTCAGTTTTTTCCACTGACTTCAATGAGATCATGAGTTGGACTTAAAAATTGCAAAATAACACATCTCATAATTTATTATCCAGACTTGCTGCCAATTTTCTCCCTTAAAAAGAAAAAAAAAAGTTTTCATTGTTAGGCCTTGTAAATGATTCACTTTTCCAATTCTGTTCTTAATTGTGGTTACCAATTTCAAATATATTCCCATGTTTCATAAAAGCCAATTTCCTTCTGTCATCTTGGATACTCCACAGCATACAGGTTTGCAGGGACAAAAACCATTTTGTTCACCATTAATCTGTAAAATAATAGAACAAGAAATTGCTGAATCTAGAAGGAGCTCCATCAGTAGCTTAAAAACTTCAGTCTCCATCTGCATTATGAGATAAAACAAAACCTACAAAGTCAAATGTGTGAAGGACAGGTTAAAAAAACAACTCCAATACCTGTCAAAAAAGAATCTGCAAGCAGCATTATTCTTCCCTTGTTTAAAAAAAAATAAATAAAAACAAAATGAAAAAACTCTCTTTTGCATGTTTTTCCTGAAAATAAAATAATTTACATTTTGACTATTCCAGTGTCATGATCTCTAACTCCTTTCAATTTAGGACCAACTGAAAAGCTCCTCCTTCGGAGTTTCTCTCATTATGGAAAAAATGAGACCACTCATCTGTCTAAGATCTTATCTGAGAAACAGTTTGGCAAGACTGTAGTGTGCATCTTCCAAACATTGTAACATTTGCATATAGTCCTATTTTGTTCTAAAAAATCAGTTCTCTTTTTAGCTCATTCATAGGTATCTTTCTGAAACTTCAAAATGACTTGGCAATCGCAGAAAGGATTTCAAAGGGTCACTTGATTTTCCTCTCATAGTACATTTGCAATATTAACTGCACTTAGCCTAACACCATCAGAGGCCTCAGTTTTATTATTTCTATATACCTTCCAGGGCTCCCATTTTCATCCTCAGAGCTCAATCACAGTTTTTCACACACTACTTCTGCCCAAGGATACAACAGTGCTTACCTTTCTTTTTTTCTTTTAAGCTATATATTCAGATGAATGTCAAGTGCTGATTGAGAACACATTCCATGACGATCCCTATTTTCAGTTAAAATACATACTTACATTTTTAGATTTAACTCCCTGCCTTTTCAGTCAGAGTCATTTAGCTGGAGTCAATCAAGCGTGTGATTAGAAATAATAACTCACAAGCAATGAATTCAAAAAGATTAGATCTTTGCCAAACTGCGTAAGTGTGGCAAACTGCTACCTCTCCTCTCATACTTCTAAAGATACTAAAAACATACATCAATAGACACGATTCTTGGATCTTAAACACTGCACTTGTGACTTATAATAGTCAACTTTTAAATTCTCACTTTCCATAATGTGCAATGAATACAGGTGTGGCTTTCCTTGGGTGTATGCCTCCTATTAACATCACTGTTGCACTTCAAGCCACAACCAGAAGGCAGAAAATTGTTTGTTTTCAAGTAAAAATCTACTGCTAATGATCTAAAATATAAACCTGTATGTTAATGACATTAATGATATCTTAGTTAATCTTCAATTGCCCTCTTTCAGAAATAACTGATCACTGTCAGAGCAGAGCTTCAGAAAATGGCATGTTTAAGAAGGAGAAAATACATTTAGCTCTCTCCTTAGGTTCTCTCCCTTCAAAACCAAAGGTCAAAAAATGCTCTTTTTTTTGTTGTTTTACTTAACTAAATGAAGAGCCAAATTCCAGTGTCTACTGTGCAGATTTCAGAATATTCAGACATTACTCCACCTGGTTTGTATTAACAGCCTCCAAAGAATTACCTGCCTTTAGAAAAATCTACCATGCTCAGATGAGCCTTAATGGGTCTCTGGCTTCACCCATCTCCTCTACCATCTATTTCCCACTCTTTTACTGATACCAGAACACAAATAACACAAATACAGGATTTTAAAATCATTATTTGGCAGCAGCTCTCAAGAATTGTATAAAGCCCTGCTTTTAATGTCAGTTTTTACAGTTGAGATTCCTGGCAGAGAGAAAAGTTCAAGTGACTTGCAATGGTTTACTCAGCAAGCTATTCATCAGGACATCTGGAGGTGCTCACAGTTCAACGACCTTACTAACTTGCCAGCAATCCTAATATATTGACCTACAAATATTTTTAAATATTGTCCTTTCTGAGGTTTCCTCTGGTACATGTTAAATGCCCTTTTCAGTTTCCAAAAAACGGTATCATACAACTTGCCATATAGTCCCGCTCCCCAACTGCTATTCTACATCAGCAATAGCAACATGTGTTTGTCTCTGGCCAACTGTCCAAGCAATCAAAAGAAGCAAATTTCAGACAGAGTAAACTTTGAAATATATCTGAAATACACCTCATATCTCAGTGTCAAAACTTTAGATGAACATTGGATACAAAGAAGGATTCGCCACTACCTACCACCTAATAAAAAACCACTACTTAAAGGGAAAACTGCAGCATTTTGCTGCATTTCCCATATAAAGTGAAAAAACTGCCACACAACTGCTCTGAAAAATTACATACCATCTTTCCAGAACAGTCCTTTACATCAGAAACGGCACTGAAAACATCTAGTTCAAATGAAGGAGGATGAACCATATATGGGATATCTTTCAAATCAGCATTTTTTT
This sequence comes from Gypaetus barbatus, assembly GCA_028022735.1. Classification (NCBI taxonomy): domain Eukaryota; kingdom Metazoa; phylum Chordata; class Aves; order Accipitriformes; family Accipitridae; genus Gypaetus; species Gypaetus barbatus. The sequence continues at coordinate 26,871,026 of CM051562.1, read as the reverse complement.
AGTAAGTTGCTTTGCTTTTTCACTTTTTTTCTCTCAGACTCTCCTGAAGACAATGAACGGTACTTTCCTGAGAAAAGAATAATAAGGGAGTCTATGTTCTTGTTTAGTGTATAATATAAAATGGCTTTAAAAATGTTTCTGAGGACAAGAATCAGAAAACTCTTAATTTAATTATGAATACATGTAAAGGTAACTACTGTATTTTAATAACCCAATTCCTGTTGTAAGACCCCACTAATAATTTTGTCACATAATCTATGACCAGTGAAACATTTATCTCCCATATGATTTCTCTGTAGGAGTTTACATTCTGTCTGTAACTCTTACTGTCTTCACAGGAGGTATAGGTAGGATCATGAGCATAAATTTAACTTATACCTGGAAATAGCACCACAGTTTTAATATTAATACAATAAAAAAAAAGAAAATTATGTCAACAACTCTCCAGCTCTCACATTTTATAACACATAACATATTCCCACAAATTCCTACTGTCCTACAAAAGGGACAGTTAGTTAGCAATATTTTTAAAAACTCCTCACAGGCACACGCGGCTCTCCTCAAAAGCACTTAAGCACAACAACCTTCCCTCTCCACAAAATCTCAGTCATGCAGAACTACAGAGCTATCACTTCTTTTCAGCTATACCTTTACAGAAAAAAAAATCAACAAAATAATTTCTGAAAATTATCTTATTTAAAATACTGTTAGGAAAGCACATTTATTACTCCATAAGTGAGCTGTTCATATGCAGTTAGCAATCAGTACCATTTTTAGTTGTAATCTGTTACCCACAGCTTTTACATTTATGAAAGCAAGTGCAAGGAAAGATTATTTTTAGGGGATGAAGGGAGGACAACATGACACGTTCAAGATAAAAAGTAATCAAAGCAGCCAGATTTCTTTATCTAAAACTCAACTGAAATCCAAGAATATAAGAAGAACAATTCATTCTAGAGCTTGACAGCTATTTTATACAAATTTGGAAAATAATCAGGAGAAAAGAAATGGAATTATTTCATCTGCTGCCCAAGCTGTCCCCTTCACAGATGAAAAATAAAATCTGTTTCAAAAAGGTACAAACTGCATTTGCCCTTCAGTTATATATACCAAACAAACAATTTTGGGGCCCAACTCCAAAATCCATAGACTTGTGAAAACAATCCTTTTTCACTTAAAAAATATCAGTGAAGTCAAAGAACAATGGCTACTTGATTACACAGATGATTTTAATGACTAAGACTTTAATTGAGTTTGGTCAGTATTTGTTCTCTTGTTAGAAGAAACATTCAATACTATTTGAGAATAAAGAATATTATCTGACTTCCTTTTGTAGGTGAAAAGATATTTCTATCCAATTTAAATATTATATCATATTATTAATTACAGCAATTATCATATTCCCATTTGTTGTCCATGAGTTAATGAATGTACACACAGCCTTCTGCTCATTTCTTATGAGAAAAACAAACAGAAAGAAAAATCAAAACACCAAAAAGTAGTTACACCTTGATGCAGAAGTAAGAATTGTCACAGATGGTGGGCATATCCTGCCACACCATTTGTGGGCCTCAAGTTTGGGGGGGGGGGGGGGGGGGGGAAGACGACAAAACTGTGACATTAAGTAAATCATGTGAAATATATGGCAATGTACTCTTTCTACTAATCTTTATTGGTAATTTACAGCTGCAGGACATTTGCAAATTTAACAACCCATCAAAGCATTCGAGAGGACTCAGTCCTAAGTACTCATTAAGGGAAATTAAACATAACTTTCCATAAAGTACTATGCAGCATGAATGGGTGGGCAAGCTTCTGAGCAGCTACCACTGTAATAATTTATAGTTTGTAATCCTGCCTTATTACCTCCAAAAGCATTAAAAAAAAGCACTTGGCAGCTACAAAAAATACTTAGTCCGTGCTATAAATTACTCTGGCAGAAAAATCTTTTATGTCCCTGAAGGATGCACTAATTCTTCCTTCTCCCATGGAAAAAGATAAGCTAAATACAGAAATACACCACCTCCCTTTATCTGCAGGATAGTATTCCCTGCATGTTTTTCTCCCCAGCTATTTTTGTTCTCTCCACGAGCACAAGTCATAAATAAGGCCAGTAAGAATTCAGGTAAACACCATGGAGCTATCCAGACCATCCAGATACGCAATTGCCTAGAAACAGTCTATACACTTTAATAAGTATGTCCTGCCCCTAATGACACCTCTCTCTCTAAAAAATCAAGCACAGAACTAGATTGCTGGACACAAAAAGAAAAAATACAAGGACCAAGAAAGAAAGAGAGGAAAACTACATATGACAGAAGGTACCTATTCAGATGCACATCTTAGATACAAGTTTCTGAGATAACTAGTGTAATTTTAAAAGCAGCCAAGAAGGCAACTGGCAGTTTCTGTAATTTAGCCTGCCTCTGGAAATATCTGTCTCAATTTTATTTTTTTTTTACCTAGGAAGCACACACACACACAAAAAGCACAGACACACACACAGAAAAACCCAAAGCAAGGGCAACTTTTGATATCAAGATCTTTTGAGATTTACACCTGAGAGTGGATTACACCAAGCAGTATGCGAGGTAGTATGTGAAAAATTCATAAAAGAGACCCCAAACAACTCTAGGGATTAAAATAAAAAATCATGTTTAAATTTACTTAAGGAGAGCAAAACAGTTTTTAGGAGCCTCCACCTCCTGCACAGCGAGCTGACTAATTGTGGGACTGGCAATGCCAGGTTAATTTCTTTCTTGGGTGCCAGCAGCGCACTCCCTCTGCAGTGATAGCGTGCAGAGGGCAAGCCCTGTGCTCACGAAGAGATTTGATGCTCGAGTGAGCCTGAGCAGTTGAAATGGCAGCTGGGAGGTGGAGACAACATCTTAGAAGTACAACCTCGGCCCCTCCTGATTCAGTGTGATAGATGAGTGGTTTGGACACCCTGCACAGAGCTCTCTGGGCACAGCACTGTAAGATCTTGTGTTTTATGTACATTATGTGTAATTCTCTCATGTATTATTGCTCCAGGTAGACTGGAGTGAGTTGAGCTGGAGGCCACAGGGACCATCATGGCTGCAGCACAGGCCCTGCGAAGAGAGGCCAAGAGAGTTAGGCCTGTCTACCAGGAGCAGGGATGGGTTCAGGGGCACCTGGCAGCCCTAGAGACCTCCTGAGGTCCCTTCCAGCCTGGATGGTCCTGTGATCTGAGATTTAACTGTCATCCTTTTGACAGAAAGCTCATTAGGCATCTACCACCATGTCCCAGGCCAGACTCTCACCAACTACCCCAAAGCACACCTCTCCAACCAAACAAAAAATGGCAGATTTCACAACATTCCCCAGTGTGAACTCCACTCATAAATATTGGCTACTATTTACTAAGTAGTAAACATGATTAGCAACCTGCTACATCACTTAGACATACACAAATCTCTGGGGCTGGATGGGATCCACCCAAGGGCACTGAGGGAGCTGGCAGAAGTGCTCACCAAGCCACTTTGCATCATTTATCAGCAGTCCTGGCTAACCAGGAAGGTCCCAGAGGACTGGCAGTTAGCAAATGCGACACCCACTTACAACAAGGGCCATAAGGAGGATCCAGAGAACTACAGGCCAGTCAGCCTGACCTCAGTGCCGAGGAAGGTTATGGAGCAGATCATCCTGAATGCCATTGCACAGCACATACGGGACAACCAGGTGATCAGGCCCACTCAGCATGCGTTTATGAAAGGCAGGTCCTGCTTGACTAACCTGATCTCATTCTATGACAAGGTGACCCGCTTAGTGGATGAGGGAAAGGCTGTGGATGTTGCTTACCTGGACTTTAGTAAAGCCTTTGACACTGTTTCCCACAGCATACTCCCTGAGAAGCTGGCAGCTCATGGCTTAGACAGGAGTACTCTTCACTGGGTTAAAAACTGGCTGGATGGCCGAGCCCAGAGACTTGTGGTGAACAGAGTTAAATACAGTTGGTGGATGGTCACAAGTGGTGTTTCCCAGGGCTCAGTACTGGGGCCAGTTCTGTTTAATACCTTTATCAGTGATCTGGAGGAGGGGATCGAGTGCACCCCCAGCAAGTTTGCAGATGACACCAAGTTGGGCAGGAGTGTTGATCTGCTTGAGGGTAGGAAGGCTCTACAGAGGCATCTGGACAGGCTGGATCAATGGGCTGAGGCCAGTTGTATGAAGTTCAACAAGGCCAAGTGCCGGGTCCTGCACTTGGGTCACAACAACCCCATGCAGCGCTACAGGCTTGGGGAAGAGTGGCCGGAAAGCTGCCCGGTGGAAAAAGACCTGGGGGTGCTGGTCGACAGCCGGCTAAATATGAGCCAGCAGTGTGCCCAGGTGGCCAAGAAGGCCAATACCATCCTGGCCTGTATCAGAAATAGTGTGGCCAGCAGGACTAGGGAAGTGATCATCCCCCTGTACTCGGCATTGGTGAGGCTGCACCTTGAATACTGTGTTCAGTTTTGGGCTCCTCACTACACGAAAGACACTGAGGTGCTGAAGCGTGTCCAAAGAAGAGCAACAAAGCTGGTGAAGGGCCTAGAGAACAAGTCTTATGGGGTTGTTTAGCCTAGAGAAAAGGAGGCTGAGGGGAGACCTTATTGCTCTCTACAACTACCTGAGAGGAGGCTGTAGCGACGTGGGTGTTGGTCTCTTCTCCCAAGTAACAAGTGAAAGGACAAGAGGAAATAACCTCAAAATGCACCAGGGGAAGTTTAGATTGGATATTAGGAAAAATTTCTTCACTGAGAGTGTTGTCAAGCATTGGAACAGGCTGCCCAGGGAAGCGGTTGAACCACAACAGTAACTCAAAAGCAAGACACAAAACCTTGGAGTGCTGAAGTCCTGGGACATAAACGATGTATTAAGAAACCCACACATATTAGTAGCCTATATCTGAAGATGTTTCATAGATTGATATAGCCCATTTTAGGAACTTTTGATTCAATACCTAACTTCTTAAATTGCAACTACTTATACTTGCTGACTTACTAAGCTGTATAATACACAAGAAACAGTAACTGTACTTTGAGTTATCAAAGCAGACTACACATCTGGATTTTTAATGTACTGGCACGCAAGAACTTCCCTGACACAACCTTTAAAACTCAGCCTGTCACCATTGCCATTATATCTCTGCAGCTGGGATATGAATTTCTGCCAGTGCTAAATCCTTCACTCACCTAGAGTACTACAAATCTTTTTCTTTAAAGTAGATGTTTTGAATAACGAATTAAAAGATGGAAGCCAAGGAAGAACAGACCCTGATTCATTCCACAAAGTCTTTTCTTCCTCCTTCTCCTCCAAAGCCAAAGGTAGGTTGGAGTCTTGATTTAGACACTGATATTCATATACTTGTGGTACAGAAAGAGTCTACAAAAATGGGAGTTTTTATAGCAATTATATACATACAAATACATATACAAATAGATATAAACATATAAATGGTATGTACCTATCTGAAAACACTGATTTCCTTATTCTGGAACTTAAAAGTAATTTCCAGTGTACAAATAACTTTGACAAAATCAAACTCTTCAAAATATTTTCTAATTGAAAAAATGTGCTTCTTTATATCATATCCTTACAGCTCTTGTTTAACGCAGTGCCAGGCAAAAAGACTGCCTGAGGATTTTTCTTCCTCAGTGTCTAATTACTGTTCTCTCTGTTTTTGCCTCCCTAATGTTGTGGCACAGGACTTTGCTATAGTCATTATTTTCAACAGGACACAGGCTTCCTTCTTTGTAGCTTATTAGGGTATTTTATAACACCATCATCAAAGAAGCCGTAAGGATTTGTGTTGCTTCATTAAATGTTACAAGGCTGCATTTTCTACATGAAATATAATTTTGTACATTTTTTGTCATTTTTATTGTCATAATCCTTGCAAGATTTCCTTTATTTCTTTTCTTCTTTTCTTGCTGTTTGTTTGTTTGTGTCTTTTTGGCAGAATTAATATAGGAAATATTAATGAGACAAGCTTATTAAAGCAAAGGGATGAAATGATTTGGGACCTCTGCATTATTCTTAACAATGAATAGGGATGAAACATTCATTTTCTCTGCTTAGAAATAATAATAAAAGTTATTAGCCACTTTATCACCTGACGAATTGTCACAGAGTGAACATTAGGCATGCAAATGCCAGCATTAGCACTATGACTGTGTATGAAGGTAGTATAAGCAGAGGTTTAGCTAAATAGTGCATGGTCATTTACAACAAGCATACAAGGAAGTGTGTTACTTAGTATAAAAACATATAATCGGTTCAAGTGCATTAAAACACGGTGTTGGTGTCAAAGGCTCCAACTATTAGAAGTGCATCAATTTCTGTCAAAATAGAAGTGAGGTGCACAAATGTTTCATTATTTCAGACATGCATCCCTTGTCACAATATGTCCACTTCAGGTATACCAGTGGTGTTTACACAAGATGCATCCCTTGTTTTCACAAGAGTGGAGAAAGTCCTGCTCATTAGCACTATTCATTGCCAGTTACACAAGAGGTCTACTTGCAACTACACCATGTGGCTAAACAGTAGTTGTCTCAAAGACAAATACTGCTACAAAAAAAATTTTCAGTGTACCTAGAGATCAGTAATACAAACCACAATGACTTCCTGACTAATTTATTTTGTTACTCTGACCATCTTTCTTGTTTCTGTAGTGAAATATCCTTTTTTATCCTGATGATAACAACCAAGAAATGCTGGGGATTTTGGTGATTAGGACATTAATCTAGAAAAAACAGCAACAAAGAAATTGCTGCTGTTCCAAAATAATTTAGTACTAAACTTTCACAGACTGTATTAGATATAGGCCAAAGCCCAAAACAATGATCATTATTGTTTAATAAAAAGGTTATTTCTTTTCATATTGGAGAAGCAATCATTCGTCCTCTGTCATATCATGGTATGAGTTGCATTACCACACAAGACACACAGGTAGCATGCTGGAGAGACAGAAAAATAAAACTGCTGACTTAAAATTAAAAAAAGCCCAACAAAGGGAGGGGAGGGCAAAAATGAACTCTTAAAATGAGCTCATATTTGTAAATCACATATATTCTTTACAAAATATTTCAATATTTATGTCAGAAATGAGATAATAAGTTGCTTTACAAATTAGCAGAAGCTTCTGGAAATAATGTAGTTGATACTTTCAAACAATTGGGTGTATTCTACATTGTACTAATTTGCATCCAAGATATCCAGAATATTACAAAAGTAATTCCAAAATAGGGCAGTCTTTGGATTATTTTTGTGTGAGAGGGATTCCTGTGTATGATAAAATAGTCAGAATTTCTGAAGGTCTGTAGCCTTTATAAAATATTCCTGGTTATGCAATTCTCAGTACTAGAATGACTAGGGCATTACGACCCCTTTGCCATCCACTGATACCTGTCATCGCACCATCCAGAATCATGCAGGATTCCTGGTAAACCACCCCTTTCTGAGAATACAGACTTCTAATTCCTCTGAAAGCTTTACGCAAGTGGTTTGTGACAAACTACTAAAGCCTTCAAGTCCTCGCTAGTCATGCAGCTCAGCTGAAGAAACCCTTCCCCCTCAAATGCCAAATCAAGCCCCTGACACGAAGCCTGGTCCCAGTCCGCTACCCTGCCCTCTCCAGCCGGCCGTACGGGCAGCTTAGCCCAGGCAGGCTGAGCCAGCTGGAGCTGCCTCACTCAACTTTCGCATCGCATTACTTCCGCTTTTCTAACTTTTCCACTACTGAGCACCATCAATTATGCACTAGAATAACAGAGGCTTGGCTCAGCAATATAACATAAAGGCGGATTATGAATGTAAATAATTTAAACACCTGCGTGCCATGTTTCTTTTAGCAGTGATATGTGGCTGGTGGATAAGATGCACTCATAACGAAGGCTCAGCCTTTTAATGTACTGACAACTTCCCCGTTCAGATGACGGGGAGGGCTTGCTGCAATACTCCTGTTGGTCTAACAACAGAGGGGGTTAATAAAGAGTTTCTTAATTAGAAAAAGAATCACTGAGAGTCACACATGTGAGAAGACGCAAGTTTCAAAGTCTATGTTCCAGAGAAGTTGGCAAACTCTGTTTACATCTGTGGTACATAGACTCCCTCACCTGTAACTCATTCAAAGGAAAGGTTAAAAATGGGTTTTCAGGAGGGGAATGCAATGTTAAAGTTATAAAAGGCAGCTAAAAAACAACCTTAGGCAACTTAAGAGTGGAAGAGAAACCTGACTTTTTAAGGAAGAGCATATGAGAAAAATTGGTTTTGTACTATTGACTACAGAAAGTCCATTTTCCTCTGCTAGGCTGTTCAGCACATTGGTGCTGCCACTTAGACACTGATACCAAATTTTACAACTTCTATTCCAGAGTTTAATTTTGCTCCTAGTATGCAACTCAGAGCTATCTCACAAACAACCAAAGACCAAGCACCTGATACCTCCCTCAAAATGCATAGGTAAAGGTCAAAATGGGGCCCTCCTCAGATAAAAATGGCTAAGGAACAAGTCTACAATATCTGGATTAGTTTAAGTATGCTCCAAGTTTTTTACAATATCCTTTGCATGATTCAGCATTTCTGTCACCAGCCTTCATGGTAATAAGATGTTGGACAGCTCTAACATCTGCTATTTTAAAACAACCAGGGGACTGTTAAAAAAACCTGCAGTTGAGAGACATGGCTTTAAATTACATTTTTTGTTTGCTTTGAAAATCCACTAATAATTTGACATTGTAATGTAGGATACGTGGAATGTTTCCACTTGAAAAACATAGTCCACACTCCAGTTAAATGAGTTTTGAACCAAAGGCACACATACAATAACACAGTTCATAGTTTCACCTCTGAGCTAAGGGTCATGCTATACAGAAAAACTCCAAAATACAAAGGGTGGCGATGGCCAAGAGGACAGAATAAAGAAATATGAAACCATTACATGTATAACTGAAATACACAATCTTACAAACTGTGGTTTCAAAACTGTTGGGATTTGACCATGTCAATTGAAAGAAAGGGGAGAAGGGGGGCAGTGGGTGTTGTTGCTTAAAACAGCAAACCTTAATAGCATCCATATGATTTAGCAAACCAATGTGGCCAAAGTCAATAAATAATCATGCAGTTATTTTCTGAAACAATTTCACTACTTGCTTTGAGCTAACGATTGGTAATAGAGGGAAAGTGTTTTCATATTTCCTCCTGTTAGATGCATCTTTTCTAAGTTTGCTTCAAATAAAGAGGGGGATTTGCACCTTTATTGTTGTATGAATATTTCAAAGCAACTTCTTTGGAAGGTTACTAGGTTCTTACTGCATATTTTTTCCAGTATTGATTGAAGGCAAATAGCCTTGCTTAACTCCTTGTGCACCATTTTCTCCCAGGGCCAGCACATTTATTTGTAACAGACTAGAAGGGCACACCAGACTGCAGGAGTGCCACTAAGTTCCTCTGTGGTGAAGACTGCATGCATGAATTTGTTGCTGTACCACTGCCAGACAACTTGGAAATCTCCTTCATCAAAAAATGTGCAAACGAAACCAAGTATAATGTCTATTTATTTATTTTTTACCCAGGGGTTTTATTTTATGCTGACTGGTATGCAGCACACAGTCTTCACACAGCAGTTCTTTGCAGCCAAGCATTTTATGTGCCATAATGAGGGGCATTTTATAGACACGGTAATTATCACGGATTTTAGGGCTTAGGTAGTTGACAGCCTCATAGTGGGAGCCTTCCCTACACTTAAGACAAAGTTTCTCATTAAGTAATATAGATACATTTCAGTTCGGTTGCACACAGGCAGGCTGACAGATAAGGCCAAACTTGTAAAACCAGCCATCCATGGGATGAAAGGTCTCAGCAGTGAGCCAACGTGTAAGGTAATTTTAATCAAGAAAGATTGCCATGGACAACATCTCTCTATAGGACAATTACCATTTGTGTGGTATTATACAGTATTAAGAACATTAGTCAGGACTATAGAAATCCTTCTCTGACCATCTCCCTATATATGTAATGATACTATGTTATTATGTAAGCATGTATATGAAGTATATATATTTACAAAAAATGAGAAATAAAGATGGATGACACACTCAAACCTTTACATTTTAACGAACCCACAGTATCCCAAAGTATTTTACTTTCCCAAGTGGACTCTCTCATTTATTGCTCTCCTTCCCAGCTGTAATTAATCTGTTCTATTGATGAAAACAAGAGCAGTACATCCACACCCTCTCATTTGCAGAAGCACGTCTTGCAGGTTCCACAGTTTCAGGAATGCTAGATTGGAAGAGTTCATTACAATTAGTGATGTTTACTGTGTTTATGAAATAGTTTAAGTAGCCACAGTCAACGGAAGGATTAACAAGTACATATGGTCCAGAGATGCTTACAAAAATAATTAAAAGTACTCATTCACAACCATGTGGGTGGAGCGTCCTTGTATGTGAGAAGGAAATACTACCAGCAACCATGAACAAATCTCCTAAATTCCGGAATCTATGGATGCCTCTACCTCTGTCCACCCCCCACTGCTTCCATATGCGTGCGAAAGTTTGACTGCCCTACTCATCTGTAAGATCGCAAACAGCCTTTAATATTTCATTCAGCCCAAAGCACAGAGCGTGCTCAAATTCAATACAAGGAAATGCTTTATCTCTTCCTTCACAGACTAATAATCTGACAAAATCAGAAGCGCCAGGGAGTCATGGCAAGTTGTGAGGAAATGACGTGCAGACACTTCTGAACACTTTTATTCCTGTTTACTGTTTGGGACACTTGGAGTGAATAAACACCAATTAAGTGCCTTTTGTTCACTGATGCACAAAACCAGACCCAGTATCAAGGGCCCCACTGGTTACCAGAGCACTTTTACTCTGATGAATTCTTTGAAACATTTTTCCTCCCTAGCTTTGTACATGTCATTAAAAATTATTTTCCTCATTTTTTTTCATGAGGATATGGGCTTAATTCATAAAATGAAAAAAATACTGCTAATGTAACAAATCCGCCCTAACATACAAATTGGAAACTATAGCCACAGAATGCTTCCAAAAAGATTCCTATTAACTGCTAAATTTCACTTTATTTTTAGGATTGCCTTAGTTTTCCCACACACTGAGGCTAACACTATCATCTCATTTCACTAAACGACACCTAAAGATATTGGCCATTTACAGTGTATCAGACTGTGTTGTGGGACAGCACTTTGAACAGCATGGTCTGGACGTGCTCACAGAGACAATTAGATAGCAACACCCTTCGCTAACAGAAATCTAAAAACACAGACTTCATTAAGGACATGACAAAGAAGTCCAAAATTTTAGAAGTTCTGAAGTGAAATTACTTAGTATTTTATCACTGACAGAATGTGAATCTGTAGTTAACAGAACAATAGTTGAAGGAAATATGTGTTAATAAAATAATTTATATTTGAATGTTAAACTATTACTTCCACTAGAAGGAGATTCAAAATTCCTGGTTAAGTTTATAAATAGTAGCTACAGATTATGGTAATGGCCTATCAACCACCTTTTAAGTCTATTTTTATTTTATCCAGCTGATCTAAGCTTATTAGAAATATTTCCACAGTGATTTCTGCAACTATTCAGGAATACAAAACACACAGAAGGATGGTCAATGTTGTTGATAAATGAAAGGAAAACAATTTTTTACACACCTGCCTTTATGATACTAGAATCCAATAACTATTTCATGGCATATATTATTAACTAGGAAAAATGCATAAATTCTAATTAAGGGTTGTACCTTTTTTAAAACAAAAACTGGAGAGAATCCATTCAGGCTGTAGGAGCCCTTAGCTAAATGCCCATGATATTTAGAATGACAAGCACTATAATGCTGTTCCATGACTCCATCAGACTTCTAGACCTGGCAGCAGTAGACACTGTCAGGTAAATTACTGCGCATACACTGTATGCTGACACTGAAATAAAAAAATGTGAGAAGGCTAAAATCAGACACATCATGCTGGAAGATGGAGGAAAGGGAATAAAAATATTCCAGTGCTATATGCTTTTATATGTTACAAATAGGCCTTCAAATACGGTATCTGTTTTTCAACTCCTGTCTTGGCATGTATCTCTAGCATTCTTTGCTATTAACAAAGAATCGTGATAGAAGACAGCAAGTGAGAAATTAATCTCTTAATGGTATTAAAAATTAGACCTATCTTAGTATTGCGGAAAAAAATGAGAGACAAAAAAACATTTAGCAAAACCTTGAACATTAAGAAGGAACCTAGATATTGAACATGGTCTGAGGAATCACAGGTCTTATAAAGGAAATATCCCATAAGAGCTTAAATACTTATTTTGATCAATATTTGGACATTGCGGCAATGCTCAGAGGTGAGGGGATGCACATGGCACTAACTTACAGACCAGAAGTAGTACTGAAAATACACCATTCCTGACATAAATCACACATATCAGTAACCAGAAATATCTTGAAATGATCCAAAATGATAATCAAAACCAAGAGCCCATACAGCAACTTTAACATTAGAGTGACACACAGAAACACTGTACCATTATTCTAAATAGTTCTGCACATCCTAGCTAAAGTTTTAGCCTGATTTGTCATGACATTTTTAGTCCAGTCTTACATTCACCCAATTCTAGGACAATCAGTGAATCACACTGATGTCCCTGAAGAGCACAATTGCTATTGTATGTAACATTGCACATGTATCTATTATCAAAATAAAAGTGTAGATTTTCCAGCATGAAACTACACATCCTGCAACCCATAGCTGAAATGCAGCAGTACATATGCTGGACGTTCTCAGAAGTGTCAGAGCATATACCAGACTGTTTGAAGCACTGTTTATATATACACCAATAATCTCTAGCTGAAGTTTTCCAGTCTTACCAATTCAAATTGAACAGAAGACTCAAGTTTCAACATTAAATAATTTGTTCTAATTTATAATGCTCTCATGCAAATTGAATTTGAGGACTCAAAAGAGAATACGTAAAATTGTATTATTTCTTAAAACTGCAGAAATTTTACTCACCTTATCCACTTTAATGATTATCCCAATTATTTCAATGAGTCTACTCATCAAAGTATGGCAAGCAGAATTTGTTTCAGTATCTGTAACACTTAGAAACTGCTGCAAGCGTTGAACTGTCTGGCTCACTTGGCCATTGATACCAGACTTGGTAACATGTCAGCAATCTGCATCCATTACTAAAGTCAAGTCCTCTCTGATTTATGAGCTTTTTATTTCTTTTTAATTTTGTTATCCTAGAAACACTTAAATGCAGAGGAAAAAAGGGTCTGATAGGACTGCAGGAGAGAAACAAGGCTGATCATTCAGTTTCATAATGGGAGTATGTCCAAGCAATCATGCTTATCAGTTTCAAAGGGGCTAATGAAGCATCATCTTCAGGTGAACTGTCTTCCTGTATTACTACTTCTGGTACAAATTATTTCTTAACCACAGAGGTATCCCTCAACACAGCTACTTTACGTGAGAAGTCTGAATATTCAGAGGAAGGAGGAGGAGCTCAGTACTGTTAAAACAAACAGGAGGACCTATCTGCGTGTCCAGCCATCGCCAGACATTCTAGAGTAAGAAATTATCATCCTGCTTTAATTTGCTGTAATTCTTTGAAATAAACCATTTATGAAGCAGAGATGGTTACATATATATTATCAGCATGCAAAATTCTACCACCAATTCATATCTATTATTTTTCTCAGAGAGCAACAGAATACTCTTTTTAAAGTTCGAATTGGAGTTTCAGCTGTTCCACAAATTAACTTGCTACAGCTTACTGGGGTATGGGAGAGGAAAGCTCAAGATCAATAACTACAGAATTAGTCCCATTCATCCAAACTATTCAGCCATAAGACAGTCCAGCTGTATGCTTTTTATTTAAGGCAATTTCTCTCTTCTATGACATGATGCATTTTATTTTCTTATTAAATATGATTTAAAAGAATGAAGTATTCACTGTAGAAGTCAAAAGCAAATGGGCAGCAACTGAGCTCTGTATCACAAATATTAACTTTAATGTGAAGAGGCACAAATTGTTTTTTCTGCCATCAGGGGGTCCAAGGATTAAAAAATTAATGTCTGTCCATCCAGACAGAGAACAGCTGTTCAGCTAATAAGCCACATTTCCCACCTTTTTGCACAAGACTGCAAGACCAAAAAGCTCTGACTGTACCGAAATTAGCTTTGCAAGCACTTAAGTCACTAAGGAGTACTCCTTGCAAGAACAACCCCAAACTTTCACTCCTAAACCCCGCACCTCCCTTACTTCAGTGGCTAAAATTTCATCCACGGAAAAAGTCTTTTCAGAAGTTCACCATTTCATTTCCATGTGCTTCATCTAGAAGCCAGGCCATACTGCAGGTAAAAGCAAACTTAAATGAGCAATGTCTTCTGGCTAAATGTTTGCCCTCTGTTAATTAGCTGTATTTTCCAGAATTTCCAGACATCCACAGATACCAAATAGTTCTGCCTACAATTTTTGTCCTCTGTTCCCAGTACTGAAGTAAGTAGAGATCTCATTCTAGCCCTTTGCAGGTTATTTTTTCCTGTGGGGGCAGCAAAGAAATACACCTCATAATCAGGGGTATTGTGTTTTTAAATTACAAAAAGCAGCTGCCTTACAGTGAACCTCAAATTGCAGTTCTTAAGAGGTCACAGTTTAAATCCAGTTATGTATAGGAGGATGAGCAAACTTAGCTTTGATTAGCTGCAAAGTGATAGAACTCCCTTATCCACTTCCTTTTCTCCCCCTCCCCACTCCTCATCCTAACCAACGACAAAAAAAAAAAAAAAAAAAAAATCCACTCTCTCTTTGCTCCACTGATCTGTTGTTTGGGGAATGCTATCTGCCCGTCCACAGTCCCTTGACCATCTGGGGCCATGAAGGGCCCTCAATCCCAGCCCTGAATGGTAATTGTCTCAGAGAGCACCCTCACAGGCATTTCAGGCAGTGGGGCTTATTAAAATCCTGAAGGGCAGTAATCCCTGAATGCCACTAAAAAGATCTCCAGCTGCTACCGTTTATGAAGTGGGCTTGACAAGAGAGAGAAAAGGAGAGGGAGCTGGGGGGGAGGGAAGGAAGGGAAAAGAGGAATTTAGAAGATGCAAGTTATCCAAACAGGGCCCCCACCAGAAGAGTCATGTTTTATCAGCTTAGGCTTTTTTGCCTCTGTTCCCAAAGGTATCTCCACCCCAAACCTGCATTAAGTCTTCCTTTTACTTGTTTCTGAAGGGGTGGGGAACTGGGGGAACACCTCATGACTATATGCTTACAGAAGATCTAAAATTAGGCAGGAAAGCAAAATGAGGAAGGCAGGTGACGGAGCCAGAAGCAGAACTGAAGTCTGCCTTTTCACAGCTGGTATGAAGAAAATTTCTGCATGTGAAAACATTCAAAACCAGTTTTCTCTGTATGCGCATATCTCTCCCCCTGTAATTCTGAAAAGGTCTTTTCATCTCATTAGGTTAAGCCGATTAATAAAAATTCAGCAGTTTGCCCATTGCTTCTTCAGAAGTGGTGAAGCAAGTTGAAAGATGCAGGCGGAAGGTTTTTGTGTCGGAGACAATAAGTGGGATGACTTCTTAAATCCTTCGTTGTCATCCTCCGTTAGAGATAAATAGACACCTTGGCTCAAATTCTTCAAACAAACACTACATTGCTACACTTCTTTATTTTCTATTAACCTTCATGAAAAGCTTTAACCCTTCCGAAGTGCAGGGATTTTTGTGTGTGTGTTTTATAATTCACCAAGTAAGTGAAAGCTTTCTCTCATTTCAACAATTATTTAGACAAGCTGTTGAAAAGACATTACGGAATATCTATCTGGAAAATGGAGGCTGTGGAAAATTAAGAATATGAGATGGTCAATTGCTATATTTTAGTACAAAAATGCACTCAAAACTGAAGCTGAATGTGCAGTTTGCATATCTTCAGAAACTGCTATAACTTAAACAGGGTTTTAAAAAATATTCTAGAGGCCAGAATTTAAAAATTCTGCATTAATAAAGTTGAAAGCAATTACATGTATTTGGTTTTTTAAATACTATGAATGAATGTAATTCATCATCTAAGGTCCTAAGGATAAAATGATACATCTGTTCTCCAGCTGAAAATTATAAATTTTGTATTTTGAGGTATTGTATTTGCAAAATCCATTTCTGAAAATAAATATTTTTTTCCCCAGTATGTCAGAGGTTGACTGCTCAAGTAAAAGAGATCAGGTTGAAAAATCAAATCATTTCTACCTATTTCCTGACAATTCATGACAGAGCCTATTATAAATTATAAGATTCTTTAAACTATTTTAAGCACAAACATCACCATATCTTAATCAATAAAAATAAAACCAGGCCTCCACCATTTCATACTTTTCTAAAACGCTACAATGTCCCTGTACTTTATTAAGGTGCCTGATCAGACAGGTACTTGTATGACATGTTCAAAGTATTTTTACAGATATTAGACAAGAATTTCAGGACACTTTTTCAAAAATGTGACCAATAAGAGCAACTTTTATGCATAAATGTACATATATGAGTCTGTATCATTTTCTTTATTCTCCATTAAAGCAGAATGCTAGACCAGATATCATCAATCTTACTTGCTGAAACTTGCACAGAACATTGTAAAACATGCACAGATTTGATATGCCACAAGGCAGAGTTACTGTAGATTTTAGCAAGAATCCTTGTGTCAAACCAGTGAGTACCCTCTCTAGGCATTTGCTTTTTAAGGAAAATTTGGGCTTGTACCTAACATCCACAGAGATTAAATAAGCATTTTCATGTTCTATTTACAACAATGACATAAAACTATGTTGTTCTGAACTTTTAGTTCAGATAAAAGACTATAAACTTTCCAATGGAGACCTCCAGGAACTGCTGGGTTCATACTTTGTTATGCACTGTTTGGTACAGCCATTCTAATACTTTGCAATAGGATAAGTAATTATGCAAAAGAAAATGCCCATGCACGTTGTGGACTCTATACTATAAAGAAGCAAATTCTAATGCTTCAAAAAGAACTTTCCTTAATGCAACCTGAATTTTCCTGCCTGTAAAATGCCAAACATAATATTAAAACTGTTATGTTAGATGAGAAATAAGGAAGTAAAGCATACACACAAAAGTGAAGAATATAGAAAACTAGAAGGAAACCGGCTTAGACATAACAGCTTGGTAAGAACTGCTTTTATTTCAGTGGTGTTTCATCACCATTTTTTTACACAGAAATATGAAATATACATACAGGATATATGTGCATACCCTCAATGTGGGCAAAAGCAGCAATTCCAGTAATTCTTCCCAATAATAATTGAAATGTGTCATAATAAAAATATATACCTCTACATTGTCCTGCTTTTCATGTCCTAAATTATCCTCTCATTACAATTAAAATATAGCAATGAAACCCAGTATTGGATTGTCAAGAAATAAAATTATGTTGCCCAATTACAGTACCATTGTTTGCTATTGTTTCTGACTATTCAAGCCAAGTTGAGTTTAGTTCTGCTAAACCTCAATTTTACATTTCTCATTAGTCACAAATGAACAAGTCAATGCAGAATCTGTTAACAGACAAATATAGAAGAACATAAACTCCTTTCTGAATCCGAAACACAGAGGCAAAGACACATGTACTGTGTTCAGTTAGGAGGTTGTACACATCCCTGATTAATCTGCCTAAAGCAATGGACTGGCTGGGTGCAAACCCTGTGCTCTAGGAGAACAGCTCTTTATCATGTTTTGTGATTTCAATCAATTCATCGAAAGGCCACACTGCCACAGGAAACAGGCTGTACCAATCAAACCGGGAAACTGATTATGGTGAAGCTGAACTGAAAATCAGTACCTGCACAGATGATGAGGGGTTTTCTTCCCTTTGTTCTCAAGCAGGTCTTTTTCAATGTGAAAGGTATAAATGGTTAGCCGTGCACTAGGCAATGTAACTCTATGCTGCTGCCAGCCCCCGCATCCATTGCTTCAGTGTTCATGGAAACATGCCTAACAGGTCTTTGTAGGATTTGTTTTGTTCTTTGTAGACTCCTACTGTAAAATAAAACACTCTTCTTGAGAAGAGTGTTGGAGAAATTAAACTCCTCCCAGTCCTTACAACGTTTTAATTCTTTAAGTTCTTTTAAGAAAACACTGGTAGAATTACATTTAAAAAAAAGAAAAAGTTTGCAGTAAACCCATTCAATTTTGTGGTAATATTTGTCCATCAGAAAATTTTGCTACTATAAAACAGGAAAGATAAATGCAGAACTTCTAAGAGAAACAGTGGGCGTGACTGCATATGAAGGAGAGTATTTTGCATTAACACAGTACAGTTATCATACTCATTTGAAATTTGGATAAATGGTTACAGAATAAAAGAATCAAAAAAGTTTGAAGAAAACAGATGCAACTCGGTGCACAGTGGTAAGTACCAACAACTACCTGTTTTTCAAACTGACTTCTGCTAAAATGGGAAAACAGCTGGTTAGAATGTTAGCGTACAAAATAAAGCTGCATTATGGAGCTGTCAGGCAAACATAGCATTACAGACACAAAAAGAAGTAAGATCATATTTCTACCAAGACTTACAAGCTTTCTGAAAAACTCATGGTTATAGTTGAAATATCAGCTGCAGTAGTGAAGGAACACAATTTTGGGGTTTTTTTTTAGCATGAGACTGAAGAAAAGAACACATAACTACATTATAATTTTGATTGGTCATTCTTTTTTTAATAAAAGCCAGTCAATTCACAAATGAGTATCATTTAGAACAGTTGATTTGGCAAGTACAAAGAACCAACTCGACACTAAATTTTCAAAGTAGAAGAGGGATAATTTGTACAATATGTTGTTTTCTAGTCTGAACAATAAACCCTTCCAAAATGCGGGCATTTTACGCTATCTCATATACACATGCTCTAAAGTTAAAATAAAAATCTTATGGCTGATGTAACAGAGAAGTGTTCTGAATGTTGCAGAAGCAGTAACTCTGAATTTTCCTGTCTGTAAAATATCAATCATAATATTAAAATCATTGTGTTAGGTGAGGAAAGAGGAATGGAGTCATACACACAAACAAGAAAGATATTAAAAAAGGAAAGAAAAGTGGCCTAGACAAGAGTCTGGTTACTTGTTTCCTTATACCGGCTTTATTGAAAGTCACTTTGCATTCGAGGCATACACAAAAATTCTTTCTAATGATGTTTAACTTTTTCAAGTTGGTGTTTGTGATGCAGTGGTTTTCAGTAAAATGTATTTTCCAGCTGTTGGTTTAAACTCCAAGACAGAAGAAAACATAAGTAATGGTTAAAATTGGAAAACTAACAAGATATAAATCTGTTATGTGTTTAAAATACTACTTTAAAGGAAAACAGATTCACTGCAGGAAAAAAAAAAAATCATAAACCTTCCTCTTCTGTATCACAACTACAAATGCCCCAACTACACACTTCTGTCTTCAGAACAGATAAAGGAACTTGAACAGGATCTGGTGATCAGCATACAATATGTACATAGAGTATTCTTCTCATTAGGGGAAAAAAAAGGAAAAAATGTTTGCAGGGGGATTGGGGGGCGGAATCTACTTCAACATAACAGATTTTATATTCTTAAATATTCTACACACAAAATCAGCTGATCTCTAGTGATATGAAAATCCTGGTTAAAATTCAATCACATTGCTCCACAGCAATTTATAATAATGTTATCTACTTCTTAAAAGTAATTTTTGCTGGCTTTGAAATAGTACTGCTCTCTATAAGCTTTTGCTAGCTTTAAGGCACTGTACTTTAAGTTTCTTATCAACAGTATATTCATATTTCAGGTAATTCCCATACTTGTTTCAACTTCTCCTAACCCACCCTTGGGTTTCTTCCTGCTATAGTGCTGCTAGAGAGTGCAAGCAAAGCACAGTGCAAACTCATTACTAGCACAGTGTCAAGCACTTCTCCTTCCTAGATAAAGCACCAGTGCAGTAACAACACAATCCTATTCCCATCTGAGGAGAGTAAACAGAATTTGCTTTTATACAGCTCCTTTCATATTCAAAATACCCCAATATGTTTTACAATAATGAGATAGATACACTGTCATTTCCGTAATCTTAAACACAGAGGACAAGGCTTTGTCTTGTGAGTAGCAAGAAAAGGAGGTCGTGAGTCCTTTGAAGTTTCCTTACATCATCTAGACTGAAGGACAGGAGGGAATGGAGAACATAACAGACAAAACAGAAAGGGAGGAGGACAGCTGACCATTGTGAAATGTGAGACACATCTCTTTCATCACATTCAAGGAGCACCTATCTAGAAGCAAAAATGAATCAGCAGGAAAGTTTGTTTTTTTTTTTTTTTTAAGACTGGCAGCAGGTACAATGCTAATCATATTTTTCTTTGAAGGCTTTTCTTGGGCGGGAAGGGAGGAAGGGAGCTACGAAGCCTGGTGAGATGAATTTCACTTTCATCACAGCAAGTCAGGGATCTATATGCATACAAAGATACGGTTCAGGTGAATGTGATGTAGTAAGCTGTATTACCCACCCAGTCAACACAAGTACTCATCCTATAAAGGCATGAAACATCCTGGCAAACGAGAATTTGAAAGGAACTTAGGAAAAAACACTCCTAAGGAAAACAGAAAGGGAACAGGAGGGTACGAACACGAGACAGCTGCCCACCCTGCCTTAGAGCAAAGGTCCATCACCTGCCCAGCACTAGCTGACAGAAGCTTCTCCAATGAGGATGGACTGGCCAAGGAAAGCACAACAATCTGCAGTCTGTGTTTTATTGCCAAGCTGTGTTCCCAAATGAATTAATAAAAAGTGGTGGCCTAATTAAACTACATCGTCTGCATCTTGCCTTCCTTCAGCACAGCCAACAACAGCTACATGCAACAGAACAGCAGTGGTTAAACTCTCCAAAATACTTCATCCATCACTGCTCTGATCAGAGCCTCAAACAGTGAGGGCGAGAGTTGCCCAAGAATCCACCTTCACTGCCTAGCTCTTCACAGAGGATTGCAAAATCTTTGGCAGGAACCATCCCCTGAAGGAAAAAGTTGGTACTCCTTCTCCACATCCTGCCTAAATGATGCTAAGGCTACATTCATCTAGCACATCACACAGAAAGAGCGTGGATGGTGTTGGACACTCCACTTCTGCAAAGCTTTATGCAACCTGCAGCAAGTCCTTGCTCCTTTCTTGTTGGGAGACTTCCCTTTCCTCTGCGCTGAACAGTTACGCCTTCAGCTGTGTTCACTGTTTAATTTCCCCCACTGCCTTTCTTCTCCTAACACATGCATACTTTAGCCTTGGCTATGGAGTGCAGACTGAGAAGGAACAATAGGAGCCTTTCAAGTCTTCAGAGTGAGCTTTGAGCAAGGCTCAGCTCAGAGACCTGGTCAATATTTACTGCAGTTTGAAGCCACTGTTTCATGGCTCCTTCCAAGCAGAACACACTAGTCGGGAACCCCAAGACCTCACTTCATTTTATTCTAGCAAGGTGAAAATAAGGGGATAAACAAATTACAACCAAAAATGCTTTTTCTTGGAAATACTCATGGTCACAGAACAAAAAGAAAAAAGGAAAAGGGAAGGGGGACAGGAAAGGTATAGAGGACACTGACACTGAACAATACCACAACTTACGTTTGAAGAGTAATCAGCCACTTATAATTAGGGAAGCAATTTCTCCCCTAAAGCTGATTAGTAAAGTTTGAAAATCACACTTCAGACAGCTACTATATGCAAAACCATTTAAAGTGACCCAAGCAAACGAAGTAATGCAAAGAAACCCACCTCATCAACTAACTAAAGCTCTCATTCTCTTTGCAACACCTAGGTCACAGCATGACCACAGATTATAGTATGACCATAGATTATAGCAATGCACCTTTTTGCACAGATACAACCTTCTGATGTTTAAAAAACATAAGTAAAAAACACACTTCTGGCTTATTGAGAGAACAAAGACAGAAAAAGGGTTAAGAATTTACATTTTTCATGTTAAGGACCTAAGTCATATGCAAGATGTAATTACTTGCCCCACAAAAGGGATGACTTCACATGTAATGAACATACAATTAAATGTTTTTAAATAAAGATTTTTCTAATTAAAATTGCAGGATTTTGTTTTCCTTTTTGCATTGCAATCATGCTTCTGTATAAGCATTCAGCTATTTCCAGAAGCTTGCAGAATTGCAGCAAAACCAACAAAATCAAAAGAAGCATCCTGGCGGAAAACTGAGGTTGTCATTTCTAGAATCTCCCCCCTTCTTCTTCAGCTTCTTCCCCTACTCCCCATAATCACGCACATTATACAAAAAAAAAACCCTCCCAAAACCACGTTTCTGACAGTGAAATACAGCTGGATTGACAATCATCATTTACCTGTTCAAACTGAAAGGCAGCTGTATGATTTTTTGTTTAAGCATGGTTGGAGTCCTGTCTGAACATGCTTTCTTATGCCAGACTCCACTGAAAGTTTTGAGTCAAAAAGCCTGACAAGCCACTGTTAAGTCAGGAAAAATTACAGCTTTAGCTTCAGATGTGTCAGGATCTTTTGAAAAACACATTTTATGTCAGCCCTGGGGTTAAAGGGCATGCAACAGCAGAACAGATGCACCTTTCCACCTCGTATGTTCAATTTTCAGATGCATGGAATTTTGATTGTTTGAGTTGCTTTATTTGAGAATGTTGCATTATTGTCACAGCATTTGTTTGATTTTTAAAATTTGGTAAAATCAGATGGGATTCCCAATTCCACTCCTCTCACTTTAAGGGAATGCAGGAAAGCTTATAAGCACCAAAAGATAGGTAGAAAGAACCAGTACAATTAAAGGAAGACACAAACACATCTGCAACAGAGGTAGGACTCCTGAATAATTGAGAAATGCTTGTTTCCGAAACAGAGTTCAAAAGAATAAACTTGAGGTTTCCCAGTCCTAAGAAAGTAAGTACAGGCTCCTTTATACCAAAATCAGTTTGTAATAAATTTCTTCTACCTTTCTTTTATATTACCTTATCCTAATGCTATGTGCAGGGTGAGAATTTTAATCAATATACAGACAAATAAGCTTTAATATATACAAAATAAATATGTAACCATCCCTGAAAAAGTAGCTAAGATGGAACCAAAGTTTTGAAGAGGAAAAAACATTCAGTAAACAACAACTGAAATAAAAGTAGAACGGGCTTTGCAGAAGTGGTAAATGAAAACACACAGTGAATCTTTTCAGAAAGATTTAATCATGTTCTATTTTTTTAAAATAGCTTAGCATTACTAATAATGCTTTTGAAATTTGGAGAGGAATAAAAGAGAATGAGGCACAGTGAAGTACTCTCGACTGAACAGTTGATACTTACTTCATTCTCTTCTATTACTGCAACCTAAAAAATAAAATAACATCCCCAATGATTCAGTAAACTCAATGGGAATTTCATGCAAATATAGCACAGCATCTGGTCAGAATATGTTAACACACTATTTCTTTTACCCTCTGTTCATTACATAAATATTGCAGAATACTACTTACAGTTTATTCCCGATCACTTATTATGGAATACTGCAGAAAAAGGTAATTAATAATCCCATATTATCATAAATCATGATATTCTGTATTAATCAGATAATTTTTCAGCTGACAAGCCATATTTGTGTAAACACTATTCTTGCTTCTGATACAATGTTTAAATAAGAACATTACTGCAATGATGTGGACCACAGTAAGTATAGAGTGCAGGAAAGGTTCTCTCTAAAACCTATGAATTTATCTTAAAAAAAAAAAAATTATTTCTTTTCCTTCTCAAAGGTGGGAATGTTTCTCAGACCAAAACCATTAACAACACTATCCCTAACAGGAATCACAGCTAACAGTACTAATCTCTAGCACATTTAACTGAAAACCACAGAACTTTTTCACCTGGGTAGATCACCATATTTTTGGGACTAAGACACTACCAAGACTTGCTTTGTCTCTGACATTCTCATTACAGTGTGGAAAGCAGAGGACATTTTGTCTTAAGGGTAGGACTGAATATGAAAGAAAACAGATAATTCAAGAAGATTGGGTTAAACGTACCTGATACTAATTCTAATCTAAAAATCAAGTCTTGTAGTCATCCACTGTACTAGTTTTATGAAGAAAATAACCACACAAACACAAAAAAGATGTGATCATTCCTCTGTTGTACATAAGAAAAAAACAGTACAGAAATCCTAATTGGGCACTGCAATGGTCTGATTTACCCACATAAGTTAAAAAAGGCAAAATTGCTTTCATCAGTAATAATATATTAGCTCCAAATTCTACACCTAAAATAAAGTGCTTAGGAAACTCTTCCAAATGCTTTGTTCTAAAGAAGGCCATTATATCAGCACTAAATCAAGACAGCTAGTATGAAAAATGGAAAACGGAGATTTCTTTTTACAGTAAGCTATAAAATGTAGTTCAGTCAGAGACAGGGTCTGAAAAAGTAATATTAAAGTGATGCTGTAAATCACTAAAAAAACCCTTTTTTTTTTTTAAAGCTAACTATCGTGCTTTGGACTAGAAACAGTGAATATGGAGATTCTCTTCATAAAGTGTTCTTCACAAGTAAGTTTTATATAATTGAGATATAGAGAAAAGGTTTGCTTGGAATTTGAATGCAGTGAATAGCCACAATATAATGACAAACAAGTATGATCTACCTCTCTAATTGATTTTCCTTCTTCACCCACACTGTCACTTGTTATGATAATGTGAATCTTAACCTTAATGAGAAATTTCATACCAACTTGATTAAAGATACTGCAAATAACAACACTCTCTATTTTGGTTTTATTTTAATGAAGAATCTCTTTATACTCTCAAAACCCTCAACTAATGTATGGAACTTCTCCTAGTGAAGTTCCTATCTACAATACAACTTTGGAGAGACTGATTTATATTTAATGTTTTTAAGTGAGGATTATGCTGTTAAGCGTGTTACAGAATGATCATGTTCTCTGCAGGAAGCCTTCGTAGTATTTTTTGTAAAGATAGTTTGTCCGAGGACTGTTTAAGACATAAGTTCTTCAACAAAATTGCATATGTATTCCTTTACAATATCTGTGAACTCAACATAAAAAGCTATTAAACATTCACAGGACATTTTTTAAATAGATTTTAAAAAATCAACTTCACAGAAAATTTTCAAAGATTTCTGGGAACCTTGCAACTCACTACAAATACACACAAGTAACATTAAACTGGGCCCAATATCTTACATCTGGATCTACCAACACAGAGACTACAAAACATGATCAAATTTCAGATGTACACATGTACACATGACGGATACAGTTTAAGAATTAGAACTTGATTTTTTTGTGAGACACGATTTTAAGAAGTTTATTTCATCAACATCTGTCTTCTCAAATTAAACATGTGCCACATTTCCTGAAAGATATGTCTTCCTCTCTTACGTTATACCTCATAGCCACTAGACATCAGCAAGTCCACTGGAAATCAAGAAAAATGTAACACTTGGTACTCCATTAAATGAAATTACTTCAAGAAAAATTGCTTTCTCATTCTCCCAGCAGCCTCAAAATACAGTGACATGCCACATGACAAGAATCCCTGCTCACCATTTTGGTAAACAGGTAGTAAATTACACGGTTTATATATTAAAGAGTTTACATTTGCAAGGAGAAGTAGCATTCTCCAGCAAAACAGGGACTTCTGTTTTGTAGAAGACTATTGTTCTATTTTCTAGAAAACAGAGACTTCTTTCCTGAATACAGTGTTTTAATTATTTCAGTGAGGAAACAATTCTATCCTATTTGGGCATTCACAAGATCCGTCTGGTCTTTAAGGAATATCTTATCTAGAAGAGAGCAGTATATTGCATATAGTGCTTTGAAAAATACATAACCTGTATCCCAGTGGTGTACTACTGTGTCTGATTAATTTCACCTTCAAGATCTTAAATTAATGGGGTTTTTTTGGCACATACCAAATTGTCCTCCACTGTATAAGGTGTCTAACACCTCAGAGTTTCACTAATGCCTATCTGCTGATCACCTATGATAAGCCAATTCTCACTTTTGAAACTGCTGAGGGCAAAGCAGCTCCTCATTCTATCAGGTTTACTTTTATCCCCTTCAGCTCCTCAAAGGTGGAGTCCCAACTCTGCAAAAACTGTTAAAAAAATCTCAGTCTAGAACTTATTTGGATGCAATCAGACAAATACCCACAGGGATATATATAGTCCCATGCTGCTGTGCCCTTTGACTAGATTTGATTCACACAGATTACGTGGCCTCACAAAAATTGACAAGCCTAACTACTGAGACTCTTATTCATGAACTACACTATAAAATCATCAATACAGGACCTAAATCAACTCCCATCCAAAGCCGTGGGAGAATCTTTTTACTTCAATAGAGTTGGATCTGAACACTGCCAAAAACAGTGCAATAAAAAAGCATCAAAAGGTGGTGCATTAAAAAAAAAAAAAAAAAAATCAACATTAGATCCTGTAGTATCCATCGAGGCATACAATTCAAATAAATGGTCTTCCATTCCTCATTGGTACCCATCAGTCCCTAGTGACTTCTGCAACTTTTAAAAACTAGGATATTTATTTAAACTACTTTCCTTAATCAGCTTTAGGGACCTTTTTTAAAGGTATTTAAGAACCTATGGGTGTAAAGAAGCAGAAATAAAATCTTAGACAGCTAGGTACCAAGCAGCCTCAAAAATCCCACATTGCTCCTGTCTGCAACTCTAGGTACCTAAATGTATTCAAAATTCTGGTTCTGAGGATCTATTCTTTCTCAAATCAGTGGGCTAAAAAACCTGCTTAAATAAATTACTCATTTTACAGGCTACAAAACCAAATTAGTAAATATCAGTGTGAAGGCACAACTTCACTCCTTCAATGTCTTTAAGGACAGCATTCAAGACAATAAACTCTGCAATTATGCACTTATGCTTACATTTGGAAATACTTATGCATTGATAAATAGAAGCAGCACACATTTCACCAAAGCCGCTACTACAGTTCTCCAAAATCTTAACCTGATTTTGCTGAAGATGACCTCCACACCATGGGCTGAAAACAGAAAAAAGGTGAACATGCATACTAGCTGCTTTCATTCAGCTTTTTTTTTTTTTTTTTTTAATCCAGTTTACTATGCAGGACACAAGCAAAAGCGTACAAAGGATAAGATGATTTGCACCCACTTAATAAATGCAGGCAAATACCAGCTTTGATCTCAGCACTTTTATTGGAAAGCTCAGTTCACCATAAAGTGTGCGAGACAGAAGGAAAGAGAGAAACACAGAAGTGACTGAAATGCGAAGGGAAAAGTGTATATAACTTAGACGTAAGTGAAGGGACAAATACAACCCTAGAATTAAGATCTTTTGAATGCAGGAATAATAAACTTCCAAGTAAATGTCACTTCACTATGACTGAGTTTCCCCAATTGGGTACTGTATATATATAATTTTATATATATAATTATTAGGCACACACTTCCCATGTTCTTTCCCCCCAAAAGCAGAGCTGACAATGGTGACAGCAGAGTGTGTAATTAGTTTTTATTGTTCCCCTGACAGCCATAGCTCTGCAAGGACCCCTTGCCTTTTCCATTGTAAATGTTATGGAAAAATACACTAATGACAGGCATTTAATTATGGGCACAGCGACCATGATGGGAGCTGTGCCAAAAGTGATTGGCAGCTTTGGATACCAGATATTCACAGCAATGGTTCTTTTTCTCCCATACCTTGTAACCCAGATTACTGAAGGGGTGAGTTTTTAAAAATCTCTTTTCTAAAGCTTTGCTTATTATCTATGGATATTATTAACTATCACCTTAAAAACAGACGGAAAAAATAAATAGACAATATGGTAATTTTTTTTGTTCAAAAGTAGCATGAGGTTTTTTGAAAGAGGTCTATCCACTGTCAATGCCATCAACGTAAAAGAAATCCCCACCAGCTCTGGCACATAGTTGACTTTTTTTTAATTATACATAGCTACAAACAAAAAGATACTATGCCCCCGTAACATAACTTTATTCAATATTTACAATAAACTGTCCCACATTCAACTGTAGTTGCTGAGGTGCTTTTCGCCTGATTAATTAGCAATTGGGAGACACGCTTTTTGGCAGATTTTGTATCTCTATTATTTCTGGTTTGGCACAAAAACTCCCTTTCGGGAGCACCAGTATTTGTACTGTACCCCACTTAGTGATGGATCACTAATTTTTAATAAGCTAAGCCCTGAGAGAACTGCAAAAAGATGTATAAGTGTATTGGTGCAATAACTATAAACAACTAAATAAAAAAAAGGGGGGGGGGGGGGGGGCATCGGGGAGAGCTGTTGCAGTACATAAAATATGAGGTCTTTTCCAGACTATGCATAGAGAGCCTATCCAGGAGATGACATGTAGTCTGAAGACCCAGGTCTGAATTGGCTTTTAACTACTTGATCCAAATCTCTGCCTTTATCTTTAAAAAGCTTTTAAAAAGCGACTAGCTAATGTGGATGCACATTTTCCTTGAAGAATGCTATATCTGAATGTCCCTTTGCTGTTTCTCATCCCTCCCCCACCACCAGATGAATGAAATTACTCTGTGAAGCAGATCTCTATGAAGAATGACCACACAATTCTGGACCAAACGGTTCTAAGTCTATGTAGCAGTCCCAAATCCCTGGCTAAGCAGAACAAAGCAACATTATTCCTAAGTGGTAAGTTTGGGAATATAAAAGTGAAGCTGTCTGGCTCTAAAGTGGTAACTTGCAAATAGCTGCAGAATCAATGTTGGCTGTCCATCCCCCATCCAGCTGGCTCTCATATCAGTAACTTCAAAAATGCAGTTTGCCATTATGGTGGCTTAAGGCACTTTGTGTGCCAGTGCAATGACCATGCTGTGTGTGCATGTCAGAAGGTCAATACTTTCAAATTCCAGAGTCTCTCTTTATTTCCTTCTTTTCTGGAAACAACAGGAAAGAGAGCAGGATTGATAGCTCCTACTTTGTTAACTTCTGCTCACCAAACGCCCTGCCTGTATGAATACGTTACTATTTTTTTAATAATCTGATTAGACATCAACTAAAGAAAAAAAAAAACCAACCAAATCAACAATGCAGCTGGTTTTCCTACTCATTAACAACATTAATTAGCAAGTTTCTTTGCGACAACTTTTAACAAATCCAGGGAACCCAACATCACTGCAGTTGCTAGCAGTCCTTACCTAACGCTGATGAACTAGCATCACAGACTGATAACTGTGCTACAAAGATCATCATCAAATCTACCAGTAAGCAAAGTAAAATACTTCCTTTTTTCTGTCTCCTCACAAAAAATACATCTATATTTTATTTATACAGCACTACCAAACCAACAAAATATTAGACATTGAGATTTGCTTTTTTTTTGTTCAGTTTTGATGAAAAGATTTAGAATGTATTCAGCTCCAGTTTCAAAGGCACAGAGACAAGATACTCAAATTTATTTACAAAATTTAAAAAAAAGTAAAGTAAAAATTAAAATAAAAAAAACCCTAGGCACATTACCAGTATTATAATAAAAATTATATATATTTCTTAGCAATTCCCTGTGTGATAAGACAATGTGATTTGAACGTCTGTAGAGAGAATGTAGTTCTTCTGAAGCGTAATATGAATATGAAAAATACTACTTTGAAGTCCACAAAAGCAAAAAGGTAGTGCTTCATTGCTTCCCACTAGGGAAAGGCTGCAGCACTCAACTACTACTGATGAACAACCCACACAATGTGAATATGCCTGCCACTGGCCAACATCCACCCCCAAGCAAAAAAAATGAAATAATTTCAGGGAGGAAAAACTGTATTATTTTAACAAATAAAGAATGTCAATGCTACACAGCAAACATTAATTACGACACAAAATACATTGTCAAAATATGCATCCTTTTAAATGTCACGAGCCCAGATTTTATCTTTCAGAATGGAACAAAAAGATATTTTAGCAGAGGGTGATCAGACTCAAAGCAAACATATCTCCTACTCCATTTTTTTGCCTCACCACATGATTCACAAGCAAGTCATTCCTTCTCTGCACTCCAGCACCATCTCATTACTGTCACCAAAAACTAAAAATGGTGCCTATCAAATAAGACAGTTCTTCAAGAGTCTGATGAAAGCAAACAAAAAATATAAAGTTACTCAGTGATAAACATGAAGTAAATTTTTTTATTGTTGAACAGTTCCTCATTATATGAATATGCTCATTAAATGACGGAAAAGAAAATTAACAAAGTAAAAATTAAGTAATGCTGTACTTACAGGTTTTGTCAGTCCTTTTTTTCCATGCCATATATCAGCATGGGTAGGTAAATTCTTCCACTAGATTATAATGCAAGTGACAAGAAGAATTGCAATTTTCAAGGCTTTTCAAGTAAAAATTGCCAAACCTGAGGAATTTGCTACATATTGGTATTAGCAATTCAAGCAGATCTTGCTAATTAACAGGACTCTTGTGCATCTTCTTGTTAGCTGATTTTTCTTTTGACAGCATTTTTACTGGTCATGCATTTGAACAGAAAAATGGCCATAAAACTCCTAGCATACCAGTTAAGAGAACACAGGCTTCAAACAATTTTTCTATTGCAGAAGTTAAAAATAAACAAACTCATTTTTGTCGTAAAACTAGGATCTAACAATGTATTTTCATCAGCCTGTCAACAGTAAAATATGAAGGATGTTTCCCCAGATAAAAAAAAAAAGAAAAAAAAAAATATATATATATATGGGGGGGGTGTGTATTTTTCCTTTATTGGAAACCTTGGCGTTCTACAGGAGAGAAATACAATCTCAATCCTCATGGAACAGCATCCTTTTTTAATATATTTTCAAATACTTAATTTTAACACTTATTATTTTTACAAATGTGTAGGAGTGGGAATTTGTAGTTTTGTAATGTAACAATTTATGTTTGGTTTCTTAAAAAAGAGGATTTCAGACACTATACATGTTTGCACACTATAAAATAATACCCACCATTTTAAATGAGCTCAACTACAATCTAGCTGGTAGAGACTACAATGAATAGGGAGAATGCAAAAATGCAAGGAAGACTTCTAATGTGTGAAGGATTCTATTCCTCCATTCAGTTATGCTGAAGTACATTACAGTAGGGCTTACTCACAATAACTGTAATACTACCAGAAAGCAATTTCAATAACGTGTCTGTTTATTTTAAACCAAACGTTTCCATTTCATTCTGTTGGTGTGCTGCTGACTGACTAAATTTTAAGCACAAGTGCAACGAAAACTTAAGCAAAACAGGGCCCTTTATTCTCAACAGTGAATTACACTATTCAGAACCACTAGAAGATTAGATTAATCATGAGACTAAAGACATTTTTTAAAAAACAATGCTCAGAACTGGATAGCAGAGCAAAGAGTGATTATTGGAAGAAAATCCCAGTTTCAAAATACTTCTAGCTGCTTTAAAAAAATTGAAAAACAAACAGCGAACCAAAGCAAGACAGATACATCTCACAGCTATGGTCAAACTACTGTCTACTTATGCTTTCCCTAGGAAAGGCTGCATCTTTGTTAGCATCTTCTCTAAGGTGATCCAAATGACCAGCCTTCTTTACACGCTTTTTAAAAGTCTACTATTTCAACAATGCAGTACTCCGCCCAGCAACAGTCTAGTTTAGGAAGTACCAGTAACAGGGTACTCTAGTAAGCCCAGAGAATTCTCAAAGCATATCCCTGTAATCTTCTCTGTTTCATTTCACATTTCTGTGCCTGAGTGCTTGCTTACCTACCTGCTCACCTACTGACCGAGGGGCTACTAGCATGCAAAGAAACAGCACAATGGGAAGATGGCCAAGAACTAAAACACAGATTCTATGAATAATTTTTTTACTATTATTCTTAATTTTAAAACAAAAGATCTGAGCTGGAAGACAGGACCTGGGAGTTAGTAAAGCTATTAATTTTCTAAACATTTAAGAGTTCATCAACTAAAAAAATTCCTTTTCAGAGATCTTTTTTCCTCACACAACATTCATTTACTCTATACTACATCACCTTCTAATGACACACTTCAATGCATACGTACATACATATGTATACATATGCATATATATACATAAGTATACACATACATACGTTGAAATGCATACATATTCGCATATGAATGTATATATATTACATATGCCTCTCCATATGAATGCAAAGACCATGACTCCTGAAGAACTAATTGCATTCATTCATTTTCTCAGCCCAGCATGAAGCTGGTAGATTGCTGGGATCATAGCAACAGGGGAGAGAAAGAAAGGCTCATCTCTCCGTCCCTCTCCAAAAGGATATAGGGCTAGCAGAAAGAATGCAGTGAAGTGTCCTCACTGTGCATTTGCAAAAGATTTAATAAGAAGCATTTCATGAAGACCATGTACCACTTAACAAGGTGCCTTTCATACGAAGGTGGAAGCCAGTGAAACTATTGTTCTTTGAAACATTCTGTGGAAAACTGCACAAACTGTTTCAAAACCCCACTTTTAAAATAAACACCAATATTCTTTTGGATACACAAGGTGTTAGTGAAACTATTAAAAGCACAGAAAGTAGGTATAAGGAACTGAAGGCTCTACTACTGATCTTTTAATTACAAGAAATCAGTCGGAGATTTCTTCAGCTCTCAGAGCAAGCTGCTGGATAAAATGCTCTTGAAATACAACCTACGCTGTTTCAAAATAGTTATATATACTTATATATGTATGTGTGTGTGTGTATGCCAAGTACTTAAGCTCTTATGCTTCCCTCCACACATAAAAGTTACATGGAATACCAAAACCAAAGCAAATGCCTTGATTTTGCCCCTCTTCGTCCCCAACTTCTTAATTGTTCTTAACACATTTAACTGCCGCTTTCTAATCCCAACCATTCCTGCATGGTTTCCCTAATCTCTGTACACAGGCAGAACTATTTCTAGATAAAAAACAGACAAGTCAAACTGAACAAAAAACCAGCCACATGACCTCACCATATACAACCAACATGCCATGCTGAAATCTGCAAACACATATAAATGGATGGTTGGATTCTCAGACATCTATCCAGTCGACCAGCGTACTCCCAAGAAGTGCCAGGTGTCCATGAGCAGCCACGGTCAGAGCTTCTCAAAATTAAGTCTATGCGTTTGGCTGGTTAAGGGAGGCACTTAAGTACACATCCATTCATCCACACAACTGCAACAGAACTTAAGTGTGTCAGTATGCACTTCAGGGAAGTGAGATGCTTTCCTGAATCAGTGACTAAATACTCAGCTACAAAATTCACCTAAGTTTAGACATCCAGGTTGTGAAATTCTGGTCTATGCATAGAATTTTCAGAAGCATCCACTAATTTTTCTGTTCACTGCTCCCAAGTGTCTATCTTAAAAAAAAACCCTCTGGCAATATTGATCAAATTGTGGTATCCAGCTTAATTATGGGAACTCACCAGTTGAAGCTGAAATGATTTTTCAGTATCTGAATTCTCTAATTACCATCTGATTTCTTGATTTTATTATCCACATAAATACACAAACAGAAAATATATCAGCATCCTATGTCTTTATAATAATTCTCTTGTGGATACAACTTCATACACAGTTTTCTTGTAAAAGATACAGCCAAATCCAATAATACTCCTAATAAAAAATATTTGCTTTCGTGAGACTACAAGGTTTGGCCTCTATATATGACCAGAAAGTAGACTTGAAATGCAAGTATTTTTAACCACCTTGAAACTAGTAACAATTTATGAAGCTACACAACCTGCCACTGAAAGAACTTATAGGGAAATACCTAAATATAAACCACAATCTTGAAGCACAATCCTGCAAGCAGAAAAATGTAGCAATAATTACAACAAGTAGTTCAGCTTGAACTCTGACAAGATTAAAAGCAGTAGCAAGCACTAAGCAAGCAGACCGCTTCAAAATCTGGCCCAAGTACATGACATTTTGGCTGAATTCTAATTACAAGAACACTAGTAATCAGGATTAAATGAATATGCTCCATTACAAAACAAACTCCCCAAACTATTTTAAGTGTTGGATTCAGAATAATATTCATTGACAATGATGTTTTGCTGTCTCATCTAAGAACACATATGCAAACAGCGCTGAAAGACTAATGCACTTTAAGGTGATAATTAGAATTTATATACACTTAATTCTAAGCCTACATATATAACAAAAATATTAGAACACATTTTCAAGCTTACTTGAGGATTAATTTCCAATCCACAAAAAAAGGATTAAAATAACTTATTTTATTATACTTTGAAATTCTAATACTCAAACGTATTCTCATCTGGAATTGGACTACAGCATTTATGGTACTTTATGTACATTGATAATTAAATGCATAACAAAAATAAGGCATGGGAATACTTAAAACATTTCTAAGAACAGACTTAGGCTCGGTAAGAATATACAGCTTTGCTACTCATACATGCTAACAGTAATGATCACAGAATATTTTTTTAATTGTTCTAGCAGAACTTTGGCAACTAACCAAGAAAAGTAATGTGAATTTTGCTAATAGACTAGGATTTCTTATTTACCAAATATCGTTTGCACCAGGTGCACTTATCAGGTGGGCCACTCAATTTACTAACGTGTCTCTTAATAAGGATGAGATCTTTATGTATTTCAATAAATTGCTTTTCATACTAAAAACCTAAACATCATTCTATCTGAGGGAAGTACAATCATTATTAAATTCTCCAAAGTTTTGATGAAACCTTAATTTAGAGTGCCTTTAATAACTATCAAAATTATCAACATTTCATTTTTAAAGTGAATTAATTAGATCTACAGCAGTTTGTTAATTCTGAATAAATACAATAAAGTAAGCTAAAGCACAATGGTGGCATTTGTGTTTAAAGAATGACAGTATATTTGGTCTTCTAATTTCAAATGTTATCACCAAGTAAGCATCCCTACTTACTTCTACATCTATAAAAACCAGATTGTTCATCTCCTGAGTCTGCCTCTGGAAGCAGATAAATCACTGTGAAGTTATTCCTGCAACAATGTTAATTGCTCTAAAAATTTTGATAACCGAAGTGAATTTTGCCTTCAGCTTAGATTCTGAGGAAACGAATTCAAAACAGAAGTGTTTTCTTTCCTTTGGATCTCTTACATCTGCCATTCAGGTGTTTGCCTGTTTTTCTGTAATGATCGTGTGACTTGGAAAGCACATAAAAACCAGCACACTGTATAAAACAAAGGAGAAATATGTCTGCACCCTGCTCTTTCTCATATTTTTAACTCACGGATAAACATGACATGTCCAAATAGATACTTCCATTGTGAGAGCGCAGTGAATATTTTAAAACAAGAAGAAATGCTTGGTTCTAAAAGGGAAGGTTTAGAAACATCTTATAATTAACTCTTCCTCTAGTGTTTGGAAGAATAACAAAACTAAGTTTTCTTTGCAGTCTGCTGATGTTTAATCTTGGACTAAGACGACATTTCATTAACAGTAATAAAATATGATTAAACTTACTCGAATCCTTACAAATCCATCCAACGTGTAATACCTACCAACTACATAAGCATTGCTTGTACCTTCGACTATCTTTACCTATGTGCAGTTATTGTATAAGCTCATCACACACAAGAGAGCAGAAGTGAAGAGTCTTGAATATAAGGTTATTTTTTAAGTATTTTAGCTGTTATGCCAGCAACGTGTGCAGTCAAATCTATTTCTTTCAACAATCCTCCTTCCACCCAGTGGGATTTGCAAATATTACTTTATTTTTTTTCTAGCACTTAAATTTCATTTTGCCTAACAACACAAAAAACTCTGGTTTTGAGCAACAAGCAATTTTTTGGGATCTATGTTCTTTCACGTGAGATGTAACTTTTCGTCCTATTTACTCTGAGCAATTTTTTTCAAGTCACACATGTAAAAAGAGGAAAATGTAGAGATAGGCATTTAAAATTACAGATGCTCATCATTCCCAAGCATGATTGTTACTCTGGATAAATCCTCTTTGTCTCAAGCTTTGTGTGACAACTATTTATTGCTGAGGCGTTGTTACCAGGAACACAGTATTAAAGTGCTGGACAGACTAGCTAACTCTGGGCACTTGAAAATTCTGCCTGTTAACTTCTGCACCACCTATTTTGAAGCCACTCTGGAATACCGAGCAGAGGAGTTTTCTGCAGGCAGCACAGATCTATTAAAAAACATGACCTGTGACAAAAATCAATGTGCTAATCTCAAACCAAACAGCAGTATCAGAAGCATAAAAAAAGAGATAACCTAAGACAAAATGTCCCTAAATTTACTTAGACTAGCTTGACAGGTTTAAAAAAAAAAAAAAAGTCTCCTCACACGCACTTTAACAAGGCAAAAAATTTAATACCCAGGTGACTGTTTACATGGATACCATTTGGAGCAGGACTGAAATTTTCTGATGCTAAACGTGAGGGAAAACTCCAGAAAAATTAAATGAAACCTCCCTTCCCAGCAAAAGGCTCGTGGCATTGCACGCAAAGCCTGGTGTCAGAAACCCTGCGGCGCGCCTGGGCGGGCAGGCGGGCAGCGCGCAGGCAGTATCAGCACCGCTCCGCTCCGCCCCGACGGGGACACCGCCGATGCGCCGTCCTGTCCCCGGCATGCCCCCGGCCCGGGACGGCGTACCCACCTCGCTTCCTCACGCTTACCTCTAGCCCGCCCGGGAGAGCCCCCCGCCGGGCGGGCAGGGCAGGGCCGGGCAGGGGGAAAGGCACCCCGCCGCCGCCGTCGCTGCCACCCCTGACACCTCCACCTCCCTGAGACCCCCACCTCCCTGCCCGGGGCCGGCTCCCCGCTACAGCGGGCGGCTCGGGGCCGCGCCCCGCCTGCCGCAGAAGCCCGCCGGGCCACAAGCGGCGGGCCGCTACCTGCGCCCCCTCGTCCCACCCAAACTCCTGGGGCAGGCTCGGCCGCAGGCGCGGGCTGCCCCGCTGCGAGACGCGCCCACACCGCGCCGGGGGCGCATCCGCCCGGCGCCCGCGGACCGGAGACGGCCGAGCCCGGGGAAGCGGCTAGCCTGGTGCAGCGCTGGGGGCGGGGGGGGGAGGGGGGAGGAAGAGGAGAAAAATACCACCACCACCCGCCCCACCGTCGCTGCCTGTAGCCCTAACCCTCTGAAAAAGAAAGTTTTCCACCCCATCTTGCAGCCGGGGTAGTTTCTGCAGGCGCCGGGCAAGAGCCGCCAGCGCTGGGGCGCCGCTCCCCCCCCCACCCCTCCGCCCGGTGCGCGCCCGCGGCCGCCCCGCGTACCTGGGGTTGGTGCTGTTCCAGTAGACGGCGTAGCGGTCGGCAACCGCCTTGGCGCCGGGCTCCTGCCCGCGCACGCACACCCACAGCGCCGCGGCCGCCAGCAGCAGCATCTCCACGTGCGGCATCGCGCCCGGCCGGCGGCGCGGCGAGACGGGATGCGGGGAAAATTAAGAAAGGGGGAAGGGAGGAAAAAAAAAAGGGGGGGAGGGGAGGGGGGAGCAGACGGGACCGAGCCGGGGCGCGGGAGGCGGTGTGGGGGGGTAAATAAATAAAAAGCGAGTCGCAGAGGCGGGTGGGCTCCGCGGCGTGCCGCGCCGCGCCGCAGCGAGCGGAGGGCGCCTGCCGCCGCAGACGGGCAGCCGGCAGGGAGGCGCGATCCGCGGCCCCTCAGGGAGCCTCACCCTGGCAGGGGGAGGTGGGGGCCGAGGCGGGCGGCGGCGGCAAGCGGCGGGCGGTGCTCATTCACCGGGAGTCCCGTAGGGAGCCGACGGCACGACATACACCGGCCCGCCGGCGTGGCGGGCGGGCGAGGGGCGCCGCTCCTCCGCCCCCTGCGAGCGGCTCCGGCGGCGCTGGCGGCGCGGCCCCGCGGCTGCCGGGGGACGCGGGGATGGAGCGAGCGAGCGGGAGAGGGGGGAGAAGAGCGGGGAAGAGGGGAAGGAGATCTTCTCCCTGGAAGCCCACGGGCGGTCCTGGCAGTATGTGAAAGGCCGCCGGCTGGGAAAGGGGCGAGCAGTACGGGCAGATCTTAAAAGTCCAAAGTTTGTGTCTTCCCTCCTGACCCTCCGCCGCCCGCAAACGAAAAACACACACACAAAAAAAAAAAAAGGAGAAAAAAAAAAGGGAGGGGGGAGCAAAAGCCCTGAGGAGTTTGTTTGCTGCACTGATGGAGTTGGGGAGCCTGTTCTGCAGCACAGAGAGTGTCTTGAAGGAGACTTTGTGGAGTGGTTTTCTTGTCCTTCCTGTTCCTGGGCGGTGGATGCACCAAGGACTGAGCAACAGCAAAGGCGAAAAAAAAAAAAAAAAAAAAAGGCAAGGGAAAAGGGGGGGGGGGGGCAGGAAAAAAAAAACAACCGGCCAATCCAAGAAATATTGCGGCGTGGAAACCAAGGAGATGCAAATAAAAAAATTGTTTTATGAGAGGGCGTGGAAAAGAGCAAAACCTCGGAGAAGTGGAAAATCAAGCCTGCAAACTCCTCTGATGATGCTGGTCTTGGCTGGCCTCTCCTGCTCGGGGGACGAACGGAGCGATACGGCGAGGTGCGGAAATCTGCTTCAGCCTGCCGGAGCCTCTCTGTGATAAAGCAGCGTCCAGTCCCGGGAACATCAACTTCTGCGGAAGGACAAAACAGTTTGAAAGAGCAGGAAGGGGGTGAGAGAAAAAGAATCCACCCCTCAGATGACTACATAAGGAGATCGGGGAAAAAAAAACCAAAACACCCAGTTCTTCTCGGTCTTGCCCAACAGCTGCTCCCCTTTTCCCTCTGAAGCAGCAGCAAGAGCAGCAAGGAAAAATATACCGCGCCAGCAGGCAAATAAATAAACTTGAATGCAGCGGCAGGCAGGGAGGGATCGTAAAAAGCGACGAGGATTGGAGGGGCAAAAGTCAGTTTGGAAAAAAAAAAAATTGCTTTATGGGAGGAAAAAAAAATTCTTTAAACAGTCACGCCCCCTTTTGCAATGACCGGTCCCTTCACTGCGTGTAAATCCGACATCAGCAACCTGGAAAAGCTAGGAGCGTGGCGTGCTGGGTTGTCTCTGTGCATGCGTGTGTGCGATAGGCAGCCGCAGAGATATATACGCGGTATAATAGAGGTGCACACGCATACATACATGCACACGCGTGTGTCCGAGGCGGGATCTGGCGCCGGTGTGCGTGAGGGATGAAGGCGAGGAGGAGGTGCAGGCAGCCAGCTCGGAGCACGGTCGCTGCTGCTTGATCATGTGGGATTTTTGCATGCAGTTTACTTGGGGAAGGCGGGGGGGGGATTTGCCGGCGCAGCCAGTCACGGCACAGCCTGCTGTTTGCTTACAGATTGCCTTTTCTTTTTTTTTTTTTTTTTTTTTTTTTACACCTCGACCTGATTGGCTTGCAACACGAGAAAGGCGGCGGCGTCCCAGGCTTCTCCTCCTCCATGCCAAAAAAATACCCAACCCCACCTTCTGGAAACCTGACTAATTGAATTACTAAGAAATCGGAGTGGTTCCTGCGCAGCCTTACTGCTAAATGTAACCATTTCAACGCCGGATGCTATGGTAGGGTTTACGCGGCCTGTGTACGGATGAGTTTCCGTCTGCCACGGAAAACAGTATGCCGAGTAATTCCATCGTAAAAGACAGAAAACTCCTTCTCCACCCCCCCACGCCCGCCCCTCCGCTCTGCTCTGCTTCGACCTTCGCCCCCCCTCTGCAGGAGTCGCTCTGGCGGCGGCCGCCACCGACGGCAGGGGAAGGCGGCTGGTGGGCACCAGGACCGGCGCTTCGCCGCCCACGAACACCAGCTCCGAGGAGGAGGCGGCGGGGAGGCACCGCTCGGCCCTCACCCGAGCGCCGCCGCCAGCCGCGGGGCCGCGCGGCGCGGGCAGGTGAGCGGCTCCCGCGGGAGGGGCGGGGCGGGCTGGCGGCCAGGGCCTCCTCCGGGGGGGAGGGCCCTCCCGCCGCCGCCGCCGCCGCCGCCGCCGCCCCGCCGGCGTTGCCGGGGTGACGGCGGCCTGCGCGGCGTCCCGCCGCCGGGCCCCGCGGGGCTGGGCTGGGGCGCGCCGCCCGCCTAGCCGCCGTTAGGAAGCGCCCCGACGCCCCCCAGCGGCGGAGGCCGGCGCCGCAGGGCGGAGGCGGGGGGGGGGGGGCGGGGAGACTGGGGGCGCCCGCCCGCGGGCCGAGCGTACCGGGGACCCGCGTCCCTCGCTTCGGCGGCGTCGTGCGTGCGGGGGCCGGGGTGTCTTGGCTCCTCTTTTATTTTCCTTTTTTTCCTTCTTCTTTTTTTTGGGGGCGGGGGGGTGGAATTTTCTCAGCGTGGGAAGAGGTTCCAGGTTAATCTTCGCCGGTCGCAGCACCTCGGGATGTCTGCTCTTTGCCTTCCCCTCGGAAGTGATTGAAGCGAGGGAGCGCAGACTGAAGTTACAAAGAAACACTCGAATCCCTTGATTTTTTTAAATTTATCTATGTATTTAGCAAAGGATCTGCACGATTTTCAAATCCTTATCATCAAAGGCCTAACAACTTGTCTTTAATATGTCTGCGTCTGTAGATTAGTCGTAGTACAAAATGAAGTACATCAGACAGGTATAACAGGCACCGTAAACCCAAACTTTTTTCATCCCTTTTCATTAAAAAAAACCCCAGCATTTCCAATTTTTTTCCTGTCTTTGAACTGAGTTCTTTGAATAGGAATGGGTACATCCAATGTTTCCTTAATCTTTTTTCTCCAGCACAGACAGACATGTGGAAATCACTGCCATTACAGGAAACAGAATAAATAACACTTTTTTCCCGAAGAATCTCCTCAGCCACATTTGGAAGGAAAGCTTAATGATTTTTTTTTTCCTCTTTGTTCATGCCTTGTGAGAAGCATCACAGGGAAGGAGTGAGGGGTTGATTTGTACAACTTAAACCACCTTTTAGTAGCAGAGTCAGAGCTTAATCTAGTATTTAAAATATCCCTGCAAGACTGTAGTACTTGGGTTTTTCTTTAATACATACGAAGCTGTGAAAAGGAGTCAAACTTTTATTAACTGAAAAAAAAACTCCAAAAAAGACTAACTATAGCAGGAAGATACCTTTTTTTCCCCCTGGTTTACTTAGCAAGCAAGCTGTAGGTGGCTGTATCTTATTAGTTTATAAACAATACAAAAGACATAAAACCTTTGGACTCAAAATAAGAAGTAAATTAATTCTGTGAGTTAAAAAAAAATCTTACTTCAATGAATAGAAAGTGAGCTTTTTTTTACATCGTAACCAACTGATATGAACCCATCAAGTACCCAATACCCAGAAGTATGCCAACTTCTAGTGCACTCTCCATTTTCACAATTACATGATTAAACAATTTTTTATATCATAGTTGTAAACTGCTTCCGTATACCAACAGCCTCTGGCATCTGCCTTCATTTGGCAGAAAGGTAGACTGTTAAGAAGTGATTCAACATCAGTCAAACCGTTTTGAATACAGTGTTTAGAAAAAAATAGTGCCTATGCTCAGCAAGTGTCTGAAACTGACAAGCCTCTGTAGCTGCCCCTGGACCTCCAGCTTCACAGCGTAAATGAGTCTTTAACACACACTGTACAGCATGCACTTTCTTGGTAGTGGCACAGAATTTCAGTGTATCGATGTGCCGTACTGCAGTTACTATGCTAATTGATCACGTTCCTCAAAATAATTAAACTAAGCACAGCTTAAGACTTTGTCTCAGGGAAAAGTGATAAATCTGCAGATTTTCTTTCTTTGCAGATTTCCCTTAAATAGACGCATAGTATTTCTACCATTGTTCAGCAATACTTAGTATCTTAAACAGATGGAAATTACTTCTGGCGTTACAACACAGGTAACATTGTTAAAATAATGTAAGTAATTTGCTTTGCCATTCAAAGATACTTTAGCACCCATGCAACACAGAAGATAACAAAGATGTCTCGACATTTTTGCTATAGCTTGTGCATATGATTTCTGCCTTTTATAAATTTGAGTAGTGCTTCAGAAGTAAAACTAACTAGTAGGGCCCAATCCAGCTTTTTCTGACATTAATTCCAGTGACTTTGAGTTAAACAAGCAAATCCCACGGGTTTTTTTTCTTTTGTTAAAATGCAGAGAATTAAGGAAAGACCTTTCTGGGAAAACGGATGCGCACTGCAAATCAGTGAAGAATACAGCTGCATTTCAAAACCTTTTTGTCTAAATTTTGTGAAAATATGTATTTTTAAATCGTGTTAACATTTCAGTAGAATTTGATTAAAAGTAGCTGGGCAGAAAAATATATAATCCTCTGGTTGGTCTGTGTTTAAATCATCTTTAATGTTTCGTTAAAAGGACTGTACAAAAATACAGCTTTTTTGTTTATCAGTGGTATCCCTAGAAATGTGTTTTTCAGGACCTGAAGGCGTTATGCTTTCTTATATTTTTAATCACTCTCTGATCCCATAAATATGTTGCTGAAAAATGACTTGGAAGCAATCTCAGCTTCGAATTAATAACTGAACAGAATGGTTAATCATTACAAATTCTCTCATCTTTTACTGTAATCCCTGATACTGTAAGCTGTCAAAGAGTAACACAGAACAAAATCTTAGACTAATTTCCATATGAGAGGAGTAGGTACCGAAGGCATAAATAATACTGTTAGAGAAAATCACTGAATTCTTTGTAGAGAATTGTATTCACCGTTTGATTGCAAATATTCTCGAGTAAGATAAGAGCTTTCTTTCTAGGTGATTTCTCCAACTTAAACATATTTTTTTCTCTCTCAGATACATTTACCTGTGAGAGACTGTGTGTGTATGCTGCATACATGGATTTTTTTTCCTTTTTTTTTTTTTTTTTCCCTACGAGGAAGAAATAATCTTATGGAAGAGAACAGAGTAAAATGGCTGCAGACAAAACTGACCCAGTGTTTACTTGTGAGTGTGAGTATTTTCAGCTGGCTAGAACAGAAGAATTAAATGAAGATT
The DNA here is from genome assembly GCA_028022735.1 of Gypaetus barbatus. NCBI lineage: Eukaryota > Metazoa > Chordata > Aves > Accipitriformes > Accipitridae > Gypaetus > Gypaetus barbatus. Next base: position 26,828,036 of record CM051562.1, on the reverse strand, counting down.
CTTGATACTCTTTTTATTAAACTGTCTGGCAACTCCTTCGCTTCTCTAACCCTCATTTTCCACTCTACCAACCAGAGATAACACATATGCTTACTTTACTGTGATGTACTGAGGCTCAATAACTTCATGTTTTCAGATGTTCAAAGGAGTAACTTTGAGATCCTTGTATAAAAAAAAGAAAATGCCATAACAAAAATACAGTAATGAATTCTAGGCAACTTCTGGGGGGATATCGTCCAGAGACATTTTCAGGCTTGTTCTTGTGTCCAGAAATCATACATATTTCTTTTTGCATATGGTTCTTAAGAATTTGCTGTTGTTTTTAATGAAAATTATCTACAGTTACCAGCTTTGCTTCCATTTCGATTTGTCGGTTCAAAATCTGCGTGTCTGGCTCAGCAGTCAAAAGAGCTTCAGCTCACACATTAGGCAAGACCTTTTCAGCACATAACTATTTGGATCTTAGTCTGGAAACTTCAGAAGTTTAATACATTGAGAAAAACTTTGAGAAGAAAACAAAAGATTTCCTGGCTTCATATTGATGTTTTATGACATTTTTTTCCCAATGTTTGCAATAAAAATAATTACAAGGTAGGAGATTTTCAAAAACATAAATGGAAGCAGGGTACTTACCTACCCCTTTGAGACAATAGAAAAATTCACTTTGAAGTTCAGTGTAATGTTGCCTCCATATATGTAGGTAATAACTTAGATATAGTGTGTTGCCATTCAAGTTCCTGTTTGTTTTCCTTTACAAATATTTTTGTTCATGTTTGCTAAATATCTAGTTATGAGGAATTCATTTGCTGTCACACTTTAAAGAGCTCTAAATTTATGTCTGTGTGAAGTTAAAATATTTTTAACACTGTCATTTTGAAAGGCCAAATAAAAGAATTTGTTTCTACCCAGCCAAGGTCCTATGTACAGTTTCTGGCTTTACAAAAAGTAGAGCCCATTGCACTGATTTGTCATTAATATTGAATCAATAAGAATAACTGAAATAGCCCAGGAATAAAGCTAAAGCAAGAGAATCCATGGCCCTAGGATAAATGTATAGCTTTCCTTTTTGCCATCCACTTCAGTTCTTCCACACTCTCCAAATTAAAGACATTAATTTAAAGATCTTTTAAAAAGACTTTTGAAAGCTATTGCTCAATCTTAATTTATTACAGAGCCAGTATGTTACAAAACCTCCAATTTTGATATTACCACTGTAGAAACAAGTACTTAAAGCTCATAGGTGCAAGAAAGATTAACTACTATACTGTAAAACTGAAGTATAAGACAAAAAAAAATCAGATACAGTGGACAGTATGAATATAGCTATCCCAAAGATTGCTCTTCACTCCTGCAAAAAGCTCTGTATTGAGCAGATACACTATACACATTATACAGATTGTGTTACATGAGCAGGCTCTCATTTCAGCATCTGTGCATCTCCTATGATGACATGGCAGTATTGAAACCAGTTAAGGTAAATAATAATCCTGTTTGACCTTGTGATATTTTTCAATGATACTTTGTGTTGCTTGCTGTTCAAATGCCCATGCTGAGACTGCATTTTTTCCAGAGTCCTCTTGACGGAAGTTAGCTTTTGAGGATGCTTTCTCTGCACTGAGTAACTGCAACTGGTGGTCTAGAACATCAGTGTTTGCTTAGAAACACTGCTTTTAGGCACTCTTTTCAAAACAGACAGAAGGAGATTAAAAAAACAACAGACAAACAAACAAACAAACAAAATCCCCCAGAAAACCAGAAGAGGTACACCTGCAGGTAAAACTGAATACTGAATTCAAAATAATATATGACAAGAAATAGGTGTTTGCGGGTATATGTGGTTCTTGTTTTTGTAGTAATACATTGATTAGTGGACAAATCATTGATCTTGTTTACCAAGACCCATTGATCATTGGTCTTGGGCATGCTGTCTTTTGTTTGTTGCTTGCTCAAATCTTGTTGCATGGGATGGACAGCTAGCAGGGTTTTTTTCTGTCTATGTCCAGATAAGTGAAGAAAAACAAGTTAGAAGATCAAGGCAGGGGTGAGCTGCTGTTATCATCTGGAAACATGATGGAAATCCTGTACTTGATTGCCTTCAAGGCCTGTGTAGTAAACATGATTATTAATTTTTATTATTAATAACATGCTTTACAAGAGTAAAAAAAAATCCCAAGATATCCTTTAACACTTTTCAGAATTTAATCAACATTCAGGATCATTTTCAATTTAAGTTTGCAAAACTGCAAGCATTATTCTTGCTGCCCATTTTACATATGAATCATAAGCCGTGAAATCATAAACAGTTCCTATCTATTGCAAAACCCTGTGCTTGCTTGTGCGTATATTCCAGTGCATAGCAAAGTCTTAGACTTTGACACCGTTCCCTCCTCACACAGCACCACCCATCAGCTAACATTACTCACAGTAGTGAAAATGAATCAGCAGGAAAAAAACACCAAACAACAAAGGGCTGCAAAGTAGGTTATTAGAGATCACTCTACAACTCTGCTCTGTTAGCACTGGAAGCACTTGCCCTGATATGTGGCACAAGTAACAGGTAGAGATTTGTAGTCTAAAGACAGTTCTAAGAATTTTGTATGCAAAGCTAGCTAGATGGCACAAGATAGTCCTTCCATTTAGGAAACTTCAGAGCTCCTTTGCTAATGCAAGCCTTTTGTGCTTTACGTGCTGCAGAACTATTTGCAGAGGAGCTGCTTTCTTAACAGAAGCAACAGACCTGACAGACCTGAGTTGTTACGTGCTACAGATGGCACATGGTCTGTGCAGATGGTGGTCTTCCAAGACGGCTATCGGCACAGCATAAAGGTTACCTCGGTGGGTACTGGGTGTAGCTTCTTACCAGTGCTGTTTACATTGTAGAACAACAGTTCCACTGCCACTGCAGCAATGGAACAAGGTCCTTTGTGTTGTGGAGAAAATCTTATCTGGTTAAAAAAAACAAATAGAAACAAGACTGATATATATAATTATTACAATTAATTAGCAAGCAAATTCTGCAGAAGCCTGTGTGCAGCTATGCACCTGGGAAGGTCTTAGCTGGATGAAAGAAATCTCAGAGGTTTCAGCGATGAAATGCTGAAGACACATTTACTTTAGGCAACGTGGAAGACACTTGCAGTGTCTTTAGCGATACTGTTTTTACTACAACAGTGTTTTTCATGAGAAAGCCAGTCCTTAGAATCCTGTGACTAAGAGAAAATCCACCCTTTAATTTAAAAAAATACCTTTCTGCAGTTTGCCAGTGGAGTTTGAAGAGTGAACCCTAAGTGTTTTTTAAATAGCAGATCACATTCATGACTGGGTACCTGGCATTTTCAGTCCTGTATTTGTGTCAATTCCAATACACAATAGAAAGAGGAGTGTTATCAAAGACATTTTGGACAGCAACTGAACCACAACTTTGAAGACAGGGGCATGAGAGAAGGGACCAGGAGAACATTTTATTAACCCTCTTTATTCCTAAGTCAGAGACGTCCACCAACATAGCACTTCTAGGTTTTGTATGCAGCCTTTTCCATTGCATACAGTATACCGAGTTTGGCTGACTCTTGAATTCCAATACATTAGACTCAGCCAAACAAGAACACAGCAGAATTAGCTGCCATGTGTGATCTATGCCAACAAAACAGAAGTCAGTATGACAAATGCCAGGCTGATAATCATCATGGAAAGCCAGAAGCAGAAAAGGAATAAGGTTAAATTTTTTTAAGCCTGCTTACCAAGATTTTGATGGTAGTCTCGTTGTCAGTGAAACTGCTGTGGATGTAGTGGAGAATGAATTTATGAAAACACTGAAAAGTCTGAATGACATCATCTGCTTTGTGCCAGTTCTAAATGAACATTACTGTCCTTATCATCAGCCATGGTATAGCCTTGCAAAGCATTGTACCATTAGAGAAGAAAATATGAGAATTTTATTTTCTTAGACCATAATGTGAAAAACTTAGATGAGAGAAAGTACTCTTTTGGCGCTCATGATCCCTCTTGTTTCATTATGATTTATTTTTTATGTGTTCCATCTCAGCTTAGCTTTTGTACAGACTTTGCACTGCTTAATGAGAATTGTTCATGAAAATATTACTTTTTGAAATTGAAGTTACAGAAGACCTGTACAGTTAAGAAATTAATTTCACATCTTTTTGGCAATCATTTGCTTTTACTGTCCTTCATTTGGGACATTTGCTATATGCACTCCAAAGACATGTATCTTATATTTGACATTGGAAAGGTGTTCTCAGAACTAATTTAATTGAACTTCCATTTCAAAGTGAAGAAACCAGAGGACATAGTGGAATCCAGCTAACAGATGACTAAAGAACAGTAAGACAATCTTAAAATTGGGGAGGGGAAATGCCAAAGTCAAGAATTGAGCAATTACTGATAAATTATAACAGGGTAGAAATATCATCATGAAAAGAATTCATAAGCAGATTTCTTAATTAGAAGGGATTATTAATACCTTGTAAAATCCACTGAGTGTTCTTTGCATTAGAGCATTTAGCATTTCTGCATAAACAAAAGAAAACAAACAGTAATTGTTTTATACTTCTGAAATCCTTTGTCAGCAGGCATATGGCAGAAACAGAGTAGAAAATCATGTTACCCTAAAGGCTGCTGATGAAATCAACAGATCTGCTATCACTTATGACAGTAAAAAGGTTTTCATTTTGAGTGACAATTGATGTTTTCTGCTGTGCAAATGTCACTACATCTTCTCTGAGCAAAGAAATAGGAGTAACAGTTAATTTTGTGTAACTATTAAGCCTTACTTCAGAGGGGAAAAAAGGGAAAAGTTAAAAAGCCAGGGACAAATCAAACCAGAATGTGACACTTGACATCTGAGGTCAAGAATTACAGTGGGGTTTTTTATTACTAAGTTACCTAGGATTTGACCAGTTTGACATTCCTTTAACTTGTATTAGAATATCAGAACTTCATCAGCAGGATTTTGCTACCTAATTTATTGCCATATCTTCCCATTTAACAGATCCCTGAGGTTAAATTCTGCATTTGTCTACCTGACCTAGTAAGCAGGAGAATGGATGTTCTTTTTATTCAAACACACTGCACCACTAACATTGCAACTGCTGTATAGTAGTGCTCAGTTAAACTTCCTGCTCCTAGAAGGCACTGTGTGAGACTGTCACACACTAAGTATATCCTTCTCTCATTATCTTCGGTGCAGTAAAGAATGCCTAGAGTTTTATGGGACTGAATTCAACAGGATTAGGCCTACAGCACCTAAATCTTCCATGAGTTACAGTAAAAGCAAATTAGTGTAGTGTTAGAAAACATAACTGATTGTGCCCAGAATCCATGCAACTTGTCAGAAAGAGTGGCTTGCAAGTCACTTACGAGGAAAGCTATAGCAACACACTTAACACGGTCTTGCCGACATCATGCAGACCTGCCACAGCAGGGTTTCTCTTGCATGTCTTGTACCTGTAAGATCATGCTCTACTGCATAGGCTTTAGAACTTGAGGGATTGTTGTATCTGTAGTGTAAATTTAAATATGTGATAGATGAGAAATTGAGATTAATAAAATGTATGATACATTTTCATTAATAATTGAAAAGCTTCTGTGAAAAATCGAAGAATATTCAACTCAGTTGAAGTTTTACCTGCAAACTTATGCTTGCCAACACCAATATTGTGCATTGTAGATCAAGAAAGTGTAGTACATGGTATTTAGTGTAACAGGGCAAAACAACAAACGATATCATAGCACGATAAATAACCCTATAGTATAAATCCTGATATGACTATTTATATTGGTAGGCTAAATATGGAACTCTAAAGCTTTTTTGCAGCAAAGTCCCTTTTTATACATATATATCTGGAAGGAGGTGTATTTTTTCCTGAAAATCTTGAAAGGTTATAATCATGGTTTAAACTAAGTAACTCTCAATTTTTCCTTTGTGGTCATCAATTCCACTTCTCCAAAGAACCTCATAAACACAATGGGCCCAATGCCAAAACAAAAATTAAATGCTTGTGTGATCCCCAAGGGAAGACATACTTTAACTATGAAGTATTCTCACAGGAAACCTTATAAACCTTACATGAAAGTGAATGATCCAGAGTTTGTGGCATTCACGTTTGTTGCTTTGACAGCACTGTTTATCAAAATAACTACAATTTTCAAAGCAAGACTACTTAATTTTGACTATATTGCTTTTCTGTTGGAAAAGACCTATTAAAAGTTCACTTAAGTTTTTGGGTTAGTTTACAGTTGATCTAGTTTGTTCTGCAGCAGTCAGTTAATCCCTTCAAAGTATCGTCTACTTGTCAGTTCATTATGTTCTCTAAGCATAGATGGAATGTATTAAAGCTATTTGGAAGCATTTAAAAAGAAAAAGGGTTGCAAAAGAACAGTACCCTGCATGTCATCCCTTTAGAGAACTGAAAAAAGCAGATGCTTTGTTGTACTGTTTTCCCAAGGTAATTCTACTGTCCTTTCCCCTTTTCGTCATCTACTGTATTTATCTGTTTTTCTTATACTCATTTAAGCAACTGCACTTAAAAAGCACGTCAGGTTACATTTGACAGCTATAGTTGCACTTGTATTACCCTGATACTCTCTAGCTTCTCTTTGCTTTTGTTACTGATTCATAAGAGCTGGCTGTAATTCGGTAGCATGCGTTTTAAAAGAAGTGGCAGTTTAACATCAAAAGATACAGAAGTAGTAAAGGTCTCAGACTTGCACAAAGTTTCCACATACACAATATACTATTGTTTGTACTGCATATACATAACAATTGTTTGAAAGTTTTAAGCCTTGCTTGCCAATAACTTCTCAGTCATGTCTATGGGCCTAGACCTTTTACAGCTGGAGTTTTTTATTTGGTCTGCTTAGAAAGATAGAGGCAAAATTCCTTCTGGACTTCAGTGAGATCTGGATTTCACTCACAGTGAGTAAGTAACCTAACAGCACCAAACAGAATATCTGCAATATGCAACTCAGTGGTGTTAAATCTCAGAATACTGTGCCAGATCTCCTAACATAATTGTGTTTTATTTGCAGCTAAAAAGATATATATTTTAATGGATTTCAGAAGCTTGCAAATTTCACTCTGAAGTATAAAAGAAAATGCTGTGATTTGTTGCATTCTGCAGGTATGAAGATAGATGTTGCTTAGTCAAGGAGTGTGCAGGAGAATATATGGAAAATATAGTTCATTGTAAACAAGGGAAAATATATGAGGCTGAATGTGAGTTGGAATGAAATAATGCATTACATTCAGTCTTACATTAGCATTTTTACTTGACATTATATGCAAACAGGAGATGATTCAAGCAGGCATAGAAGTCATAACAATCTAGCAGTGATGAACTAGCCCATGGTTATTCAAGCAGTAATGTGAAGCAAGGTTGTCTACAGTAGCAAGGCATTGAATTCATGGTCTCAGTCCTAGGAGATCCTTTCCTCTGTTGTATTCTTGTGTGTCTAAGAATCACCACTGGACACTGACAATCCACCCTGAAGCATGAGTAGCCCCACAGGAACAAAAATTACAAAGTGCCATGTTTAGGTCCTTGACAATTTAAATATATTTTACAAAGGAAGGTAGAGAAGAGTTTTGTCTTCTCCTTTTTTTGCTGGGAGGCATTTGAGTTTGGTACTTTTCTAGGACCATCTGCTTCAAGTCTGTAGCTGTGACTTTTCTGTAGGTCCCTGAAGTTAGGGATGGCTGTGGATTACAGATCACTGCTAACTCAGCAGGCTGTAACCCGCAAATACAACATTATGATCTTGTACTTCTGAAACCTACAGTATCTTTTTGTGTGCTTTCCTCAGCTGTTCTTGAAGAGTCAACAGGAAGACTTGCCTACTGGTATCATGGTTTTTGTAGGAGCCACCCCATTAAGAAACCAGAACTGTGGAATACTGCTGTACTGTCTTCACTCTGAAGTGATACCCAGAATACCCTTGTATTAGGAACTGCACTAGGACAAAAATCCTCAACTCAGGAAATATGCTGCAGACAAAACACTGTGAAAGGCATGCCTTAGAGTTTTCATTCCATTTTCACATATTCTCTATGGGCCAATTTAATAGGATGCTGCAAACAAGAGGGAGAAATTACTCCCCAGGCAAGCATAAGGGGAGAAATAAAATATAGTAGCAGTGAAAACTCTAATTTGGACTGAGAGTTCGGAGTGACACAAATTAAAAAGACTGAAGTCTGGAAGAGTTTTACTATTGAATTCAGTGAAATCAGAATTTTGCCCCGTTTAATGTAGCATAATCCAGGCCAGGATTTTTGAGCACCCTGCATGCTGATACCAGGCAGCACCAAGCTGTATTTAATCAGATAGGGAGTGGAAAGTCAGAGCATGCTGTCAGTGGTGAGTAGCTTCAATAAATAGTGCCTTTTAAAGTCTTTACAAAAGTGTTCCACCATCTTTTTTAGAGAAAGATGAAGTACTGCACCCCAAACTTTATTAATATAATCAGCTGGTTTTGGTTTTTTTGAATAGACTGCATTCTCTCACTGGTATCTTTTCACTAACCTCTCAGCTTCACAGATCAGCACTCAGCTCCCTCACTGCCTCTGTTCAGCTCTGTTTCTTCACCATTGCAAATACTTAGTTAACGCCACCTGACTGCTAAGAAATTAAAAAGATCAACGTTGTTCTACCCAGAATATAATACAGTTTATCACAGTTATAAGAGTACTCACAACCTAGATTTTCCAGCAGTCCAGATCTGATATTTCCTTGTTGCACAACCTTTGACAAATCATTTAACCTCTCTGATCCACAGCTTACATATCTGCAAAGCAGACTTAGTAATAATTATCTACTTTTCACAAGTGTTGAGGGGATTAATTAATTAGTGTTTGTTAAACACTTAACATCCCTTGGATTAAAGGCACTAAATTAAAAAAAATAAATGACTTTTAGGCTTAGAATTTTAAATGCCAGAAAGGACTATTGTAATAATTCATCTGATCTTAAGTATAAGAGTCCCTATAAATTCACTGCATTTGGCTGTGTAATTGCTGAAGAGTATCTCTCCTCAAATCATGTCTAGTCTTGGATTTAAAAAGTTTGAGGGATGGACAATCTGATATCCCTGGACAGCTGTAACCTGGTGATACTATGAAACTAGTTACACAACTGAGTCAAACTTGCTGAGCTACATAAATGAATGCTTTGCTACATTTTAATCCACTCAGGCATCATATGTAGGAATGTCAGACTCTTCATTTACAGCAGTGGCATGTAAAAATCTATGTGTTCCCCTATCACAGGGACACATTTAAAAATTTTTGGAGACTAAAAGTATGAGTCAGTAGCCTTTCTATGCACCATATTTTTGTAGTTTTACGTGCTTTAGCACTTCTGTGATTCCTAGGCAATAACTGCATCTTGCAAGAATTTCTTTCACAGAACATTTTTTTTGCTTCCCCACATTTCTTTCCTCTGCTCTATTCTTGCATTTTGCTTTCTTTCAAACTGACTAGAACAATCCTTAAGAACATTGTCTCCTTGCTCTCTTCTTCTGGGACCTCCATCTTTATACTTATCTGAACAATCAGTAAACTGCATTTTATTCAGCCCTTTTTATTCTGCATTAGTTAGATCACTGTAGCCTGATTTTTCCACCTGAAAATATTTATATTTCCCAATTAATAACATAAATTAAATTCTTGATTTTCTTTGTCCTGTTTTTAAGGTAATGGTAAAGACATCAGTGACAAGAAAACCAAAGACTTATTAGAGTTAGAAAGCAGTACTGTAAGCATATACAGTAGATTTAAAATAAATTACATGCTGTAGAAAACAGAGATAGACAAACTGCCTCTGGTGTAGTCCCTAGTGATTTTGCCAGTGGAGTTTCAAATGCCAAGTGTTGAATCTTCACCTTCTTTTCAGAAGCTATTCCATAATGTTGCAGATCTAGCCATGAAGATTTTTATTCTGACATTCAAACTATATTTCCTCACACTTTAATCTTATGCCATCCTTGCCAGTTGTATCCATAAACAAATGCTCTTCCTTCATGGGATTTATAATCTTGCAAAGCATGTGTTTAAATTTAATTAGAAGACATTTGAAATCAAAATTATCAAAATCAATTTTGCCTCTGTCTTATTGGACTAGGTTGATATTAGAGTCCAATACTCTCTGACTAGGTTCTTTTAGATATTCCACATGAGGACAGTTTTCATGTTTTAATACCAACTGTATTTATTTTAATATATTTGATATTACATGGGATTTTGATTCAGCAGAGTGATAAAGCAATATACTGAAATCACAACACAGGATAATAAAGCAAGTGCAATGTATGGTCAAATAATGATAAAAATGTGATTCCTGTTACCAGTCTCTATATGCTTACCATCACGGTGCTGGGCATTCCCAGTCACTGGGAAGGAATACTTGGGTTGTAGCCAGCTCAATCATGCTGCTCTCTTCAAAGTCCATTTTGTTGGTTGCTCAGTTTTTATCCCCTATGTTGGGCTGAGCCACTTGTACACTTCCCCCATGCTGGTCTGTCTGGCTTACAAAGACATTCGCACCTTTTTGATTAACTCAGGGAAGGCCATTTACACAACTAGTTGATCCACTCAAGTCATGGAGCCATTGATCTAAACCAAAGGCCACCCTTATGTCCCCTTTTTGTTAAAGTTCAGCTTTCTTTACAACAGCCGTGATCACTCCTTGTGTTCTCTGAACTTCATGAGCGTATGTCTTTGCCCATCTCCTCTGAGCCTTCTTCTATTGTGGGGGTTCGTTGATCGGTTACAGTTGATGTGACCTGACCCTTAGTGATTTTGCAGTTATTTCCACAGAGAGAGGAAAACAATTATGTTAAGATACATGCACTTTAGCTAATGCACTAGTGAGGTCATCAGGAATGAAAACAGCAGGGATGGCACAGGCTTTTATACACATATCACACCATTCTGAAGAAGCAGATAGCATAATAAAAATACAGTTGAGATCTGTACATTAGACTAAGTACTTCTAGCAGTGAAGTTGGAGTGCATTTGCCATCCAGGATTTTTTTATGCTTATCCTTTCCTGATGTTTTTTTCCTGAGTGTCCCTGCCGACACTCTCATGACAGGACACTGGACATGACAAACCTTTTGTCTGACCTGGTGCAGCTGTTCTTATGTTCTTAATGTAATAGGGCCACTAACTAGTGTCAGTCAAACTTGAGAAGTGTTTTTATCAAAAAAAATTTTGAAAGAAATACATTCCTTAAATGGATTATGGCCCTTTTTCTTAAATTACCTTAAACAGCAGAGATGAACAAACCAAGACTGATATGCTTAAAACTCAGCTAAGGTTTATTTTAACTCCTTTCAGGCAAAGATCTCAAAGTAAATACCCATCTAAGACCACAGTATTCCTCTGGGAACTGCACTTGACTCTGAATTATTCTAATAGCTTTACAAACGCATGAATAAGCTAAATGAATTATTCCACCAAACTCTGACATAATACTGTTATTACATTTGACTTGAAGACCTGAGCAGAGCACACACATGTAATGCCTGAGTGAATTAGTGGTACACAAACACAGCTAGGAACGGTTGCTACTGCAGCAAGGTTATAACCTTGTCATTATAAAGTGAGTATGTCAATATATGTGTTTATGTATCTACATTTAAGTGACTATATGCTAAAAAGCTGTATTCTTGGACACAGAATAAGTCACAGATAAACACGAAAAAGCAAGAATCCTCACAAATAAAAAAGGACCTTCCTCTTCCACTGCTGCTTACCATGCTCCTCCTGTAGCACATTGTATATGTTCTCTCCAGTTCCCAACTGTACACACCAGATGTGGGAGTCAGGTGATATTTGATGGGTGGAAGGTGTAGACACTCTTCATGTTTTAAACCATGTCACAGGTCTTTCCTTCTTCCCTCATCCCTCCGATGTGGTAGAGTTTCAGAGAACTCCTGCTCCTTCTCACATTTATGCCTACAGGCTGTCCATTTCTGAGGATTCATTCCAAGATGAAATTTCCATTCTGAAATGTCTTACTAGTTTCTTAAGAGGTGGAGTACTCACTGGAAACTCATGGTGTTAATCAAGCCCAAAACCCAATGAAAAATATTTTATCTGAAATGATAGAGCCAGGACAATAATTTCAAGTTTCTTCCAAATTAATGAGCTGTGCATGAAAACTAATTGTTCAGCACATTCTAATTCGCTATCTGAGCGAAAGAGAGGAAGATGAGTAAATGTTCAATCTGCTTCATAACTAACATTTCATACACAATTATGTACGTTTCATAAATACTTAAGTGCATTTGTGAAGTAGGCAAACTGGTATACATAAATGTGAGGTCTGGTTTATAAACCATAGTTAGCAGATAGAGATGCAAGTGGGCAGGAGACTTCCAGTAAAAGTAGTCATTGGTGATAATATCCTCAAATGATTTCCTGATGTCTACAGTTGACTGTAAGTCTTTTCACCACTTTATGGATCGAGAATTCTCCAGCCAACAACTCAAATTTGTAAAATATAGCATGATCATCTGAGGGCTTGATTTATCTACTGGGTAGGCACTGTATTCTCCCCAAAGAAGACCTATGTGGAAAGCAATGTAGGCATTACTAGTTTTCTGAGTCGAGTGCCTCATCTGAAAAAAAATTACAGCAACTGGTAAATACCATAATTAATTTTTTTAAATTTTGTAAGATACCATTATTTCTAATGGTACCCTAAAAGTTGTCTATGTTTTGCTAATTCTAGCTGGTTTTTGTCAAACCATGTGCTTTTGGGGAATATCCTACCAGAAATACAATGAGTTCTGCATTCTGAGTGACAGCTCTAGATTAACAGGTCAACAACGTTGTGAAAAGGTCGTTGAAAACTCTTCTGACAGACAGATTACTTTGAGTTTTAAGAGCTTCTGTGTACATCTGGCAGAAGGACTGGGCACTACATAAGATAAAACTTTTCAATAAATCTTGAGGAGACTAAAGAATTAAGTGGAACAGTTGAGTAAGTGGAATGAAGTGGAATAAGCCCAATCTTCATAGCATGTTGCCACTGTGTTCCCAAATGGCTGCAAAATGAAACATGGTGAGAATGTGTGATCATCATGGAGCAACATGAGCAGCCAGAAGAAAAGAATTGAAAGCAAAACATTTTGAGCCTGTAAGGTAAATCAGATCAAAAGGGCCAAATTCATATCACATCACCACTGGCTGCTAAGGCTTTAGCAGATTATTGTGTATGACAGATAGCTTTGAGAATACACACATCACTTGTTTTTCTTTAGGTCTGTTGCCTCGTTGCCTGCTGTGGCAGCTAGGTAATGGGGATTACCTCATGCGCAAGTGGGAATGAATAGGCTACTGTGTACAAGCCTGTTGGGAAGAAGCATATTTTGGTTATCTTCAGCTCAGAGCAGGGTATTTTTGCAGGCAGTTCAAAGCAGAGTCATTAGGTTGCAGTGAACAGGGTGGTAGAGTAAATAAGAAAATAATAGACAGATGGGTAACCTTTAAAATAGAATTAATGTCAGTTAATTTATTAGTCTTTTAGAAATTTTACCTCTGACTGTTTCTTTTCCACCTGTGGCCAATCCATGGCAGTCTCTGCTGCCTTAAGGAGGTTAAAAAACCCCCACTACCTTTCTTGGGGATAGTTGTGGGTACTAAGACCAAAATTGTTTAGTGTTCTTCAGTAGGCAGCATCTTACTTTGTGAAGTTCCCACTTCACAAATGTCATGACAACCTTCTGCCACAGAGCAGTGCAAAACAAGTTCCTACACTTCTGTTTCAGGACAAGTTAGACAGATATGACACTGTCAGAGTAAAGCACTAATATGTTCTTTTGTCCCTGCTGCAGTGTCACACTAGGTCAGGAACTGGCCCTAGACAGTGAAAAATGGAAGAGCTTGAGAACTGAGGCTTGGCTAAAAGTGTGATAAAAATGAATTTAGCTGTAATCTGGCAGCTGTAAATTTAACTGTGATGGCAGAATATCTATAATTAGGAACTGGACAGGCAAGCAGATGGTATAGAAATAGCAAAAGAGCTAGCAAGCTTTTGGTGAAGTTTTCTGACTACGATGGATGATTCTGAAACTAAAAGAAAATTATATTAATGAAGACAGCCCAATTATTTTTATAGTGTGTGTTTTGTATATCAGGGACCAAAACTAGGGCAGAAAGACAACAAACCCTCAGATATTATAGTTTTATCACATGAAAAGATTTAAACAAATGGACAACTAGCAAGGCTAACAAAGGTACTTTCCAAACCAGAAGATGGTAGCATTAAGTCAATATGGTGTATTTTTGGCTTTCAGATGAAACTGCTTGATGATCAATAAGTGCTCTTGCTATGTGTATGAAAGGAAAAGACTGGCATGAACACTGCAGAAATGCTTAGCAACAGGTCATTAAAAATTCTAAGTATATAAAGTAAATCATAACAAAAGAAAGAAGCCTTGGGATTTATCTGAGATTTCCCCCATTAAGAGATGTGGCAGTATACACTTTGCTTATGCCGTCTGCACAAGTGAGAAACTCAGTCCAGTGCTCCAGGCACTGCTATATTAAATATTGATGGGAATTCTCTGTATAGTAGATTTTTCCTTCCAAGGAACTGATAAATAGTTAATGAGGAGTTAGGCAGCTGAGTCCATCCTGAATGGGTAATTCCTTCAGTAACAACAGTTTGGCTGCCCCTTGAGGGTTCATTTTTTTTCTCTCTCATACAACAAAATATAATTTAACTTAGGTTTATTATTTTGTAACCTAAAAAAATATATACGTATTGATTGCTGGGTTCTAAATTATCTGAATGCCTTTGGAAATCTTTCCCTGCTCATAAATAAACAATGAACAAGTAGCTAGTCAGCATCTGTCTGATGAATTACAGTGTTTGAAGCATCACGGTCAATGTGATCTAGTCAATAATAGACAGCAGCAAAAAGATACCAGCCTACCAGGCACAAAATGAGTCCCTCTGTTACTTTTACTCATTTCTTCCTAGCCACAGTGAATAAATACACCCTCGCACATTCTAAACCTATGCTACTACCGTGGCAAGAGTCTCCGTACACTGAGCCAGCTGTTTGCCCACTGTGTGTTTATCAGCTATCAGCTGACGGCTTCTTTGTTAAAAAAGAAAGGAAAAGTACTTTCTTTCCTGAGGATTTTGTGCCTAAAGAAGATGGCAACTGGAGCTGGGACCACTTTATGTATCTACAGAGGAACACAGAAGTAGGAAACATTTCCTCCACAGCGCACTGCTAACATCCTTCAGTCAGGCAGTGAAAGAAGAAAGCAGTGCTGGGAATCCTCAGGAACATCCAAGTCTGGGAAAATGTATGTTATTTCTTTTCAGAAACTGACCTCAGGTGAGTTGTGACTTGTAGCTTGCATTAGAATAGAGAAGGTGAATGCTCACAGGCAATAGTCACCAGCTCAGATCAAATCCAAGAAATCTCTAGCTACATCAGCTATTCAGCAGCATATGCAGAAGTCTTGCTCCAGGTATGTGCTGGTTTTGGCTGGGATAGAGTTCATTTTCTTCATAGTACCTGGTATGGGGCTATGTTTTGGGGTTGTGCTGAAAACAGAGTTGATGACACAGAGATGTTTTCGTTACTGCTGAGCAGTGCTTACACAGGGTCCAGGCCTTTTCTGCTTCTCTCACCACCCCACCAGCGAGCAGGCTGGGGGTGCACAAGAAGTTGGGAGGGGACACAGCCAGGACAGCTGACCCCAAGAGACCAAAGGGATACTCCAGACCATATGACATCATGCTCAGCATATAAAGCTGGGGGAAGAAGAAGGAAACGAGGACATTTGGAGTGATGGTGTTTGTCTTCCCAAGTAACTGTTAGGTGTGATGGAGCCCTGCTTTCCTGGAGATGGCTGAACACCTGCCTGCCGATGGCAAGTGGTGACTGAATTCCTTGGTTTGCTTTGCTTTTGTGCACAGTTTTTGCTTTACCTATTAAACTGTCTTTATCCCAACCCATGAGTTTTTTCACTTTTACTCCTCTGATTCTCTCCCCCATCCTGATGTGGGGGGAGTGAGCAAGCGGCTGCGTGGTACTTACTTGCCAGCTGGGATTAAACCACAACACTCCTTTTTGGCACCGAACGTGGAGCTCAAAGGGTTTGAGATAATGACAGGTTTGACTGGAATGTGCGAGATCGAATTTATAGCTGTTATTGCTGTTTAGCTATTAATTGGCAGGCTTCTGCGCTTGCCATGGGGCTTGCTTGCCTTACTGTATATTAGATTCTAGTGCTCATTAGTGGCTGCTTTTTGATTTTGCTGCTTGCTGTAGTGCTGTACTGCTTATCATCTTACTCTGCTGTGCCTGGGAACACTTTGGTAATAGCAATGGTGATGCACCTGGGCTGGCAGGTGTTTCTGTGCTGCTGCACTGGATAGGCTGGAACTCCAGTGTGAACTCAAGTTGAAGGGATTGTGATCTGTTGTCATGAAAAGGAGTGGTTTGAACCGCTTAAGGAATCACCTCCAATGATATTAGTAAAAAAAAAGATTTAATAGGAATTTATATAAAAACGTGACTTCACAAAATTCAATGGCAAGGTTCACCCTATTACTTAATACATGGATGAAACGCACAAAGGAAAATTAAGTCAGAATCTAACTAAAATTATGTATACAGAGACCAAAGATGCAATAGAGTAAAAGAGAAACATACCAACAAAGATTGAGTTAGAATTGATTTCTCATGATTTGTACAGAGATCAGGAATGTAAAAAGGTAGGAGAGACCCGCCCATTGAGTCACGAGGTTCAGAGAAGACCCCCTTGCTTTCTAAACTCCTGTCGGAGTCTAGGTGCAGCTAGATCAACTCCCAGTCTCAGAATTGTTCAATGGTTTATATCTAAAGGTACCATGAGTATAACAGCAGGCTGAGATTCATTCGCAGTTGAATGACGTTCACAACAGTAATTTAAGTATAGATTTGAAAAGCAATATTTGTAATATACTTGCTGTAGAATATTCAGGTTAGTACACACACATGCATAAAGACACTAAGAGATATACATAAGCGAGTAAAAGAGGTATATCTGTTAAAAACTCCCCTCGAGTTCAGTGAAAATATTCACATTAAATGGTTTGGCATCTTTCTCAATGGATGAAGGGTTGAGCCTCAAGGAGCGAAGAATATCAGCCCAAGTCTCATTGGCTTTCAGTGACAGGCCTCCGATCTTCACAAACTGAAGAGTTTACAAGCTCTGAGAGGCGTCCCACTCAGAGGGAGATGCTGGTCGCAGCCTGCTGCAGTCCAGGAGGGCTCAAAGGGTCTCACTTGGTACCACTGTTTATAGGTTCAGGAGATGATTGGCTTTAGTCATCAGCAAATTATTGGGATGCTGGTAGCACTAGTACTGTTCCACATGACTTACAATTCAGATAAGGAAGGCTCCAAGGCTGTCAGTGAATGACTTAAGATTCAGATATGGGATGCTCCCAGGCTGTCAGGAGAGGACTGAGATATGTCCCAAGGTTGTCAGGAAATGACTAATTACCCCTACTCCCGTCCCCAGCCTCCACCAGGCAATAGGCGTCCTTGGTATGGTGAGTGCAGCTCCCTGTCTTAGCCATGCAAGAGTTCCTGGTACAGGGAAGGGACACTTAACTGCCCAACTCATTACACTTATGCTAAGGCCTAGCGAGACTTCCTGAGTTTGTAGATCAGTCCAGAGTGGGGTAAGAAATGCACCACCACAATCCACCCCATGACTAAAATTAATCCATCTCTCTCTCACAGAGTGGCGGTGAGGTTGCCTCTTGCCTCTGTGCCTATAAACAGATCAATGCCATGTTCCAATTGTAATTTGAGGGAAATTCTTCATAGGTCTGCTTAATTCTAAATATTTGATAGATACAATTAAGCAATATTATATATGCAAGGTTTTTGTAACAGTGATATTTGTCTGACTCTTTCACATACTAACATATAGAACAATGTTTAACAACAAGCATAATATAACAGAAATGAACAAAATTATTATAGGATGTAACATTCAATTTAAAGTTCCTGTTGCTGTTGGTGACCATCCAAATAAGGTATCCCACCAATTATGTTCTCCATCTTTCTTTACTCTTTCCAGGATATGGTGTATCTTTTCTGCATCATGATGGACAGTAATTAGGGGGTTTTGTCTGTTGTCCGGAATTTGTTTGAGCAATTGATTCAGGTCATCACATTGCAACAGTTTTCTCACCAATGTAAGATTCATTCCAATGGGGGTAGGTAGTAAGTCATGATATTATGGGTAGTTTGATTGTAGCAATTGCTAAGTTGTGACAGGAGCTTAATAGTTAAAATTGCATCCCACAATTTTGGTAAAATTACAAATACAGGTGTTTGAGTGATTATATATCTCCACGGTGATATTGTCTGTAAGCATAGAACCTCAAAGTGTTCTCATACAAACACATCCATTTCCAACATATATAAGCACAGTTTCAGGGGTTTCATCAGGATATACTTCAAAATCACAAACATTTTGTTCAGTGTCAGGACAAATGTCTTGGGTCTTAATGGTATTACTTTCACAAATGTATCCCTGTTGTTCCCATACAACTCATGCATCAACATCAATAGTTTGCCATTTGTTTCCATTTTGCTGGGCCCATACTCTATGTTCCAATGGATAGAGTATAGTTCCATGGTGATTTAATCCCAGTGCAATGATTGGGTATATGGTGTATACTGAAGCATTGCGTATTGTCAAAACAAAAGCTGTGGCTTCACTGTTGGTATGGTCGTAAGTGAAATTGATTAGATGCCACCAAGAGTGGAATTCTCTTTCAAATTCAGTTGCATTATCCTGAATTACCTTTCACATTTCAGTGGGTAAGATGCCATCATCGCCTTCCCTTATAATTGCTGCCACAGTAGATTGTATCCACAATGGGGCTTGGATGCAGCTAAGAGCTAGAGAAACATTATTTTGGGTAGTGCCCAATGAATTGGTAATTAGTTGGTGGTCTTTCTCATTAGTTCTTTCCCACGTAGGTAATAAATATATCAGCCAGAAGCCATTGACTAGTTCCTAAAGCAGCCAAAGAAGATTGTGGATACACACCTGTGGATATACACCACCACGCCTGTGGATGAGTCCATGTGAGAGCAGGACACCCCAAAGTGTCTGTGGCTGTGGATAAGCCCACTCCAGAGCAGGTATGTCTCGAAGCATCTGTGGCTGCGGTTATGTCTGTGGTGCAGCAGCTATACCTCTGAAGGGATTGTGGCCCAAGGATAAGTCCACACTGGAGAAGGTACACCTCGAAGCATCTGTGGCTGTGCATTAGGTCATGCTGGACCACCTGAAAGTGTGTGGCCATGGATAAGCCCACAACAGGGCAGGTATCCCCTGGAGAGACTGCAGCTATGGGTAAAGCCATGCTGGAGCAGGTTTACTTCTGAAAGGACTGCGGTTGTTGGTAAGGCCACGCTGGAGCAGTTATATCTCTGAAGGCATTGTGGCCCATGTATTAGGCCACACTGGAACAGTGGCACCTCAAAGTGACTGTGGCTGTGGATAAGTCTATGCCACAGCAGGTATACCCCTGAAGACACTGTGGCTCATAGATAAGGTTCCACTTGGAGCAGGTACATCCCTAAGGGACTGCAGTCTGTGGATGAGTCCAAGCCAGAGCAGGGGCAAGGAGAAGTATTCATTGCAATGTTAAACCCGATGGTCTGGTCCAAAGGGACCAGGGGTGGAGATTGTAATGGAAGTACCTTTAAAGTGTTGTAACCCATGATTTGAGTTGCTTGTTGTAGGAATTACTGTAGCAAGAACCACCTGAACCAATGGAGAACAAGCCTTACAAGAAGCAGTGCAAGTACAGCAGCGACCTGACCTGAGCTGGTTTTGGTGCCCAATAACTCCATGCAACACACCACCTCTCCTGTCCTGAGTGACCACCACAACAGATGGAGCCCAAAGTCATGGACTAAATGAAGTCAACGGACATTTTGTGGACATTTGTGGACATTTTAAAGACATTTTATAGGGTTGGTCCATAGACTAAGGGAATAATATCTGTGTATTACATCAAAGGTTGGGAAGGGTGGTGGTGGTGGTTAATGAGGTTGTATTGGATAGTGTGGCACCTAGGCATGATGTAAATGGTATAGAATAAGGGGTGGAGAATGTGCTGGTTTTGGCTGGGATAGAGTTCATTTTCTTCATAGTACCTGGTATGGGGCTATGTTTTGGGGTTGTGCTGAAAACAGAGCTGATGACACAGAGATGTTTTCGTTACTGCTGAGCAGTGCTTACACAGGGTCCAGGCCTTTTCTGCTTCTCTCACCACCCCACCAGCGAGCAGGCTGGGGGTTCACAAGAAGTTGGGAGGGGACACAGCCAGGACAGCTGACCCCAAGAGACCAAAGGGATACTCCAGACCATATGACATCATGCTCAGCGTATAAAGCTGGGGGAAGAAGAAGGAAACGAGGACATTTGGAGTGATGGTGTTTGTCTTCCCAAGTAACTGTTAGGTGTGATGGAGCCCTGCTTTCCTGGAGATGGCTGAACACCTGCCTGCTGATGGCAAGTGGTGACTGAATTCCTTGGTTTGCTTTGCTTTTGTGCACAGTTTTTGCTTTACCTATTAAACTGTCTTTATCCCAACCCATGAGTTTTTTCACTTTTACTCCTCTGATTCTCTCCCCCATCCTGATGTGGGGGGAGTGAGCAAGCAGCTTTGTGGTGCTTAATTGCTGGCTGGGGTTAAACTACAACAGTAGACAAGACAAAAGGCAGTGCGTAGAGACTGTTGGAATCTTGTTCAGGCTTTCCAGGTCACCTGTCATGAGCATGTCCAACTTTTCATAGTGCCTGTATCTGTTTGGTAGCTGTTCCTGTTCAGTTCAGTAGAGAAACATAGATCATTGGGATGTTGATCTAATATTTCTAAAATCCAGTAAGCATTTCACAGGTATTTTAAGACAAAACATAGCAAAGAATATTAAGGTTTTGTAGTTGTAGGGAGGGTGTTAAGATACAAAAACATATCAGGTTTTGTATAGGTATTTAAACATTTTGCTAGTATGGGTAGGCATAGTCAGCTTAGTGCATGAAACAATAATATTGCTGACAATGCAACATACCATGTGAAAGACTACCTTGTAGCAGATAAACTGAATACTTTATAGTTGGGCCACCTTCACTCCACATTACCTTAAACCATAATAAAGCATGAGCTACTCCATTGCACAAATAATGCTCACTATTTCTGCTATAAAAGGACAATCCTGAACACAGTGCAAAAACCAAGCAGACTTTGTGATATGCATTAGAGAGATCCGTAGAGGAGGACTGAACATAAACATTTCATAAAGCAATAAATCAGTATTAGATTAAATAAGAAAACCTGAGGATCAACAGCCACCTCTTAAGTTAATGGGGGAAGAAATTGTTTGGCTTGCATTTTTATGTTTTACAAGTAGTCGTATTTTCCCAAGACAATATATCTGAGTATTAAGGAAAAGAATTTATCTGAATACAATAGAATACTATACCTGAAGTATAGAATTCTGATCAGTTAGTCCCAAAGCCTTACTACCACAAAATAAGGTGGGTTGCTGCCTATTTCAACACAACAGGTGCAGAGAAATACAAAGAATGTATATTTTAAGCCAAACAGGCCCTCTATCCCCAGGGGACTTTATCAGAATGGAGAAAGTTTGCATTTGTTGCTAGCAGTCCACAGGAGTCTGGGTTGTCACTACATCTATTGATCACGCTGACAGCACCCTTTTACCAAAAGGCACTGCTTTTCAGCCTCTTCCCCAGCTGCCCCCATATCTATGGATAGAATAACAATGTATGCCATTTTATGTCAATGCAGCCACGCTCCTCTGTTCTGCAGCTTTTCTCCTACTGTGGCCTTAGTCACCTTTAACACAGACAGGAGTAAATTTGGCTTCTCATTCACAGTTTGTTTTTTTTTTTCTTCATAAATTCATAATTCTACAGACAGCAGCCTGATTACCTAGGAAGTAGAGCACAATCCAGTAGGTTGCAAGCGGCTACCCACAGTAAGACAGACTGCATGTAGCAGACAGGGCCCTTGCATTACCCTTTTAGGCTCTACTTTGAGTCATGAAGGCAAGAACATGAGAAGATGAAATTAGTCCTGCTGGATCAGACCAAACGATCTAGCACAGTGTCTTGTCTCTGTCAATAACCAAAAGCAGATGGTAAAGGGAAGTTACTGACTTACAAACATAGCGCAAGCTTGTGAGGTGCTTTCTCCATGTTGTTAGATTATAATGCACCATGGAATGTGACAGAAGCTGAAGCTTTATTCTCAACTTAATGTAGGGGAATTGATGCCAATGAAAGATGAGGTTTGTGTACTTTTATCAGAGTTCCCATTAAAAAGAAATAATTCATCTGAGTACCACTCAGTATTGCCTGATGAAAAAAGGTGATAATGCTCCTGTGTTTACAACTTCATGCAATTTAGAGAGGAACATCAATTGTCCATGAATAGCAGCTAAATCAGTCTGCAAACCACAGTGGTGATGACAACAGCTCTTGAAGAAACTACTTCAAGGATTTGTTTGCTTATATAAACGGGCATGCTTCTAGTAAGTCTTCACCAATCTTGGGCTGGGGGATCACCTTTAAATAGGTGGCAACAACAGTTTAGAGTGAGACAAACTTTCATTTATTTCTTTGGTGGGATGAAATCCACAAACCACCAGACCCTGGATATGGTTACATTTATAGACTATGTGGCTAAAAAGCAGGGATGCTGAACAATTTGCCTGAGAAGAAGGAGGAATGTTTGTAGAGGTTGTTTGTCTTTGTAATGTGCTTGGTGGATTGGGCTGAAGTGAATAGGTTAATAGTTAGGAAACATTTGTTAGAGAGTCTCTCTGAAGACAGCATAGACTGGAGCAAACCTCACTCATCCTGACAGATTTTGTGAAGAAACTGGAGTGCAACATGGAGAAGCTATCAGGGAGAATACTGTGGCTACAATGACATGCTGGAATGGAGCACTGTCAATGGGACAGATGGACAAAAGGGTTATGGAGAGAAAAGAGGGACTCCAATAGACTTTGGAGAGTAATGGCCTTGGCAGACAAGCATGCAAATACCAGAGTGATGGACATATTGCTACAGTGAATCCTAGGGAGCAGCTTGTGTAATTCAAGTACAGCAAATCACACGGCTCAGATAAAACTCATCCAAGAGTACCAAAGGAAATAAAAGTGTGACATAGTAGAAACACCAATGAGGAAGCTGAATATAATGGCCAGTAAACACAGAGCAAAAGAAGAAGCAACTGTTTTGCACTCTGTATATTCTACTTGTAGAATTCATTGTCAGAGTGAGGTTACTGAATGAAACCCAGACACAAGGTAGGGCTGGTTCATGCTGTGACTTAATGGTAACTCTATGGTTATCCAAGTGATAGGCAGTCTGCTCTCAAGTTTTGGCACATAGAGACTTAAGGGGGAAGGGAATGAGATTAGAAAAAAGTGTGCCATCCTCCACAGGATTAAGACTGGCCGTTACCCAGGGCCAATGACTATTTCTGAATGATCGGAGTTGCCTGCTACAAAGATTGTTGTTTCTCTTTTAGTGTGTTTCTCTATCAAGCCTCCGATCTTTGATCAGCTTCTTGATTAGCTTTGCCACAGCAAGTGTATTTCTCTGACAGAGTCTGCTGGCCAGTGAATCAAGTCTGTGCTCAGAGGCAAATGCATTCTGAGACCTATGTCTAGTGTCTCTACATTAGTGTATGAAGCTTGAGCAACAGTCAGAAAGAATTGCAGGGTCATGACTGGTTGCAGGGCTACAGCATGAGCACAGTCACAGAGACTGAGTGGGACAGTGTGTGCACAGGCTTCTTTGGGGAGAGAAGAAAAGGAGGGAGGATTGCATCCTGTATAAAGGAGCTTCTTGTCAGTACAGCTCCAGTATGAAATCAGAGGCTTGTCTTTTGGTGGTCTTTGAATCAAGATCAATGCACCCTGGGGATATTATGGGGATATAAAGGGGAAAACAGTTTATAAAAAATATGTCACATGCCTCAGCCACCTGTGGTGATTGGGTAAAATATAACATTGGTTTGCTAAAGTACTTAGGGAGAAGGCCAAATCTCAGGTGGAACTAAACCCAGGTCTAGACTTAGAGGATAATGTAACTTTAGTAAATATGTTAGTAGCGAAAGGAAGCTTGGAGAAAACATGGGCCAGTTGTTGAACGAGGAAGACAACCTAATTAGTAGTAATCAATAGCTTGGTATCTGGTTGCAGCTAGGGGCAAATGGAGTTGAGGCCTATATGCTTCAACAATTTAATTGGTAATGTGGATGTTAAGAAAGCAATTTGTGAATGATAGTAAATAAGGGGAAGAGATTATTAAGCTGGGAAGTAAAACCTTAGTCCTAATGGACCTCAAGAAACTTGAAGATTGATCAACAGATATCTTATGCAGTTCAAGAAGTGTAAATTCTGCTCATGGGCATAAAAGCCTAATTCATGCACAAATATAAGCTGGAACTGACTAGTTGAGTAGCAGCCCTGATGTAAATGCCTGGAAGTGGCAGTGAATACCAAGCAAAACATAAGCCAGCATCGCAATCACATCACAAATAAGGGAAAGTGCACACTGCCTATTAGGAGAAGCCTGGCCAGCAGATCAAGGCAAGTTACTATACATTGTTTCTCAGTCCCTCTGAGGCTGCACCTAAAATACTGTGTCTGGTTTTTGATTCCAGATGAAGAGCCATAAGGAGAAAGAGTGTCAAACAGAAGCTACCAAGATAGTTAGGAGCCTAGAGCACACGAGCTTCAAGGAGAAGTTGAGAGATATAGGCTTGTTCAGTATGATAGCAGCCTACAACTGCTGGAAAGGAATTTATGATTTGATGTAGCCAAAGTCTTTCCACTAGAAGAAAATAGCAGGAGCAATGAACACTTACTGCAGCTGGGAGGTTCAGATTAAATGTTTGGGAAAAATTCCTGAAAAAGATCATAAGTGCTGCACTGGAATAGTGAGAGAACTGTAGGATTTCCATGCTTGGAGGTTTTCATGACTTGACCAGGAAAAGTCATGCCTTACCTGATCTACAGCTGGTGGTAATTTTGCTTCAGGGAAGAGACTGAAATAGATGACTTCCAGAGGAACCTTCCAACAAACATTCTCTGAATCAATGACTACCTCACAGTTGAGTATAAAATTTTCTTCACACACTGTATGTTGTTTGATTTCCACTGCATCAAAATGGACTAGTTTAGATGAAGCTCAGACGCCATTCTCAGAGTGTTCTTTTAAATCTCCTTTGCCTTAAAGGAAAGACTAGCAATGGAATTATGCTTCTGTAAATTGGCAGAAGACCTATAGCTTAAGATAAAACCTATTTTCATGTTGGCTTGTCCTATATCACCTTTGCCAGGAAGAAATGCATATTTTGCTTTGCAGCGTCACTTCGTTTGAGAAGATAGTGTTGAGTTAGTAGCAGCAGCGAAGGTCAAGAGATTAGGGAGAAAAACTAATTGTGTGCTATAAACAACCCAAATATACTTCATTCTGCACCAGGGCTTTTATCAGCTCTTGTTTTATCAGAAATCAATCCATCCCTTCACAGTTTACTTGTTCATAGGATAAAAAATTAGAGCTTGCAGTAGTAAATATGGGAACTATAGCTATAATTCATCAGTTCTTTTATCTCTGATAAGCTTGCATTATTCACAATAGAAGGTCCATGTATCTCTCATTTTACCAGGGAATGTGACATTTATTTCTATAAACCATTTATACAGATAAACTCACAAAACTGAGTCCACAGACCCACCTGGAATAACTTCCCAGTACACTTATACTGAAAAGACTTTATTGGTCATTTGTAGCTTGCATAGCTTCAGAAACAAACCTTACCTAGCTGGAAGCTCCTTTCTTTTCAGATATTATAATGTAACAAACCGTAGAGCTATATTCTGTCTGTCTGAAAATGTGTAACAGCCTTTGTCTTCAGTATATGATTTCCTTGAGATTCAGTCAGAAACACATGGGTAGCTAGAACACAGACTTTTAACAGCAGTCTTCAGCATTCTTTCAGTGATCTTTCGTAGTCATCTAAGCTCAAAACTCAGAAGGGTATGTGTGATTAACACCAAAAAATTGGGAAAAAAAGAAAAAAAAAAGAATTCAAGCCATCCTCCACACTCCATAAAAGGACTTTTCAGAAGACTGTTGTTTAGCCGGCATCATAGGAAGTGTCTGGTGCTCCAGAAATATGGGGAAAAGATCAGGCTCATGCTCTAAGAATCATATAGGAAAAGAAAAGAAGGAAGAGCAAACAGAACAGAAAGAGGAAGAGAGAGAAAGGAACAAAAATTCAGACAGATGTCTCTGGGGCTAAGCTTTTCTTGGCACGGTGGCAGGGGTAAGGCCTGGCAGTACAGGTCCTGCCTCCCCAGCTGACAGCACTGATCAAGTGGGAAACGCAGACTTTCCTTTCCAGGGCATAGGCTCTCTGGGACCCACAGGCAAAGCACAGCCTCCTCATGACCTGGGGCAGAGGGGAAGGGGCACTCGAGAGAGAAGGGGAAGCAGCCAGCACTCTTTCAGCTACCTGTCCTGTGCGTCCCTCTGGCCCCCAGCTTGGTCCAAGTCCCGCTGGACCCAGGCCAGATGGATGCACCAGGAGCAGGGGGAGTGCTGGCTGCAGGTGGTCTCATTGCTAAGTGTGGAGACGAGGGAAGGGGGGAGAGAGAGAGAGAGAGAGAACATGTCTCTGAGAACCTGGTATGCCTGTTACTATTCTTTTCTCACCTATCTCTGGCTGCCAATTTCTTTTTTACTTCTTTCTGCCTCATTTGATGCCTGCTGCTGGCTCTTTTTTTTTTTTTCTGTCTCAATATGGTTTTTTTTGTATTTGGAGGTTATTAAAACTCAGTCCTTTTTTTTCAGAGCGTAGCCCTCCTTGCCCTGTCATGAAATAAAATCATATTGAACAGAAAGTCTTTACCTGGAGCACAGATAGGAATTAAACACACCAGTTTTAACAAGAACATACATAAACATTCCCAGACTTCTTGTACTGCCAACATGAGCTTCCTTATTGATGCTAAGGTATTGACAATCTATTTTCAAGATGGGATACATACTGCTTTGCAACTTTTACGTATGAAATGTTTTTCAGCACTGTATTTGCATACAGTTACAAGGGAGCGGAAAAAAGTTCTGACTTTGTCAGTGCATTGCTGCTGATTTAATCAGTGTATATTTGCAAACCAGTAAAGCACACGCAATATTCTCCTTCTGCCTCCTGCTTGCTCTCCATGTCTATTGACAACATGGATAATACTGGAGCTGCTAATTCTCAGCTTGCAGTGCTTAATGCTCTTGCCAGAGCACTCATTACTAGAAAGACACCGAGGATCAAACTCATACTGAGAGTAATCCAGCGTAGCACTGACTGAAGTCAACAAGAGTTGAGCCTCCTTATGCCAGGGTTGTATTTATCACTGAAACTGTCTCCAATGCAAAGATGCCTTGCTATGTTTATTCTGTCCCACCATGTCCTGTATAATCAGGAGAGAATAAGAGACAAAATGTTTACACTGTTGTTTTAATGTCTGCCAATAACAAGGTTGGAGATTCACAGAATCTGAAACCAATCAGTTAGCAAAGTGCTCTGCAGCTGCACAAAGCACTCCATCTTAGCATCGCGTCCAATTGTGCATTACAGGGGATCTTTCAACGTGCTCTTCTAGGCTGTGCTAGCAAACTTAGTAATATGCACTCTTGCCTTACTTGCTGACTTGCTTAAAAAAAGAAAATTAAATACATTTCTCATATGGCTATATTGTGGAATTTTTCCACACCATTAAATAAAATGTTGCTCTAGTTTATTGGCATTTTCCAAGAGAAAACATTTCTTAAGTTAAACTAACTGAGTTGTGAGGGACATTCTGCTTGTGCACACCATATTTTTTTCTCCAACACATATATTTCTGCTATTGTGCCAGCAGCTCATCTAAGGTAGAAAATCAGCAGCCTCTTCATCTCTCACCAGAATAAATCAAGAGTAATTTTTCTGAAGTCAATGGAGTTAGACCAGCATAGAGGAAGAGAAAATCATGTTCTGCATGATCAGCCCTGTAGAAGAAAACAAGATACAAGCTTTGTTACGAACAACCAAGTTACAGAAACTTACTCCTTACTGTGCTTTTTAATGTAGTTTGAGTGACAGAGAGCGGGACACATAATATCAGTAACATTTCTGGAGTAATTAAGAAAAATAGTTGCATGTGCTGTGCATTTTTTTGCAGCAACTACCATGAGAAAGAAATTCTTTGCAACAATAGTATTTCCTTGTTATGTATTATGCACACACCTGTGCATTCATATAGGTTAACGGCAGGGCAAAAGAAGCCTTAGTGCAAATGTGATAGCCAGAGTAAAGCAAATACAAAGGAAAGTTATACTGACAGACAGACAGAAAGGTCTGATGTTAGCTATTGGAGCTACTGGAACTGATACTTTGAGCTAGGGTTTCTTAACATTAAGGCTTCCTTCTCTGTCTTCCTGAAAAACCTATTACATAAGTCTGGTTATTGGGCTAGACTCATTTAAAATCCAGCCTTGTGTCACCTATTAAGCTAACAGGTGTAGATCCATAGATGGATGAATTACTACTAGCTTCAAAGATGCTTCATTCATGTAAAGGGATTGAGGTGCTGTACGATGCTTGGGATTTTTATTTTTCCTTTGTCTTATCCACATGAGATGAGATATACTTTGCTAGGCACTAACTTGCTTGGCCTTTTTGTCTCAGTCAGAAATTTTCTATTAAAAATAAAAAATGATCCTAACAGAGAGATACCAAACAACCATCGTTTAATCTCTGGGGTCCTTCAACCAATTTGAAAGTCAACATTGAAGGAAGTAATTTTTTCTGTTTGTTTCAGTGTGATCTCCTACAGTTGTTTAAATTGGACCAGCACACAGGAGTTTTAAATTAACTGAAAAGTAAAATAAACCTATCGTGTATAGCTTTTATAGCATTTGCACAGGAAAATATGGTTGTATAAAAAAATAAAATAAAATATATATTAAAAAAAAATGCTATGGTCTATAGGAAGGTGTCCTTACCACACAATAATACAGAGGTACATATTATACAACAAAAAAAAATCCCCCTCTGTGAATTCTGGCTTCAGCAGCTCTGAATCTCAACTGTTCTAGAGGTTAGTAACATATTCTTGGTGAAAGATCTACTTTTGGTCCTGTGCAACCCTGTCTGAGATACAGATAAAT
This sequence comes from Gypaetus barbatus, assembly GCA_028022735.1. Classification (NCBI taxonomy): domain Eukaryota; kingdom Metazoa; phylum Chordata; class Aves; order Accipitriformes; family Accipitridae; genus Gypaetus; species Gypaetus barbatus. Next base: position 26,798,725 of record CM051562.1, on the reverse strand, counting down.
CATGCACATCTATGCAGACCAAGTTAGGTGTATGCATGCGCATAAGAACATCTGAGCACATACTGACATCTGTACATGCTATAATGTAGTATGGTGTGCAACAGGCCACTCAGAAAGATAACACAGAACAATCTGCTCTTAAAGATGTTTGATTAAATTATTATAATGAGTTGCTAGGGTTTTGGCACTGATCTCTGACTGAAGTAAAATCTCCAACACAGTCCTTACTCATTTTGGAAAAAAAAAAAACCAAACGAAAAACAGTCTGCTGAGTGAAGATTTATTGATTTAGATCAAAATTTCTTATAGTTCTTCAAGGGGAGGCAGAAGTCCAAATGATTTTATTAATAATTAGAAATACCCAGGGGGAAATGTTAGATTTACAGGTGATCCCAGAGAAACAAGTCCAGTGAGACTGTGTTGCAGCATACATCAACATAAAACTCATTTGCTTAATGCTGCTGTTATTCTTTTGGAGTCTGATAAAGAAGCCACTAGATAGTTCAGCTCTTTATTTTGTTTAGGATAAAAGTAACTAAAATCACTCCAATAGCCTGTTATAATTACATGTGTTACATTGATTTAAAAATATTAAAATCACTGGACTGCAGACTTTTGTATCAATGTAGCCAACTGCAGGGAAACCACCTGGTAACATGAGGTCTTGTCATTGCTATAAAAAGTTAAATCCTGTAAAACTAACTAAATATTGACAATGAGTTAATAAAAAGTATAAACATGCTAAAATATTGACATTCAGTGCATTAAAGATTACCCCTAGTGAAGAACAGTGCAAGATTGCTGTTCAGTGAAAGCAGTAGTATTATGGAATAAAAAGGTATTTTCCCTATTCCAAAGTGTAGCTTCAGTTTGCCCTCTATGAAGTGACGGATTTCACCTTCACAGAAACACAACCTGCCAAACAATTTGCTATGTAGATGTACTGAGATTCCCAAGTCCCAGCCTCTCTAAAAACTAAAACAGCAACACCAGAAAACAATGAGAAGGGGGAGGCTTAATTGGGTCCCCTGAATTTAGTAATCTCAGTAGTCCTTGAAGCAAGAAAACAACAAGCAGGCCCAGCTTTCTGTGAACTGGAACAGGCGCTGTATGGCGGGAGTCCTTCTTGGAGACCTGATGAAAAAAATTTATTTAGAAATTCTATTTCAAACTATGTCTTGTGACATAGCAACTTTCCCATTTTTCTCCTTTGCTTTTGATTTTCACTTTCAGAAAGGAAAATTAAGAGTCATCTGTTGTGTATTAAATATTAATGTTTAGACAGTCAGTGCTGTCTGTTTCAGTGTTTGCCAAGTTTTAAGAAAAGAAAAATTATTAATCTTTTACATTTCCTTGAGGATTTTGGAGGCTTCCTCAGCAGTGGATGTCCATAAAGAACTCTATGGTAAAAATTAGGAGATGTTGAGTAAGGGCAAGATTTGGCATTATACATTTGTTAATTCAGTATTCCTATCAAGCAAGTCCTTTTGGAGTTTTATGAAAGGAAGTTCAATACAGAGAAAATGGTGTGTGTGATCTTGGGGTAGCCTGGATTTGCTATGCCAACTCCTCTGTTTCCTTTAATTTCTGAAAACAGTAAATCTTAGTTAATAATATTGTTTCCCTCTTGCATGGTTGCAAAGAATATCTCTGAAGTGACCAGATGTTTCACAGCAATGAAGTGTAAGTTCATGTTCAACATGCCCCACTATGCTCAACACACCAGTATGCTCAAGTTCAAGTACACCAAAATAATTTTTCTTCTCTTTCCTATCTTTTTTTTGGAGAAACAAATAACTCCTACAAAGGGGAGCTGAAAGGAGGAGCAGCTGAGACGTCTGAGACTTTCCTAAAATGTTGAGGCACCAGGCAAACACTTCTGACTGGTTGGCAGTAGGAGACCTCCAGCAGAGTTGTACCAGACCCCAGGAACTGTTCCTGCCCTGGGTCCTCATGCAGTAGGCAAGCATGGGGATTGCCCCAGTGCTCTCAGTATGGAGAAGGCTTTCAAGCCTGTTGGTGGATTCATTGCCAAGACTTGGGCTAAAACAGCTGATTATTTGGGAACTGTGGCCAAAGGCCTTTTAAAATATCATTCCTGATTTCCTTGACTACACTTACAGTGAATACACACTGGCTGTAGGGATTTCATTTTCTGGAACTTTAGCTTGTGTCCATTTTTTTGCCAATTAAGCTTGGCAATTTCTCTTTAAAGTGATGTTCCCTTCTTTCCCAACAATCGCTCTACATACTGTCCTTGGAAGTCCTCAGAATAGTCCAAAAAAAAAAAAAAAAAAAAAAAGAAAAGAAAAGAAAAGAAAAAAAGGAATAAAGCCCCCAGTAAAGGAACACAAGGCACATCTGTGTCAGAAAACTCTTGTTAGTGATTTCTGAACCACTTTTGTCACTGAAATTTAAAGCAAGAATAACAAAACCCTACTATAAAGGAGGACTGAAACATTGTTTCTCCCTTTTACCTCTTTGTATTATCATGTCACTCTGATTCAACTAAAGCTGCACAGAGGGAGGAAACCACGGTCTCAATCCCTCTGATTTTTGTAGCAGACCTAATTTTAGAATCTGTTGTGTCAAGTTTTTCTAAACCTGTCAGTTTAATTTGGCAGATGTGGGTTAATGGAGACCTACTGAAAGCAGGGTGAAAATCTATCTGGGTAGACGAACATAATTCATGACTTTCACAGTGCAGCAGTAAGGTAATAGATAAATGTCTCTTCCTTGAAGTTGTAGCAGGAAGCTATAGACAAAGGTACCTTTTTTAAGAAAAAAAAAAGGCACTAAAAAAGAAAAAACGTTAATGGCCATGGAAAGAAAAAAAAATGCTGCTATGTTAGATGGCCCCTTATCTTCAAATTCTGAAGTGGCAGCTGCAAAAAGATCAAGACAGGTAGGGCAGCAGAAGGCAGAGGCTTAGGCACAAAAAGCTTTAAATGGAAGCAGAGCACTTCAGGCACCATGATACAAATCAGCAGTGGCGGAAGGAGCCTTTCAAGAAAATAATTTAATATTTGTTAAATAATTTGTAAGAATTATTACAATATTACTTAGCTCACTTCAGCCCCAGACTGCCAGTGAGTCAGGAGCCCGGAAAATGCTGTCCTGACTGGACACTGGTCCATTTAGGTAACTTAATACATAAATCTAATGTAGAGAGCTGAGGGATATTTAACTTTCTAATTACATTACATTAATTCTATAGTGATTTTCATTCTGGTAAAAAAATTTACGAGTGAAAGTTCACAGCAGCAGACCCCAGGACAGTGAACCCTACAAACTTTGGGTCCTATCAGGACAGTTCAAATCCCACCTGTCTCTCTAGGATCTCAGGGGGAACCTCCCCTCAGGGCTTCATGCAGGTCCTCTGAATTACCCCTTGGCAACTGTCAGAAGGTCCTAGCACTTCCCATTGCCTCTCACAAGGAACTAGGCAAAATTTAAAGAATTAAATTCTGAAGAGATCAACTTTCCAAGAGCTCCCCTTTTTAAGATAGGGCACACAAAACACTACAGCCATTATCTGGAAGGAAATTTGTGCAGGCAGATAAAAAAAATACATAGGCTTCTAAGCTGCTTGTGAAAATGTGAGGATATGGGCTATTCTTCAGTTTTTGATGGTGCACTCTCTAAGTCCATTGTCCGGAAAAGAAAGCATGGAATGCTACAGAGGAGTTTCCTTGTATACACCCAGAACTTGTCAGAAGCAGCCACAATCCACTCCAGAGTGAGCAATCACAGCCATGATGTATATATGACAGCCACCTACAGCAGGACAGGGAAGAAGGGAAGGGGGGAACTTCCCTCCTGTGTTAGTGCCATGCCAAATTGCACTACTAAATACTGTAAAAGTCAGGCCCTTTAATTTTCCTAAGAGTGAAGAAAAAACGCTTATACTTATAAAACTTCTTCCTGACTAGATTTTGCTTACAAAAGGTCATTTGCAGTACATGTTGCAAACCTGCAAAGGAAGCAAGGGTGACTAGCACAGCACCCATCTGGAGACTTGAAGGCCCTAGGTATGTGTTTGTCCATGCTGGCCCTGTGAAGATTCCCTTTATCACAAAAGGACATCTCAGTTATAAATGTTGTTCCTCATATACCCCAAACTGAGGACCTCTAAAGCACTGTGATAGAAAAAAAACAAAAAACTGCAGAAGAGAAGAGAAATGCAGGCTTACCAATCTTACCGCTTTTGGCAGTCAATTGGCCTCCACCCGTAGTAAATAGTTCTCCATCTGGCCTCCCCACACCTGAGAAACTCCAGAAATCCTGGACAAACCCTGGGGCAGGGTGATTGCATGCGGTGTAGTAATAGGTGATATGTACGAAATTGTTTAATCAGATCTATGACTTTTGGACCATTATTCATGAAAGACTCTGTTTAGACTTTGGAGAATTCTGAACAACTTTAGTTTTTCAGTGTCCTGGGTGTCAATCAGCACACAATCAGCATCTGCTCAGTGTGAGATGCTTCTAGCATATTGAGTGAGAAAACCGATCAGCGAATGAAACTTGGCTTATTAATAGAAGTTACATGCTAATGAATAATGTCTGGGCAATATTTTCAGTATGTAAGTCTCATTCATCCTGTGCTGGGCTCAAAATTCATTGGAATATCTCTAGTTGACAGTGTGAATCATAGAATTATATGGAAAAGTGCTGGAGGGTCCTCAGGAGGTCATCATTCCATCCCCGTGCCCTGAGGCTGAAACCCCAGGGGTGCTAAGCATTCAGGAATGATTATCTCCGATTCTGTGAGAAGTTTGCCTTTCAGACATGCTAAAGGGCAAAGGGCACTAAGAACAACTCTGATCCGTTGTACCATGCTTGAGACATTCACTGTTGTGGGTTAAGGGTCAGGGTCTATCCAGATTATTTTCCATTGTTGCCTAAAAAGGAAAGGCCTCTCTGAATACTTAGAAATCACTTTAAAGCCTTGATTTAACAGCACAGGATTTGCTATGCTGGATCATGGCACCAGTTCCACCGAGAGTGGTTTCCCTCCTCATTCAACAACCCACACCAGAGCCTTCAGAAGGAGCTCCATGCACCTGTGTGCGAGCAGGGGAGATACCCCAAGTGCACTGAGCATAAGAGACAGCTCACAGAGCTTCTATACATGCTTATTGCTGTTCTAATTTGCAAACCTATAAATACTGTGAGCTGTTATAAGTTTATAAAGATATTTCAAATATCCAGTGTAGTTAACTCCAGGACCTGCCACATCAGTGAACTCCATAGACTGACTGCTCCCCCAGGAGAATCAAGATTTCCTTGTTTGTGTTCTGAGTGTACTTGCACCTCCTTGTAATCTATCATGCTGTGGGGCAAAGGTAAAGAAAAGATTTTCCAGTTTTACTACAATTTGCATAACTGCCTTGCACTTATTTGAAAACTCCTTCATATTTTCACTATTGTTTCTTTGTGCCTAGTTAAACAATCTTATTCTATGCAATTTCCTCTCTTGTCCTACCATTCCTTCAACAGTTTTTGTTGTCTGTCTCAGGTTTTATGCAACTCCTGCTATTCCTTTCTTCTGTAATAGGCTTTACTAGCATCTGTGGGCCAGATGCAACACAGCTCTAACCAGTTCAATAAGCACTGGTGTCAGTTCTGGAGTTAGAACTGCACATTTCCTCCCCAAACTCTCAGCTTCCAAAGTATAAGTAGGAGTTAAAGCAAGAACAAAATTTAACCAAAGAGTGATCCCAAGCCACAAAAATTGTCAATAGCTACTCTTGCTCTTCAAAAATTAATTAGGACAGCACATGGGGTTGCTTAAGTCCCTGAAATTAATGTGACTCTTCAGGGTCCCTGAGCAGAGTTGGCACAAGCTACCAGTCCCTGTCCCTTACACAAGCTCTAGTTCCCAAAAGGTGATTAATCCCTCTGAGAATACCTGAAGTAAGATACATCCTCCACAACTAGGCAAAGGTGAAAAGTAACCTTTTCTGCACATTGATGTAGTATTTATAATACTAGTTTCCATTTCTTTCAGAGACACAAGTGTCTTGACTGCCAGTAGTTATTACAGTCCTAGTAATGACATCTCAACCATGACTGCATAGTACCTTTCAAATTCAAGGCTCATCAGCAGAAATCACAGGTTAAGGTTACCTTGATAAGGTTACCTTACCAGATCCTTAGGGTATAGATCCACAGGACAGCCTGGGGAACGTATCAACAATCAATCTTTCAGAACCTTAACAGAGATATTTTCTTGGGTTAAATCCTGTCTTGCAAGCTTGAATTAAGTGCAGGAGAATTAGGCACCTGAGAATGGTATCTAGAACACTGAGAAAGATTTGCTTAAGTGAAATAGGAAATGATGAGAAAGATTGCAGGGACCAGGATCCATTTAAGATTCACCCTGAAGTCTCTTTCAAACTCTCCTAGCATGGTCCACACACCCTGATAAAATATGGTCAGAGCCACGTGAATTAGTCTGAATTTCAAGGGTCCCAGATTTTTAATCTTTGTATCAAATTCTTTTAACTTATTTGAAAGTAAACTGTATTTATTGAAGAGATTAAATTGCTCCTTCACAAATTTATGCCATATTAAAACAGATTTGCATTTTTTTATTAAAAAAATTACCCACCAAATTGAACCTTATTCTTTTTCTGTTCTCTGGAACATATGTTAACTAAAATAATAGGTGATTTTATTTCCTAATTAATTTTCTTTAGAAAAATGCATTGCTCAATATATCATACTTTTTTTTTTTTTGCTTTAAAACTTTTTACCACCATTAACAAATTAATTTTTATTGCCATTTCGTAAATGGCAGAGTGCCATGGAACAAAAACCATCTTAATTTTTCCACTGTTATTTTCTGAACATTCAGAGCCATGGTATCCAGCGTTGCTAGTTTCAATACACAAGTCATCTCTATAGTCAGTTAATGGAAAGAGTTTTCTTAAGAGAGGACCTGATGCAACTCCAGTAGAAATCAGTAAACCTGTATTTCTCCACTGAATACATTATGACCAGAAGAATTTAAAAAGCTATTGAACTGATAAAAACAAACAATAAAGAGGTCTGGGGAAAATCTGCTGTTACCTGAACCAGACTTGTTGAACCACCAGCAATTTGGCATCCTGAAATACCGTTTCATCTTGGAGTGCTGCTATTTCCACTTAGGAGAATTGACACTCAAAGATACCTCGTCTGAGCAATAGGAGAACACTGCAGTGAGCTGTGGGATCCTGATGTCCTAATTGTCCAGCTCCATTTCAGCCCATGTGCCAAGTCTTTAATCCAGAAGCCAAGACTTAGGAAGGACACACAGCACAGAAGGTTCCTGAGTTTATCTGCTGAAGAGCAGCCTGAGAGTTGTCCCTTTCATGCAGGAAAGCAGTTAGGGCCAGTTTTATCTCTTCTCCTCCTGAATACCATAAGAGTTACAGCTTTTCTAGACTAGCAGCCCAATATCCATGGTCCCATTGGAGAGTGTGCAAATTAGGCTTCAGAGTCCTTTGAACTCACAAGTTCATTAAGTTGTCCTAAAGTAATACATGGTGTAGCAGGATCCATTCCCAATAAGAGTGCCTGGGTTGTGTCAGAGGAGCAGAACAGTAACAAGTAATGGCTACAGTACTTTAAACAGTTGTCATAACAACAAAAACACTAAATTATTGTAGTCAGATGTCTACAAGCTAAACACTATTTTCTCCCAAGTCTGGCTGATTTTGGCAGGAAATAAAAAACCCAAACAAACAAAAAAACCCAAATCAAAACCAAAACACCTCCAAAAACCTGCAAAAGAACTGAAAAATAATAACACTGCAATAATTATAATTCTCCAGAATCTCAAAATTTGGGATCAGTAAAAATTTATAAATTTACCTTCAGAACACATTTTGGGAGTGTAAATTAATGTTGCTGATATGCAAACTCATGCAGAGAGAGCTCTCAAGACTTACACAGCAAGTCAGTGGAAATTCTGGGGAGAAAAGTCAAGATATTTTGAAGTGTAATGACTTCTCAGACTACAGAACTCTATTTCAGTCATTTTGACATTTTGTAGGTTCACTGCTTTCTTCTCTCTATGCTAATATTCTATAAAAGTCATCCCTTGTTCCCCTGCACTCCCTTTTCAGTGTTGTAACCCTCCTTAAGATATGAATTGCAGATTATCTCAGTTTTTGTACTTTACTTTCATTCATTATCTGATCTGTGGAAGGCAAAAGGTAGATTTATATTTTTATAACAATCTTTCAGTTTATCATCAGACTAATTTTCTTCTTTCCTCCACCTCTTCTGTATTAAGGATATTTGCATGATAACAATTAATAGAAGCAAAAATTTTTATGATAGTGCCTAGTATCAAGTTTTCAGCTTTTAAAATTCTGACTATATACATACAGATCATATTACCTTTGGGAAAGCTTTTATTAATCTCAACGTCAGAGCTGTTTCAACAAATCTACTGTAATAATGAAAAGACATCTTATCACATTTTGCTTTCAGTAAATTTACTATTCTTTGATAAGGTTGCAAACAACTGGGAACTAATTGATCTGTAATTAGTGTGGCAACTGCACAAGATAGACTGCACTGGGATTTCATCATTTATCTGCCCAGTGCTGTGCATCTTGCTTTGTAATATTAAATTATTTAGCTTCTCTCTTCAAATACAAATGGTTTTATGCATCCTCCATTATTTTAGGAACTCTCTGAAGATGAGAATAACATTTAAATTTCTGATTATCTGTCACTGGTAGATTTATTGCTGGAGAGATCATTTTTCACACATGCCTTGCCATGTCCTTACTTAGAAACCCATTGTCTGCCCATGCCTGTGAGTGGACGCTATGAAAGACCCTTTGATCTGCACCCAATTTGCCCTATTTATCACTTGGCTGCACTAAGCCTCCTGATATATGTGATTGCCATAGCTGAATTCTTCAACAGCTGTGGTAACTAAAGGGCACGAGTTTAGCACACTGTGGTGCAGCATGACCACCATCATCTACATCACAGTTTCCAATTACTCAGGCTCTGTCTGCCACCCTTTCCAAGACTATGCTGCAGGCCATTGCATGAGTGAAAACAGTGGCTTTCTAACACAGTTTTTTATAGCGTGACTTTTTAACATTGTAGGGGCATATGAAGCATATGATTTTTTTCAGTGCTGCATTCCTTCTTAACTGTGAAGACTGGGGACAAGGAGGTAGCGTGGGTGTTCATTGACCTGGGAAAAGAAGTGGCCATAGTTTAATTTATGTAATTGAAGACATAATTTCTTCAATAGATGACGAAGAGAGAGGTGGCATTACCCTTTTGTCGTTCAGCTTCATTTTCTTTTCATTAATAGTTACATTAATCAGTTCACCAAGAAGTTGAAAGGAGAGCCTGTCACTTAAACTCCGAAGTGTCAGGACAGTTATGTATTAGTTCATATCTAGCCTCTGAATCTTTATTAAATTCTGCTGTACAACTGACACAGGAAAATGTGCGGAACAGAATACCAAGTGAAGGTGCTTCAGTGTTGCTGTACATAGTGACATGATAAAATTTTAGATATTAGTTTCTATTCCATTTCTTACATGTTCTAAGTCTAGCTTTCACTCCACAGCTGTATAACTAAACAGAGGTTTTTGATGAGCTGATCAGACTGATGTGCTGTATTATTGTAAAACATAACAATTAGCACAAGTTCTTCAAAAATTCCTCCCAGTATATGTTTTCCACCAGCTAATTTCATTTGTTCATTGTCTTAGCTCTGTCATGCCCTCTGAAGTGTCTCACAGTGCCATCCATACCAATGAAAATGCCTTGGTATTCTTGCTTGTTCTTTTATTCTTGATCACTAATATATTTATATCACCAGCCCTGCCTCAGCACTTTGAATGGTGTGTTGGTAATGGTCCATTTCTATTGTATGCATGCTTTACTTTTCAGGTTTGCAGCATTTAGTGCTCTAGGTATCTCTTTTTGTAGCAACCCCCTTGAGAGTCACCTCTTCTTCCATATTACAGTTGGAGAGTGGCTAGCCGAGCAATAGAACATGGGCAGTGTTTTTTCCTGCCTTCCACTGGTAGCATATGTTTTGATGATTTGCAGGTTTCCCCACAGCCTGTTTTCTAGTAAAAATTACACATGTGATGAGAAATAGACATCTTCCCAAGTGCCTCACCAGATCTCTGTCGTGCAGAGCTTCACAGATGGTGCTCAGGCTGGTGCCAGGTTTTCCATTAATGGAAGCGGGTAAGTAGACCTTGAGTACAAAATGTCTGCAAACTGCTCCTAATCTCCTGCAGTACTGAAGTACGGTATTGGACCCCTACACTGCTGACAGGAATTCTGACTGGGAAGTATTCCTGACATACATTAAGTTAAGCAAAGTCCTAAACTCTAAATACATTCATTTACGTATTTTACTTACTCAAATATTTAACATTTTCTCTGCCCATAATACCTGCAAATCTCCCTCACTGTGATCCTAATCTTCCTTTTTAATCTCTTAGCTAAGCAGGAATTACAGATTGCAAATTCATGGATTAGTTTGTTCACTTGAACTGCACTATAAAGCAAGAAGCAAGAATTGTAGCCATGGGAGCTGGATGTTTTGTACTTCCCAAGATTTACCGTGTTACAAGTACGGGTAGTGTGGTATATCCCAGAGAACAGCATTCACATGACTTTTCGCTCGCCTGAACTCACCGTGAAATGGGAAGGTGACAAGTTAGAGCTTTTTGAGCAAGTCTCCCTACACAAAGCAGTACAGCCGAGGTGCTTTGGGACCCTCAGAGTTAGTGAGATTTAACTTGAAATTAACTTGAAATATACTAGTGAGAAAGAAAAAAGGAAATTAAAAGAAGCTCTAATGACATATACTGTAAAGCTCTTTGCAGGCCCAAGATGCTTAGAACATGGAATTAGAGGCAGGCGGAAGAAAAGCACTAAAGCCTGACCAGTTTAAGCTGTTTTACCCTTTGCTGTCTCCTCTAGGTTTAGTTGAGCTCAGCCATACTTCAGATCCTGTTGCATAAAGTATCTGCCCTTATTTGACTTCTAGGCTCTGCGGCTCAGACTTATTGTGGAAATCAAACAGAAGCTGAACCTCATTATGATACACTAATGGGGAATTGGCAAAAAGCCTCTGAACACACAACTAAATGGCAAGGGTGGTGTACTGCAGGCAAGCAAAGGGGAGCGTGCTATGATCCTGGGCCCTGAGATGGGTATTTTACATAGGCTTGACGGGTGGCTGTTAAGGTGACCCTCATGCTCGCTCTCTCCTCTTGACTTGCGCCGGCACTGCTGATGAGCCCTCCTCTGCCCTGCGCTTGGGTTTTTTCTACCAGTGAAACCTCGTCAATAGAAGTTGTTCATGCATTTGCCATGTAGTTTCCAAAGCATGTACATAAGCCAGCAAGTACAGTTTAAAGCTGTCAGGCCTAATCTCAGACCTATTCTGAGAGGTGGGTGTTGGTACATGAAAAAAAGTCCTCTGTGTATTTTTTCAGAACCATGATAAGAAAAAACAGGTGTATAAATATGCAAAGATTAGCAGTTGGCTCAGGAGGTTGGTATTGACAATTAGTTTACCGATTTAAATCCAGTCTGTTCAAACGACCCAAATTAACTACCAAGTGACTGACTGATAGGCTGGGTGGGTGGAAAGGGTTTGGTGCCCTTGGTCCAGACCAAAAGAGCTGAGTGTCCTGCCCCCAAAATCCCACTGCTGACACAGGGGGCTGGCAGAAAGGAGATCCCACACAGGCTCGATGATTTCCTGCACTGCATTTTTGGCACTGGGCCTGCTAAGCAAAGCCATGGGGTGTGCATGTGTGTGTGTCTCCAGGGCACTGCAGATCATGTGCCACAGCAGGCTGTGGGGCCACGGCAGGATGGGCAGGGCAGTGTAGCCCTGCAGCCCAGGCAGGAGAGGACATCTCTCCTGGGGGGGAGGAGGCGCAAAGGAGCACCGCCAACCCAAAGCCAAAAAAAAATGGACACCTTGAGCTATCCTCAATCATGAAGTAAGAGCAAATTTGATGAAAGACTGAAATCAAAGTTAAACACAAATTATTTCCATAAACAAAAGTGAATGGAAATGGGCTGAATCCTCATGAATCCACAAAGTGGTTACATAGTGGAATGGAAAAACATGAAAGCCCTATGTATGCACACATACATATAGCCTGCCAAAACAAGATGTGATCAAAGCAAAAAGAAGCAAACATATGGACAAATTTTTAGCAAGAGAAAAGCATAGCCAAGTTCACTGACTTTTATTTTAATTTTCTTTAGTTCTCAGCCTTATGAGGAGTGCAGGAAATGGAATGTGCTAATCCCAGCTGATACAATCTCCAAGAAAGGTGCAAAATCTCCCCAAACTAGAGAAAATTGAATGCAGCCAGAAGCCTGTTTAATCTGTCTTCCCCCAGCATCTTTCCAAATAAAGCTCTCCTGATGCTCTGTCAGGAGCCACCAAATGAGTCAACAAGGAACACGCAGTGTGGCAGAGAGCTTGTTTTTTAAAATATATTAATACAACTCATAGAAAGATGACTTCAATGAGATGAGAATTTATTTGAAACACTGGGGGATATTTCTTCATATGGCAATGAA